>OX422222.1:317991374-319191374 GCA_949130495.1 Sambucus nigra
ACAGCCACAGTTTCTATAAATAATGTTTATGGGATAAACCTAGGTCTTGAGGATATTAAGTATTGCGATAACTTGAGGTCATACCCAATATCAAACCTATATCATTTCTAGGCCAGAGAAAAATCCTGCAACTTCGTTAATCTTTCCCCATTTATAAAAGAATACTGAAAGAATATGCTTCAGTTTTCGAGGGAATTATATAACAAAAATTATGGCGGTATCAGGGATCCTGCCGTAAAAGGGGCACCTAGTTGGTCGTCAGATCATTTTCTTTGTTTTTAAGTACTCAAAATTATCACTGACAGACTTGATTTTGGTGCAAATTGTTTTCTAAACACAAAGTCGTCCGACTACCAGGTTAATTTTAGAGATTTAAATAAGGTTTGGAAGCGTCAAAACCGAGAGGGTGTTCATCCTAATTGGAGGGAGAATAAAATTTTTCTTGGTTACAACATGACCATTCAGTTAATTAAAAATTTCATAGTCAATACTGATTTCTTGGTTGCCAATTTTTTCTCAACCACTGAAGAATCCATTCTAACTTCCACCACTATCCCCAATGAGATTGCAAGGGGTAATTACTTAGGGGAATCATCCCACACATTATTTCAACCGACTATAATTCTGACAAGGAAGAGGAATATGAAGATAGTGTTGATTCATTCTTAAACAAACTTTAGAACTCTTTACTTATAACGCCAGAAACTATGGTTGTACATGGTAAGAAATTAAAGAAAAAGAAAACTTATGGATAGAGGACTTCACATTTCCTCCGCTCTCCTATTACA
This sequence comes from Sambucus nigra, assembly GCA_949130495.1. Taxonomy (NCBI): domain Eukaryota; kingdom Viridiplantae; phylum Streptophyta; class Magnoliopsida; order Dipsacales; family Adoxaceae; genus Sambucus; species Sambucus nigra. The sequence goes on from OX422222.1 coordinate 317,992,163, forward strand.
TGGAAGATATGACTAGCGGACAGGGGAGGTCGATTGACTTAGTAGCTGCCATTAGTAAGCTTAAAAAATAGTCGATTGACAACAACCAGACAGAACAAACTGTTTCTCAGAATAATAAAAAATTCATTACCCTCAAGGAAAAAGAGGCCCAAAATATGGAACGTCAAAGTCAAGAGTCTGAGCGAAGTAAAAAAAAGAGGATGGACAAGAACCAAACATGTCTTCTACCTACCCCACTTACTATTCCCAATCGACCTATAATAATAATAAATGATTCTCAATAGAAGCCGAGAGAACGTTCCAGGACTCCTCCCCCTTCCAAGGTAATCGGTATTTCCATTGGGAGATATCCTTTCTCAAAACTGAGTCAATTCGACTTAAATGAACTTGGAGGCTATGTACTTCGTTGCTCAGTCTACGATTATGTTGTTTTACATGATTGATTTGAGGGGCTTTTCTTTGGAGAGGCTCCACAAGAAAGGTTTGAGACACAATATCCTAGTAAATCACATAATATTTTTATTCTTTGTTCGTGCCTAATTTTGTTTTTAACCTTTTTCCTCATTTTTGTTCAGAATATGAGGGTCACTCAAGAATTTGCCGACCAAGTTGACCTCTTCCTCAAGATCAATGATCAACCCACAAAATCTAATCATACCTTAAAAGGACAGCTCCCCATACAATGCAAGGACTCAGAAAACCTTAATAATAAGTTGAAGGTTTAGGACGATGCAAAGGAAAAGTGGTGGAAGACGCCGATCAGACTTGTATGAGTTCAGCAGGGTGGAAACCAAATTATCCCATTTAAAGACCTCCTTTCAACATATGTTATTTAAAATCCGATCCTTTAGAGGGAAAAGCGTGAGATAAAGTGGGGCAAAAAGGACGATTTGAAGAAAGCCTACAATGAGTGATTTGAGGCTATAGTTCAAGAGATCAACTCACAGATGTCCTATTATGATTTTATTACGTTTAAAGAGGGTCAGGTAACCGCCTAAAGAAATAAAATTCTCACGAGGACAATTAGGCCTATGTCAAAAACCCACACTTGGTGAATCCTTTTCGGGTGACCTTGTGGAAGATCCCCCAATTATCGATCCTCTAACAACCTAGGTCGATATAGATCAATCTGGCCTACCTGCAATTGTTATTCCTAGAGAGACTACCATTGATCAATAAATTAGGTTGCTGAGGCTCCTATCAACTAGTCTTCTTTACCTACTACTGCTGATCTGGGGAAGACCACCCTTAGTTATTAATTTTTCCTGTCTTTATTTTAGTGTATATTTTGTTGATACTTTGAGGACATTGCCTCGTACATCCATGGTCATTTTTTAAATATCAATGAGAAAAATATTTCCATTTTACTTGATCTATTGTTCTCCATTCGTAAACTTTTTTATACATAGATGAAATGTTTTTTCCTTCAAATTGTGGCTTTGTAAATTGTGCTTTGAGATCATGCTAGGACTTTGCTGAGAGTTATTTGTCTTCCTAGGATATTTTTCAGTTAACAAAAAACAAAATAGTTCTTTTGCAATAAATTAATCTTGGCTAGCCTATCTCACTTGAGTTTTACCCATCTTTGATAGTTTTAGGATGGGTTGTTGTGTTCGGCCAAGTGGACCATTATTGTGAGGTCTAGTGTTAGACATGGGCGCTCGTACACATAATTTCAAGACGACTCTGAGTAAATGATATGACTATTTTTAGGTCAACCATACTTCCTTAAGTCCATACCACTATTTTCAGGTGTGTTTAGTGTCAAATATAGGAAATCAAATTACATTTGAGTTGTACCATGAAACTCTTTACATGAGAGTTTGCCACTTTATAGGCTGATCTACTTTATATCAGATTATTTCTCGAGTGGTTTTGGTGCCAAACATTGGCGACTAACTCACGTCTGAGTTATACCATGCAACTGTTACGTGGGTTTTTCTCTCTTATAGACCAATATACTTTAGATCATAACACTTATCAAGTGGGTTTTGGTGCGAAATTTGGGAGACCAACTCACGTACGAGTTGTGCCATGAAATTCCTTCATGGATTTTTGCCTTTTGTAGGCCTATCCACTATAGATCGTACCACTGCTCAAGTTGGTTTTGGTGCCAAATATAAGCAACCAACTCACATCTGAACTATAACATATAACTCTTACGTGGTATTTTGCTTCTCCTAGGCCGATATATCTTATATCATACAAATTTTTAAGTGGGTTTTTATTCTAAACATTGACGAAAAACTCACGTTTAAGTTATACCCAAGACTTCTAACATTATTTTTACCCGATTCCTAGGCGATCGATCTTTCTTACTAGTCACACCACTGATTTAGTCGATCTAAGTAAAAAAGATTTGGGATAATAAATTTTAATAATTTTAAAGACAAACTAACAATTGTTTTATTCTGCATAAAGAAAGAAATAATGTCTTTGACTTCCTATATAATGATAAAAATTCATAAGGTTCATGGATATCCATAACCTTTAGACTACTCCTCCATTAAATTCTCCTAAATAATATGATCCTCCGTCGCCTTCGAGAATACTCAGTAGGGTCCCTTTTAGTTCGATGAAAGTTTACCATATATTGTCTTCTTAGTTGCAGCTAGTAGCTTTCTGAACACCAAGTCATGGAGCTATAATTCTCTGACTTTGACCTTCCTGTCATAATATCTTGACAACTCTTTCTAATAGACAGTCAAACCTATTAGAGCCTGCTCCCTTTTTTTTCAACCAAATCTAACTCATGAGATATTTAGTCATTATCATTACCATTTTTAAAAACTTCGTACTTGAGCATTGGAAGTCCAATATCTAGAGGGATGACAACTTCACAACCATAGGCAATGGAATACAGAGTCTTATTTGTTAGCATACTTGGCGTTGTTGTAGATGCGAAGAATGCAATGCTATTCGATGTGTTCTTAAGCAAGGATGGCATTGCAAACAAAAAAAATCCCATTTTTATAATTTTTTCAATTTTAAAAATCAATCCTTTAAACTGATTATCCCAATAAAAACTTGTTCACCAATTTTAAATCTGGTTGTAGTGATAAACTAATTTTTCCAATTTTTTCCTTTTACCCTAAAGCATGCATCTTGGTGACAACATATAAGATAAATAAAATAATCGCACAACACATTGATGTACGAGGAAAATCCACAATAGGAAAAACCTCGGACGGCCTTGCCATGCAATTAACTATGATACGGAACTACAAAAGATGAAAAGTGACTTACACAATGACTTGATACCCACAAGCCTTGAAGTGACTTTAATCTTTAATCATTCCTATACAGTGACAACAAAAGAATCCATCAATGCATGTTATCACAAAGCACAAATCCACACATGCCTCGGTATCCACCGATTCGGTCTCAACAACCATCTACGGATTAGAACATGAAATCCACCATTTCTTCACTGCAACACAACAAATATGGAATCCGCTTCAAGGAAACAATTCTATCAAAGATATGGAGAATAAACTTGGTGCCCAAAATAGGATCATTAAAGCATACTTATGATGAATCTTGGATCCTACACTTATTGGGTGAAAAATAGTATTCTTTAATAGTTTAAACACAAAAGGAACTCTCAAAAAGGATCTCATGAAATTATAATCACGTATCTTTATTTAAAGGGAAAGTCACAGATAAAGAATATGGATTAAAGATTTGGATCAGATTTGTTAAAAAAAATAAAAACACGCTTACTCAATCAAATGAACTGAATTCTTATTTGAACGAAGTACCCATTCTCTTTCGAACAACTTACACAAAGACTTCGAATGACATCACGGAGTGAACCCAAAAGGCATCGATCCATATCTCATTCGAACGAACGAATCTCATTTGAACGGCATTTCATGTCGTTCTAATGAAACCAGTTTAAAAGAATTCTTTAAAAAAATTCTAAAAACATTTTATAAAAATCTAACGCCCAATAATAAAATATCCAAGGTTCAAAATAAATATGCATTCATACCTGAGAGATCCTTGGAACTCGAAAATGTAAACAAGCATGAAATATGGTACGATGATATAATCGATGAAACTTTCCCGCTACATCTTCATCCAAACACATCAAAGTCTTGAAGTTAAAACACCAACACAATCTATGAATCAAAACGTTTTTTTTCTTTCACAATTATGCCAATTACAAACAAATTAACTCAATTGAAAATTTATCCTAACAATCTCCCACTTTGGCTATTTCATAGCAAAACCAAAATAAGAACCCTATGGGCCATCAATCTCTCTAAAAAGACTCAATCCCCAACCCCAAAAGGAAAAAAGTATAGACACTGGATAGACACATAAACTTCCAGAGCTTTGCTAGAATACTTTGTCGCATCATATAAACATGTAAACCTGCAAACTTAAACACACCTTTCAAAGGCAAAGAGAATATAACAAGTATAAATTTGGAAATGAATAAACATCTAACAATGTCTAAAGCAATCACAACCCAGGTGAGATGTCTCCCCTTAAGATAAAGATATCCTAATAATAAAGTCAAAGACACCATTTCTCCCCACCCCCCATTTTGTTTTTGAATAGATAATAAAGATAAGCATAAAATAAATACTCCACCAAAAACCAAATCTCCCCTTAAATGTGTGAACACGAGATACAAATTATGAAATAGGGAGAAGGGAGTAAAATCATGCAAATACGTAAAGTGTAGCAAACATATAACGTGGTAACTTAATCACAAATAATCAACACAATGATCAAACAATACCAATATTGATGCAAAAAGATACCAATATGGTCATATAAAATCAAATATAACGCATATGGAAAACATGGACTAAATGCAAATCGCAAAGACTCAAAACAAACGATACCATATATATATATATATATAAACAATATGAAAATGGACACAAACACATATGGCTAGAATATTGATATGTCTAAACATGTGGAATGGAATTATTGGGTGTGCACTAGATACAAATGAATTATAACCCAAACACTCAAATATGTTCAAAAAGTTCTAATTGACCATAAATTTTTATTAAACTAATATTTAGCCTCAATTGACAAGATAAAGTGAACTCTATGAACAAACAAGCACAATGCACATAAGACTAGAATATTGATGATTTTACAAATCAAGTGTGTCTTAAAAAAATGAGCAATGCTAGGATTCATTGTGTAAACCCGTTGAGCTCCAACAAAACACCCTCAAAGAATTAACACATATCATATTTTCTTTTCTCTCATTCTTTTCAAACTATCATTTTTTTAAAATCAAACAAACTAAATATGTTGGCCTCGATAATTTTTCTATTTTTATTTCCTTTAATTCTTTTCATCAGGCTCTCGAAAATGGTGGATTTCTTGAAAATGAGATTTGCTCCTTTCATAGCCCTTTTCCGTAACCTCATATTTTCAATAAACTCAATAAATCGCACGAGCAACGGATCTTACTTGAAAAAATCCACCATAGTAAAAAAAATATATGTATATGAAAAGATTGAAGGGAGAACATATCATATAGCTCATACATAACATCATATTATACGAATGCTCTATACTCCATAAGAGTGTCCGTGTAGTACGCTGATCATTGTTATCAGCTTCCGACCGCAATATAAAAAAAATAAACTTTAACTACAATCTTAAGGAGTATAGAGATTAGTCTGGGTATCGAATCCACAGGGAATGTTTGATAGATTTTAATTGATTTATTAATTCTAAAACAAAGGTGGAAAAGATAATGATGGGGTGGGAAAGGAAAAAGGGGGAAATAAAGAAGTTAACTAAAATTAATTAAAACTTCAGCAAAGAATAAGAAAACGGGATTAGGATTACATCCCCGCCATGGGCTAAACAACGCATATAAAGGATTTTGGTTTGAAAATATTTAACCAAGCATATTCAATTGATTATAAACATCAAACATGAAGAAACTTAATTCAACAATGAAAGATCAAACTTTCGCTCGAATATGGTCACACGTGGATTAATTTCGGAATATCTCTATAAACACACGCACTGCATGACAAAGAAAGTTAAATGACTAATATTCCAACTTCAATACACGATGTTTCAATTAATTGTATTTCTACCCAAAACTAACTTTCAAAGCTCAATACCCATTAATGGCGGAAACATGATCCCAACCCTTGAACTAGCAACTAAACATCATGGTGTTAACGGTAAATAAAAGTGCCTAGAATAATAAAAGTGCTAGAATTTAAGGTTACCAAGGTTGAATAACACACACATGAAAGAAGAAATCAAAGCTTGAAGAAAAACAATAAAAGCTCTTGAATTAAAGGTAAAAAATACTTAAATTATTCTCCTAGATATTTTTTCTTGATTAGGAGATTTTACATAAATGAAATCTATTTTAAAATAATCTTAATGACTAAATTTATAGGTTAAAATTCATTTAGAAGAGTCTCTAAACGCCAAAATTCTTTTGGCTAAAAATAGCATAAATAAAAATCCCGCTTCAGATACATTTGTCATGATTTTTAGGCATGACTAATGTTTTGCCACGGTTATGCAGCGTTACTAATGGAGAACTAGTTCTCTTAAACTAAACCAGTTTGATTTTCCAGCCGATCCAACCAGTTCTACCAAAACCAAACCAGTTATACTTTTAACCTTCTTTAGTTTTGCCTCTTTGATTATTCATCTTCAAACGAGCATAACTTCTTCACCGTAACTCGAATTGAGGTACCACTTTTTCCTATGTTCTTGTGACGTCAAGATATTCAACTTTATACTTTGATCCTCCTCCGGATTCCATTTATGAAATTACCAAATTTCACTTTGAATTTCCATATTTTCTTTTCGATTCAAATTATGGTTTCTATCTTGCTTTCATGTGCATGAAATACCTGGAAAATATTAGAGAAATACACAAAACTCGATGTACTTGCTTGAAAAGGTCAGTAGCAATGATATGAGATAAATTCACCCTAATTACATCGCACGAGATAATAATAATGCCTAAATTATGGGGATAAATACGAAGAATTTATGCCTAATCAAACCCCCCTAACTTAGAAGTTTGATCGTCCCGAGCAATGTAAAAGAATCAAAGCATGGTTAAAACACTTAGTAAATATGTTATTGGGTTATAATACCTTTTTCATGGGTAAGCGATTTTATTTAGCATATGCAACAATCCGTTAAACCCCTAGACTTCCCTAGTAGGACGAGTGGTGTCTAGTGAGGGTTTGTAGTGAATTTACCCACAAAATTCATTTTTTGACTCAAAGAGAAATCAAAATACTTAAAAATTATACATTTAAACTCCTCAAAAATAGTCACCATAAATTTATATTCAATTGTCTCAATTTGTAGTGTGTATATGCGAAGCCGGAAATTAAATCACCAACTTCCACCGATTGATCATTACATTACTTTTTTGAAAATTCGTTTTGATTCAAATGCTCACGGATGCACTCACAAACGAATCACTTGGAATGTGGCTAGTTTCTTTCGATATGATCGATTTATAAGACTAAATATAATGGAATACAAATTCACGTACACAATTTGAAAGACAGAATTTTTATGGTGAAAAGATTTCATCATCAAAATATGGTCATTGAAAAACGGGAAACATCGCCTCTTACTTTCACCAATTAATCTCTCTTATTATCTTTTCATGTATTGGAATCTCCACGCAATAGTTAACTTCAAAATTCAGACTCGTTTAGGACTTTTTTGGGTTGTGAGGTGTGTTGGGTATAAAGATGGGAATGGCTTGGAAATTCAGAGTTGGAAAATTTTCTTACGATGTCCGTTGGCATTTTTTCGGGAATTTGCTCACTTTCCCTTCTTTTTCTATTTTTTTCTTGCTATTTTTATTGAGAATGATTCTAATTTTCTTTTTGCACCTTTTTATTGTACCATTTGGACTTGATTGATTTTTTTTTTCACAACTCCGGGATTCATGGGTTTTTTGGCTTAATCAAACGAAAAGGAATATCATTTTGGGCTCAAATTGGTTTGCAAAAAGGTATTTTTTTCACAATTTTTTTGGCTAATATTTTTGTTTAACAAACGATGGCCTAACTTCATTTCTCTAAATTACTCATTATTTTACCATATGTATCTTGAGAATATATTTAGTTTAGAGATATTTTAGCGCGTATTCAAGACAACATCTCACACCTTTCCTACAACCGATAAAAACAAAGGAATAGAGACCTTAAACGACTTATCTAAACACTGAAATGAACGTTGAGTTACCCATTAACTCAGATTGATTTAAAAACTCACAAAAGATGATAGGATCAAAATCTCACCAGGTTAATAATCTCCACACTTATTCATAATGTCGTCAATTTTCGTTCAATTTCCGTTTTTGGTCAATTTCGGTTTTGTGCTGTCGATTTTTATAATTCGAGACTTTAAACAAAATTTTGTGACATTTTTGAAGCTTTTAAATTCTAATTTTTATTTATTTTGAAGGAAAATATTTTTGGTTTTTTCTAACCTTTTCAATTTTTTTGGTTGTTTTTGAAATTTTCTATTTTTTAAAAAATTTTTGAAATTTTCTAAAAAAGCATACTTGGAATGAACATGTGATCTAGTCAATGAATCTAAATAATAAACGGGAATGATGTCCCATGCCCCATAACTTAAATGTTGCATTGTCCTCAATGTGAATCAAGAACACAACATAAAAAGAGGGAAAGAAAGATACTACCCAAATGGAGCGATCCCTGATAAGTACAAGTCTATTGAATCTAGAAAACATGTTAGAACCAATCATAACAAAAATGAAAACAAAGACTTTAACTAATTACTCTAAACTATAACTAAAAATGGGAAAAGGAAAGAAAGCTAACTACGTACAACCTACAATTTCAATTTATAACAAGTTATACAATAGAAGTCAAAAAATTTGAGGGTCCACCCATAATACGATATGACTTTGAGGGATAATGGGTGTACCCTCATTTTCATGTATGCCTCTCGAAAAATAATAATTTCTTTTGAATAACGGAAGGCAAGTGTAAAGCGAAAAAAATGAACCATCGCCAATTAAATTTTTTAAAGGGATGATGGGGATTTTGATGCTAGGGGGACAAGTACAATTGGGATCCAAGAAAAATAGAATCACATCCCAAAGATTTTTCAAGTACTATGGGAATAGGGGCACACAAAAAGGAAAAGTACATCTTAGTAAAAAATTCATGCAAAGAATCCTCCTCGGTTAAAGGTTTAAAAGTTTCAAAAGTTTCAACTGGCTCATAGGAATCTAGCGGTACTTGTAATGGTTCAATAATGGAGAACGAAGATGGAGATTAAATAAATTCAATCTCGAGTGATTCATCATCACTTGGGGATTTAATTTCAAGGGAGAAAGACTCACTTTCAATGAGATGTTCTTCCAAAAAAGTTTTAGGTGCAACACATATCTCGACCTCTTCTTTGTTTTTCAAATAAAAACTTGACGCGACTCTAAAAGTGTCTCCAATGCGTGCTTATATCGACTCAAGTGTTAGCCAATCACTCAAGTAATAATCCAATAAAAATGGGTATCGAACATAGGGACTAAGATGAAGAATCATGAAGATGAATAAGGAAGATGATTAACCTCACAGTCGGCTGTAGGAAAGAAGAAAAGATGATTGATTTGAGATTCATTAACTAGCTAAAATAAGTAAGTTAAACTAATGACTTGACTACGCATGCAACAAGAATAAATTGGTTTAAAATATATGAGAAAATGGGATTAGGTTACACTCTTCCGCACCGTCAGTAAAGTCGTAGGATATAAAAGGTTCAAAAATCATATCAATAACACAAAGAAACATTAAATCTTCTCATAGAATTAACTATAAGAGGATTCAACTCCGCACGATAATTAATCAATAATAAATCTAATATGAATGACTAGATTGTAGATATGCATATTATACTGTCAAATACCTCGATTACCTAGGGCAAACGGGTTGAATATATCTATAATATGTGGTTCCACAAAATATCAAACCTTCAAATTATCTCAATAGTTTTATTTAACTTTATACCCAACTCATTACCTAGGTTGGGTTCATGTACCCAACCCTTTAGAAATGTAGTTTTACATAGTGTATTTACCAGAAAACATAACTTCTACATTGCATGTAATCAAAACCATAATTAAACGATATCTAAACATGCATGAGGGTCTTAGAATTCCAGAAAATAAATAAAAACATGCAATGAATACTAACTTCATGAATAAGGTAGAGAAAGAGAAACTTTATTGATGAAAACCTTGAGAATTAATCCATAAAAGTATACTTTTGATGAAGAAATTGAAAACTATGGTTCTTGAGTCTTTCCCCCTCTAATTCTCTATGAACCACTCACTAAATATTAATCTAATGTCAAACTAAAGTCTTTCATAGCCATTTTTCTAAGAGTCCAACCCTAATACAACTCTAAAAGAAAAAAAACAATTAAATGAATTTTTGCGTGTTAGGTATCCCAAACCGGTTCGGGGGTACTTGCAAACCGGTTCGACCTCGAACTGGTTTCGAGTGTGGTTCTACTTCAGGGAGAATTTCTACATTGCTTGCTTCTTCTCTTTCTCTTCGAATTTCCATATTTATCTTCGATCGTTCATAACTTCTTCACCGTAACTCGAAATGGGACACCGTTTCTTCCAGTGTTCTCATGACTTTGTCATCTTTAACTTTCTAGTTGGACCCACCTCCTGATTATAGCTGAAAAATTATAAAAATTCCCTTCAACTCTTCGTTTCTTGGTTTCTTTCACTGTTTTGAGTTCTCTTTCGCACTAACTTGCATGAAATACTTGTAAAACACATGAGAAATACACAACATAAGAAATACTCGCCCAAAAAGGTTGGTAGAATAAATATGAGAGAAATCTAAGTTAATTACAATGCATGAGATCATAATAATCAAGAAATTAAGGGGATAAATATGAAATATTTACGCCTTATCAAAGCCCTTACACCCATGGGTGCTGAACTAGATCGTGGCCTTAAATTCGGCTATAAACAAGATTGGCTTAAAGCCCTCATAATGATGAAGTTGCCAAACGAAAATAAATCATGGTATGGGCACATCCCAATCCTCTTTTTAAACTTGATGTTTCATGGATTCCTCTTAAGGCAATCCTAGTGAGTTTGACTAGAAATTTCCTCAAGAATTAGTGTTTGCATAGAGAGGATGAACTTAGTTGAGAACTGAATTTGACGGATAGGTTAATTTCCAACAGCCAATAAAGTCTTAGAGATTCGAGTACTACCGCCACCCCTCATGCGTTAGACGTTTCTCCAGCTAGTTTTGAGAAGACATAAAGTGATAAAACTTATTTCCTCTGATAACTTGTCGTATTTTCCATTTGTATCCCTTTTAATAACTTTTCATGATTCATAATCTATGCCTACATCTTTCCTTTTTCAGCATCAGCCTATTGACTGTTAGTTATTTAAGAAGGATCTACATGTAGTTTATTCTAATGATGATATGGTCGGCTATTTCCGGACTAATCTACCTTACTAGTTTCGAATGTTAGACAAATGCGGGCAATCCTACCTTAGGTTCTACCAAGGTTCTAAAAAACGTGGGGCGTGATCGAGGCTTGGAGGCCAAGCCTTAAACCTTAGAAGCCTAGGCGAGCCTTGGCGTAAAAAGGCGTTTATGACACCCCGCCTAATAAAATACCGGGTCATCAGTCCTATACCAAATTAAAACAGGAATCCAAGTTGGATCATCCTTATCATCACTGTCGAAAACTTTTTTAAAAATTACTAACCACCTAGTATTCCCAAAGCTGGTGCCAATTTTAACTTTTTGATTAAACAAAACAGTACATGCGGAATTAAAATATAAACCATTCACACAACTAAATGAAAATAAACTGAATTATAATTACCCGACTTGCCGAATAAATCACCGGCCACCAAAGAAATAATCCAATACAAATATTCAACACCTCAATAAATTACACCTGAAAACTGTACCGAGAAGTCTGGGCGACAAGCCCTAAATGAAACTGAAACTGATAAAAGATTCCTACTCTAGGAATGAATAAATGATGCGTCTAATCCAAACTCCTGCTAGCACCCACATATGCCGTAGCTCCGTGTCCCTGGAATAGAATATCAATCTTGGTGTCCCTGTGGCTGGACACCTAAAAGGTTTTTAAAATAGTTTAGCATTAAGGGTTAGAACCCCAAACATTTTGAAAATATTTAGCAAGTGAATTAACTGCAGTAATTTAAAATGCATGAATGCGCTTCATATTTAGGTTAGTGTCGCACTCCCTTGACGACATTCTCACCCCTCCACTGTTGTGCACACCTACCGGTTACCTTAACCCCACCTAGTTGTACTACCCCGTCCAACTAGTCCCGGTATAACCTTCCCTTGCCATACTACTCTAACCCGAGTATAATAATTTCTTGAATTATAAGTTATCTCACAATTAACTTAATTAATTCCTCTTAAATAGTAGCATATAACCGTGTCACAAGTTATATAAAGTAAACACATCGCACACTGCATTATTACCCTTATATAATATTTACTACCACTATATACGTACCATTACCACAACATCCTCACATATAACATACGTATATCCATCCCTTTGAGTATACCCTCGTCGGATGATTCCCTCTAAAATGCTATCTCACTAGGTGTGCTCACAAAACCTAGTTCCCCAAGTTAGAATCGCTCACCAACTTGGCCCAAAATATAAACGTAGTAGAGGCGGTCATAATCCTTCCCTGAAAGTGAGATAAATTCCTCACCCATATATACCGGACGCTATGGCCTGGGGATATACTCGCCCTACTCCTCAAGCTAGGGGATTCACCCTCATCGCGCAACCTCCCTTGATAGCATTAGAGTATCTAAATTTAATAAATATCTAGTCACCGAAATTTAATATCACACACAATATATACACGTATATATATACTATCACTACACCGTATATATATAATATAAGCCCCGACTTTATCGTGTACTCAAAATTCCGTACACTGGCTGAAATTTCCTGAGTCTATGGCCCGACTCAACATAATTAATTTTCTCACTTAATAATTTGTCATCATCCCGAGTCTATGGTCCGACTCTAATATAATTAATTCACGCCTCAATTAATATAATACTTTCCCCGAGTCTATGGTTCGACTCTAATTAGATTAATTAACACACCTATTAAATTAATACCTCCCCGAGTCTATCGTCCGACTCTAATTAAATTAATTAACACACTAAGTAATTAACACAAATTCGAGTCTGTGGTTTGACTCTAATATAATTAATTATCACACATTAATTAATTCATATTAAACTGAGTCTGTGGTCCGACTCCCAGTTAATTAATTTCCACATTAATTAATAAATACTCTCCCCGAGTCTACAATCTGATTCTAATTAAAATTAATTAACACGCCTATTAATTTAATCCTACCTGAATCTGCAATCCGACTCTTATTAAATTAATTATTACACCCATTAACTTAATAATTACCCGAGTCTACAATCTGACTCTTATTAAATTTAATAACTTGGTGTTACCCAACCATTATCCCCGGACTTGCTCACTTGGCCCATACCTAAATATTTTCAGAGTCTATATTCCGACTCCAATTTAATTACTCTCTCTCAATAATTAATTTAATACTTTGGTGTCACTTAACCAACATATCCGGACTCACTCACTTGGTCCATTTTACACCTCAAAATTTCGTTCTCACATATTCGCCCACAATGTGTCACACATTCATTTCCATAATTTTCCCAATTATATTTACCTATAATTATTAGCATACCCGAATATTATTCCTCGGCCCAATATCAATAATTATGAATTATTTCTCCAAATTCGTTCATCTCATGACATACCGTTCACACCCCCCTTAAAACCAATTATATCACCCTATAATAGTTAAGGAAATGTGTGTCCATATAAATTTATCACTAAATAAAATCAAGGGATTAAATTTTAAATGAAATCCTCTTTAAAAACAAACTGGTCGAACTGTCAAGTTCCTGGGACCGTCGATCGATCGATGGCCCCCGATCGATCGATCGATCATCCCTGGGCAGCTCTTCTTCCCCGCTGCATTACACCATTAACAAAAATTCAAGGTTTGTAAACCTTAATTTCAACCCCTGATCAAGTCATCCCATCACATAAACATATGAACCTTGATTCTATACATCATATATACCCTCTAGTATATAAATTTATCAACTTATCTCACAATTTTCGAAATGGGTTTTCCATTAAAATTCATCAATTTTGTTCTACAAACCAAATTCCAAATCCAGATTTTCCCCAGTTTATATTCTGAATTCTTATTCCAATTAAACATCTATACTCAGGTATGTTCAACACAACAATTTTTAATAAGGATCTCATTCAATAGTTTCATGAACAAAAACCCCATTTTGTACCCATTTATCCCCAAAACGAATTTTGGTTTACACATCACTATGATATGAATTGATTATCATTAATTTACAAATCGCAACAGTTAACCACTTGCCTGAAATCGTTCGTAGGGTCTGATACCGTTGGTTTAGAGATTGGTTGACGAAGAACACCCCAAATTAACCCTTTCATTTGGCTCTAAAAGCTCCCAATTTCTCTTGATTCACTTTCCCCCAATTTTTCTCTCAAGCCCTAGGCTTAGAGTTGTGTTGGCTGTCGTTCCCTAATTTCTCCATTAGGTTAAAAACATCCAATCCCATTTTTGGCCATGTGGGCCTAATTAAAAAGGCCCAACTCGCCCCGTGTGGGCCCGGTTATGCCCAAAAACACCCCGAGACCCAATTACTACCCTCGGGTACTCTTTTCTGACTATCTCGACCCATCCGGACGCAACCGCGCACTCAGAATGTCCTTCCGACATACTTTTCAAAATTTCCAAATTCCGACCTCAAAATGTGCCACACTATATTTTGAACCATTAAACTTAAAAGTCGCCAATTATAAATAATTCAGCTCACTTAATTTAATTCTCCAAATCATGAATTAATGTTTCTCCAATTTAAATATTTTTTATAACTCCCAAAATAATTAAATATTAAATTCTCAAAATTACGGGGTGTTACATACTCCCCCCTACAAAGGAATTTCGTCCTCAAAATTAAGATGAGCGTAATGTTCTAAGCTTCGCATATTACTCTCTAGTCATGTGTCTCCAAGCCCGCTATATCTAACCCATCTGCTTCTAACCATACGTTATACAAGTATGCATTTAGATTACCCAGGGCACCCATACACCCTATACCTGTGCTTAACCGCACAAAATTTGCTTTAATTAACCCGAGTGCCCATACACCCTATCCCCGTGCTCTACCGCACGAAGGTTACCCGACTATGCTAGTCGTAACCCGTAATATAACTTCGAACCCGTAGTCATATCACACACACACACACACACACACACATATATATATATATATATCTACCGCCCAGGTACCTGACCCAAGTACTCACGTCCAAACATCTTCCACAACATAGTTATCTCTCAACACAAAAGTATATACGCTTACTCTTATGCTTCTAAAGACAACATAAAATACCGTGCCCTTACTATCACTAGTCCTTGTGCAAAATAAACCCTGAGCTATCTCTCTTTGATCGAAAATAGATCTAACCACCCTGATTCACTTCAGTAAATATTCCCACTTACCGGGATAAGATGTGAGCACACAAAACCTCACTTTGTGTCTATCGCCCCACATAATATAACATAATTATACACATATACATGGGATAAACACCCTCTCAGGTGATACCTCATACCAATCATATCCTGGTGTCGCGAACACCAAAACTTTATACCACTATCCACAATAGTTCAAATCCCATCGCTATCCAGACGATATTTTGGAAATTATTATCAACCCTACTCCCATAATTATCGAAAGTAGTAAATCCTCACCTGATTCAAACCTTCACTCAGTGTACACCTCCACTCTCCCGTGAAGAACACCAAGGAAACTCCGCTACCGTACGAAAAGTTTATCCGCATACTATGGCTGCTATAGCCAACGCACCCACTAAATTCGAATCACCTTCGAACTCTAGTGAAAAATAAGTCTTATTCTGTGTCATCCTCTTTGTCACTCAAAAATATACCCCATGCCCATAGGGTAAAATAGTTACCTGCATACCCCAGCTTCAACGGCTGATCCTCGAGTTTTGGAGCATCTTCTCCCTAACCGAATGCACCCATGACCTGCTTTAGTGGCTGTACATCCAGGACCTCATCCTATAGTTGACCCCTGCCTCGCTTAAGGCAATATCTTTTCTTGTGTCTCGCTTTCCCCACAAGCGAAACACCTTCTAATACATTCACCCTGCCACTGGTCCCTTCCATACCTACCTTATTGAAATTCCTGGCCATCCGGCCGATAGCCTCTAGTTCTAAATTGTTTGGCATGATTTCCTTGCCGAAAATCCCTCCCCTGATCTCCCCCAGTCTGCTGTTAGGGTACCCCACTGGTATTGTTCCCTCCTGCCTTATCCGACTGGTTAGTTTCCACTCCCCTTTTTGCTTCCTTTGACGTGGAAGCGATATTCCTGACCGTGCAGGAGTGTTGCGTTAACGACATCAGTATAAGCTAGTAATGCGTAATTACTAATTAAATGTTGTCTGATTCTTCAGACTAACCCATCCATAAACCTGGCTTTCTTTATTTCTTCGTCGCTTACCTCATCCGGTACAAAATTTCCCAACGATTAAATTATTCCTAGTAATCAGCCACTGAACGGTCTCCCTGAGTTACCTCACTAAATTTTCTCCTCATTTCGGTCTCAACCGCTGGAGGAAAATACTTGCGGTCAAATCGCACTTAAAACTTTACAATAGCTAGCGTATCCCTCTCCTCAACCGTGGTGATCGACTCCCACCACTGTAGCGCTGCTCCCACTAAACTACAAGTGGCTAGCATTTTCTTCCGCACCTCATCGCAATTTCCCATGCGTAGGTGACAATGGATATTTCTCTTCCTTGACACGCTATGACACACGCCAACCCAGTTACTTATAATTAAGTTTGAAAGTCAAAGTGAGTCGAACTATAATTAATCTAACCAAACCATAATCACGAATTTTTATTTCAGAGTCATCATTGTAAATTCATATAACTGAAAACCTTTTTACAACATCAGAGTAATCATGCCCATAAAAACTTTCTTGAAGGATAAATTAACTTAATTACATCATTCACATTTACACAAAATCATAGTTTCTCCCATTCTTGGCTAACCCAACCCGACCTCCTAGATTTGGCAGTGACATCGCGTTACCTGAAAAATGTGAACATAGGAACCGTGAGAAAAATAGCCCAGTGAATGCATCACTATTATACTACTGCATGAATTTAAATGAAATAAATCATGTCCATATAGTTATGTATCAACTTATCCGGCTCATTCATAATGAATGACCAACTTTTCCGAATCATGATTCACATATCCTGTCTAAATAGACAATTCTCCCCCATTCCTGGTCGATGAGTAACCCCTTGTCATTAATAGACAAATCTCCCCCATTCCTGGTCGAGGAGTAACCCCTCATTTCGGTAAACCTAAATGAACAATTTTATATTCATAACATTATGATCACATTCATAACAGTATACAAATACATCATTCCAGTGAGTACACTCACCTTGGTTAACAACTATGTATTCACGTTTTCTTCTGGTGGAGCTGAACTGGGTTGATTAGGCCTTACACCTGTCAATACAACTAAATTAGTACTGAACCTCAATCATAAATATTATCCAAACATAATTATGTAACTTTCCACGACAATACATCAACAATATAATTCCAATTAAGTCACATTCCATAAAACATAGGTAAAGGCAAACAATGATGTACATGTTGATAAAGTTACGGACATTCAAACGTAGGAATTACCTTATGAGGAATTTATAACCAAAGTCAAGTAAACATGAAATTATACTCCTCAATGTATATACACATGAAACATGTACTCAAAGTACCCTTTGTAAGGACGAAATACAAACATTCATTCAAGGGGTACTCAGTATGGCCTGAAATTATGGTCTTACTTACTTAACCATCCTATATTACTAAATTGTACAAATACAGGGGTCCAACCTCATCAATATGAAAACATATATGAATATACTATCCAGTACAAGTGACGGTGTAATTTTTCAAGCTTCCTAGGGCAAGTTATGATCATTTCTCTACAACACATGAAATCTTCCCTACAAGCTCCTCTATTGTTCCTTCACCTTCCAAGAATTTTCAAAAAATTTCTCCAGCATAACTTTCCATGATTTTCAACCCATTTTCAGTACACATACTGAATAGTACAGAATTAAAGTTTCATAATTGTTTGACTTCATTTGCTATCTCAAAATCTTGACTAAACTCAGGGCATACCGAAATGAAGTATAAAAATAGAAACCATGTACCAACTTGAAATCATCATTACGGCCTAACCACAAGGAGATAAATTCTAATTTTCAGATATGATATGAATATATGAGTCTACTTTCATATCCAATTGGAATTTATCAATTACAGTAAGTACACAAATAGATATGCAAGTTTGAATACAAGGGGTTTCAATACAAAGCAATTTTAAGGGTTTCTACATTCAACTTAACATAAACTTGCATATAACCATACATACATATAAAGGGCTGAAACTTTCGTAAACCTATGATGATTTAGATCATATAAATCATTAATATAAGATAAATAACTAGAATTGTAATTAGGATTACCTTCAGGGCTTTTTACGTAATTTTTACAGATTTTTCTACACCTTTTCTCCTCACTTTTCCTTCCTAAACTTCTACCTTCTCTTTCCTTAATGTAATACCCCGTAATTTTGCTAAATTTTAAATTACGTAAGTAGAGTAATTTAATGGGATTAAATGCGCGCTTTAATTAAATTACGTGAGTAGAGTAATTTAAATGTGATTAAATATGTTGGATTTAAATTACGTGAGTAGAGTAATTTAAATAGATATTATGTTAATAAAGATGAATATGTGTTAAAGAAAATTTACTAAGGTGAGTAGTAACTTCCAATGTTGATATGTACGGTCTAGTGACTATATGAACGTACCGGAAGTATCTCGTCAAAATTTAGGGATGAGAGTAGAAAAATGTTTACGAGACTCAAATGATAATTTAGAGTCCGCGGTTGATTCCGAAATGGTCGAATTAGTCAAAATAGTGTGCCCGGGGGTACTAGTTGAGTGCCGGGTCCTTTTCGGACTAAACCGGGACCATTCGGGGGCATTTTGGTCTCTTTACAATTATGGGAAAGAAGACCTACGAATTTTGAAGCCCTAAATCTGATTATAAGAGTGGTGGCTAGGGTTAGGCAATGAGAGTTACACCATAGCCATTAGAGAAGAGAGAGAGAGGCAAATTCCTAAGGCAAAAGCAGGAAGGAGGGATCATCTTAGGAGGATTTCACCACAAGGATTGTTGGGAAGGAGGATTGGAGTATCAATATCATCAATCATCATCAACAACCACGAAATCAGACCCTACAAATCTTAAGGCAAGTGGTTATTTGCAAAATAATTGAGTTATAATACCCATGATTAAGCTTGAGGAAGAACATGATTTTTATGATATTTTTGGGAACAAACAATTGATAATAATCCATGATTGATTAGGATTTGCATGTAGGACGTTTTTGAATTACCAAGTATGTTTATATCATAGAAAGCTTGATGAGAAATTCGTAAGAAAATATGGAATTTGGATGAAAAATATAAAGAATGCATTTTTAGGGTTCTTGAATATTAGTGAGATTTTCAGTGGATTTGGCCAAGATTTATAATGATTTTGTTGTTTTAAATCGTTAGTAATCATCCCAGAATATGTAGGAATGATTAGAAATTGTTGGTTATGAATATGATGGCTTATCATGAAAGTTAGAGATGTAAAAATGGTGAAACCCGTAGGAAGAAGATGAACTGGGTCTGTCACTACTCGATCGATCGATCGAGCCTTGAATGTCGATCGATCGAAGCAGTCGATCGATCGACCATCTTCCTTCGATCGATCGACCCTGTCTGAACTATAGAAAATTTGTGTAGAAATTTCTTTAATTACCGTTACTTAATGGGAACCTTAGAATTGATATTTTTCCTATGAGGGGACTTGGAAATTACCAGTAGGTGTACCATTAGGTTCCTCCACTAATGATTGAGTAGGAATGTTGGAGAAATGGAATGATGATAGAACGATTGACTTAGCCGTGGGTTGAAATGGTTAATTTAATTACGGAAAGAGTGAGACTTAATTCCGGAAAGAAAATACCAGTAGGTTAAAATTAACTTAACTACTGAATTAAGGGAGGGGTAACTAGGACCCTTAGAGTTACGCGAATACTCGAATAAATACAATAGTGAGAGAAATTGTAATTAATAAGTACGGAGAATATAAGTAAAATATATTACGTACGGGTATGGTTTATTAGGTCGAGTGTGTACCTACTATATCTATATAAATAGGTTTGGGTTAAGAGAATACTACCTAAACTAATTATGTTAGGGTCGATGTGACATTCCAAACTAACATAAAGTTATTATATATTTGGGGTCGATGTTAATGCCGAACCAAACTTTGAACTGGTGCCGCGATGAAAGAGTCCCGAACCACAATATGTGTATATATTTATATTTGTAGATAGTTGGGGTCGATGGATCATTCCGAACCAACTTTCACTTGGAGTCGATGAATTATTCCGAGCCAAGGGTCCTTTGTGTGTAATAAAAAGGATATATTAGAGATAACTAATATTAATTACATTGTTGTGGGATAAAATGTTTCTATGCTCATAATCTGCAAATTGAGAATAGTAATCAATGAAATGATATGTGAATATCTTAGTAATAATTTATAACATGATGAAATTATTACATGAATAAGAACAACGAACAGTAAATGAGTTAACTATGGTTATGGAAAGTATAACTAGGTAGACTAAGTATCCTCGATAGTAACGTACTACGTAAGAGAGGTGAGGAAGTTCAAGGGAGTGTGCGAAACCTTAATATGTGTAATCAATAACTTAATTGTGATAACTGCTTGCAAAATATTTTCAAATGTTTTGAGTACTAACTCTTGCTATGTAAAATTTTAAAAACCTTTTAGGTGCCCAGCCACAAGGACACCCAGCTTGATTCCATGTCAGAGATTTGGGAGCTACAGCCAGTGTGGAGGTTGCAGGGATTGTTTAGACGCTTCCTCTTTTTCATTTCTAGTGCAGGATCTCAGTTTTATTATTTCTGGTTGGAACATGTCGTTCCACCTTTACTATTACAGTTTATTCTAGTTATGGATTTGTAGTTGTCTTTTTGGGCCATGGTTTACGGCAAGACTTTAATTGCTTTCAGATTATTTTTGTGTACTCAGCATTCATATCTAGTATTGGTAATATGTGGTTTGGAATATTTTTTGTTTAAGAAAGATAAAATTTGGCACCCGTTTTAATTTCATTTAGGTGGTTAGTAATTTTAAAAGGCGTTCGACAGTGATGCTAAGAATGAACCATTTAAGAAACCTGTTTATATTAAAATAAGGCTTGATCACCCAAGGTTTAATTAGGCGGGGTGTCACAGATGGTATCAGAGCATCAGGTTCTAGTGTCCATAGGATCTGTACGGCTTACTACGATTCAGCGTTACGTTTGTTGTATTAGATCCCTACTATTAGGATTGTTGATAAAAATTTCCAACAGTTGCGTTATCGTACTTCTGCTCTTAAATTTTGTATAAACTGTGTACTTATACAATTTGAATCTTATTTCAGATGCCGCCAAGGAGACTGAGAGCAGAGAGGGCTGAAGCCAGAGAGGAGGTGAGGGGGGCTCATCAGGAGCCACAGGTACCGATACCACCACCCCCACCCAAGCTAATCTCCACTACTCAGGTTGCCGTGATAGTGGCTCAGGAAGTTGAGACAGCGATGAGGGCAATGGAAACCCACTTTCCACAGCCCCAAGTACCTCCCCCTGTGGCACCGGCAGTGCAAGTTCCGGCAGGACCATCTACTTGGCAACGAGTCAGGGAGACATTTCAGAAGGGGCACCCACCCGAGTTTCAGGGCAATACTGATATAGTGGAAGCGTGCAACTGGAAGAAGAATATCCAGCGCCACTTGCGCATGCTAGAGTGCACCGGAGTACAGGAACAGATGCTGGCCACTTTTTGTCTGTCAGGAGCAGCACCTACAGTGGTGGGAGTCAGTTACCACCACCGAGGAGAGAGATACTTTGACTATTTCTGAGTTTTGGGTGTGGTTTGACCGCAAGTATTTCCCTCCAGCAGTAGAGTCTGAGATGAGAAAGAAGTTCAGCGAAGTGGTTCAGGGTGATCGCTCAGTTGCTGACTACGAGGAGGAGTTTACCCGCTTGGCCAATTTTGTGCCAAACGAGGTGAGCAATGAGGAGAGGAAGAAGTCCAAATTTATGGAGGGCCTAACCTGGAGAATCAGACAGCATTTAATTGGTAATCCGGCATTGGTAACCTACACAGATGTCTTCAATGCTGCTCTACTACACTGTCAGGATCACCGTTTTTATACTAAGGGAAGTAAGAGGGGTGAGCCTAGCCAACCGGGAAAGGTGGATGGAGGTAGTGGCAGCAGCGCAACACAGCAGCAGGCTGCGGGACAGTTGGGGCAGGATTCCCGACAGGGGAACCTTGCCAAGAAGTTTAAGCACGGGAAGTATCGTTTCGTCCGGCAGGGCCAGCAGGGTCCTCAGCAACCAGTCCCTCAGGGTCGACAGGGCCAGGGTAATCAAAATGGGGGACAATAATGCCAAGGGCGACAGGGCCAACGTCAGGGCCAACAGGGCCAAGGACAAAGACAGTTTCAGGGTCAGTGCTTCACTTGTGGTCAGCAGGGTCACAAGAGCAGAAATTGTCCACAACAAGACCGGGCACAACAGCAAGGTGCCCAATAGGGGCAGCAGGCACCAGTAGCCCCAGCAGCAGTACAGGCCCCACAGCCAGGGCAGATGCAGTACGGGCGTGTGTTCAACCTCCGTGACATTCCATTTCAGCCGGCACCGCCAACACCGCCGGCAGTTGCGGGTATGTTTCCTATTCATGGGCTTGAGGGGAATATTTTGTTTGACACAGGGGCGACACATTCATTTATTTCCTCTAGATTTGCACGGGCTGCCGGCCTATTAGCAACAGCAGACACTCATCTTATGTGTGTGGAGTCACCGATGGGTAGTGGGTCCCTTATACACTCAATTTGTAAGGGTGTAGACATTATGTTTGGGAGATTGAGTCTAGCGGCAGACCTTCTAGTGCTGGATATGGAGGGATATGACATCATCCTAGGCATGGATTGGTTGTCACATAATAGGGTAATGGTAGATTGTTACGAGAGGACCATCGTGTTCTCCATCCCGGGGCAGGAGATGTTCCTTGTGGCAATGCCACTTCCCGAGGGAGGATCGCGAACTCATTTATATTATATTGAGGAGGAGACCTCACATGGGGTTGTCGTTTCTCTGGACTCAATCCCTGTGGTGAGGGATTTTGAGGATGTCTTTCAGGAGATACCAGGGTTACCACCTAGCAGAGAGATAGAGTTCGTGATTGATCTAACACCGGGGACGAGACCAATTGCCAGAGCACCATATCTCATGGCTCCTTCGGAGATGCGGGAACTGAGAGAGCAAATTTAGCAACTATTAGGACAGGGTTTTATTCGACGGAGTACATCGCCATGGGGTGCGCCAGTACTGTTTGTGAAGAAAAGGGATGGTTCACTTCGTCTGTGCCTAGATTACAGAGAGCTGAACAAAGTAACGATACGTAATAAGTATCCATTACCGAGGATTGACGACTTGTTTGATCAATTGAGAGGGGCTGCATACTTCTCAAAGATCGATTTGAGATCGGGTTACCATCAATTGCGCATTCGTGAAGAAGATGTACCTAAGACCGCTTTCCTGTCGCGATGCGGGTCATATGAGTTCAGAGTGATGCCTTTTGGGCTAACTAATGCACCGGAAGTATTCATGGATCTCATGAACAGGGTATTCAGGTAGTTTTTGGATCAGTTTGTGATTGTATTTATAGACGACATTCTGATTTACTCCCGTACGGAGGAGGAGCACGCAGAACACTTATGATTGGTCCTACAGACATTGCGGAACCATTAGCTATACGCCAAATTTGAGAAGTGTGGATTTTGGCTTCTGGAGGTGCAGCTCCTAGGCCACGTCGTATCTAGCAAGGGCATTGCTGTTGACCCGAGTAAGGTATCGGCGGTGAGGGAGTGGGGACAGCCCACGACACCGACAGAAATTCACAGTTTCTTGGGATTGGCTGGTTACTATCGTCACTTCATCAAGGGATTCTCAAGAATTGCCGGACCATTGACGAATCTAACTCGGAAGGGAATCCCATTTCTATGGAGTGATAGTTGCCAGTTAGCATTTGATGAATTGAAAGACAAGTTGACATCAGCCCCCATTCTTACCTTGCCTAAGAGCGGAGTGGAATACCGAGTCTATACTGATGCGTCCTTACAAGGACTTGGGGGTGTGTTACAGCAGGAGGAGAAGGCTATAGCTTATGCGTCATGAAATCTTAAGCCACATGAGAAGAACTACCCCACCCATGACCTTGAGTTGGCAGCGATTGTTTTTGCATTGAGGATTTGGAGACACTATCTTCTGGGCGAACAGTTCACGTTATTCACGGATCATAAGTCTTCGCAATATATGTTCACTCAGAAGGACCTGAACATGAGGCATAGAAGGTGGCTTGAATTCGTGAAGGACTACCAATTTGATATACAGTATCATCCTGGTAAGGCTAACGTGGTGGCAGATGCGCTAAGTAGAAGACCTACCGGAGCGTTAGCAGAAGTTTGGAAGGCAAAGTGGAGTGAGCTCTGACAGGAGGATGATATGGCGAGAGCATGTATGGCAGTTCTAGCTATCACTTCCAAGAACGTTACGCGGATAGTGAGGGCATAGGCAGAAGACCCTTTTTGTCATGATAAAGTACGGCAGTTACTGGCCAAGGGGGCAGAGTTCTACTCCATCAGTTCATAGGGTGGACTACGTTTCAACGGTAGACTGATAGTACCCAAAGATGATGATTTGAGGCATGCCGTTATGACAGAGCCACACGGGTCAAAATTCTCGGTACATCCAGTTGGGGACAAAATGTACCAGGATATGCGACGAGTATATTGGTGGTCAGGTATGAAACGAGATATTGCAGAATTTGTCTCAAAGTGTGTTACATGCCAACTCATAAAAGTTGACCAGCAGAAGCCTTCAGGGATGCTACAACCACTAGAGATTCCCGTGTGGAAGTGGGAGAGTATCTCAATGGATTTTATTACCGGGTTACCAACCTCGTAGAAGGGCCACGATTCCATATGGGTGATAGTGGATCGTTTGACTAAGGTCGCACATTTCTTATCGGTTCGTACGGATTATGATACTATGCGGTACGCGCAGCTTTTTATTTCAGAGATTGTTAAGCTGCACGGAGTTCCTATTAATATCGTGTCGGACCGAGATAAGATATTTGTGTCGCACTTTTGGCAGAGTTTTCAGGAGGCCATGGGCACCGACTTACGATTGAGTACGGCATATCACCCACAGATGGACGGCCAGACGGAAAGAGTAAACCAGATGTTAGAGGACATGCTGAGAATGTGTATTCTAGATTTTGGGGGAAATTGGGAGCCATATCTTCCTTTGGTGGAGTTTGCGTCTAATAACTCTTACCAATTCACTATTGGCATGACTCCATTCGAGGAGCTTTACGGGAGGCCTTGTCGTTCACCCGCTTGTTGGTTAGAGGTGGGGGATAACAGGCTTTTAGGGCCAGAGATGATACAAGAGACTTCCTCCAAAATAGAGTTGATTCGAGGACATATTCGAATAGCCCAAGATAGGCAGAAGAGTTATGCTGACGCCGGCAGGAGACATGTGGAATTAGATGTGGGAGACCAGGTGTTAATTCGAGTATCTCCTATGAAAGGGGTTACGAGGTTTGGTAAAAAGGGGAAATTAGCACCGAGATATGTGGGGCCGTTTCCTATCATTGAGAGAGTGGGACCGGTAGCTTGCATATTGGGACTCCCTGAGCATCTTCAGCGAATACTCGATGTGTTCCATGTGGCGTCTCTGAAGAAATACAAGAGGAGCGAGAGAGCCTTCTGGCACATTCCACTAGAGGAGATCGATTTGCAGCCAGATATCTCGTATGAAGAAAGACCCGTGGCTATCCTGGATTATAGTGAGCGCAAACTAAGATCCAAGGTAGTACCCTTAGTGCGAGTACAGTGGGGACATCACAATATGGATGAGTCCACTTGGGAACGGGAAGAGGATATGCGAGAACAATATCCAGAATTATTCATAGTAGGTATTTTTCTAATTTCGAGGACGAAATTCCTTTTGTAAGGCGGGAAGTATGTAATACCCCGTAATTTTGCTAAATTTTAAATTACGTAAGTAGAGTAATTTAATGGGATTAAATGCGCGCTTTAATTAAATTACGTGAGTAGAGTAATTTAAATGTGATTAAATATGTTGGATTTAAATTACGTGAGTAGAGTAATTTAAATAGATATTATGTTAATAAAGATGAATATGTGTTAAAGAAAATTTACTAAGGTGAGTAGTAACTTCCAATGTTGATATGTACGGTCTAGTGACTATATGAACGTACCGGAAGTATCTCGTCAAAATTTAGGGATGAGAGTAGAAAAATGTTTACGAGACTCAAATGATAATTTAGAGTCCGCGGTTGATTCCGAAATGGTCGAATTAGTCAAAATAGTGTGCCCGGGGGTACTAGTTGAGTGCCGGGTCATTTTCGGACTAAACCGGGACCATTCGGGGGCATTTTGGTCTCTTTACAATTATGGGAAAGAAGACCTACGAATTTTGAAG
Organism: Sambucus nigra; assembly: GCA_949130495.1. Classification (NCBI taxonomy): domain Eukaryota; kingdom Viridiplantae; phylum Streptophyta; class Magnoliopsida; order Dipsacales; family Adoxaceae; genus Sambucus; species Sambucus nigra. The sequence continues at coordinate 318,019,094 of OX422222.1, forward strand.
CCCTAAATCTGATTATAAGAGTGGTGGCTAGGGTTAGGCAATGAGAGTTACACCATAGCCATTAGAGAAGAGAGAGAGAGGCAAATTCCTAAGGCAAAAGCAGGAAGGAGGGATCATCTTAGGAGGATTTCACCACAAGGATTGTTGGGAAGGAGGATTGGAGTATCAATATCATCAATCATCATCAACAACCACGAAATCAGACCCTACAAATCTTAAGGCAAGTGGTTATTTGCAAAATAATTGAGTTATAATACCCATGATTAAGCTTGAGGAAGAACATGATTTTTATGATATTTTTGGGAACAAACAATTGATAATAATCCATGATTGATTAGGATTTGCATGTAGGACGTTTTTGAATTACCAAGTATGTTTATATCATAGAAAGCTTGATGAGAAATTCGTAAGAAAATATGGAATTTGGATGAAAAATATAAAGAATGCATTTTTAGGGTTCTTGAATATTAGTGAGATTTTCAGTGGATTTGGCCAAGATTTATAATGATTTTGTTGTTTTAAATCGTTAGTAATCATCCCAGAATATGTAGGAATGATTAGAAATTGTTGGTTATGAATATGATGGCTTATCATGAAAGTTAGAGATGTAAAAATGGTGAAACCCGTAGGAAGAAGATGAACTGGGTCTGTCACTACTCGATCGATCGATCGAGCCTTGAATGTCGATCGATCGAAGCAGTCGATCGATCGACCATCTTCCTTCGATCGATCGACCCTGTCTGAACTATAGAAAATTTGTGTAGAAATTTCTTTAATTACCGTTACTTAATGGGAACCTTAGAATTGATATTTTTCCTATGAGGGGACTTGGAAATTACCAGTAGGTGTACCATTAGGTTCCTCCACTAATGATTGAGTAGGAATGTTGGAGAAATGGAATGATGATAGAACGATTGACTTAGCCGTGGGTTGAAATGGTTAATTTAATTACGGAAAGAGTGAGACTTAATTCCGGAAAGAAAATACCAGTAGGTTAAAATTAACTTAACTACTGAATTAAGGGAGGGGTAACTAGGATCCTTAGAGTTACGCGAAAACTCGAATAAATACAATAGTGAGAGAAATTGTAATTAATAAGTACGGAGAATATAAGTAAAATATATTACGTACGGGTATGATTTATTAGGTCGAGTGTGTACCTACTATATCTATATAAATAGGTTTGGGTTAAGAGAATATTACCTAAACTAATTATGTTAGGGTCGATGTGACATTCCGAACTAACATAAAGTTATTATATATTTGGGGTCGATGTTAATGCCGAACCAAACTTTGAACTGGTGCCGCGATGAAAGAGTCCCGAACTAGAATATGTGTATATATTTATATTTGTAGATAGTTGGGGTCGATGGATCATTCCGAACCAACTTTCACTTGGAGTCGATGAATTATTCCGAGCCAAGGGTCCTTTGTGTGTAATAAAAAGGATATATTAGAGATAACTAATATTAATTACATTGTTATGGGATAAAATGTTTCTATGCTCATAATCTGCAAATTGAGAATAGTAATCAATGAAATGATATGTGAATATCTTAGTGATAATTTATAACATGATGAAATTATTACATGAATAAGAACAACGAACAGTAAATGAGTTAACTATGGTTATGGAAAGTATAACTAGGTAGACTAAGTATCCTCGATAGTTACGTACTACGTAAGAGATGTGAGGAAGTTCAAGGGAGTGTGCGAAACCTTAATATGTGTAATCAATAACTTAATTGTGATAACTGCTTGCAAAATGTTTTCAAATGTTTTGAGTACTAACTCTTGCTATGTAAAATTTTAAAAACCTTTTAGGTGCCCAGCCACAAGGACACCCAGCTTGATTCCATGTCAGAGATTTAGGAGCTACAGCCAGTGTGGAGGTTGCAGGGATTGTTTAGACGCTTCCTCTTTTTCATTTCTAGTGCAGGATCTCAGTTTTATTATTTCTAGTTGGAACATGTCGTTCCACCTTTACTATTACAGTTTATTCTAGTTATGGATTTGTAGTTGTCTTTTTGGGCCATGATTTACGGCAAGACTTTAATTGCTTTCAGATTATTTTTGTGTACTCAGCATTCATATCTAGTATTGGTAATATGTGGTTTGGAATATTTGTTGTTTAAGAAAGATAAAATTTTGCACCCGTTTTAACTTCATTTATGTGGTTAGTAATTTTAAAAGGCGTTCGACAGTGATGCTAAGAATGAACCATTTAAGAAACCTGTTTATATTAAAATAAGGCTTGATCACCCAAGGTTTAATTAGGCGGGGTGTCACACTTAAGCTTAAAACCCTTTCATGGCTGGTTTTGGCTGAAGGATAAGTCTATTTCAAGGGTATAAGGTCGTCCAAGGCTGCCTCCCAAGCTAACCAATCAAATTAAACCATTTGGTTTAATAAAAGACAATTTACCACTTAAAGGGAATTGACCAAATTGCCCCTTGTTCGTAAACTCGGTATAACTCTTTACTCGGGCATCCATTTGATGATCCGTTTGTTGTGTTACAACCCTAAATCACATGTCTACAACTATATAGTTTTCACCTCAAGTCATTTATAATGTTATAAAGGTCAAAACTAGTCTCTAACAGGAACCTTTCTACCGAAAACAACAAAATTAAAACGTGAAAAGCCTCACAGATCCTAAGGACAATAGAACCTGATGCTCTGATACCATCTGTGACACCCCGCCTAATAAAATACTGGGTGATCATTCCTATACCAAATTAAAACAGGAATCCCAGTTGGATCATCCTTAGCATCACTGTCGAAAACTTTTTTTAAACATACTAACCACCTAGTATTCCAAAAGCTGGTGCCAATTTTAACTTTTTGATTAAACAAAACAGTACATGCGAAATTAAAATATAAACCATTCACACAACTGAATGAAAATAAACTGAATCATAATTACCCGACTTGCCGAATAAATCCCCGGCCACCAAAGAAATAATCCAATACAAATATTTAACACTTGAATAAATTACACCTGAAAACTGTACCGAGAAGTCTGGGCGACAAGACCTAAATGAAACTGAAACTGATACAAGATTCCTACTCTAGGAAAGAATAAATGATGCGTCTAATCCAAACTCCTGCTAGCACCCACATATGCCGCAGCTCCGTGTCCTTGGAATAGAATATCAATCCTGGCGTCCCTGTGGCTGGACACCTAAAAGGTTTTGAAAATAGTTTTATAGCAAGGGTTAGAACTCAAAATATTTTGAAAATATTTAGCAAGTGAATTAACTGCACTAATTTAAAATGCATGAATGCGCTTCATATTTAAGTTAGTGTCGCACTCTCTTGAGGACATTCTCTCCCCTCCACTATTGTGCACACCTACCGGTTACCTTAACCCCACCTAGTTGTACTACCCCGTCCAACTAGTCCTGGTATAACCTTCCCTTGCCATACTACTCTAAACCGAGTATAATAATTTCTTGAATTATAAGTTATCTCATAATTAACTTAATTAATTCATCTTAAATAGTAGCATATAACTATGTCATAAGTTATATAAAGTAAATACATCGCACACTGCATTATTACCCGTATATAATATTTACTACCATTATATACGTACCTTTACCACAACATCCACACATATAACACACATATATCCATCCCTTTGAGTATACCCTCGCCGGATGATTCCCTCTAAAATTCTATCTCACTAGGTGTGCTCACAAAACCTAGTTCCCCAAGTTAGAATCGCTCACCAACTTGGCCCAAAATATAAACGTAGTGGAGGCAGTCATATTCCTTCCCTGAAAGTAAGATAAATCCCTCACCCGTATATACTGGACGCTATGACCTGGGGATATACTCTCTCTACTCCTCAAGCTAGGGGATTCACCCACATCGCGCAACCTCCCTTGATAGCATTAGAGTATATAAATTGAATAAATATCTAGTCACCGATATTTAATATCACACAGAATATATACACGTATATATATATATATATATATATATATATTCTATGACTACAATTTATTCATAAGGGGTAGAAGAACTTGCCTCTTCTAAATATCTTACATCCTTGGAAGAAACAAGAGGAAAAAATGACTGAAAATGCAAATAAGGTTCTTTATAGCATAGAACCCTTACAATGAAATAAATGAACGAGGAAACTAAAGCAAACTTAAAGAAACCTATAAGGAATACTTTGCACCAATGGTTTCTACACATTCCTAAAAGAAGGATAACTCCATTTGTACACTCTAATTAAACCCTTTAGATCCTTAGGAAAGTCAATTGAAGAATGAGAACTAGTGTTTGACAGTTGAGAGCTACCTAATTTTGCAAGGAAGTCAGCTACTTGATTTGCCTCCCTGTAGATGTGAACAATCTTGAACTTTAATCCCTTTAGAATACTCTGAATCTTGTGAACATGCCATTTAATTCTCCATGGGATAGAACTTTTTCTAGTAAGACAATCTACAAGGATTCTTGAATCACTTTCTATAATGAGATAATAATTTGACAAATCATTATATAACTCCACACCTTTCAAAAGCGCTAAAGCCTCTGCTTCCATATTTGTAACTTCTCCAAAATGAAAATTAAAAGCCCATACCATATCCCCGAAATGATTTCTAAGAATACCTCCACCTCCTCCCAAGCCAGGATTCCCTCTAGAACTTCCATCAATATTTAACTTTAGAACTCCTGATGGGGGAAATTCCCATTTGATCTGCAACCTCTTATTGAGAGCATTTGAAATTTTTGGAGCTGAAATTGATTGAATCTGCTGATGAATTTGAAAAAGAACAGTAGACACACTAGGACTGCCTTCATCGTACTTGCATTTATTTCTCAAACACCATAAGCACCAACAAACTATGGCAGGGACAATAATAGAGACACCATGGTTTAATTTAACCCCATACAACCACCATTGAAATAATTAATTTCGGAAGCCGCCACCTTTACTTCTTTGAATGCCATATTCTTTAGTAATATTATCCCAAACTGAGTCTGCAATGTATCCCTTCTCAAAAATATTATCAGTTGTTTCTTCTTGCGGTCGCAAGCAACATTGGCATTTAGAGGGACCTCTTATCCCAATAGATTTAATTTTCTCATCTGAAGGAAGCAGATTATTCATGAGTTTCCACATAAATACTGAGATTTTCACTGGGAGGGAACTATGCCATATAAATTTTGTGATCATGCTTGAAATTCCTCTAATTCTACTTAGACTCCAAGCTGAAGAGGTGGAAAAAGATCCAGAAGTAGATGGCTTCCAGATCAGAGTGTCTGGTATGTTAGGGAAAAATTGATGATAATTTAGCATCTGGACAGCAATGTCTGGCTTGAAGAAATTCATAACCTTTTTCTTATTCCATTTTCTTTCTGGAAACCAAAATTCTTTTAAAAGACCTACTTCGACTTCTGAAGCATTCTTACAATCAGCTATGCCCCAATTATCTTTAATAACATTAATATTGCATTCCCCTATAAGCCACATCATATACTCTTCTTCTTTGTCTCTGATAGAACACATTCTATTCCATGTTTGCCCCTCCCCCCTTATTGGAGCAACTGTCGGGTGATGTTTTCTACAGTAGGCTTCTTGCATAAATTTTGACCACAGGGAGTTTTGAATTCTAAAATGCCACCACAACTTCATACTTTGAGCTGAGTTTACATCATTAAGATGTCTGATACCCAATCCACCTTCGTTAATAGTTTTTGCAATCTGATCCCAACTACACCATTGATGCCTATGTTCGCCAAAATTAGAACTCCAAAAGAATTTTGAGAAAAGAGAGTTTATTCTTTTGAAAATTGCCTTGGGAGGACTAATAGCGGATAACAGGTACATTGGGATGGAGTAAAGAACTGACTTGAGGAGGACTAATTTACCACCTGTACTCAAACATTTGGACTTCCAGCCTTGAATTTTACTCTTAATTTTTTGAACCAAATCTTCAAAGAAAATGATCTTCTTTCTTCCACTGAAAATTGGGCAGCCTATCACTACACCGTATATATATAATATAAGCCCCGACTTTATCGTGTACTCAAAATTCCGTACACTGCCTGAAATTTCCTGAGTCTATGGCCCGACTCAACATAATTAATTTTCTCACTTAATAATTTGTCATCATCCCGAGTCTATGGTCCGACTCTAATATAATTAATTCACGCCTCAATTAATATAATACTTTCCCCGAGTCTATGGTTCGACTCTAATTAGATTAATTAACACACCTATTAAATTAATACCTCCCCGAGTCTATCGTCCGACTCTAATTAAATTAATTAACACACTAAGTAATTAACACAAATTCGAGTCTGTGGTTTGACTCTAATATAATTAATTATCACACATTAATTAATTCATATTAAACTGAGTCTGTGGTCCGACTCCCGGTTAATTAATTTCCACATTAATTAATAAATACTCTCCCCAAGTCTACAATCCGACTCTAATTAAAATTAATTAACACACCTATTAATTTAATCCTCCCTGAGTCTACAATCCGGCTCTTATTAAATTAATTATTACACCCATTAGCTTAATAATTACCCGAGTCTACAATCTGACTCTTATTAAATTTAATAACTTGGTGTTACCCAACCATTATCCCCGAACTTGCTCACTTGGCCCATACCTTAATATTTTTCGAGTCTATATTCTGACTCCAATTTAATTACTCTCTCTCAATAATTAATCTAATACTTTGGTGTCACTTAACCAACATACCCGGACTCACTCACTTGGTCCATTTTACACCTCAAAATTTCGTTCTCACATATTCGCCCACAATGTGTCACACATTCATTTCCATAATTTTCCCAATTATATTTACCTATAATTATTAGCATACCCGAATATTATTCCTCGGCCCAATATCAATAATTATGAATTATTTCTCCAAATTCGTTCATCTCATGACATACCGTTCACACCCCCCTTAAACCCAATTATATCACCCTATAATTGTTAAGGAAATATGTGTCAATATAAATTTATCACTAAATAAAATCAAGGGATTAAATTTTAAATGAAATCCTCTTTAAAAACAAACAGGAAGAACTGTCAAGTTCCAGGGACCGTCGATCGATCGATGGCCCCCGATCGATCGATCGATCATTCTTGGGAAGCTCTTCTTCCCCACTGCATTAGACCATTAACGAAAATTCAAGGTTTGTAAACCTTAATTTCAACCCCTGATCAAGTCATCCCATCACATAAATATATGAACCTTGATCCTAGACATCATATACACCTTCTAGTATATAAATTTCTCAACTTATCTCACAATTTTCAAAATGGGTTTTCCATTCAAATTCATCAATCTTGTTCTACAAACCAAATTCCAAATCCATATTTTCCCCAGTTTATATTCCGAATTCTTATTCCAATTAAACATCTATACTCAGATATGTTCAACACAACAATTTTTACAAAGAATCTCATTCAATAGTTTCATGAACAAAAACCCCATTTTGTACACATTTATCCCGAAAAGGAATTTTGGTTTACACATCACTATGATATGAATTGATTATCATCAATTTAGAAATTGCAATAGTTAACCACTTGCCTAAAATCGTTCGTAGGGTCTGATTCCGTTGGTGTAGAGATTGGTTGACGAAGAACACCCCAAATTAACCCTTTAATTTGGCTCCAAACGCTCCCAGTTGCTCTTGATTCGCATTCCCCCAATTTTTCTCTCAAGCCTTAGGCTTAGAGTTGTGTTGGCTGCCGTTCCCTAATTTCTCCATTAGGTTAAAAACATCCAATCCCGTTTTTTGCCATGTGGGCCTAATTAAAAAGGCCCAACTCGCCCTGTGTGGGCCCGGCTATGCCCAAAAATACCCCGAGACCCAATTACTACCCCGGGTACTCTTTTCTGACTATCTCGACCCATCCGGACGCAACCGCGCACTCAGAATTTCCATTCGACATACTTTTCAAAATTTCCAAATTCCGACCTCAAAATGTGCCACACTAGATTTTGAACCATTAAACTTAAAAGTCGTCAATTATAAATAATTCAGTTCACTCAATTAAATTCTCCAAATCATGAATTTAAGTTTCTACAATTTAAATATTTTTTATAACTCCCAAAAATAATTAAATATTAAATCCTCAAAATTACGGGGTGTTACAGTGTTTAGGCCTTTTTAATATATTTTAATATTTTTTAATCATAACAAGGCTATTAAAATAGTAAAATTGTACATATCATAAAAATATGTCTCAATATTTTGAAATTAAAATACTATTTGATTATTTTGGATGAGATAATGGTCCGATTTGTAAAAAAATCTTTAAAAGGCGATATCGTTTCACTAAAGCATTGTTATTTTTAGAGAAAAAGTACGCCTTAAGGTTTTTACCAAGCATAAGGCGTCAGAAGCTTAAGGCGGGGAATTTCTCCAAAGCCTCAATCCTAGGAGGGGTTTTTAGAACAGTGGGTTCTACTAACGTATAACATAGCTTACTATCGTAGAAACGAATCTTGTTGTCTTGACCAAGTGCTAACGTTTGTTATCGAAGGTGACCAAATGTATTAGAATTTGTCCTTGCATTTAGCCAATTATGGTTGGTCTTTTTCATCCATATGACTAACTGCGATTGATTTCCATAATTTGGTATAAAAAACCTCTTGTTTATAGTCTGTCTACGGTGAGACCATGTACTAAGTTGTTTAGAACTTCTTATTTTTTATCTTCCAGGGTCATACATGATGTTTTTTATATAGTTTGTGTGGATAAGATTTCTTTGTCTTTCAATTTTTTGAATTTTTAGCACATCTCCTACATCGACAGAAAAATATAAAAAAGAGCAGTAACATTTATTGGGATCTACCATTCTTTATTGATAAATAAAAATGGGTTAAAAGGATATGAAAAGTCGCTTGAAAGACTTAACATTTCTTTTGATTTTTGATAGTACTTCCTCATTCTTTCTACATTTCAAGAGTTGTTGAACTATTCCCCTAAGAGTGTTTCAATTCTATAAGTCCGTGGATGGATAATAGTAGAAATTCGGTATGGACCATGCCGGTTTAACTCCAACTTGATTCCTCTCTAAAGTACTTTTTTCCGAACCTAGTATCCTTCCTTCAAATCCCCCGACATAATTATTTTATTATAAAATCCAGCGCTTCTCTGTTGGTACGCTGTCACCCTAAATGGTGCATGCTCTATGACTTCTTCCACTAGGTCTAGATCTAATCTTCTCATGAGATCGCTCCTCAAAAAGTCAAAATTGAGGACACAGTGACTTGGCAAACTAATTTTTGTTGGGACCACTGCCTCTGTTTCGAAAGCTAACATGTAGGGAGTCTTACTAGTAATTGTTCTTAGTATTGCCTTCTATGCCTAGAGTACACTTTGGATCTCACTGATCCAGTTTCCTATAGCATCCCATCAAGAAAAGTTTTGTTTGTTACTTCTGTTTGCTCATTACACTATGAATGACTAGGTGCAGAATGAATTTTCAGGATTTTGGAGCGAATACAGTAGTTTTCAAAATCCTAATTATCAAATTATGTGTTATGGTCGGTGATGAAGGCATATAACATTCTGTAATGAAAAATAATATTCTTTAAGATGAAATGGAAGACCTTTCCATATGTCATTTCTACTAAGGGTGGCAATAACTACATATTTGAATCTTTCTCTTACTTTTCGTAAAGGGGAGACCAAGCCAATACCTCACATGGCAAATGGACAAGGGGATGGGATCAGTGTGTGTGAATTCCTCGGTCTTTTATAGATTTTGGTATATTTTTTCATTTATCGCATCTCCTTGTATAGTCTACACAATCTGCTTTCATGGTGGTACAGTACTGGCCTTGTGTGTCGACTCACTTGTCTAATGATCTCCCTAATGATTGTGCTCCGTAGGAAGCTTCATATACCTCCTTTATTAAGTTGATGACCTCAGTTGGATGGACACATATGAGTAATGAAACGATGAATTCTCTCCTAAATAAAAGTCCCCCTTCTAGGACATACGTCGCTACTTTGTAACGAAGTCTTCTAGATTTTTTAGGCTCTGTTGGGACAATGCATTTTTCTATGTAATCTGATATTTGAGCCATCTATAATGGCCCCGATTTCAATTAAATTATATTATAAATTTCTTCATCGTACTTCAATGCATGAGTATTTTACCTATAATCATTCTTCTTAGCTTTGTTTAGGTGGTAGAAGAAAGTCGAGCAAGTTCGTCTGCTCGGGTATTCTGTACCCTAGGGATCTAGATAATCTTAACTTCTGGGAACATTGTTATCAACCATTGTATTTTCGATAGTTATATTATCATGGACTCCTCTCTTGCTCCATAAACTCCAAATACTTGGTTCACTATAAATTGAGAATCACTATGTGCTTATATGTTCACGGCACTAAGAGATGAAGCTACGCCAAACCATTCCATCAGTGCTTCATTCTTTGCCTCATTATTGGAGGCCTTAAATTGGAATTTGAAGGTATATTATAGGCTAGTGTCATTTAATATGGTAGTTATCAAGTCTACTCCGCTTCTAGAGGCATATGATGAACCATCCATGAACATTCGCTAGATAATGGGTCTTCTTTGAAGTCTCGTTTGAAAAAACTCCCATAGTTGAATAAATTTTTCATCCATACCAGGTTGCGAACAATTTATTTTTATTTAGTCAATGATTCTGGTACGTTGGTGATTTGGTCAGCCAGACTAATGTTCAGTCTATCTCCTGTATGATTCTACCTCTTTTGTTGAACCAGTGAGCTCGTGAAATAAATCGATTTAGCATTGCTACCTTTCTTGTTAACTTCTATACTTATTTTTATTCGTTGGAGATTGAATATTGATTAGTGCTTGGATTTTATTTTAATTTGCTTCAATGCCACTTTGGTTTACTATAAAATCGAGAAACATTGCTTCCCGTACTTCGAAGACGCGTTTTGCTGGGTTAAGCTTCATTATATGTTTTTCTGACTGGTCAAATGTCTGGCCCAACTCTTTGATATGGTCAAAAGTTATCTTGATCTTGGTGAGCATGTTATAAACGTACACCTCCATGCACATATCGATTCGTTCTTCAAACACTTTGTTTACCAACCTCTGGTACATTGCCCTAGCGTTATTCAGCCCAAAGGTCATGATGTTGTAATAGTAGGTACCTCAACTTCTTATAAATTAAGTCTTTTCCTTAGCCTCTTGATTTATCTTGATTTGATTATAGCCAGAGTATACATTCATAAAACTGAGTATCTTATGTCATGTAGTGTCGTCGACCAATTAATTAATCCTTGGTAAAGGATAGTTTTCTTTCGAGCAGGGTCTATTCTGATCAGTATAATCCACAGACATAAGACACTTATTATTTTCTTCGACCATCGATCCATTAGAAAGCCAATCTGGGTACTTGACATCCTCAATGAAATTTTCTTTTTATAACTTCTCTAATTCTTCATGTATGGATATGTTCTTTTCCTTGATGAAGACACTTTGTTTTTACTTAATCGGGTCGGTATCCTTGACTATATTGAGTTCTTAACATATGAACTCTGGATCCATACCTAGCATGTCCTTATGACTCCAAGAAAACATGTTCTTCCATTGACTGAGAAAATAAACCAATTCCTTTTTAACAGTAGGGTCTAGTGATGAGCTAACCCAGGTTGTCTCTTTTGGATTCTCAGCATCCAAGATAATCAATTCTACCTCTTCTATAACTTTTCCTTTGACTAGATTTGCCTCCTCATGTGGATCTAATGTTTCAATCTGGTTGGTTTTGGTGAATTTTTTCTATTATTCCTGCTCGGCTGACGTATAGTATCACTCTCTAGATTCAACTTGGTACCGATTGACCACACTAGCCCATAATGAGTGGGGAACTTCAAACACTAGTGCATGGTAGAAGTTACCATATAAAATTTATTCAATAATACTCTACCAAAGATAATTTTATACACTGAGTTAACATTCTTATCCAGTATCAAGAAAATGATATTCTCAGTTTTACAGGTTAATCAAAGAACATTTACTACTTCCAGACTAATTGTTCATATGGGATAAACCTTCTCTCTAGAGAAAATAATGAGGTGCCTCTAGTAAGATTCAAGTTTGTTGTCTCATAATGCCAAACCTTTAAGGCAATTATAGAATATGATGTCGACCGAACTCCCGTTGTTGACCAAAACTCAAGCCAAATTTCCTTCGTGTACCATAATTATGACAACCAGGGGGCCATCGTGAGGATAAACACTCCTAATAGATAATATTTGGAGAACCTAACCACCAAATGATCTATTTTAATTTCCTCGGGCGATTATCTATATAATTGGTTATATTGATTTGCCTAATGTAAGCACATGCCTTTGCTTCATTGATGTAGGCTTTCATCTCCGCCATTTCATATCCTCCGCCAGCTTTACCTCTAGTAAAAAATTTCATTCAAAAGAGATCATATTTACCTCAGTCACGGTCTCCTTAGCCTTTTAGGTAGGTCATGATCATCTTTTAAGCCATCATCTTTGCCTCTTTTCTTGTCATATCTTCCTCTACAAGGGGGTTTCGACTTCTTTATGGGTTCCTTCTTCCCTGTGATTTATTTGACTTCCCTTTTCTAGAAACTTTGATGGTTTTTCTCTTAGGATTAGGTTCTCTATCTCATTCTTCAAGGCTATGTAGTTGCCAATGTTATGACCATGATCTTTATGGAACTCGTAATACTTAAGTTAATCTTTTCAATTTGGAGCATATTTCAGCTTCCCATGCCATTTCAGGTATCCACTCTTATAGATTTCTTTCAGAATATGGTGGATGCCGCTTAGAGGAGTGTATTCTTCATATCTCTTACGCTTCTCTTCCGTTTGATCATTTTTCTCTTTCTTCTTTGAATTCTTGTTGGCATGAGTCTTGGAGTTACTAGTCTCTTTAGCGGCCATAGCTTCTTTAGCATTCATAATTTTTCCTAATTTATCCGGGAATTCGGTCATAGTCTTGGGTGGTTCCTTAGCCAGTCCATAATATAATTTCTCGTATAAAAGGCCACTTAATAATGCAGTGATCGTTGTCTTCAGCTCGTAGTTAATGATTTATATATTCTCACTATTAAAGTGGGTTATGTATTCGCAAGTAGTCTCGCTGACTTTCTGGTGAACATTTAATAGATGGGATATACTTTTGCCCATCTTGGCTTCACAGCAGAAGTTATTGTCGAACAAATAATCCAGCTATTGAAAGATGGAGATTTTCCCTCATGGAAGATTATTATACAACATTTGTGTTGACCCGGTGATCATACTCGAGGACGCTTGGCAATGCATCTCGCGAGGATTGAGTAGTTGTCAATAGTAGAATGGAATTATTCCACATGTAACATTGAATCAGTTTTGCCATGGTACTTTGGAGTTACCACAGGTGGCTTGAATTTAACATGTGTTGGTAATCTATGATATAAAGTGTTAATGGAGACCCTTTCAAAAAATTTATATGCAAGGGATTTTTTTTATTTGGTTATTTGCCCCAAATAATACTCTAGTTATTGGATTGAGCCCTTCTATAGTTGCTCATCCGAATTAGCCTTGATCGAGATGGTTTTGGTTGATCGATCACTATTTTGTGTTAGGTTCTCTTCTAGAAAAGTCTGCTCGGCACATAATGACCCATGTACACTCATCCTAGACCTGATAGAACCTTTTTGGTATTTTTTGGACCCTCTAGGATCTCTTTGATAAGGTCATTTCACTGCCCGATGGCCTAGCCGATGAAATGCGGAGCCCCTGCTCAGCCTTTCCAATACACTTGGCCTCTCCTCGAAGAATGATTGCTCATCATAATGATCAGTTGTCCCTAAGTATGAGGTTGATCTTGGGTGATATGACCTGTCATTTTGTAATTTAGAGAATCTGGATCTACTTCCTTCATTTTACGATCTAAAATTAGCCCTTTTAAGATTCTATAGTACCTATTCATGATGTGCTAGTTGATTACCTTTATATGGGAAGGAGGAAACATTTCAACTCTCCTATCAAAGGGTTCTCTTCTATATGGCATGACAATCTATTATCCAAGCCTATTTTGTCCATTTTGGAGCATCTGTATTAGTTTCTTCTCTGTCTCTTGCATTGCCTATTAGCCTTTTGCTATGCTCATCAAAATTCCTTATAAACCCCCTATCGTCACAAGGTTGGAAGAATGAATGATTTCATTTTCCTGACTACTTTACAGATTGTTCCCTTTTTTCCACAATAAATTAGTTGACATGCGTTTGGAATGAACTTGAATAGGAAACAACTGATGGCTTGTCTAGTCATTCCCATCAACGGTGCCATTCTGTTATTGTTCAAAACTGGTATATGGATGTTTTTACGTACTAGATGATAAATTTTAATGATAAACTATAACAAACAAACAAATAAACATTTTGTATTTGAATGAGATAAGAAATAGAGAATGAGGCAAGAAATTAACGTGGTTCAGCCTAATGATGTGCCTACATCCATAAAGGCAATGCATGTTATATTCGGAATTAGTACAAGCTCTTAAGAATCTCTCTGGGGTTATTATTATGTCGTTCTCTTTATGTCCATGTTATGTGATATGAGGTGTTATTTATAAAGGCAGAAAGAAGAGGATCAGGTTAAATGACTTTATAAGTCAGACAATTACACCTTTCTACATTCTTAGTGAAAACAAATGATGACCCAAATCATGGTTAGTTGAAAGAATTAACCCACATATGTGTATAATGAGACTATACATATTCCACTTGTGACTTATATGTGACTTATAGTATAGTCACTGGTGGTTATCCACCTAGACACCAAGAGAAAACACTGAGCCGACCAAAGAAATGACGTCTTGATAATGCCCAATGAGAACTTTGTGATGATAGGTGTCACAATTTCATTATCCCATGTCAAAATATAGTTTTACGGTACAATAATGTCTCTTCTCATTAAGATTGAAATCCTCGGAGCAGACATCAATGGGGAAACCCAAGTCGATACTATTCTCTAATCGTTGTATGAGTCCTTTAATCAGTTTCACTTAAATTACAACATGGACAAATCTTCGTACTCTTTAGAGGAACTACTTAAACAACTACAAGTAGCTGAGGGTCTCATCAAGAAATCAGAGAGAGCTTATGTTGCTGAGAAAAGTTCTACTTTTAAGAACATGGTCAAGAATAAACAGGAAAATTATCATAAATTGGTTATGGTCCCTCAGGAAGCTCACGCGCCTTGGGGATGTATAAAAAAGCCACAGGACAAGTGTTTCCACTGTAAAAATTCGGACACTGGAAGAATAATTGTCTGATTTTCCACAACACATGTAAATTCTATTCACTTATCATTAAATCACATTTTGTGGTTAGTACTATCGATACATGGTGTATAGATACAGTAGTAACTAATCATGTATGTAATTCTTTGCAGGGGTTCGAGTAAACCAGCGACTTAATGATGGAGAGATTTATATGACTATGGGAGATGGTATGGGTGTAGTGGTAGTTGTTGTGGGACACGTTCATTTAAGATTTAATAGTGATAGGAGTATACTTTTAAAAATTGTATTTATTCACCTTCCACTAGAAGGAATTTGATTATAGTGTCTCGCTTACGATTTTATCGATATTTTGTTTTTTTAGTAACCTCGTGGTTATTAAGATAAATAAATGTTTTATTTATTGTGGTACGTTGATTGATAATCTTTATATTTGAAATCCTATCTCTCCCACATACTAAATTAATATTTTGAATAATTCAATTGGACCAGATTTAAAGAGAAAAGAGATCTTCTAAGTGGACCAAACGTACCATTAGCACTTATGCCTATGTCATATTAATTTTAAAAGAATTCATAGACTCGTAGCAAGTGGGCAATTGAGCTCACTGGAAGTGGAGGCACTTCCAGTTTGTGAATCCTATTTAAAAGGTAAAATGACCAAGGCGCCTTTCTCGTCTAAGAGCTATAGATCCAAAGAACCATTGGAAATGGTGTATTCTTTTCTATATAGGCCGATGACAACCCAAACAATAGGGGGCTTTTAGTAATTTATGATAACTAGTCAAGGTTCATGTATACATTTACCTTAAAGAAATTAAAAGTTTATAGAAATAAGTGGAGATGTATCAAGGTAAAAGTATCAGGGCGTTATGATTTGATCCAGGTGGTGAGTACCTCTAAGGGGAGTTAAGGAAGTATCTAGAAGATCAAGGGATGACATCAAATTTGTCTACACCTAGTATTCCTCATCAAAATGGTGTAATAGAAAGGAGGAATTTGAATCTTTTGGATATGATTAGGTACACGATGATTTTTATAGATATCACAGAATCCTTTTAGGGTCATGCTTTAGAAATGAAAACTTATTGAGAAAACTTAGTAGGTACCTTCAAAGTCATTCTCTACTACACCCAAAGAATTATGGATTGTGTGAAATCCTAGTATGAAACATATTCAGATCTAGGCTTGTCCAGCATATGTGATGAAGAGAGATCCTAGTAAGTTAGAATCAAGATTAAAGGTGAGTTTCTTTATAGGACATCCCAAAGAAACTAAGGGTCACACACGTTATGATCTTAAGGATAAGAATGTCATTATTAGCACCAATGTGCTATTCTTGGAGGAGGATTATATGATGGATCACTAATAGAAAAGTAAAGTTATTCTTGAAGAATTAAGAGGGAACCAATAAAATTCTTTAACACCACCAGTAGAAGATGAAATAACACAACATGTTGACACTAGTACACCATCGCAAGGACTATCTCATCGTAGTTTAAGGGTTGTATGTCCACCTAAACGATTTATGTTCATGGGAAAGTCTTATGACAAAGTCCCTAATGAACTCGAAGTCGATCCATGTAACTACAATGAGGCTATCCAATATAAAGATGCTGAACTTTGGCTTAATGTTATGAATTTTGAGATTGCATCTATGTATTCCAATTAGGTTTGTAATCTTTTAGATACACCTGAAGAGATAAAAACCCACATGATGTAAGTGGGTCTATAAGAGGAAGAGAGAGTTGGACGGGAAGGTTGATACCTTCAAGGCACGAATTATTTCAAAAGGATTTACTTAGAAGGAGGGCATCAATTATGAGGAAACTTTCTCACCGATATCTATATTATCTTATCCATTGCAACTCATTTTCACTATTAAATTTGGGAAATGGACATCAAGACTGCATTTCATAATGGAGATCATGGTGAGTATATCTATAGTGTGTAGACAGATGATTTTATAGCCCAAGGCCACTGGAATAAATTGTGTAAACTTAAAAGGTCCATTTATGGAATAAATAAAGTATCGAGAAGTTGGAATATTAGTTTTGATTAGGCCATAAATTCTGTTGATTTTGATCAATGTCCGGATGAGTCTCGTGTGTATAAGAAGTGTAAAAAAATGTAGTGGAGTTTTTCATACAATATATGGATAATAATATTCTTCTCATTGGAAAAAAAGTTGGAGGGTTGTGTTCGATTAGAGGGTGGTTGTCTAGCCAATTCGATAAGAACTTCGAAGAGTCTAGTCACATTCTTGTAATCAAGATTATGCAAGATTGTAAGGATAAGATGTTAGGTTTATCAATAGTTACGTATATCGATTATATTCTTGCCAAGTTTAGCTTGCAAGATTCCAAGAAAGGGTTCCTCCCTTTTTGATATGGAATATCCCTATCCAAGGATCAATGTCTGTAGAAAATTATGAGATAGAGAAGATAAAAGGCATCCCTTATGCTTCGACGGTTGGGAGCCTTAAATATGCTATGTTATGCACTAGCCCTAATATTTGATTTATTATTGGCATGGTTAGTATATATTATTTTAACCATGGATAAGAACATTGGATTGCAATAAAACATATAATCAATAACTAAAAATAACATGATATTTTATGCTAATTTACTAGGTAGAGAGTCTAGTACCTATTTGGGACGATTATAATTCGTCCCTAATACCCATTTTGCATTAGTTAGAACTACCTTTTGGGACGGTTTTTTACCGTCCTAATTGGGGTTGCCAGAATCTGAGTAGTATTAGGGACCATTTATCCATCCCAAATACTACTCGTGGGAGCGGGAATATTTTTGCGGGAACACCTTTTAGGAGGGAAAAATCCGTCCCCAATGCCAAATGTAGAGAATTCATGAATTAACATTTAGGATAGTAAAATATGTCCCTAAAATATTTGCGATGCCTAGTATAAGGGGCAGATTTTCTTCGCTACAAAATCCGTTCTAAATACTCTTTTGGGACACATTTTTTTCTTTTAGGGACAGATTTTTACCGTCCCTAAAACTCATTTTTCTTGTAGTGTCGGATTTTCAGCCTGATAGAGATTTTAAAAAGTCCATCTCATGATATTTGTTTAACCTAGGAGGTGGAGCCATTAGTTGGAGGGGTATCAAGTAATCATGCATCGTAGTTGGAGGAGTATCGAGAATCCGATAGAAGATCGTGGGGTGCATTGATCCTTAGTTCTTGATCAATAATCATCACATATTGGTGCTGAGATGAAATAAAAAATAGAGAGATCTACAATGTAAACCTTAATTATGACTTTTAGGTTTTATGTATGTGAATGTTTTTTAGTTGGATTCATAAGCCCAATCATCAGAACCTAGGGTTGTCGCCCCAAAACCTGGGACCTATAGAGACCTTTGGAGGGCTCATTCCTAAATCTTGTCCTAAGCGATGAAGGTTGATTTCCCATTTTGGGGGCCTTTTTAAGTTCGTTGTTCTTCTAATCAGTGGTTCCTCTGCATTGATGAGCTCATCCTCCACCTTTGTATACTTCTCAATATATGCGACATAAGATCGTACATCATAGAGGTTGGTTTTGTCGTTAGGGACTGGTAGAGATCATTCGATCGCGTGAGGAGGAAATTAGATGAAGATATTTTTAGCTTATCATTGCAATCATCAATCTCATTATAGCTCTCCCATTATCTATATGCGTACTTTCTGAGCAAATGTCAATTTGTTTCTTAAAGGAGATCAGCGAATCAACCTTCTTGATTGCTTTACTTCTAGTGATAAATAAGGTCTAAAACTACTCGGCTAGATCTGTGAAATAAGAGATCTATATAAGGGTAATTTCTTGAAGCACTTTAGACCAATATCCACCAAGGTGTATGGGAACACACGTCACATTATAGCATCGTGATGACTCTAAAGAGACATGGTATGTCGGTAGTGCTTGATGTGATGGGCGGGATCTGCCTTCCTGTTATATGTCATAATCTTTATCTTGGAGAACATCTTGGGTGGTTTAAAGGACTCTATCCTCACAATAAAGGGGGATGAGGACCATACCCCAATGCCTTTCTATCCAGTCCTTGGGAGTCCAAGATAGATTTGGGTTTAATATTCCTTCCAATTCTAGATAAGCCCCATGAGCTCATTACTCCTTACTTTATTTGGCGGTGCCTTTGGACGGGAAAGTTTGCTACTTTGCACTGATTTGTTTGGCTGATATTGATGGTGATTACTATTAATTGAATTTCTCCCAGGAGAACGGTTGGTATGCCATTGGTTACGATGTATCACGTGAAGGATCCTTAAATGAAAGGCCCTCCCGATTTAATAAGAGCCATTGTTCCTTGGAGAGAAATATTTTTTCCTGGGATGCAATTGGGTCTGAAAATTAGAGATGTGATCTTCTGAACGTCTGGTTAATTATCCCCTCAAACGGGAGATTTTTTGGTATGATTGTCAAATTTTTCTTCATAAATATTGGCTAGACGAGAAATAATTCTTCCTTCTAGTTGTTTAACTGATAGTCTACTGTATAAACACCTGGGCCACGATCTCCCTAGGGAATGCCCTGTACCTAGAATTTCGTGACAATGAAGGAAGACTAACAACAGTATGTTCCTTCATGATAACACGTATCTTAAATTGGACTCGGTTCCTCATGTGCATGCGGTAAGACTAATTTGCACTTGTGGCCATCCGAGGCGAATTTCGCCAGCGCGGGCTGGACCTAAAAAAATAGGGAGAGAAAATGGATAAATTTCTCTTTACGTGTGCAGGGAATCGAGGATATGAACCCTCTTTTCGCCACTAGTGTGATATTTGTGGGCTACCACGAATATAAATCGTTCGTCATCAAAAGGGAGAAAAATGTATAAAATGGTATCTCCTGTCTATTTACTCAAATAAGGAAAAAGAATGTAGCCATCCTAAAAAAAAACTTCGAATGACAAATTGATGCATACGAAACCAATTGAGTCGGTATCCAGAACTAAGTTATGAAATAGGAAGGAGTAAGGCACCCATTTCTCCCTTTAGGTATCTCATAGGATATAGTAATGTTATCTTTCTTTTTCGACAGGTGACTCATGTTCACAATATGTGCGATGTGAAAATATGTGAGAAAAATGAACCATCCTACTCATGTACTGGACAGGGTGGAGAGGATTCATCTTAAGGAGTATATGAAAGAAAGAAAAATAATAGAAAATACAATGTTAGTTCCCACCGAATCACAATTCCTCATTAGAAAGTGAATGTGTGTGTTGGCTGGGGACACTAATATGTAGGCGTGAGAATGCGCACAATAATATTAAATATGAGATATGTAGAAAAAAATGCAATGCGCAAAAATAGGACTCGAATCCCTATAATGACAATGGATGCCTACGTAACCATAATAGGCATCAAATTTCACATAATTCAACATAATGTAAAAGTTTAGAAAAAGTGAGGAAATACTACTTTTGATTTTTTTTAATTAGCAGAAAAGATAATTACTTTTATTCATAAAGAGAATACCAACCTTTCTCCACTGGCAAATACAAAAGCTAATTATAGAGCATTTTGAAGTCATAGATGATCTCGATATTAAACATAGATTTACTTTCGATGAAAGGTCTAGATCTAAATATATCATCAATGTCCTGATAAATTTTTGAAATAATTACATCAGTCTTCATAGGGGACCCATCATATTTTCTTTTATTTATCCCTAATCTAAAGCTCCTAGGAGATGATACCAGGAATGAGAATGAATATAGTTTCTATTAAGCCTTTACCTTTTGTCTTAATCCACCAGGAAATGAGTAATCCTCTCTATAACTCTTCTTCTTATGGGAGAATAGTTCGTGATGATGCTGGACACAACACCACCCTTCAAGGTGTTTTTAAGCTCAAATCAGTGATAACAATGGCAGCGTTGGACAATGTATATATGTAAGTATATATATGAAGGGGGTGAGGAGAAGAGGACGAACACCAATATATAAGTGGTTCGGCCAATTAAGCCTACGTCCATTGTGCAAGTGAGTGAGTAAGGTCACTAAAATCAGGCACTAACGGCCATGAATACAATCTCTCAAGCTTTCTCTCTCTACTATATAATTTGACAGAGTTTCAGCTAGGATTGTAATTCTGGATCCTTTTGCAAGGTAGAGGATGACCTCTATATATAGTGTTTGGGGGGTGTAATGTACCCCCCAAGAATACAATGAGTAGGTGCATACAGATCCAGCGAGTGAAAGGATGACACCTGGAAAATCTTCAACTAAGTAATGATGACCTCAATATTCTCCCACGTGGTGGGAATGATTTAGTTATAACAGATTTGTCCACGTGCCTCAAGCCATACATGTACGCGTACAAGCTCGATTGTCTTTGCCTGGTATCAACCTCGGCCTGGGTGAGTACGAGGTTGGTGAGGTACAACCTGTGCCTTGGCTGGGAATTATATGATGACCTTGACAGGGATGCCAGCCGAGGTAAGATATGTGAATGTCGGCGAGGGTCGATGTTGACTTGACAATTAGCGCTGAGCCTCCAGGGTTTCTGATTCTCATATGGTGCTTGCAACGTTGTCTAGGACCGATGATGATGTTGAAGGTTTGTTAAACCCATGAGTCCTTGTTGATCCTAGTTGATGACCAACCGAGATTGATGTATGAGGTTAGTGCAACGTCGGCTATAGATGACCTGATAATAACTGTGCTCCAAGGTTCTAGATAATCTCGGCTTATTCTAAGCCGAGATGAGGTCCGTGGTCGAGGGGGTGTCGGTTGTGGCCAACCTCAGTAGGATAATGTTGCTGATGGGTATTCTCAAACTTATATTACCTCGGATGTCATAAGGTCGAGGTTGAGGTCTATGGATTATCTTCTACACTTTGGGCATATCAATCACCCCTAGCCCTTAGTTACATATGTGAGTAGGTGATTAAGGGGTATACATGTCCGAGGCTATATTTTCCTTGTGTGCCAGCATCTCTTTAACAAGTGTCACCTATTGGAGTGGTTAACGTGCCTGACAATCGTAATGATTCTAGTTATCTTTTGGGCTCCCAAGGCAATAATGGGCCTAGGGAGTTGTGCGAACCCACTTAAAGGTTTAAACATCATTTACTTCTTTTTCTTCTTCATTTATCTCTCTCCCGCCTTCGCTATCTCTGTAATTCTCTCTCTTAGAAGGTCTTGGCTACTGTATTTTCGGGGGTCTCTTCATTTCTTCGCATATCCTTTATTTCGTGAGTCCACGGGTATCGTCTACACCTCACTCTACCGTTTTCAGCCCCTTTTATTCTTATTTCTTCAATTTCCGGCGAGATTTTTTCATTTTTCGGTGACTGCTTGAGTTTTTCGATGAGATTCTTGAGTTTTTCGGTGACTATTCTTACATGTTCTTCTTTCTTCTTACCTTAAAATCCCAGTTTAATCCTTAGTTAAGTTGCCAACTTATTTATTTTTAATTTAAAGTCCTAAGTGTAAGGTCTGACTCATATGCTCAGACCTCTTTACCAGCTCTTAGAGGAATTCCCTTCTCTTAGGGAGAAGACTTTAGACAAGATTAGGCAAATGGAACGAGCCCAAGAGGAATATCGTAAGTCTGAGGCATTCCCTCTTAGACTAATCTTTCCACCCCCTCTAAGGGTGATATACCCTGAGCCAGCTGAACCAGCTGAGCCAGCTGAGACTCCGTTGGAACCCACTCCAATATCTGAGTCATCAACCTCAAACCCTATGTCTGTTGACTCATTCTAGGAGGTGATGGACTTCTCCATCAGGTAAGATCAGGTCTTTGATCAGGCCGAGGTCCAAAGTCACGCCTCAGGTCACAATGATTCCATCTCTTCACGAAATTCTTCTGATGTCAAAGTTGTAGGGCCGAGTGTTGCTGTCCCACCCCTATAGATGTTATTCCCCTATCGACAGTCACGGGGACGAGTTTGCTCAGAGGTTCCTTGATGGTGCTCCTATGCCTGCCCAGGACGACATCGCCAGGGATGAGGATGATGGTCATGAAAGTGACGTTGACATCTCAGAGGCAGCCGAGATAGAGAGCACTATTAATGAATTCGACCTCTTATCTTTTAGGCACCTTTAGTCCATAGGTCCTTCTATTAATCTTAGGAGACCTCTAAGGGATGAGAGGGCCTTCGGTGGCCGAGATGGGGAGATCTGCGTATATAAGAAGATGTTTACGTTAGGATTTCGTCTCCCAATCTATCCAATAATTAGGGCCATATTAGCCCATATCAACCTGGACCCTTCCCAGTTGTCTCACAATTCCTGGAGGGTGATGATTGGAACCATCGTCCTATGGCGGGAAGTTCATCATTTAGACCTTCCTATCAGGGTCATCACAGGGTGCTACGTGCCCTCCTCAACCAGAAACCATCCGAGCTACTACCACTTCCTAGTTACGAAGTTTGATAAGAAGATGTTGCTGGTTACCCAAACCTCAAATCACAATTGGAAACCACGATTCTTCTTATTTTCTGGGGCATGAGAATTTGGCACTTGTGCCCCCTCTTCATCTCTAGAGCCGAGGACCCCTCTGAGGTGGGGAAAAGTGTCACTGGCTGCCAAAGCTGGCCCTAGGCTAAGCCAGGATAACCTTAAAAAGTTGAAGGACCTTCAAGATCAGGGGGAGCTTGGTCGGCTGGTTAAGTCCGAACACCTGATGACCCCTAACTACCTCTCTAAGACTGGCCTAGGGGAAGTCCTTTAGCCTAACTTCGTAAGTGTTTATTTTTCTAGGTTGTACCTTTGATATTTTAATATCTCTGATTTACTAACTCAGACATATTTTTTGTAGAACGCCCCGAAGGGATCTCAAATGACTTCTGGGAGATGTCTGCACCAAGTCTTATTAAGCTGGTAAAAAAAGCCGGGCTCAATGCTCCTCCTCCTCCTCCCCCGTCTAAGAAGAACGTTGGCACTTATAAGGCCGACGCTACAAAAAAGAGGAAACCCTCCACCACTACCCCAGAGGATCAGAGGCATAGCAAAGCCCAAAAGGGTGATCGTGTCATCCCTATTTTATCTGATAATGCATTGGCTTCTCGTCTGGAGCAGCTAAAGATCAGTGATAGCCTCATAGGTCATAGTATGAAAGCAATGGTTGACATCGGCTCTGCGATGACCGATGCTGATAAGCACTTCCTACACCTTATTGATACTCCTCTACTGGTCGAGTTTTGCCTTCACAGCTTTATCCAAGTAAAGACTTATCTTTTTAGCTCAAGTGTAACCTCGTCTTTGATTTGCATTGTCTTGATCTCATGTATCTGATTTTATATTGCATGGTTCCCTCTCCATGCACCAATTTATTGACCGGACCCTGGGGAAGCTACCCCTGATTGAAAAGGGAAGAACGACCCAGAAGGTAGAGGCCTCTCTAAATGCTGAAGTGGAACATCTGAAAACTTCCTTGGAGGAGTCTGAGAACAAGATGGAGCTGAGGGAGAAGGACATAGCAAATCTCCAGAAAGATCACTCCTCTGCCCTGAAGGCCAAGGAAGACCAACTCCAACAAAAGGTTGATAATGCAGTGAAAGCTGCCCTTGAGGATGCCTCTGAGAAGTGGTTGGTCGACTATCAGGTCTCTGACCAATTCATAATCTTCGACTTTGAATACCTCAAAAGATGTATTAAGGCCACCGGTAAATGGGCTACAATAAAAGAGAAGGAGTCAGGGAGCCTGACAGCCTCGGACTTTGTGGGTTTGGGCTATGATGACCCTCAGTTTGCTCAAGACCTACAAGAGGTGGAGGAGGAAGGAGGTGCTTCCCCTGCATAGGCTATCCAACCGGAAGCCACATGGACTGAGAAAGTTAACCCTCAAGATGATGGAGCCTGAAGTTACCAATGTCGGCCAAAATGATCAGGCCGAGGTTACCAACCCTGTGGCTGCAGACACTTAGATCCTAATTTGTGAAGTTTCACTTACAATTTTTATTTCTCATCTGTAACTTCATAATTTCTGATAACATTCTCTCGCGCATTTTGACTTGTAGTTCTTAACTTCTTCATGCTATAGCATCCTCTGAAGAGGGATTTGCTACTTTTGATGAATGTTCCTTGAATGGTTTTAGATATCATGCAATGATGTTTGTATTAAGGTTTGAAGCCTCAATATAATGGTGTCTTCATGAATATACTATGATGTTACCCGCGTAACGTTTCACCAAATTAATGATGTTGAAGGTTTGAGGTCATCCAAATATGATGTTTCACCTTAGACCCTGTCACCAAATTAACGATATTTAAGGTCTGAGGTCATCAAACTAAGATGTTACCCCCATTAATTTTTCACCAAATTAATGATGTTAAAGGTCTGAGGTCGTCCAAATATGATGTTTCACCTCAGACCCTGTCACCAAATTATGATGTTTAAGGTCTGAGGTCATCAAACTAAGATGTTACCCCCATTAATTTTTCACCAAATTAATGATGTTAAAGGTTTGAGGTCATCCAACTAAGATGTTACCCCCATAAATTTTCACCAAATTAATGATGTTAAAGGTCTGAGGTCATCCAAATATGATGTTTCACCTCAAACCCTATCGCCAAATTATGATGTTTAAGGTCTGAGGTCATCAAACTATGATGTTACCCCAATAAATTTATCACCAAATTAATGATGTTCAAGGTCTGAGGTCATCCACCTAAGATGTTAACCCCATAAATTTTCACCAAATTAATGATGTTAAAGGTCTAAGGTCATCCAATTATGATGTTTCACGTCATTCCCTGTCACCAAATTATGTCATCAAACTAAGATGTTACCCCCATAAATTTTACCAAATTAACGATGTTTAAGGTCTGAGGTCGTCCAAATACGATGTTTCACCTTAGACCCTGTCACCAAATTATGATGTTTAAGGTCCGAGGTCATGAAACTAAGATGTTACCCCCATTAAGTTTTTACCAAATTAATTATGTTAAAGGTTTGTGGTCGTCCAATTATGATGTTTCACCTCAGACCTTATCACCAAATTATGATGTTTAAGGTCTTAGGTCATCAAACTAAGATGTTACCCCCATAAATTTTCACCAAATTAAGGATGTTTAAGGTCTAAGGTCATCCAACTATGATGTTTCACCTTAGACCTTGTCACTAAATTATGATGTTTTAAGGTCTGAGGTCATCTAGATAAGATGTTATCCTCATAAATTTCACTGAAAGCATAATGAACAAAGAAGTGGCACAAGAACTGGTCTTCTCATTAATATTCTCTTCATAAAGTCATACATTTACATAGAAACAATTGATACATCATATGTAATACTTCTTCGGATGATCAACATTCCATGAATTAGAGAAAGGTTACCCTTTGAGATATTCTAGCCGGTAAGTACCAGGTACAACTCCTCGATCACTTTGTAAGGGCCATGCCAATTTGGGTGAAGCTTGTTTGCCTTCTGCAACATCTTCTTCAGCACTAGGTCTCCTACAACTATGGTTCTTGATTTCACCCTTTGATTATAGAATTTTTTTGTTCTCTGCTGGTAGGCTGCCTGTTTGATCTCAGTGTCTTCCCTTCTCTCCTCAATCAAATATAGGTCAATTCTTCTCTCTTCTCCATTCTTCTCAGGGTCATAGGTCTGAACTCTGTGAGTGGGGAGTCCTACTTCTGTTGGTATGACAGCTTTTGAGCCATGTGCTAACATAAATGGGGTAACCCCTGTTGGTGTCCTAGTTGTTGTTCTGTAGGCACATACCATAGCATAAACCTCTTTAGTAGAGCTCCTCTTAGCTTCTTCGAACCTCTTCTTAATCTCGTCGAGGATTGTTCTGTTCGTGACTTTGATCTGACCGTTTGCCTGAGGTCATCTTGGAGAAGAGAAAAACTGCTTGATTCTAACTCTCTCGTAATACTTCTCTAAAGAAGAATTTTTTAACTGGGTTCCATTGTCTGAGATGAGGGTGTTCGGAAGGCCATGTTTGCATATGATGTTCTTCATATAATTGGAAGGTCTTCTACTCTATAATCATGATTATCGGCTCAGCCTCCATCCACTTGGAGAAGTAGTCAATCGCTACTACCAGAAATCTGTAATTGTTCGCAGGCCTTGGCAAGGGACCCACTAAGTCAATCCCCCATATTGCGAATGCCTAAGGGAAACTGATTGATGTCATATATTGATGAGGTTGATGGGGGATAGTGGAGAATCTTTGGCATTTGTCACACCTCTTCACGTAGGCTGCAGCATCCTTGGCCAAGTTCGGCCACCGGTATCCTTGCGTGATTATCCTCTTCACCAAGGTCTTCCTCCTACGTGACTGGAACAAGAACCCTCATGTACCTCCTATAGGACGTGGGGGGACCTCTATGGGATGAACACATATGAGGAGAGGTAATAGAAATCCTTTCTGATAGAGGACATCTCCTATTATTGAGAACTTTGTATCTCTGTACCTCCGTTTCCTCCTCTCAAGCTTTGATTCCGGAAGCTCTCCCTTTCTGATTTATTTGATGAGGGGGTCCATCCATGAGTCTCCCAGGTTTAAGTTGAGGCAAGAGATGGAAACCTCTTCTTCTTCAATGGTCGGTTTGAGCAGGATCTCGACTGGTAATGTCCTTCTGATGCATGTCTTTGTTGCTGAAGCCAACCTTGCTAGTGCATCTGCATGGTTGTTATTTTGTTGAGGTACCCTCTTCATATTCACCTCTTCGAAGCCTTCTAGCATCATTATTACCCTCCTTAGGTATTTGGCCATCCTTTCATCCTTAGCCTCATAAACTCCAAATACTTAGTTGATAACTAACCTTGAGTCTCTATGAAGTAGGAGTCGTCCAACCCTAAGGGTCTTTTCCAAGGAGAGGCCTGATATCATGGACTTATATTCTGACTCATTATTTGATGCTTTGAAGTTGAACCTCAGTGCATATTCCATGTTGGTGCCATCCGGGGCTGACAGTATCAGCCCTGCACTACTCCCACTTTCGCAAGAAGACCTGTTAACAAAGAGGTTCCAAACATCTTCATTTGAAGAGAATCTCCCCTTTGACAGGGTTCCTTGCTTTAAGAGGTACATATCTTCCTTATTTTTAGTTATGTCGTTCCCGGCTCTGCTGGACACAACCTCTTTCGGGTCTTGGAAGATGTTACCATTCGGTCCTTCTAAAGTCTCTGGGTTATTCTTAACCTCAGCCTCTTCCCATGTGAACTCAACAATAAAGTCTACGAGTGCCTGCCCTTTAATGGCCACCCTGGGTTGATACATAAGGTCATACTCTCCCAACTCAATGTCCCAAGTCATCAATTTTACTGACTTCTCAGGCTTGCGGAGGACTTTCCTTAGTGGTGAGTCAGTGAGGATAACCATAGAGTGGGCTTCGAAATAGGGTTTTATCTTCCTAGAATCATGTATCAAAGAGTAGGATAACTTTTCCATCCGAGGATAATTCTGTCTAGACCCTTGAAGGGCCTTACTATTGAAGTATACAGGCCTTTGGACCCCAACGTCTTCTCGTACTATGGCTGCACTTATAGCTGACTCTGAGAGTGCTAGATAAACATACAACTTCTCCCCCATGATGGGTTGAGATAAGAGCAGGGGGATCCGGAGTAGGACTTGAGTTGCTTAAAGGCCTTGTCATACTCTTGGTACCACTCGAAGGCCTTTCTAAGCCCCTTAAAAAATGGAAGACACTTGTCCGTGGCTCTGGAAACAAATTTGTTGAGTACAGCCACTCTTACGGTGATCCTCTGAACGTCTTTTATACTTTTTGGTGTCTTAATATCAAGCAAAGCCTTGAACTTCTCAGTATTGGCCTCTAGTCCCCTCTGATTGACAATGAATCCAAGAAATTTTCCATCTCCTACTCCAAAGACACACTTTGCGAAATTAAGTTTCAGTATGTACAAGTTCATGGTGTCAAAAGTTCTCTCTAGGTCTGCCACGTGAGTGCAGGACTTCAAGCTCTTCATCAAAAAATCAACTGCATATACCTCCACAGTCTTGCCAATTTGATCTTTAAACATCTTATTTATAAGATGTTGATACGTGGCCCCTGCATTCTTCAAGCCGAAGGGTATGACCTTATAGTAATAGGTCCCCTTGTCTGTGATGAAGGTTATCTTTTCTGAGTCTTCAGCATTCATGAAGATCTGATTATATCCTGAATACGCATCCATGAAGCTCATGCGCTCATATCCTATCGTGGCATCTACCATCTGATTAATCTGAGGTAAGGGATAACTGTCTTTTGGGCAAGACTTGTTCAGGTTGGTGAAATCTGCGCACATCCTCTATTTTCCATTGGCTGTGGGCACAATAACGGTGTTTGTAACCACTCTCGGTATATGACCTCCCTAATGAATTCTACCTCTTCTAACTTTTTGATCTCTTCCCTCATGACATCATACTTTTCCCTGGAGTTAACTCTTCGTCTTTGTTTGATTAGCTTAGCATCTTCTGCAACATTGAGTTTGTGGCACATAACCTCTGGATCGATGCCAGGCATGTCTGTGTGGCTCTAAGCGAAGACACTCTACCTCTTCTTCAGGAATCTTATCAGCTCATCCTTGATCTCCAGTTTTAAGGCTTTGCTGATTTTAATGGGTTTTTTTGGTTCGTCCTCGTTGAGGACGATGGATTCTACCTCTTTCACGGCATCTCCTTTCTTCAACTTTGTTTCATCTCTAGGATCAATTGTATCAATGTTATACATGGTGGTTTCCCTCTTATGGGCCTTTATCTCTTCCACCGAGTTGAAGTAGCATTCTCGTGCTGATGTTTGATCCCCATGCACTTCCCCTTCCCCATAGGGGGTTGTGAATTTTAGCATTTGGTGAACCGTCGATGGCACGACCTTAAACTCCTTAAGGTCCACTTGTCCAATGATGAGGTTCTATGCCAACAAGACATTTTCATCCATAACAAAAAAATTGATCTTCGAGATCAACCTCTTAGTCCACTCATACCCTATTTGCACATCCATCTCATACATACCCAATGGATGGACCGTCTCCCCGCTGAAGCCCATCAACGGATGATGATAGGGTACCATCCTAGCTCTGTTGAAGCCTTGGCTTTTAAAATAGGTCCAGAACATCACGTCCGCTGAACTTCCTCCATCTACGAGGATTCTCAGTACCTCACACCCCTGCACTCTTGTTGTTATTACCAAAGGGTCATCATGTGGGGCTAGGATACCTTTGAAGTCGAGTCGGGAGAATCCAAAAATAGGAGTATCCATATCTACCTTCTTCCTCTTCTACTTTTCATCTGAAGATGCTAGATTCACAACCTCTACTTTGGTCACTAATTTGGCCTGTGCCATATGATGAGCTCTTCGGTCAGCTACTTTAGAGCCACCTCCAGTAAGTCCTCCATAGATGGTGCTAACTCCAAAGGAGATCATTACAACCCTCTTCACCGGGGCGTTGTCGTCTTTTGGTGGGAGGTCTGGATCATCTTCATCATCCCCATCTGAGTCATCATCTCTTCTTACTGGATCTCGACATCTGTTATTTCTCTTCTTTTTAGGGTCATCTATTCACCTTTTAGGGTCCTTACCATCGATATACTTCCTCAACTTTCTGAATTTTAACATCTTATCGATCTTATCCTTTAAGGTGAAGCACTTGTCTGTCACATGGTCGTGGTCTTGGTGGAACTCATACCACTAGTTCTTATTCCTCTTATGTGGAGGAACCTTTAGCTTATCCAGCCATCTCAGAGACCGGTCATTCTTAATCTCATTGAGGATGTGTTCGCAGCTCATAATTAGAGGGGTATGCGTGCAAACTTATCGTCGACTGACCTCTTCTTTCCATCTTTCTTTCTTTGGAACTTCTCGCTGCCACTTCCATTATTATCCTCATACTTCGCGGCCATAGCCTCTTCAGCGTTCATGACCTTCCCTACAGTTGCCAATAGCTTTTCCATAGACTTGGGAGGGTCTTCCTCAAGCTTCCATAGAAACTTCCCCTTCTGCAGACCTCCAATGAGGGATGTCATGGATATATTCTCTTCATAATCTTCAACCTCCAATTTTTCTTTGTTGAATCTTGCGATGTAATCTCTTAGGATCTCGTTCTTACCTTACTTGACATACAACAGATGGGTGGTCATCTACTGCGGTCTTACCCCAAAACAGAAATTGTGAATGAACCATTCAGCCAAGCCCTTAAACTCCTCAACTGAGTTCTTCAAAAGATAGGTAAACTATATATGTGCATCTCTAGTCAAAGTCTCGGAGAAGGCCCAACACTTCATATTATCTAGGATTGAGTAAATGTCCGTTGTAGACTGGTACATCTCAATATGATGCACAGGGTTAGTACTGCCGTCATACTTGGGAGACACTACAGATGGTTTGAACTTCGCAGGGGTTGGGAATTTCACTATCTTAGCCACGAATGGAGAGCCCTCTGAGAAACCTATTTGCAGCGGGTCTCGAATTTTGATGAGGTCTCCTATCTTCTCTTCAAGGAGTTGAATGGAGTCATTCTATGGCCTTGCAACATCGGCCTGGCCGAGGTTGTCCCCATCCACCTCCAAGGGGTGTACTGAGGGTTCCCCAACCGCTGCACAACATCAGGTATTGACCTCCTGGCCACAGTCTCGGCCATGTTGGGGTCAACCATGATGAGGCCGATGTTCCCCATTTCCCCTTTATGATCCTTCTGCACTTCTTGACCTAGATAACCTCTGTCTCAGGTTATTTACTGGGCCAAGACTTTCAAAGGCCGACCCTCTGCTCAAGCGATCAAAAGTTGATCCTCTCTGTTGGGCACCACCATCTCTTATGTCCCAACAACCTCGACTTTGGGGGATATGACGTACAGTGTTGTTCGAGACCTCATACGGCTCCCAGAACTGCTCTGAAGCATCTCCCGCCTCCATATCATCATACTTATCCTCAGGGCAAGGGTGTCCTTACCTTCCAGACACAAATGCCTAGGGTCAGCAATGTCCATCCTCCGTCGAGGTGTAAGTTAGTTTTTCCGCGATGCTTGGGGTGGTGCCCTAGTTTTAGGATGGGGCTGAGCAGCCACCGGAGTAATCATCTCCGGTGAGACCCCAGATAGCCTCATCATATTTTGACTGAGCTGTACAAATTGCTCTTTCATTGCTTACTGCGTTGCAGCCAAGGAATTCAAGGCTACATCCATCTCAGCCATTTCGAACTGGGGTGGTGCCTGGCTGGAACTAGGTCCTCTAGCACCAGATGGTAGAGGAGGTGGTGGCAGCTCCAGTGCCATATGTTAAAACTAAAGATCTTGTGAAGAAGATGAGCTTAATACCTTAAAGGACCTTTTTCAATGGTGAAACAGCTCCACGCAAGGGGTGAGGCCTGGTTCACCACCAGAGTCTCCGGTGAGGTTAAGCAGAAAAGGGGGAAGAGACTGCTTCTCGTTCCCATAAACGGTGCCCAAATGATGATGATGGAAAAAGTACCACTCTTCAAGGTGTTTGTAAGCTCAAATCAATGATAACAATGGCAGTGTAGGAGAATGTATATATGTAAGTATATATATTAAGGGGGTGAGGATAAGAGGACGAACACCAATATTTAAGTGGTTCGGCCAATTAGGCCTACGTCCACTATGCAAGTGAGTAAGGTCACTAAAATGAGGCACTAACGGCCATGGATATAATCTCTCAAGCTTTCTCTCTATACTGTATGATTTGACAGAGTTTCAGCTAGGGTTGTAATTCTGGATCCTTTTGCAAGGTAGAGGATGACCTCTATATATAGTGTTTGGGGGGTGTAATGTACCCCCAAGCATATAATGAGTAGGTGCATGGAGATCCAACCAGTGAAAGGATGACACCTGGCTAATCTTCAATTAAGTAATGATGACCTCAATATTCTCTCACGTGGTGTGAATGATTCAGTTATAACAGATTTGTCCACGTGCCTCAAGCCATACATGTACGTGTAGAAGCTCAATTGTCATTTCTTGGTAAGCCACCTCAGCCATTTTGGACTGGGGTGGCTTTCCAAGAAAAGACAACTGAGCTTCTACGCGTACATATAATTACATTTTAATGATTATATTTGAATGATTTAGAAGTTAACCAGATATATTCTCATACTCTTTGATAAATTTCATAAGGTTCTTTAAAAAAATTTGGGATGTAGTGGTGAAATTTAGGACATCATCTGCAAATGAGAGGTAAGAACCCATAAGTCTTCCAGGGGGCATTGAGAAGGATTCTAATTGACCTTCCAAAAAAAGATTATGCAAACCTCTAAAATAACTTCAACAACAATGACAGATAGGGAAGGATTTAGTGGATCATCTTGTCTCATCCCCCAAAATGATTTGAAGAATCCCTAAGGACATCCGTTAATGAGAATGGAATACTAGCAGTCTGAGATTAGTATCCAAATCATATTTATAAATGATTCATTAAATCCAAATTGTCAAAGAACCTGAGTATTAAACATCCGAGACACTCTATCTTAGGCAATGAACATATATAACTTGCACATTAGATTCTCCTCTCCCCTTTTATTTTTAAAATTATACATCATATTTTGGGATAATAGACTTTGTTGATTATTTGAACTTCCCATAAAGAATCTCTCTTGATTTGGAGAGATAATCCATTTCAACAAAATCCCCAATTTATTAGCCAAAATTTTGGATATGATATTATTAGAGGTAGTACATAAACTGATTGGTATGTAATCATTGCATAAAGAAGGATTTTCTATTTTGGGGATGTGTGTACGTAAGGTCGAGGTCCAACTTTTGGGAAGTGAACTCCCCAAGAATAAACTGGAGATGTCATTGAACAAGTCCTTACTTATAATATGCCAACACTATTTACAAAATGTTACATTGAAACAATCAGGGCCTGCAGAACTAGAAGGATCTATTTTCATAATTACTTGTTAACTTTGAAATGCTCAGTGAAAGAATTGCATATGGCCTGCTGATCAACTATCCAAATTCTATAGGAATCCTTAATTATAGCAATATGGATCTTGCTCCTATTATGACTAACCATTGCATGGATGCATTGTTGATTTTCGTCTCCCTCTTTAAGCCTTTTAATCCTTGCCTTTTGTATCCCAAAATCCTCTTCTAGAGATATTTTCTATTTGAGGTTTGCCATTGCCAACTTGTACTCAACATTAGATTTAGCAGTAAAATTTGACTCTGAGGAAACTTCTTTTTGTATCATTAAATCCTATGCTTCTTTGGTAGATTGGCAAATGTTTTTAAAGGTTGTATGGTTCCAATGAGATAGAGAAAGCTTTGTCGACTTTAGTTTTTAAAAAAACACCACCATAGGACTACCACTAAGGCTACCGTTCCATGCCTTATCTACCACTGATAGGAAATCCTTATGTTTGATCCAGAAATTTTAAAACCTTAAAATTTTTTGGATTTAGCTGTTTTCTGGTATCAAATTAATGAGGAGGGGATTGTGATAAAAGTTTATTCTATTTAGGTGAGCTACTGCTGAACAATTAAAAACTTCATACCATTGAGTATTACAAACCACCATGTCTAGCCTTACCCATATTACACGTATCCTTTCTCTTTGATAGCACCAGGTTAACTTTGAGCCACTGAATAGGACGTTTGAAAGGCCCTCAACTCCAAGAGTATTAATGAACTGTAGGATAGCCTCAGCACCAATTTTATTTCCACTAAATTTTTCTAGGGGTATAGAGACCACATTGAAATTTCCTCCTATAATGATTGAAAAATTACACTGACATTTATTATTTTTCTATCTTTTATGTTACATCTACTGATGATGCTATGAAATCGCCACTTAAATTTGTATGTGCAAGTCAAGCCCTGAATGATATGGAAATTGAGATATGAATGAAAGTATGAAAGTAAGATAAAGATATGAGGTAAATAGGAAGACACAACGATGTAAGTGGTTCAGTTTGATAGCCTACTCCACTGTGCAAGGTGTTTAGTGTGTTTATATTAACTTTGGATCTCTAATGGCCTAGGATTACGACTCTCAAGAAATTTCTTTCTCTACAGTGGTTTTAAAAGAGTTTAGCTAGGGTTTCTATTATGGATCCCTTAATAAGGAAGATAAAACTCATTTTTATAGTCTTGGGGGGTTCACAATGTGTACCCCAATCATGCCAAAGATATGCATGAGGTAACTCCTCCATTGAGATGATACCACATGCCAAGTATATGATGACCAAATATTCCTCGACATAAGGGGAAGTTCTTGTTATAATGGTATCCTCACTGGACTAATCATTTATGGGTCTTGCGTGACATATGTGGTGTAGATGTCATCCCTGGTGATCCCAGCCTATCCGAGACCGACATAGGGGACCTTCCTTGTAAATAGTTATAACCTGAGACGGAGTGTAGTCTCGGCTTTCCAGAGTGGCATAAGGTCGAGATGAGATTCCAAGTTGGACTTTGAAGTGGATGATCATCAAACTGTTGAGTAGGACCCTAGGTTGGTTATTGGGTATCTCCCCCCCCCCCCCACATCTTCATGCGAGGTAGGGACAATAAAAGTATCCCGGGCTGAGAGTGCGTCCTATTATTTGATGGTGAAGTGGGCTAAGGATGAGGCTATTGAGGATACGCCTATCATGGATAAGGCCACACTTATGCATGTCAATCACCACCTAGCCCTTAGCCTACCCTTAGTCTTTAATGTGAGTGGAAGGATGAGGAATGTAGTTGGATGACCCCCTATACGGATGATAAACCTTGGTGTTTGATCTTGCTTAAAGTATGTGCACTTATTTGGCTGAGGGTGAGGGTGTCTTTCAGTGTACCAAGCATAAGTGTCTTTTGAGTGTCATGGGTTGTGTGGTTTGGAGTGTTGGCGAAGATAGGGTGGATGTAGGCTTGCATTGGGTATAGTTCCAAATGATGGCTTTATAGAAATTCTCATGCAGTGATTAGGGGTTTAAAAAAAATAATCCATTTTCTCTTCCTTCCTTAAACAACTCCTTGGCGCCCAAGCTTTTGCAACTCCCTATTTTCTCTCTATTTAGTCGGTGATTTCCAGGCTAATTTCTTAGGCTTATTCCATTCCCAAGCCTTCATCCAATCACAGGTTAGCCCCCATTCTCCTTATTCTTCATTTGTAGCACATTTTTTTCCTTTATCTATTTGTTTGTATTTTTTGACAAATTGCCATATTTTTCGACAGTCATTAGGGTTGTTTTTAGGAGGTTTTATGGTGTCAAAGGCTCTTTTAGGTGGTTAGGACCATTTTGCCCAAATTTTGTGGCGTTAGCTACCTTGGACATCCACGTTTTTCTGGTGAGCCTATGGTCACCTTCTCTAGTAAACCGCCCTTTGGTGTTCTTGGAAGGAAACTTTTGAGTACCCCCTTTTGATCCAAAAGTCAATCTAGGTCAAACTTCAAACTATTTGAATGTTAAGAAATGTATATGAGTTAGCTAACCAAAACCCAAACTTTAGGGAGAGAATATTTGGAGAGATACATAAGTGTGATATTGAGGCCGAGGCTAAGTGTAAGGATGGAGCCGACCCTACACTTACAATTCACCCAGTTCTTTTGGATGTGATATATCCTCATATTACTGAAGTCAGTGATTTGATGTCTGAACATTGGCTCCAGGTTCTCAATTTGTGTCATCTTTTTCAGATAATAGTCATATTACCTCTGCTCAATTCGAGAGTGTAAATTCTTTCCTTGAGGAAATGAGGATTCCCTCCTCCCATCTAGAGGGTTTTGAGGCTGTCGAGGCCTATTATCGAGTCTCGTCTTCTAATCGCTCTCAGTCCTAAAATCGTGCAGACCATTCGATCCATGAGATTTCTGACTCAGATGAGACGAGAGTCTAGGTTTCATCATAACCCACACCCATGGTTGTTCCGATTATGGCCATGTCTGATGCCAAATATGTCAGGAGGTGTCAAGAATGAGCCCCGATCACTGAGGTTAAGGATATCTCTTTTGATTCGAATGTGGATCCACTTGACATCATCTATCCCCAAAAATTCTCTAGCACTGTCAGGGAGACTGATAAGTTATTGTGGAGAAACATGTATGGTATAAAATCTAACGTTCATATGAGAGTGACTACGAGAGACGAGAGGGCTTATGATGGCCAGGATGTGGTCACCGGTTGACTTCAAAGTTCCTATTTATTTGAACATACGATCCATTCTTGCTAATTTGGGGTTAGCCCGACTCAGTTACCTCCTAATTCCTGTAGGATCCTCATCAACTTATTCTAATTTGACATTTGATTTATAAGACCAAACTTCATGTTCTTATATTTTGAGGCTGCTATAACATCTCTTGCTCAAAGTCACAACC
Source organism: Sambucus nigra (assembly GCA_949130495.1). Classification (NCBI taxonomy): domain Eukaryota; kingdom Viridiplantae; phylum Streptophyta; class Magnoliopsida; order Dipsacales; family Adoxaceae; genus Sambucus; species Sambucus nigra. The sequence goes on from OX422222.1 coordinate 318,056,604, forward strand.
TGGCTACTATACAGTCTTGTAGCCAGAAACACTACTAAAAAGATTACATGCATCAACCAAACTTACAACCATCATTAGAAACCCCGATATTTATTTATCTAGGGTTCCTGTGAGTTTGATGATGACATTCCTAACATCACCTCTGCATCGAGAGTAACCACGTTATGGGAAAAAGTTTCCATGTTGACTAGGCTTGACCCTGGCCTTGGTATAGATGATGTGGACAAAATTAATAAGCTTCAATCAAAGGAGGACGATGATGGGCTTTTAGAGTTCATAAGACTGATGAATCCTAGGTATCTGAGAAAGATATATCTGAGGATAACCCTTTATCGAAGTTGTGTAAGTGAAATTTTTGAAAATTTTCTCATTTGTAGTGTCGTCTTTGGCTATTTTTTTAGTGGTATTAATCTTGTGTGTTTGCTACATGTTTTCCAAACAACACATCAGAAGAGGTCCGAAACATATCTGCCCCTAGCCTCCTCAACACATTAAATAAAATTGGAAAGAAGCCCCCATCTATGGTTGCGATGAAGATGTCCATAAGGGCAGCCCCACCTGGGTTGGGGGTTCTGATAAAAGAAAAAGATCTAATAGGTGACGGGTCCTTCCCCCCCCCCCCCCCCCCGGAGAAGTCCAAGAGGACCACCGACCCGACTAAATAGAAATCATCTCAGGCCATCCCAATCATGTATGACACAGTTTTGAAGGATCTTATTGACCAATTGACCACCAGTAATGATTCCTTAATCAGTGACCCAAAGAGGGCCAAGGCTATTGCGTTGTCAGTGTTACCTGGGACTGACAATCTCTTTCTGGAGGCCATGGATGCCTCTCGTCTATGTGAACTTGGTCTTCACAAGGACACTCAAGTAGCAATCAAATTTTCTTATTTATTTGTTGATATCTATTTAAGTGTTGTTTCATAAAAAAATTACTTCTTTTATTACTTTCCAGTCTCTGCTGACCTTTATAAAGTTCAGTGAATGTGTGTCTGAGATGCTCCCTCATATACAACGGGTTGAGAAGCAAATTCAGGCTGAGAAAGACCTGAAGGACAAGATGAAGGCCAAAGAATCTGACTACAAGAAGTCCATAGATGCCCTAGATAAAGAGCGGGCAGATGCTCTTGATTTATTACAGAAGGATCATGATCTGACGCTATCTGCCAAGCATGAGGCCGAGAAGACTGAGGTTATGGATAAGGTCAAGGCCGAGGCTGTGGCGACTTTAAGACTTCTGAGGAGTACAGTGGATTTAACTGCCCATATCTTGATAGGGGTACAATTATGGAATGCCGTTGGGTCGTCCTTAAATTTCCTCACATTATGGGCCAATTACAGAAGGACTCCTAAGCTTTTGATTTGGCTGACCCTCTGATTTCCACTGTTCAGATCGATGTTAAGGCTACAATTACAGTAGAAACCACCGTTAAGATAGTGAATGATGGAGCTAAAGATTCAAGGGTCATTGATGGTGCTCAAACTAGCCAGGAAACCAGTCTTAATGGAGAAGTTGAGGTTGCTAGTGGCATCCAGCTCAAAGTTGAGCCGACGGCGTAGAGTGGACGTCTGTGAACTATACCCTTTTGTTTATACTTCTTTATTTTATGTGAGACTCGTCTGTAATATGTTAACACTTCTTTCCTCTGAAAATTTTGTATCATAAATTTAATATTTATATTTGTCAATGGTCGAATGAATGCCCTAATAATTTTGTACCATAACTTTAAGATCAATATTTATCGATGGTCGAATGAATGTCATTTTTTTAATTTCTGCTATAGGTGTTGTATTGTCTTATTGATATTGCTCTACATCATTGTTGGATGTCTAAACATGTGAATGCATTTATATTTAGCAGATGATGATTTAACCATTACTATGGTTTTTATATTTTAACTGAATGAAATGTAATCAAGTCCACTCTCATAGTTGCCAAGAGCGTGTGGATGGGACTTGTCTCTTCACACACTCACGTACCTCTGAAAGAGGTGAATTTTTATTCACCAAATAACCATAATGAAATGATTTTTTTTAAGTTATCATCAAACGAATGATGTTTGCATATAACTCCTCTCTCATAGTTGCCGAGAGTACGAGGACGAGACTTATTTCTTCACACACCCTAATATCTCTAAGAGAGTGTGACTTTTTATTCACCATGTAGTGATGTCCGACTAAATAACCATAATGAAATTATTTCTTTTAAGTTACCACTTAAGTGATGTCATTACACTCATCCCCCCTCTCGGTGTTATTGAGAGTTCAGGGATGGAATGTCTCTTAATAATCTCTCGTATCACTGAGGGTGAGCTAAAACTAATTCACCAAACAATGATGTTATTTACCTTAGCATCAACTAAACCATGAAATAATAATATAAACACACATATATGAAACAACATTTAGATTTCTCATTCATCTTTCATTGTCATATAAATACATCGAATTTTTGTTGATAAAGAGTATGACACTCATATAATATCCAATACAATATCCATATCTACTGATAGTATTTCTTCAAATGGTCTGCGTTCCAAGGGCCCCAGGACGACTTGTGTTACCCAATACAACCCATGCCAACTCGTATGCAGTTTGTTCATCTTTTTAAAAACCTTTTCAATACCAAGTCCCCCCCCCCCGGCTATCGGCCAGACTTTTACCATCTTATTATTGAATTTAGCTCCCCTCTGCTAGTAAGCAGATTTTCGGACCTCAGCATCTTCTCATTTTTCTTCAATTAAGTCTAGGTCAAGCCTTCTCTCGTCATTATTGTCATCGGATTTATAGGTTTGGACTCTGTGGATGGGGATCCCAAGTTTAGTAGGTATATCTCCTTCGAATCCATAGGCTAACATAAATGGCATTTCACCTATCGGTATTCTCTCTGTCATCCTATAAGTCCACAGTATCCCATGTAGTTCTTCAGTCCATAAGCCTTAGCTCCATCCATCTTCTTTTTAATGCCATCCAATATCGTCCTACTTATGACTTTAGTTTGTCCTTTGACTTCGGGTTGGACAGGTGCATAATATAATTTCTTTACGCCCACTCTTTCACATTATGCTTCCAAGGATTTATTTTTGAATTGTTTTCCATTGTCTGAGATGAGCGTGTCGGGTAGGGTGTACCTACATATGATGTTTGTCCAAATGAACTTGAACGTCTTCACTTTTGTAATGGATATCATGGCCTCTACCTCTATCCATTAAGAAAAATAATCAATGGCCATAATTAGATATTGATAACCATAGACTGCCTTTGGAAGTGGACCAATAAGGTTAATAACCCCATATTACTAACCTCTACGGGGAAGTAATATACGAGACTAGGTGATGAGGTTGATGGGGAATACTAGCATACCTTTGACACTTATCACATTTTTCACATGGTTGGTCGCATCCTTTTCTAGGGTTGGTCACCAGTATTCCTGCGTCATAATTCTATTTGCGAGAGATTATCCTCCGATGTTTCTTGCGTACAACCCCTCATGGGTGTCCTGTAAGAAATAATCAACCTATCTAGGATAGATGCATCTGAGAATGGATAATAGGAAACCTTTTTCATTGATCACATCTCCTATAATAGTAAACTTTGTCGCCCGATATTGGAGTATCTTTATCTAGACTTTAGTATCTGGGAGTCCCCCGTTTCTGATGTATTTGATCAAAGGATCCATCCATGAATCTCCCAAATTCAAGTTTAAGAAAAATTCTACCCCTCCATTGTCCTCCTCAATGCTAGGCCTCTGTAGAATATCCACTGGAATGGTTAGCCTAATCTTTGTTCTCGTGGCTGAGGGTAATATCTATAATGCATCGGCTCGGATATTTTCAAGTCGAGGGATCCTCTTCACCTTTACTTCCTTGAAGTTGACCATTAACCTTTTGACCCTTTCCAAATACTTGGCCATTTTAGCATATTTAACTTCGTATATTTCCATGATTTAGTTCACCACTAACTGTGAGTCACTATGCGCGGCTATGTGGATGACGTTCAACACACTAGCCACAGAGAGGCCATTAAATAAGGCCTTATATTCAGACTCATTGTTTGATGCTTCAAAGTTGAATCTGAGATCATACTCAATATAAGTTCCATTTAGCGTCGATAGTATCATCCCTGCCCCACTACCACCTTTGTAAGAGGATTCATCTACAAAGAAGCTCCAAATTAGGCTTTCCTATGAGAAAGGACCCTCATCCACTGCTCTATTTTTTAACAATAAATTCCTTTATGTAGCATCGGCTCTCGCTTCATCATTCAACACCATTCCTTCCATCACTTTTCAAGCAATACTGTAGTTTCATTATCTCTAATGTTGGCCTCGGCCCAAATAAACTCTACGATAAAATAGTTTAACACCTGCCTTTTATTACATTACTTGGTTGATAAATGATGTCAAACTCTCCTAACTCAATTGACTAAGACATCATCCTACATGATTTCTCAGGTTTATGGATGACTTACCTCAAAGGAGTGTTGGTGAGCCCCACCGTAGTATGAGATTGTAAGTAGGGCTTTATTTTTCTGGAGGCATGGATCGAAGCATGTGCCAACTTTTCCATCCTTTGGTATTTGAGCTCGGACCCTTAAAGGTCATTGTTATTGAAGTACATAGGCTTTTGAACCGTCTCATTATCTCGATAGATGCACTTATGGTTGATTTCGACACTACTAGGTATAAGAACAAATTTTCTCCTTGAACGGGTTGAGACAGGAGCATTAAGGATCCTAAATAATTTTTAGGTTAATGAAAAGCTCTCTCACATTATTCAACCTAGACAAATGATTTCTTAAAATCTTAAAGAAAGTGTTGATACAACAATTAGTCAGCTGACATGGACCATTTATATGAAGACACAAGTCATCCACCATGGCACGAACTCAGCCTACCGAGCTACCCAGTGTACCGAGCTACTTAGCGTACCGATCTACTCAGTGTACCGAGCTACTAAGTGTACCGAGCAACTTATGGGGAATGCCAAACGACCAGACAGATTCAATGTTTAATATATTATAGTCATTCCTTACCATGTACAAATGTAAACACCTATTTGATAAAGGCAGACTATCTATTCACACTGGCAGCCCAAAGGCTATAAAAAGAATGTAATACCCTCTTGGCAGGGCAAGAGAACATAATCGAGATTAAGGCAAGACACCACTAATACAAACCAGTGGACGTAGACCATTTTCCTTAAGGCTGAACCACTTTAAAAATCTCTTTTCTTATTTATTTACTCATATTTATGTGTGATTAAAAAATTAGATCAAATCTAGTTTTTTACATCAACAGATTGGTGATGTATATGGGAAACGACTATATATAGAATTTTTTTTTTACCAAAAATTCACCGCCAATGGCTGATATCTCATAGTTCAGCAATAGCAATAATGAGGGGAATCCTCCCAATTCTTCTGCACCCCCAAATGCGAACGATTTGACATAAATCTTAATTAGTCTAGGTAAGGGGAAAGAAGCTATGCAAAAAACCATGTGACAGTTAGACCAGACCTTTCAAAATGGAGTATCTGCCCATACAGGCCAAAGAAGCATCCAGAGAAGCATGCATTCGTCATCTTCGCGACACACTGAGCCACGAACTGTGTCACGATCCAGGTATACTGAATTCAATTACTCGGGTAATTCAAGAGATCTATCCTATCATCGCGGTGTAACTTCCCCTGTAAGAATTTTTTATTCTCAAGAAGACATTACTCTAACGCGGGAGAGACCAAGTGATCTAAAAAGGTTGAGCAGAACCTCTCCTTTCGACCGTTTGGGTCCCATTAGGAACAAAAATCCTCCTCGGCTTACGTCGAGAAATTCTCAACGACCAAATGATTTAAAGGAAGGCTCAGCCCAATCACATCCAAACCCGAGACCTGTAGTTCGAAGAGAAAGATCCCAAGAGGAAAATTTTGCGCGATCTGTTGCTCGGGAAAATACTAATAAGTCAGGGGATGGAAATGATGCATGGAAAAGGTCTATTCAGAGGTTGGAAGACAGGTTAGGAGAGATGGCCAAGTCCAAGAACCCTCTCCAAAGAACCTTTATTAGAGGATCTCCATTTGTACAGGCGATTGTGGATCTTCCCACACCAGCAAAGTTTAAGGCTCCTGTGGTCACACCGAAGTACGATGGAAAAACAGATCATGTCCTTAACATAGAGCAATACCAGGCTGCAACAGATATTTATGTGGTCCTAGATGAAATGAGGTGTTGGGCGTTCTCCGGGAACATTAACGGATCTACTTAGATATGGTAAAACAACCGTCCTCGGGGGCATATTGTAAACTTCCACCAACTGGCAGAGCTCTTTATAGGAAATTTCTATTTTGGTACGAAGCCAGTTAAAAGGGTAGCACATTTATTGAGTGTTAAGCAGAAAGAAGGTGAAAGTACCAGAGATTACATCACTCATTTTAACAATGAGAAATCAGAGGTCATAGACAATGAGGAGAAGACAACCATCACAACTCTCATGAGTGGTCTTTTTCCAGACAGGTTGTTTACATCTTAGCTAAGGATCCCCCTAAATCCATCTTTGAATTGATGGCAAAAGCAGCCAAAATTATGAATGTCGAGGAGGCTATGGATACGAAGAAGAATGTTGAGGCAAATGTGGAGGCTAAAGCTGAAGGAAAGTCGGAGAAGAAAGATCACAAGAATAACGGTGGGAGCAAGTAGTCCCAAGGTAAAGAAATTTTGGATCATTTAAGGAAGTATTCAAATTATACTTCCATAAAAGTGGATATAAAACACATACTGGAGGAAATAAAAAATAGCGAGGAACTGAATTGGCAAGAAAAACTAAGGATAGATCCCGAAAGGAGGGATAAATCCAAGTATTGTGAGTTATATTAAGATCACGGCCATACGAACAAGCAATGTGTATCTCTCTAAAACGGGATAGAGGCACTCATTAGACGAGGAAATCTGAACAAGTTTGTTAATCGTCGGGAAGACCAAGAACATAGGTCGATAGAGGTCCAAATCTCCTTGCCGAATAAGAGAAGATAAGAAAAAGGACCATGAAGATGATCTCGATCTCCCAAAAAGGCCAAGACAACCTGAGCATAAGTTATTTTTGATTCATTTCGGTTCATTTGGTTGTAACATGATTACAAGTTGAGATGCATGAGGGGGTAATCATACCGCTAAAAGGAAATCTTACCTCAATGAGGCTTAAGGTTGTTCCTATATACAGCGAATAAATCTGGCAGAAGAAGATCACCTAAGGAAAGTTAACAAAGATAAGCTGGTCATTAGTTTTTCTAAAAATGATTTGGAAGGAGTCTTGTACCCTCATGATGATCCTCTGGTGATCAAAATGAGAATGAAGGATGTAATCATTTCAAGAGTGTTGGTGGATAATGGTAGTTTGGCAGACATAATATTTTACCCTTGTTTCGATAGTTTGAACTTGAAACTTGGTTAGTTGGAGCCGTATCATAGGTCCCTTATTGGGTTTTCTGGAGAAAAAGTTTTTCCACTTAGAAGGAACAAGATAAACATGTTGATTGGTACATGGCCAGTTAGCAGAACAGAGAAGGTGCGTTTATTTGTGATGGACAAGAATGTTCAGTCAGCCTATAATATAATCATGGGAAGAGTAGGTCTGAAAAAGTTTGAAGCAGTTCCATACACAGTACATCCGTGTTTAAAGTTCCCAACCAACTTTGGGGTTAGAGTTGTAAAGTGAGATCAAAAAGTATCTCGAGAATGCTACTACTCATCTGCCGAGCAAGAGGAATTAGAGGATGCTAGGAAGAAAACAACCACTTATCAAGTGTATGAATCTGATGAGTTTAAGATTGAAACCTTAGACCCAAGAGATGAAATGGAACTCGATAAAACGCAAGTCACAGAGGTAAAAAAAAGCATTATTTTGAATGACGAGCAACTAGAAACAACAACTTAGATCGGTGCTTCACTTGATCCAGTACTGAAGCAAGAGATGGTAGAACTTTTTAAGCAACAAAAATAGGTATATGGTTAATAACAAAATGTTATAAATTGTGTAAACTCTAAATAAACTTTTTAGGAAAAACTCTTTACGAAAAACACAAGATGTGCTGTAAAAATTGTCTGAATATATGGTTTATATTCGATAGTTGATTTCCTTTCTTTTTAAAGTTTAAGAATGAAGAGTGCGCTTTTGTTCAAATTAAGAATTCATTTAAATAAACACAGTTTTTCAATTAAATCCTAAAAACATGCATCTAGATGATTTATCAACTAAAATAAAGCATGTGACACAAAATATCAGGAAAAATCTCCGTAGGGCAAAACCATATTATTTCCACTATAATTTGTAAAAATGATTACTCGAATTATAATGAAAATAAGTGTGACATACGAAATACCCGTAGGTGTCGATTCGATGTCGTCGGCTAGAATCTCCCGCAAGAACTCCAGGTGGGCAGCAATGAAGATGGGATAGGCTTCTCCACAAAATACTCCAAATGAGTAAAATAATTCCTTGAAGGTTTTCAAAATCTACACGTTCAAAGATGGGAAGCATTTTCTTGTATAAAGAGGCATATAGCCTAAAAAGAATAAAAAGTTATTGAAAGTCGTGAAGAAAGTGACATAAAGATAAAGTTGTTGAAAGTCGTGAAGAAAGTGACATAAAGATAAAGTTGTTGAAAGTCTTGAAGAAAGTGACATCAAAATTTTCGTCACTTTTTTCTATGAAATTTCTCCATTTTCAAACGGCCATAACTTCTTCACCGTAGCTCAGATTGAGGTGAAGTTTCTTCCAGAATCTTTGTGGCATCGATCTCTTCAACTTTGCAGTTGACCAGTCCTCCGAATCCTAGATATAAAAATTACCAAAATGCCCTTGAACTTTCATATCGTGCCTTCTTTCACTGTTTTGACTTCTCTTGCGTACCATTTGCATAAAGTTTCTAAAATTGTGGAATGTGAAGTCGTTGAGGAAGAAGTGGGACATATTATGGAGACTTTGAATGCTTGATTTCCGAAATTCAGATTGAGGCGGTCATATGAGATCGTGTAGAGATGTGCCGAATGTAGCGGTATCAGACATACAAAGTGTGATATAGGAAAACAGAAAATTCCTAGATACTACCCGGACATTTATAAAATTATGTCCTTATAAATATCCCCCTATGTTTATGCCGGTACATACATAAAAATCCTAACTATGCAATCTCCCCAAAAATAAATGACATATAAGATAATATCCCCATTAAACCCTCAAACTGAGAATACTAAATGACATGTCTTCAATCAAACTTCAACATCTTCAAATCTTCAAAAACTCCCAAAGCTTTTCTCATCAGGGTGTGCAATCCAATAGATATCAACTTTGTACCTACACACATGAGAAAAAGCAAACATCCATGACACGCAACAGTTTGATTTATAATGATATGCAAAAATCAAAGATCAATTAAGCTTAAGCAAATCATAGATAAATCAACAAGAATTTCTCCCCCATAATTCATTCTCCCCCTTTTTATGATGTCCCCAAATAGATAGATGTGAGAAGCATAAACATGAAAATGTCACAAAAAAATGTTATATTTTTTATTTTGTTTTTAAATTTTTACTCAAAATATACAACAAAGAATCAAAGAATCTTATATTTTTTTGAATTTTTCAAAATTTTTACACAAAATATACAACAAAGAATCAAAGAATCTTCTATTTTTTTGAATTTTTCAAATTTTTTACATAAAATATACAACAAATAATCACACCATGAAAGAACACAAAAAAACAAGTCAATGACAGAATAAATGTAGGGGTGTGAACACATTCGATAGGTAAATAAACTCAATCAATCATATGTGCACGATGCATACGTGTACTTCTAACGAATGAACATCAAAAGTATCCTTAGGTGTAAAAATTATTGAATTTATATGCATTGTGTTAATCTAATCAACAAATCAAAGTTAAAGTGATTTCCACAACAATAATGTCCAAAACTATTTAGCGCTTTTTCAATATTTTCAAGGATGTGCAAACCCGTTTAAATTTTCCAACCAAACTCCCTCAGATATATATATATATATTTTTGGAGGTGTTAAACTAAATTATTAAACTTTGGAGAATTGATGGTGAAACCTAATGGCCCATTTTTTGGCATGTATTGCTTTTTATTGCCTTTAAATTTTTCGGGCTCTTTTAACCTCTTTGGGCCCCGGATAATAAAATTTCTCAATTTTTTGGTCCGTTTTAACGGTGGCTTTAGCACAAGATAGATAATTACCTTTCGTACCTCTTCCCCGTTTTTAAAATACCACACAATCACACCCAATGGTTTTAACAGGCACACCTTTCTTATTAAGTTTTATCACGCTTGGTTCGTTTTAAGGACATGATTGAAGTGAAAACACCCAACCAAAATGTGATAAGACAAGTACAATAATCAATCAAATTCGTGCATATATGCAATAAAGCAAATCATGAGTCAAACATGTAGAAAGTAACACTTAATTACATCTTAATGACTCCAAACATTATAAAGCACAAAGATGACAAGATATATTCTCTCAAAACACTATCAAATACTCACATGAATAAATGGAATGAAATTGTGACTTGGCTATCTTAAATGCTCATAAAAGGTGAAAATAAAATAATTTTTTTTTAAATTTTATAAAAAGAAAATCTTTTTTTTCTTTTCTAAAATTTTTATAAAAAGAAAATCTTTTTGCTCTTTTCTAAAAATTTTATAAAAAGAAAATCTTTGTTCTTTTCTAAAAATTTTATAAAAAGAAAATATTTTTGTTTTTCCATTTTTTTAAGAAAATAAAAGTAATAATAATACACATGATATAGTCTAGCAATAGAAATCATATGATATAAACATGACAAAGCATCCTATCCTAGAAACGGACCAACCCCTCAGTCAACTGTGCAAATCCCTAAAGACTTCCTAAGACTTTCGAATCTAAGGGCATCTAAAGGTTTTGTGAAAATATCGACTAACTAACGGTCGGTGGGTATGTAACTCAGGGATACGACTTTCTCCTCAACTAGCTGTCGTATAAAGTGCTCGCGTATCCTTATGTACTTTATGCGCGAATGCTGGACTGGATTGCGGGATATGTGTATCACGATCGTGTTGTCACAGAAAATGGTCATGGTGTCCTGTGAAGTCCCATAATCCTCCAACATCTGTTTCATCCACAAGAGTTGTGTACAACAACTCCCAGCGGAGATGTACTCAGACTCCACAGTGGACGAGGAACCAAAATAAAAACACCCACCAGAAGTGATCTTACATCCATCTACATTCTCGGCCCAATCGGCATCTGAATAGACGGACAAACAGTCATCGGTATCAAAGGAATACCAAATACCATATGAGAGAGTCCCACTCATGTATTTGATAATACGTTTTAGAGACAGTAAGTGTGACTCTTTCGGGGACACCTGATATTGCGCACAGAATCCATCACAAAAGGCTATGTCGGGACGACTAGCTGTCAAGTAGAGAAGACTACCTATCATACTCCGATACAAGCTTTGCTCTATGTCCTTTCCTGAAGTGTTCTTAATAAGCTTGATAGAAGTACTCATAGGTGTACGAGCATGCTTAGCGGAGTTTAAACCAAATTTCTTCATTAGGTCTCTAGCATACTTGGATTGGGAGATGAACATCCCATCCTCTAGCTGACGAACCTGGAGCCAAGGAAGAAAGTAAGCTCACCTACCATGCTCATCTCAAACTCACTTTTCATCTCCTCCTCAAAGTGGTGAGCATGTGGATCAAAAGACTATGTTGTCCACATAGACCTGGGCAACCAAAATAGCACCGTCATCACTCCTGACGAACAACGTCATATCAACTCCCCCTCTCTTGAAGCCACGGGCTAAGAGATAGAAAGTAAGCCTCTCGTACCAAGCACGGGGTGCTTGCTTCAAACCATATAAGTCTTTCCACAGATAGTAGACATGCTCCGAGTGCGTAGGGTCTTCAAACCCTTTTGGTTGTACCACATAAACCTCCTCCTGTAAAATGCCATTTAGAAAGGAACTTTTGACATCCATCTGATATAAATTGAAGTGCAGATGACATGCGATGGCGAGTAGTAAACGAATGGACTCAAGCCTTATAACAGGAGCAAATGTCTCCCCTAAGTCTACACCCTCAATTTGTGTGTAGCCTTGAGTGACCAACCTAGCCTTATTTCTGATTATGGTACCATTTTCATCCATTTTATTCTTAAAAATCAACCTGGTATTTATCACATTAGTCTCACTAGGTCGGGGGACAAGTTCCCAGACATTATTCTTTTTAAATTGAAGCAACTCATCGTGCATGGCAGATATCCAGTGTTCATCTTTGAGTGCTTCTTTGTGATTCTTGGGCTCGACTGTGGACGTGTAGAAAAAATTACTAACAATGTTTTCTAGTTGAACATGAGTCATGACCCCTAAAATGGGATGTCCAACAATGGCAGAAGGATCGTGACTCTTGTGAACCCAAGTAGGTGTGTCCCCTAATAAAGGAGTAGAGTCCACAGAGTGTGGGTGAGGGACAAGTAAGTCGCTGCCAGAAAAGTCCTCATCCTCACACTGAAGGCTAGGATCAATAAACGCTGAAGGTTCGTCATCTTGCACGGTGACGTTTATTGACTCCATAACCTTAGAGCTCTTCAGGTTAAAAATCTGGTACACTCTACTATTTAATGAATATCCTAGAAATATTCCCTCGTCGCTCCGGGAGTCAAATTTTCCTAATTGCTCTCTATCCCGTAGGATGTTTCATTTACTCCCAAAGACACGAAAATATGCAAGGTTGGGTTTCTTGCCAGTCCATAATTCATAAGGCATCTTAAGAGTGTGTGGACGCAGGTAACCCCTATTCACCATATGGCATGCAGTAGACATTGCCTCTGCCCAAAATCTCCTAGCAACCTTTCGACCTAGAAGCATAGATCTAGCCATTTCTTGAATCGTCCTATTCTTTCTCTAAATAATCCCATTTTGCTGAGGAGTCTTCATAGCAAAAAACTGATGTTTGATTGCTAGGTTGTCACATTATAGATCTACCTTTGCTTCCTTAAATTATATGCCGTTATCACTACGTATCCTGTTAATAGTGACTCCGTGTTGATTTTGCAGGACACGACACTTGGTCATTAAAAACTCTATAGTATCGAATTTCTCTCTCACAAAACCAACAATCGAATATCTGGAGAAATCATCTACCATCATGAGTATATACCTCTTACCACCCAGACTCTCAGTACGAGTAGGACCCATAAGATCCATGTGAATCAACTCAACCACACGGGATGTGGTAATGGAATGAAACTTCCTATGGGGACTACGAATTTGCTTTCCTAGCTGACAGGGTCCAAAAATCATGGAAGTTGGATTTCGAAGAGATGGTAAGCCACGTATTAGGTCCTTTTTAGCTAAACGTGTCGAATCTCTTACGTTCACGTGACCTAGACGTTGGTGCCATAGATCCATAGAAGTGATTGTGGCACTGTTGCAGACAAGTGAGGTTGTGGACACAGTCCAATAGAAATTATCTTCTGTCCTCACCCCTTGCACTAAAAGTTTACCGGCTTGATTGTAGACATTACACATGTCCTGGTCAAACTTTACGGTAAAATCAGCGTCGCACAACTGGCTAATGCTGATAAGGTTTGCCTTCAAACCTTTGACGTACAAAATATTCTCTAGCTTAGGAAATCCTAGTAACACGACTATACCTCGTCCTACAATGCTAGACTTGCTCCTGTCTCAAAAGGTGACTCTACCTTCCTTATAATCCTCTAGGTGGGTAAAAAATGAGACATCACATGTCATATATCTGCATCACCCATATTATGTGCTTTGAGAGCGATATGAACAACAAGGTCCTTTTCGTCTTTCTTAGGTACCCAAGAAGTGGTAACCTTTTGTTTAGCCTTGTTGTTGTTGTTTTTAGCCGGGATGTAGAAAGTATTTACTGACGGTAAAGACATCCGTAGAAATTCCTCCATCAAACTCTATGATGTGGCAGCTAAAAACTCAACATGCTCTCTCAGACTGGTAAAATCTTCAGTATGATGTGGTGGAGCAGTAGTACGTCATTTTCGACCCAAACTATAGCAAAACTCTGTGAGGTGGCCTTTTCTTGTGCAGTACGTACAAAAGAGCACAGTCTTAGGCGGACTTGGATTTGCTTTACTTGGATGAACTCTTCTTCATGGTATTTGACGATAGCCATATGGAGTCGTAGTAAACTCAGGAACTAGTCTAGGTGCAATTTGGGTTGTGGAGGCACCATAAAAACCTATTTTTTGTCGATCACCAAAACCTAAAGCGGGGCTGAGGAGCATCTTTCCCATCTGTCCAGATCTATCCTTGATTTGAACCTTGACTTCCCATGCTCGCTCAAGATCATGAGTAAGCTGGGCAACAAGGGCTTCTAGTTTCTTCCGAGTCTCTATGGAGGAATGGAGCTCATTCGTAAGACTATCCACTTATTTAGTCAAGTCCCCTTTCTCTTTCTCAAAACCACTCTCTGTCTCTCTAAACAAACTTTCTTTCTCAACATAGGCAGACTCTCTCTCTCTCAAGGTAGTGCAGGTGGATAACTCTTTCTTTCTTGCTTTTTCTAAATCATCCTCTAAAGCGGTGATCCTAAGAACTAGCACTTTCTTACGCTTTTTGGTTTTAAATGACTCATTATATAACTCAGCATAGGCGGCGCATTGAAGATTACTCTTGCTCTCACTTGCATCATCCTCCCCATCACTCACATCGTTTTCACTGTCGAGGAGTCCCTATAAAGAAGCGTCCTCAATGTCGTGAGGATCACTAGAAGTATGACTAGCCATGAATGCGGTGAAGTTACATTCATGCGGTGACTCGTCTAAAAAGTCCACCGACTTGACCTCACTATCGTCACTAAGCGTATCATTAAGGATAGCTTTTCCCTTTTCTTTTGCAAGTCTGTTCAGCCTAGTAGCACACTCAAAAGCTCGATGACCCTTATCGTCACACTCATAGCATCTTTCACCGTCTTTCTTAGGAGGGTCTTTAAAATCTTTTTCATTTTTCTTTTCAAACTTATTTTTTTGAAAATTCTTTTTATTTTTGAAATTTCCATTTTTCTTGAATTTAAGAATTTTCTTGAAATTTTTAGCAAACAGGGCCAAATCATCTAAATCAAAATCATACTCAGAATCTAACGTTTCTATCTCTTTTTTTTTAGATGACTCAACTCTCTTTCTTGCCGACCCCTCACTTTTTCTAGCATGGGCATTAAGTGCTATACCCTTATCTTTAGGTTTGAAGGATTTAGGAAACACATCAATTTCATACGTTTGTAAGTCTTCTACAAGTTCCTTCAATTTAAGCGTATTTAAATTAGCAATAGAATTTAGCATAGTGACTTTAGGGATAAAACGCTTAGGAAGTGATCTTAGAATCTTTTTAACAACTCTAGCATTAGGAATGTGTTCACCAAGATTAAAACTAGTGTTAACAATATCAGATAACCTAGCATAAAATTCATCAAAACATTCAGTCTCAAGCATGGTGATAGTTTCAAATTGAGTTGTTAAATTTTATAATTTAGACTCTTTCACAGCATTAGTTCCATCATGGGTAAGTTGTAAAACATCCCATGCCTCTTTTGACGTGGTGCACGTCATAATACGTCGGAACTTGTCAGGTGTGAAGGATCCAGAAATAGCACTTTAACCCTTAGAATTAAAAGATGACCATTTAAATTCGTCTTCAGTCCATTCAGTCAAAGATTTTAAATTAGTCACGTTATCAGCAGTGACAGAGGGAGGTGTCCACCCTCTTTCAACTAAAATCCAAACATATTCATCAATGGCTTTTAAAGCAGATTTCATACGGGCTTTCCAGTAAGCATAGTTTGTCCTGTAAAAAACTGGCATTTTATTATATAATTTCTTCATTGAACACGCCCTTTTTCAAAAATTAAATTTTCAGAAAATTGATATCTTAAAAAAATTGCGAAAAATTACACGGTATATTGTATAATTGGCTCTGATACCACTTTGAAGAGTGCGTTGTTGTTCAAATTAAGAATTTATTTAATTAAACACAGTTTTTTAATTAAATCCTTAAAACATGCATCTAGATGATTTATCAAATAAAATAAAGCATGTGACACAAAATATCAGCAAACATCCCCGTAGGGAAAAACCATATTATTTCCACTATAATTTGTAAAAATCGTTACAAGAATTATAATGAAAATAAGTGTGACATACAAAATACCCGTAGGTGTTGGTTCCATGTCGTCGGTTGGAATCTTTCGCAAGTACTCCAGGTGGGCAGCAATGAAGAAGGGAATGGCTTTTCCACAAAATACTCCAAATGAGTAAAATAATTCCTTGAAGTTTTTCAAAATCTACAAGTTCAAAGATGGGAAGCATTTTATTTTAAAAACAGGCATATAGCCTAAAAAGAATAAAAAGTTTTTGAAAGTCGTGAAGAAAGTGACATAAAGATAAAGTTGTTGAAAGTCGTGAAGAAAGTGATATACAGATAAAGTTGTTGAAAGTCGTGAAGAAAGTGACATAAAGATTTTCGTCACTATTTTCTAAGAAATTTTTCCATTTTGAAAGGGCCATAACTTCTTCACCGCAGTTCAGATTGAGATGTCGTTTCTTCCAATATCTTTGTGGCATCGAGATCTTCAACTTTCCAGTTGACCAGTTCTCCGAATGGTGCTTGAACTTTCATAACGTGCCTTCTTTAACTGTTTTGACTTCTCTTGCATACCACTTGCATAAAGTACCTAAAATCGTGGAACGTGAAGTCGTTGAGGTAGAAGTGGGACATTTGATGGAGATGTTGAATGCTTGATTCCCAGAATTTGGATTGAACCGTCATATGAGATCGTGTAGACACGTGTCGAATGTAGCGATATCAGACATATAAACTGTGATCTAGGAAAATAAAAAATTCTTAGATACTACCCGAACATTTATAAAATTATGTCCTTACAAAGAAACATCTACTAATGTTACTGTGCAGTCCCAATCACAACAACAGTTAAGAATATTCAAAGAAATAGACACACGAATTTTTAACGTGGTAAAACCCTTAATCAAAGGAAACATCCACGGTGACCTCTACGACACAAAATGAAAATTCACTAGAATAAATAATCAAGTTACAGCACTTAAGCAAACACACAAGGATCATAATTCTAAGGTCAGAATTATACCTACATGAGCTACTCCACTCTAAAGGTTTCTGAATAGAAATGATATCTTCTTTGTTTCTCCTTTGACTTTTCCTTGACCTCCTTCTCTTTGAATTCTGAATCTAGCAACTCCTTCAACTTTTAAGTCTCAAGCAAACCACTTTGTCTAAGTGTTCGTGTGAGAAGTGTTTGTGAGGTGATCTATATGCTGATATGTGCAACTCACCCTCTGAAAGAATTTATACAAACAATTTCCTACGAATTAATAGTTACTATATGACATGCAAGATCTTATTCGAATGATTTTGTAAAAAGAAAACTTCTTAATCAAGATCAGATCTAGAAGAAAAACCTTGCTTTAAAAAATAGCCAAGGTCCTATGTGTCTCGTTCTTATTTTTGTACAATTTTATTTCACAAAATGTGAAACATAAACCAAGAGACATAAACGCTCTTAAAGATCTGATGTTTTCTTGAAACCCTAGAAGTTTGTTTTTCAAAAACTTAAGAATCAGATGGATCTGAAGATAGAGATCCAAAAAGAGAACTGAAAAATAAGCGTGTGATGTTCTCTTTAGAATATCTCAAGTTTCAATATGTGAAACTTGATATTTTCTCAAAGAGGTGCTTTCAGAGAGACGCAAACAGAAAGAGGTCTTCGACAGGCATCCAACCCTACCACCAAACTCACAGAAACCCTAGATTGGCTCTAACTCTCATTATTTTGGTTTCTGGTAAAAGATGTTTGAAGGTTAATAGTGTATGGGTTGAAGGGATTCTCTCATAAGTGTTAGAGATCGAAGATGGATTAATCTTCTCCTCTTTTTCTCTCAAATTTCTTCCCTTTTTCTCTCTTCTGTCTCTTCTCTCTTTTATTTTCTCTCTAGGACAAATTGATCAAAAGTCTCCAAATGCTAAGAATAGGTCCAATTTTATACTAGGTGAAAGAAGGATCTCGAACTTCATATGCAATCAAAGGCTAAGATTTAGTCTACACAGTTTGACTAATGATCCAAGGGTTTATAACCAAGCGGTGAAATGAAAGGATCTCGTTGGTGGAAAGGTAAACATTGGTATTATAACGCAACACATGAAGGTCGTTGATAACACTAATCCAAGGGATGAGATTGGTGATAGAGTTTGTGTCTGTGAGAAAACAGAAAAATAAGGCCTAAGAAACCAACATGTGTACGGTGCAGATCAACCTACAAACGCGTGTTTTAGAAATAATTACAAACAAACCTTATAGTCTCTAGTGCATTTATATTCTACCCAGGTTAACTTTCAGCAAAAAAAAATACTTTCTGAAATTCAAATTTTAACCTTAACACTTTTAAAAATAATTTTTAATTAATTCAAAATTACGTTTAAAATTGTATAAAAGGGTTTTAACTGAATTAATTTGATTTTAAAAAAATTTAAAGTGTTGTAAAACCATCAATGCAAATAGGAGAATTATATGATGCAGTGAGAGCGTCCTATTAGTGGTTTTAATGTTAGAAATAACTTCCCTATAAGGATTGCTTGGCCTTGATTGCTTCTTCCTCTTCCTTCTTCTTCTTGAACCTTTGGTAATGGAGCAACTAAAAAAATCAAATCCTACTTTGTCTCAATATCCAAACTAGTTGGAACTCCTATATAATATAGACTCAAGTAAGTCAATTATATAGTGTGTTCTCAGAGGTCACCGAAAAAAGTTTAAAAGGTTAGAAAATCATTAGAAACCTCTCCAACCAAGTAATGACCACTATCAGCCACCTAAAAACACCCTAGGGAAGGCTCAAATGGGCCCAAATACACTCCAATTCTCGTCGAAAAACTCAAATTCTCACCGAAAAAGCTATAAACATCTTAGCTCAAGCGTTTTAATGGAAAAGAAATAAGACAATAAGGTAAGCATGGGTACTTGAAGAAGTTAGTTATCGAAGAAAGAGAAGGAAAGAGGCTTTGTGGTTGCATAAAATGCACAGGGCTAAAGAGAGAAGAACGGGCAGGAATTTGTAAATGTATGGAGGAGAGAGAAATTTTTTAGGGTTTAAATACCCAGGAAATGATTAAACACATTTCCAAAGATGTGTCATCATTTTAGGCACGAAGTCCAAAGCGCTTAGCCATCAAGTCAGACTTAGGATGGACGCTATCCAACTAGAACTACAATATGTGTCACTCTCTTATGCCTCAAGTTGTACCCAATCGACACGTCAAAAACGTCTCATCAGAGGACTAAGAAGACTCGTATCCCCCCAGCCACCTCTTCACATAAGTTACTGAGGTCTAGGGGCAATTGATATGACCAAGTATGACCTCGTCTCAGGATAAGATGAAGCACCTTATACTCTTGACTCACTTGAGTCTATATTGTATAAGTGTTTATCTAGTTTGGAAATTGTGACAAAATTATGTTTACCTTAGAATCCAAAGAACCCCAGAGCTTGCATCTTTCTTGCTTGAGTAATCTAGACCATATTACCAACACTCACACACATAGTATAATTGATCTCATACATCTCATATTGCATATTATTGTGAGTTTATATGATTGAGTGTGTTTAAATCCCTAAAATTGATTTTTAAATATTTTTTTGGGATTTTATAAACATTTTAAATAAGTTTTTATTAATTAAAACTTGTTTTTTAAAGTTTTTGGGGTCAATCTCGAATTAAGTATTTATGGTTATACTGACTTAAAGTTGCCTTGGGTAGAATTCGAAAGCGACAGAGACTTCAAGGTGTGTTTTTAAATAATTTAGACGCGCGTTTGACATCTTATTATTGGCCAACATCTGTTGTCTTATGATTGGTGGGTTTCGTGTTTCTTTATTGAGAGTAATCCAGCGACTGCTTTCAACCCTTGGATCGTTTTTATCAACGATCTGTATGCGCCCTTTCATAATCCCTATGAACCCCATATGAACCAATCATGAGAGTTTTAATCACCGCATATTGTGAACCCTTGGATCAAATTCAATCCACCTTGACTCAATCTGAACCCTTGATTTTGAATGTTATTCTCGAATCTTCTCAGCCTCCTATAAAAGGACCCCTCTACTCAACCTTCTGAGAATTTTTGCCATTTCGTCATTTGGAGAGATAAGAGAGAGTAGAGAGAAAATAGAGAGAAGAGAGAGAAGAGAGAAACCAGAAAGAGAGAGAAAGAGTTATAAACCCTAACCCTAAATCGTCAAAACCATTTCAAACCTAACCTATTTTCAAACTCATGTATATCCCAAACACAACCTTGAGTGTTTGAGAGTTATTTTATGTAGTTGGTGTGTAGCTGTAACCTTTTCGTTCTTTAGATCTTGTGTCCAACTTAAACATTATTTCTTAGATCTATTTTCTTCTTTATAGAAATTTCAGATCTGAGTTTTTCATGTTTCATTACACTTAGATTTATATATTCTGTTTCTCATCTTGATAAATATATTGTTGATTCTTGTTCTGTAAATGTTTTTAACTTTGAAATCAACAATAATGTTTTATGTTTCTAGTTCTCTTGAAACAAGACCTTTGACCTAGTTTAGAATCGCACTTGGTGATTTTCAATCTCAAAAATCATTTCAAAACTCGAGATTGATTAAGATCTTGATACGTCTTCTGAGCAAGATAGCCGTGGATTCTGGGATTGTTATAAAGGTCAAAAAGGTTAAGTTTTGTGAGAAGAGAGAAAAAGAAAAATCACAGTATATAGTCTTATATGTAATTTGTTAGGACTGGTTGTACATAATAAGTGTGTGTGTGTGTGCATGCATGTGTTAGAAAGCACTTCCCCAAACACTTTCACCCTACCACACTAAAAGTGTTGGTAATAAGATCTTGAGAACAAGAGTCGACGTAAAGAACTTGAACAAATTGGAAGTTAGCAAACTGGGAGAACAACATCAACAATCAGAACTGCAGAGAAGTTATATGGACACCAGAGGGTACATTCCTAAACTTATATAGGTCTGAGTTGTATGCATGTTTGTTATATAGTTTGTAACTGTTAAATTTATTTTAGTGGATTTTTTTTGTTTACTCCGTAGAGGGAGTCGTGAATGTTTCCTCAGTTGGGTGAGGTTTTACCACGTAAAAAATCTTGTCTTAATCTTTCTACATCTCCTCATCTCATTCTTAGTTGTGCTGAGTTTAAAGTCTTTAAACTGCTTTATAAACCTGTTAATCAAATCTTTAACAGATCTCGTACATACTTTTATTAAACACAACTTGTGTTCAATTAGTTTTTGTTTTTAAGAAAAGAGTTTCTTTAAAAAACTGTTCGGAGTTACTTAAATAGTTTAATTTTATTAAACGGCTTTAGTAACAGATTTTCAATTGGTATCAGAGCTTTGTAAACTTCTTTTAAAGAGATCCTGTGTTTCTGAAATTATTTTCTGAAAATCAAACATGGACGAAAAAAATGAAAGATTTGGTAACTTGACAAGACCTCCTATCTTTGATGGAACCAATTTTGCTTACTGGAAAGTAAGGATGATTGCTTTCATTCAAGGAACTCTGGGAGATGATGTCTGGGTCATTATTGAAAATAGCTACATTTTTCCTACTAAGCCGGCTAGTGAAGGAAGTAATGAGAGGGTTAAGAAAGTATTAAGTGAGTTCACACAAGTAGAGAAACAAGTTTCTCGCAATAATAACAAGGGAAAGAATGCCATATTTATGTCTATAAATGAACATGAGTTCAAAAGAATCTCATCCTGTACCACTTCTAAGGAAGCTTGGGACACTTTGGTTACTGCTCATGAAGGTGACACTAGAGTTAAGGCAGTTAAAACTCAAATGCTCATTCAACAGTAAAAATCCCTAATTATGTCTGAATCTAAGTCATTTAATGACTTCTATATGAACTTGACTGATATTGTGACAAAACTGCATGCTAATGGGATAACATATGACAGACAAGAAATTGTATCTAAAATTCTGAGATCATTACCACAGAAATTTGACAACAAAAGATATGCTATTGAGGAAATGTGTGATTTAAATTTCACTCCTGAATTACTCAGTAGTAAACTAAGAACTGTGGAAATGGAACTAGAATTTAAGAAACAATTGACCCAGTCCCATAGGAAACAGACTAGTTCCAATCTAAGCTTTTCTTCTAAGATGATTAAACATGAGTTTAACATTCCCAATGATGACTCTGATGAGGAATGCGATATAGAGAGTTTGGACAATCAGATTGCCTTAATCTCAAAACAGCTTAAGAAAATCATTAAATTTAGAAACAACATGGCAAACAAACAAGGCAAGTCTAATTATCCAACTCCCTTTAATCACAAACCTCATGAGAAAAGTCATGACAAACATCACAAGGACTCTCACACTAGACCTAACAGAGACCTTAAGAAGACTAAATGCTTTAGATGTGGTAAATTAGGACACATTGCACAAGACTGTAGAGTTAACTTGAATACTCAAAACAAACACGCTAGAGCCAACATTTGCAAGACATGGGATGATTCAAGTGACTCTGAAAATGAGGAACCTGAGTCATCTGATGTTTTCGACCCTTGCACGTCTTTCTTTGCCAAGATTATCTATAATGATGATATGCATGTGTTTGTTAGTGAGGATGAATCTAGTAATTCTACTTCTGATGTTTCGAATCATGCTGTTACTAGTTTAGATGCTTTAATTACTAAGAATGTTGCTATTTTTGCCTCGGGGTGTGTGAGTCAAAGGGAAAGCGATAATGACGATGTCAATGGGTGTGTGAGTCCAAGAAATGAAGCCTTAGGGGTCATTTCACACACAACACTTAGTGACTCGGACAATGAAGATCTACCATATATTCACACACTCTATGCTAAAACTCTAAACAAAAGCACTAGACTAGAAAAGATTGTGAAAGATATCACCAAGAAGTTAGAAGATCTAAGCCTAATGGTCAAACTAAATGCTGAAGAGTATACTACCCAATGTCTAACTCATGAAAGTGAAATCAAAATGTTTGATCAAAAACTCAGAAACTTGACTGAAACAAATGAAACTCCGGAGAAAAAATACAAAGGGACATTGTTAGAATTGGAACAAACTAAAGAAAAGACAACAACTGTTTTCAAAAAATTTACAAAATTTGAAAATAACTCAAACTGTTTTGATGGATTTGTTGTTGAATCAAAAACCAATTCTGATGATCGAATTGGAATAGGATTTTGCCCCAATTTGAAGACACAAACAAAATCTTTTGAACCTATCAAGTTTGTGTCAGGAGGTAAAAGGCCTATTGAAATCTACCCAGACTTTCATTCTCTAAAAACTGAGTTTGACTCAAAACATCAAAATTTTAACATTGGGGAATCAAGTTTCTCTAAACATGAATGTTCACCTAAGGCCAAATACGTCTGCCCCTCTATAAGGAAGAGTGAGTCTACATTCAAGACTATCCTATCTAAGAATAGAGGTCAACCTCAAAATTCTTTAAAACCTATGTTTAGAAACTTTCCTAAGGAGACCCCAATTTTGAGCAATCTTTATTGCTCCTACTGCGATATATACGGTCACTCTTTTGATGGTTGCTATGCTAGAAGACTAGTTAAACCTGTCTGCAATCCTCCTATCTATCAGAATTTTAACTATTCTAGGAGAAGCCGCAACAATTATATTCTACCTAGACAACTAGACAAAAACTCTAACTATAGGAAGAGAAAGACCAAACCTAAAAGAACATTCCCTAGAAGGATTCCTAAGCTCGCAAATTTTATCAATTAAGAGCTAATAAGTGCAAAATTAAAACTAGAGCAATATGGGTTAGAAAAGATGATCTATTACCCCAGATGAAGTGTAACATTGTTATTACTGCTTTAAAAGTTGAACACACATCGTCTGATTGGTATTTAGACTCTAGATATTCTAAGCACATGACTGGGGATGATACAAAACTTTTGAACAAAACCAGCTTTGCTAGAGGAAAAGTTATTTTCGGTGACGGAGTATCATCTCAAATCATAGGCAAAGGAACTCTCCAATAAGATGGACTTCCTGTTCTTGAAAATGTTCTTCTAGTTAAAGGACATAAAGCCAATCTACTTAGTATCTCGCAATTTTGTGACTCAGATCATACTGCTACCTTTTCAAAGAACAATTGCAAAATTTTAAATGAAAAAGGTGAATGCATAATTACAGGATTCAGTACTCCTGACAATTGTTATACTGTCATGAACAAGTCTGAAATCTGTAATGTTTCCAGAATGGATGACAACGAGATATGGCATAACAGAATGGGTCACATAAATTACGATAATCTTCGTATACTGACCTCTCAAGAAATAGTTAGAGGAGTTCCAAAAATCAAATCCATTTCTAACATTGTCTGTGATTCCTGTCAGGAAGGAAAAATTATTAAGGCACCTCATAAGAAAGTTAAAGATGTCCTTAACTCTAATCCTTTGGAGATCATCCATATGGACCTAATGGGTCCCTCCCAAACTGTTAGTCTCTGTGGACACAGTTATATTCTAGTTATGGTTGATGACTTAACTAGATTCACCTGGGTAGCCTTCTTAAAAAATAAGTCTGACACTTTTCAAACTTTCTTAAAAATACTTCTTCGGAGAGAAAATGAGAAAGACACTCAAGTAAATAGAATCCGTAGTGACAGAGGTGGAGAATTCAAAGACACTGGTATAATAGAGTACTGTGACTATAATGGTTATAAACACGAGTTCAGTGCTCCTAAGAGTCCTCAACAAAATGGAATCGTTGAGAGAAAGAATCGTACCCTTCAAGAGATGGCACATGTTATGCTACATGCCAAGAATTTGCCTAATATTTTTGGGTAGAATGTATTCGCACTGCGTGTCACAATTATATATAGGGTCTATATTAGAAATAATTCCAAACAAACCCCTTACGAACTTTGGTATAAGAAAAAGCCTAATCTTAAGTACCTTAGAACCTTTGGTAGTACTTGTTATGTATGCAAAGATAGGGAACACTTGTCCAAATTTGAGAGCCGGGGAGATAAAGCTATTTTTCTAGGTTACTCACCTAATAGTAGAGCCTACCGTGTTTATAATCTTCGCACTAAAACCATGATGGAATCCATAAATGTAATTGTGAGTGACACTACTATAGAGAGTAAGACTGGTGAATCAACTATTAAGGAAGAGCCTACAAACATTTTAGAAAGTGTCTCTCTTGAAATAGATGATTCATTACCAATTGAGATACCTGAAGTACCTACCTGGGTTTCTAAATACCATCCCATGAATAACGTTGCTGGTAATCCTAGTGAGCCTGTGCATACAAGATCTCAATTAATAAATTATGCACATTATGCATGTTTTGTTTCCCTGGTAGAACCAAAGAATGTAAATGAGGCATTGAATGTCTCTCACTGGATTTTCTCTATGCAGGAAGAACTTCTTCAGTTTGTCATTCATGATGTTTGGTATGTTGTACCTAGGCTTGATCACAAAAAGGTTATTTGCACACGTTGTATTTTTAAAAATAAGTCTAATGAAAGTGGGATAATCATTAGAAACAAAGCTAGATTAATTGCTCAAGGATACTCTCAAAGTGAAGGAATAGATTTTAACGAAACTTTTGCTCCCGTTACTCGTTTAGAATCTGTTCGTCTTCTCTTTGCTATAGCTTGCCACTTGCATTTTACACTCTACCAAATGGATGTCAAATGTGCATTCCTTAATGGAATATTGACTGAAGAGACCTATGTTGAACAACCAAAAGGGTTCATTGACCCTCAATATCCAAATCATGTATTTCATATTAAAAAGGCTTTGTATGGCCTTAAACAAGCGCCTAGAGCCTGGTATGAGCGTCTTTCCAGTTTACTCTTAGATAAAGGTTTCAAAAGAGGTGGAAATGATCAAACTCATTTTGTCAAACATTTTGGAAAACACATCATTATTGCTCAAGTTTATGTTGACGATATTATCTTTGGATCAACTTCTCCATCAGAAGTAAAATCCTTCTCTGAAATTATGCATAAGGAGTTTCAAATGTCTCTTATGGGGGAGTTGCAATTTTTCTTAGGTCTTCAAGTCAAACAAAATTCAGAAGGATTATTTGTCTCGCAATCTAAGTACGCTTTAGAGATTGTAAAGAAATTTGGCTTTGAGAATGCTAAAGATGCTAAAACTCCCATGAGTACTACGGTAAAACTATCTAAAGACGAAACTGGAAAATCTATAGATCCAACTCTATATCGTAGTATGATAGGAACCTTGCTATATCTTACTGCCTCGCGTCCTGATATAATGTATGTTGTGTGTGTATGTGCTCGTTATCAAAATAACCCTAAAGAGATCCATCTATCTTCTTTTAAAAGAATCATTAAATATGTAAAAGGCACTTTGAACCTAGGACTTTGGTACACTAGTAACACACCTAGCACTATAATTGGGTACACTGATGTTGATTGGGCTGGGTGTGCTGATGATAGTAAAAGCACATCAGGAGCATGCTATTATATAGGTAATAACTTGGTAGGATGGAGTAGTAAGAAACAAAATTGCACATCACTCTCAACAACTGAATCTGAATACGTAGCCGCTGGAAGCTGTTGTGCTCAATTACTATGGCTTAAACAAATGCTAAGTGATTATGGTATTCAAGAAAAATAATTGCATCTCTATTGTGATAATCAAAGTGCGATCAATATCTCTAAAAATCTTATTCAACACTCGCGAACAAAATACATAAAAATAAGACATCACTTTATATGCGAATTTGTTGAAACTAAGGAATTAGAAATCAATTATCTTCCTACTGATTTGCAACTCGCGGATATGTTTACCAAACCTTTAGATTACAATTGATTTATTTCTTTGCGTAAATCTGTTGGTATGGTGTGTGCTGATTAATCTCGTTGATCTCTCTATTTTTTCCCTTTGTCTATTTGAGACAAAATGGGGGAGAAATTTGAGTCTAATGAATTTTACATATGCTAAACAGCTTGATCTTAGTGATTCATTGTAGGTTTCTGTACAGTTATTCTCAACAGTTGTAATAGGGTATTCAATTGTAAATAGTTGAGTTATGTACTTCTGCTTTCTAGGAATTAGGTAGATAGATTTTTTGTAGGAATAGGTTTCCTTATTCTTATTGCCCTACGAGTTCTAGATGACTCAAAGGAGATTTTATCTCATATTTCAAAAGGGGGATATTGAAGCACCTTATACTCTTGACTCACTTGAGTCTATATTGTATAAGTATTCATCTAGTTTGGAAATTGTGACAAAATTATGTTTACCTTAGAATCAAAAGAACCCCAGATCTTGCATCTTTCTTGCTTGAGTAATCTAGACCATATTACCAACACTCACACACATAGTAGAATTGATCTCATACATCTCGTGTTGCATATTATTGTGAGTACATATGATTGAGTGTGTTTAAATCCCTAAAATTGATTTTTAAATATTTTTTTGGGATTCTATAAACATTTTAAATAAGTTTTTATTAATTAAAACTTGTTTCTTAAAGTTTTTGGGGTCAATCTCGAATTAAGTATTTATGGTTATACTGACTTAAAGTTGCCTTGGGTAGAATTCGAAAGCAGTAGAGACTTCAAGGTGTGTTTTTAAATATTTTAGATGCGCGTTTGATATCTTATTATTGGCCAACATCTGTTGTCTTCTGATTGGAGGGTTTTGTGTTTCTTTACTGAGAGTAATCCAGCAACTGCTTTCAACCCTTGGATCATTTTTATCAACGATCTGTTTGTGCCCTTTCATAATCCCTGTGAACCCCATATGAACCAATCATGAGAGTTTTAATCACCGCATATTGTGAACCCTTGGATCAAATTCAATCCACCTTGACTCAATCTGAACCCTTGATTTTGAACGTTATTCTCGAATCTTCTCAGCCTCCTATAAAAGGACCCCTCTACTCAGCCTTCTGAGAATTTTTGCCATTTCGTCATTTGGAGAGACAAGAGAGAGAAGAGAGAAAATAGAGAGAAGAGAGATAAGATAAAAACCAGAATAAGAGAGAGAAAGAGTTAGAAACCCTAACTCTAAATCGTCAAAACCATTTCAAAACTAACCTATTTTCAAACTCCTGTATATCCCAAACACAACCTTGAGTGTTTGAGAGTTAGTTTGTGTAGTTGGTGTGTAGCTATAACCTCTTCGTTCTTTAGATCTTGTGTCCAACTTAAACATTCTTTCTTAGATCTATTTTCTTCTTTATAAAAATTTCAGATATGAGTTTTCATGTTACATAACACTTAGATTTATATATTCTGTTTCTCATCTTGAGAAATATATTGTTGATTCTTGTTATGTAAATGTTTTTAACTTTGAAATCAACAATAATGTTTTCTGTTTCTAGTTCTCTTGAAACAAGACCTTTGACCTAGTTTGGAATCTCACTTGGTCATTCAATCTCAAAAATCTTTTCAAAACCCGAGATTGATTAAGAGCTTGATACGTCTTGTGAGCAAGATAGCCGTGGATTCTGGGATTGTTATAAAGGTAAAAAAGGTTAAGTTTTGTGAGAAGAGAGAAAAAGAAAAATCACACCATATAGTCTTATACGTAATTTGTTAGGACTGGTTGTACATAATAAGTGTGTGTGTGTGTGTGTGTGCATGCATGTGTTAGAAAGCACTTCCACAAACACTTTCATCCTACCACACTAAAAGTGTTGGTAATAAGATCTTGAGAACAGGAGTCGACGTAAAGAACTTGAACAAATTGGAAGTTAGAAAACTAGGAGAACAAAATCAACAATCAGAACTGCAGAGAAGTTATAAGGACACTAGAGGGTACATTCCTAAACTTCTATAGGTCTGAGTTGTATGCATGTTTGTTATATAGTTTGTAACTGTTAAATTTGTTTTAGCGGACTTTTTTTGTTTACTCCGTGGAGGGAGTCGTGGATGTTTCCTCAGTTGGGTGAGGTTTTACCACGTAAAAAATCTTGTCTTAATCTTTATACATCTCCTCATCTCATTCTTTGTTGTGCTGAGTTTAAAGTCATTAAACTGTTTTATAAACCTGTTAATCAAATCTTGAACAGATATCATACATACTTTTATTAAACACTTCTTGTGTTCAATTAGTTTTGGTTTTTAAGAAAAGAATTTCTTCAAAAACTGTTCGGAGTTACTTAAATAGTTTAATTTTATTAAATGGTTTTAGTAACAGATTTTCACAAGAGACCCAATCTCCAGTAGTTAGGCTTCAATAAGGAGCCCACGGGTCATTCTCAAGACTCGTCCAGAACTAAGGTCGTACTCATACTCATAACCTCGGCCATTAATAGGTAGAGACCCTAGGGAAGCATTTCAACAATAGGGATGCCTATTTTCCTCTATCCCACTGACATTAGGAAATGGCCTGCTTAGTCCACCTCGTCCTGAGCTTCTCAGCCAAGACCATACTTTCCGATTCCCAGCACAAAGTCAAGGACTGCATCAGTAACCTCGTACTATGTCGAACTGAGACCTCTATAGACAACACCATACAGTACGAGAAGTAGAAGGTTCCAAGGTGGCGTGTCCCACGTGAATAATTATGTTATAACCTGATTATTCCCTCATGTGAGGGGAGATTGCATCATCATCAGTTTCATGTGATATGGACAGCTGCCATCATCTTAGTGGATGTCTTCATCATCACACTCCTACTTCACGATTGGGGGGTACATTACACCCCTTAGGCACTATAAATACTTGTCTTCTACCTCTTGTAAAGGGAAGACAAAATTGTAACCCTACAGAAACTTTGTCAAATTGACTACAAGAGATAGATAGCTTGAGTGTTTGAATACCCAGGCCCTTAGAGCCTTGCTTTAGTGGATTACACACACTGTATAGTGGACATAGGCCATAATTTGGCTAAACCACTTAATTATGGTGCTCAATCCCTATTTGCCTCATCTCATTCTCTCTCACTTACGACTATATTTCCTATTTGCTACCATAGTAATAGCCTGTTGAGCTCATTATTAATGTGACCTGGTGGTACTATTTTTGTTATCATCACTTGGTGTCCCAATTATGCTTCCAAATAAACCAAATGTTACTTCTTGAATTAGCAATACCATTGGAGAAATTTAGCCTCAAAATTAGATCTTTAATATTAGATTCCTCAAGTTTTGGTTCCATGATTTCTACTACTAAAATAAATTGAGTGCTTATCAGCTTTCTTACTCTACGAATAGTAGGCTAATTACCTATCCCTCTCACATTGCAAAATAGGACTTTGATCATTTAGTAATGGAGAAAAGAGGAACTTAAGATGAAATTATCTTACCTAGAGAACGTATTCTAATAACAAAGGGTTCTAAAAAATTCTTTCTAAGCTTATTCTTCTTGACAATGGGAATCTCGTCCATATTTTTTAGGCAAGTTTGAAAGTGTAATTGAAATTTTTTTGAATCATTTTGTCAATAGGTTTTGGTGTGATGACTCAAAATCTCCTTCTCTATATGATGGACTATTGGTACTTTAATCTAAAGACTAAGTTTTTGGATTGTATAGGCTTGGTCTAGGAGACAAGTTGATAGACGAGAGCCGGTGTTTAGTAGGAACCATTAATTTCCTCTTAGAGAATTTAGGTGACTGAACACATATCATTGTATCAGTGGCACTTTGAAAAAATTCACCCTCTTTAAGAGTTTAATTGATTCCAGTTGGAATAACATCAACTAGCTTGTCCTTGAGAGGACCCCCTTGATCGCCTTCTGATATTTGAATTTTATTAATACCACCTTCCTCGTGTCTTGAACAAGGTGAATAAATATTGTTCTCTTGTTCCTTAGAAGGAAACACATGCTTGTTAGATTCACCCATGTGAAAGTTTGAATTAACCGTGATCCATTCATGGATTGATTATTTTAGAATTTATACATCTCCTTTAAGTCTGGTGCCTTGTAATTTTTTATAATTCATGTTATCCCTTATGACTTTACTCTTCACTTTTTCTTGGTTCTTGCAATCCACATATGAATAGCCTTGACATCTCCAAGACCTACAAGAATCGGGGAGTTTCATAATTAGTAGCTTCACAAAATCCATTGTCTCCATTACCAATCCATACCCTTCTTAGTCGATTCTTGAAGAAATGTACTTCAACACATACGCAAGCCAAACTAGGCCTCATCAAGCTTGTTGTTGATTCATCAATCTTCAATAGATTATAAATGAGTTGAGCATTGAGAATAAAGAAGATTTAAAGAAGAAATGAATTGTAAGTTAGGATAATGAAATCCATATAGGAACCATCAAATAACCTTCATTGGCCTTGAATTGAGGAGTCCATTTAAGAACTTGTATAGGGGATTTGTTAAGGTATTATTGGTTTCTCAACCATAATCTAAGATAATCTTCTTCACAATTGACTTTAAGGAGGATATGTTTCTCATCCTAAAAGGAGTGAAAGATTTTTCGAATTACTTCCATAGGAGGACGACCAAATGTAAATTTCCCCACTAAAGAGAATTAAAAAGGATCAGAATGAGACTGGATATCTTTATTAGAGAATAAAATGGATGGTTCTCCCTTGTACGTGCATGGTTTCTTCAAAGAAATTTTTTTACTATTAGGTTTATCACCAAGAAGTGAAGCGACTGATTTGGATGAAAAGGAAAGATTTGGATGAGAGATGGGATCAGAAGGCTTGGGATTTATGGCCAGGGTTGAAGCCAATGTCGTCATCTCTTACTTTGGGAGTTTATAAATAAACCCTCTTCTTATCTTTTTGATTTTAGGAAAATATATTATGTGAATACGAATAATAGAAAAAAGTATATCTGCTGATGTGAGATAATGGATCAAAACCAAAAGATATAAAAAAAAAATGGAAACAATGTAAGTAAAGAACACTAAATAAATAAATTATAAAAGAGTAAGGGTAAACCCCTTAAATGAATTTATTACTAAGTTTTGTTGGAGAGTAGGCTGATTTTATGGTGGTGGAATGGTGGCGAAGTAGAGGTGAGGTGGGTGGGCAAAGGTGGTATGAAAGTGAGGTAAGAAAGATGAAAAGAATGTTGAAAACTTAAATTTTTTTGGAACGATGGAGCACTGATTTCGAGGGAATGTTTCTGATTTATCCAAAAATGATCCATGGGAATAAGGTCACGACCTCCTTAAATAGTAAAAAATTAGGCACCCCATAAAGGACTTTTTCGAAATAATGGTAATATAATGAAAAATATAAGTCTGAATCGTGCATGACTGGGACCGTTGGAAAGATTTTTTAGAGCCCTATCCCAATGAGCCACTCCCAAGTTCAAGAGTTGACTGAAGTTAAACGGGGCTCGAAAGTATCCAATAGTGTCTTAAAGGGGGTTTTCAAAGTAAAAAGGCAAGTACGCATGAAATTTAAGGACGATTTGTGCAAGGTACGGAGAATTGTAAATGGGATTTAGTAAGTGTGAAATGAGTTTTGCTCAAGTTGGAGAGTTGACCAAAGTCAAACAAGGATCGAGAGCACCCAATGGCCTCTTGATTAAGGTCTGGAGTAAAAAGGTTAGTATGCGCTAACTGTGAGGTCGGTTCTCATAGGTTATGGACCTTTATAAATGCATTTCAGACACCTATTAGAGGTCAATGAGCTTCTCTCAAGTAAGAGAGTCAACCAAAGTCAAATGGGTATTGGGATCCCCCGATGGCCTCTAAATCAGGTTTTGGAGTAAAAAGGTGAGTACACAAGAACCGTGAGGCTAATTCATGCAAAGTATAGACCTTTGGAAAGGTGATTCAAAGCCCTATAAGAGTGAAATGAGCTTCGCTTAAGTTGAAGAGTGGACCAAAGTCAAATAGTGATCGGGAGTGCCTAGTGACCTCTTGATTAAGGTTTGGAGTAAAAATGTGAGTATGATTCACACATGGTATGGACCGTTAGAAAGGGTATTCATAGACCTATGAAATTTAAAGGGATTCACTTGAGTTCGAGGTTGACCAAAGTCAAATAGGGCTAAAAATGCTCGACAGCCTTAAGATCAGGGTTTAGAGTAAAAAGGTGAGTATGCGCGAACCGTGAGGCCGATTTGTGCACGATAGGGACCATTGGAAAGGATATTCAGAGACCTATGAGAGTTCAATGAACTTCGCTAAAGTTATAATGGTTCACCAAAGTCAAATGAGTCTAGGGATCGCCATGTGGCCTCTTAATCAAGGTTTATAGTTGAAAAATGAGTATGTGCAAACTGCGAGGTCGATTCGTGCCTGGTATGTACAGTTAGAAATGATATTAAGAGTATTATGAGAATGAAATGAGATTCGCTGGAGTTGGAGAGTCGACTAAAGTCAAACAGGGCCCAAAAGCTCCCGACGACCTCCAGATCAAGGTTTAGGGTAAAAAGGTGAGTATGCGTGAACGTGATGTCGATTTGCATACGATATGAACCATTAAAGGGTATTCATAGACCTATAAGATTTTAATGAGATTCACTTAAGTTGGAGAGTTAACCAAAGTTAAATAGGGCTCGGTCTTGATGGCCTCTAAATCAATGTTTGGAGTAAAAAGGTGAGTACACGCGAACTGTGAGGCCAATTTACGTGCATATGAACCTTTGGAAAGGTATTCAGAGCCTATGAGAATTCAATGAGCTTCGCTTGATTTGGAGATTCGACCAAAGTCAAATGGGGCTCGAGAGTGCCCGGTGATCTTTGGATCAGGGTTTGAAGCAAAAAGGTGAGTATGCATTAATGTGAGGAAATTTTTTTCATAGTATGGACTATTTAAAAGGGGATTCAGATCCCTATAAGAGTGCAATAACTTCTCTCTATTTAAAAAGATGATCAAAGTCAAGCGGGGCTAAGAAGCACCTAGTGGCCTCTTGATCAAGGTTTAGAGTAAAAATGTGAATACGCACAAACCGTGAGGCCGAGTTATGCACAGTATAGACCATTCAAAAGGGGATTCACAGCCCTATGAAAGTGAAATGATCTTCTCTCAAGTTGGATAGTTGACCAAAATCAAATGGGATCAAGAGTACCCCTTAGCCTTAAAATCAGATTTGGAGTAGGACTTATGGTTTTATGATGGGAGGAGAAATTTTAGGGACCTAAGGAGGTATACAGATGGTACTAGGAAGGGGTGTCTATAGAGCCCCTCGATAGGTGAGATTAGAACAAGTGGATTTCATTGGAAGATAAATGCTTCGTCGATGTTTAAGGGTTTAAATTAGTCAAGAATCCTATTGGGGATTTGAATGTGACCAATTTAAAAGGTTGAGTTCGATTATACGGACCTAAAGAGTTAAGACGATCGATTCTTAGGATCAAGGTTGATTCTGCAAACCTAAAGAGTTGGATTGACCAATTCAAAAGGTAGAGATCAATTATATGGATCCACGGAGTTGTGATGATTGATTCAAAGGGTTGAGGTCGATTATGTAGACCTAAATACTTGAGGTAACCAATTCTAAGGGTCAAGGTAGGTTATGCGGACCAAAAAAGTTAAGGTGGCTGATTCAGAGATCAAGGTCCTTTTAATGGACCTAGGTAAATTATGTGGACCTAAAGAGTTAAAATGATCAATCCAGTGGGTCGAGGTCAATTCTATGGACCGAGGTCTATTCTACGGCCTAAAGAGTAAAGATAACCAATTTAGACGGTCGAGATCAGTTTTATGGATCTAAAGATTTGAATTGATCGATTCAGAGGTTTAAGGTTAGTTCTGCGGACCTAAGTTAATTATGTGGACCTACAGAGTTAAGATGATCGATCCAAATGATCAAGGTTTATTCTACGAATCTAGGTTTATTCTATGGACATAGAGAGTTGATATGGTCGATTCGTAGGGTCAAGGTCAATTCTGTAAACCTAGGTCAGTTATGTAGACCTAAAGAATTAAGGTGATCAACTCAAAGGGTTGAGGTTGATTCTGCAAGCCTAAAGAGTTGAAATGACTGTGTCATGCGGTCGGGGTCGATTTTGTGAACCTGGGTCAATTTTACGAATATAAAGATTTACAGTGACCAATTCAGAGGGTCGAGGTCGATTCTGCAAACCTAGGTTATTTCTACGAACCTAAAGAAATAAAATGACTGATTTAGAAGATCAAGAACGGTTCCGCGAACCTATATAATTTATGTCAGGGAACGTTCTTTAATTCTGACTTAGTTGGGGAGTGTGCTTAGTGATGATTTTGTAAGTGCTGTTACGCTTTTTCTTTCTGATCCCACTGGGTAGTATACTGGTGATGAGGTCCCAATGAGTGCTGGCACATTTCATATCTGATCCTGTTAGGGAGAATGTTGGTAATGGGAGTGCTGGGGCACTTTAATTATGATCCCCTTAGGGAGGTATGCCAGGGATGAGGAGTAGTGCTGACGTCCATTTTTTGTTCTTTCCTTTTAGGATTTTCACATATATTTGTCTTTATGACTAGACGAGATTGACATTCGCAATGTTATATGCCTTTATTTGTACCTGAAACGAGACTCAAAAAGAAAAAAATGATGCCTTTTTGTATGATTATCTTGATTTAATGTCTTACTCTATATGCACTTAAATTTTTCGCTGACATTTATTTTGAGGAAAAAGTAGGAAAATGGCCTTTTTGGAATTTTCTGAATGTACTTTTTTTAACTTTTTGAATGTGTTTTTTCCATATTTGAATAGAGTAAGTCCTTAAAGGCTTGGTTTCAATGAGTTTCCCTTTAAAGGACTTATTTTAAAATGAAAAGGGTTAGAAGAGAAAAATGAGGGTTTCCCAAATTAGGTTGTGACTGACAAATTCCTAGCCTGCTTGTCGGCTTATTAGTTCAGGTACACTGCTTTTTAATCTTTTGTGGCAATTTTCTTACATTCTTAGTATTCATATTTTTTGGGAGCCATTATTGGTTTGGTTGGTCTATGGATGAGGAGATAGAAATCTTGATGTTAAGTGAAGATAGTTGCCTTTGTTGCATTATGTTGAATTTGGTGTGTCAAAGAGACTATATTGATAACGAATTTGCTAATCTTATGGATGTCATATCACCATAATCCAGTTTTTGTCTTACTATCAATAACTCTAAATGGACTAGATGTCTAGAAAGAAGGTTAGGACAATTTTTTTTGTGGGGAGCCTTGTGATGCTATTCATATGGTTATTTGAGAGACTGCACTTGGCAAGCCCTCCTAAATACAGTCTGATGGGTGTTCTCATTTTTTTTCTCGGTCTTTCTTCACTTTTGTCCCTTCCATGAAAAATGGGTTAACTATATCATAGAGCATGGTGCCAGGAGTCTTCGTTAGTCCGTACCTTAATGGGGCAATCTCCACCCTTTATTATAATTGGGTGTTTACCGGTATGTGCGGTTAGTGAGACTTTGCCAAACTTCTTTCTATTTTCCATGGAGTATTCCGCGCCAAGTGGTATGGGAGCACATTATTACTCTGCGTGTAACCAACTTCTTTCCTGTAGAAAACCTGACCGAGTAACTGAGAATGATTTTGGGGCCTTTGTGGCAGCATTGTTAACCGTCTACGAGCATGTCTCAATTTATTGGGGAGGTTGGGTTGATATACGACCATTATTTCAAGTAGCTATGGAAGTGGGTGGTTGTGAAGATTTTTTCTAAATAGACTAGACAAAGGTAGCTTGTGATGTTTGACACTTAGAAGAAGGTGTTATGGTTTCGTCCAAGATGATTAAGGCAAACCACCGCATGGAGCGGATACGGAATCATAACCAGGATTGGGATTATTGTGTTATTTAGGGATAGGAAATGCTGATTAGGGGGATCCTCTTGGTAGTTTAAATAAGGTCTTGAATATAAGGAAGTTGTTTCCAATATGTGACTTTATTGTGTAGATGCTGAGATGTTTTGTTTGATATATTTGTACAAGTGTTGGTTATTTTTTCATTCTTATTAAGGACGTTTCACGTAATTGTCGTAATCTATTTTTTAATAAAAGATGATGATTATTTCATTGCATTTTTTCATGCCCTTGATGAATTATTTTGTTGAACTATCTATACTGGTCGTTAAGGCATACATAATTCTTTTATTCGTTTAAATGATGAGGGATACTATTGTTCTCGGAGGGAGATAAGAATATCATTTTGTTAAATAAAAAGGATTGTGCCCATGGGTGTTTTATGGGATGCCTATGTACTTCTGTGGGGTTTGAAAATTATGAGTTTCTCTTTTTTTGAAATATATGTGACACCCCGCCTAATTAAATATTGGGCGATCACTCCTTTATTAAATTAAATCAAGGTGAACAGTTTGGTTCATTCTTAGCATCACTATCGTAAAAAGAAACTTTCCAATTAAACACCCTAAATAATTAAGCTAAGTGACAAAACCAAATTTTAACATTAACTTCCAATCTTTATTTAAAGAAAAGATTTATTTAAATTATTAACAAAGCTCAATGAATAAGATTCACACCACAATAAACTGGAACGAAAGAATCCAATATATAAAACATTCATCAACGAATGTCAACATGCGAGAAAATAAAGTAATACATCCGTCCTGAACAAAATCCCAAAATAACGAACTAGGAAAATAACTGAAATAACAATGCCCAACATAAAGAAATAATGGAAAGGGCTACACATGCCCATCTGAATAAAAATGCTAGGAGTGGATCTGAATGAACGAAGTCGTCTAATCAAAAGACCTGCAACTCCCACCTAAGCTGCAGCACGTTCCTTCCAAAAGATCCTAAGCAAGACGCCCATGTGGCTGGGCACCTGAAATACATACATATATATATATATACAAGTGGGAGAGGGAGAGATAAAACGGGTCAGAGCCCGAAAGTGTGTATGATTTAAAATTAGTTTATCAAGTATTTAAATTGATACAGGCCAATGCAATAACATATTGGTTCGACACTCTCTTGAGAAATTCTCACCTCTCTTCTAGTGTGCACGCCTATCGTACTAACCTTCCACAAATGGTTTAACTTAACATATTATCATACTAACCTTCCCAATAATTTAGTTTATCTTAACTTACTCACAAGTTTTAAAAACCGAACAATGTCAACGTGTGAAAAGGGTACTTTCAAAGTGTAGCACAACTCTCGTCTTAGCTTCATTAATTTATAAAGTTTCCCAGTGTCATATTACACTCTCATAAACAAGTATTTCCAATCTGATTCATCAAACATGACTTACTTACCAAATCACAGTAGGTAGTTCCAAGTCTCAGAACTTCATATATATATTAAATACTCGTGTAATATATATATTCTAATGGCACCCCACATAAAAATTATGGTGCGGGCATACTCTGCTATCCAATCCCCGTATCAATCGCACTAAGGGAAATACAAGTTCGGAATCACTCTCGAACTGTATGAATACAAATACAAACAATATTGAGGCGAAGTATAGTTTCCAAGTCCAAGAGGTCAACACATACCCTCGCGTCTCTTAGGACCGTGACTACCGATTCGATAGCCTGTACCTAGGATTCCTATCTTCTAGGGTACGAATCAATATCCCCCATAAGGCAACACAGGATAAGATCGTCCCAGCGCGGTAACCTCAGGGATAGCAAGTAGCGCGGGTACGTTTTTCACATGTATATAATATATGCACACACAATCATATAAATATACTACTTTCATCATATTAATATAGGTCACTCTCGTTACCCATAATTACAACATTTATCCTTAATTTCACATTATTAAGATTACGTAAGGTTTCGCCTCTAACCTTAACTCGAAGGGTTTTCTCACTAATTATGTGACACTCGTGGATTCTAACTATCCAAGTAGTAAATTCAGTAGGTAGACGTCTATGCACTATCGACGTAATCTCTCACTTGAAATACGTAGTTTCCTCGTTCTTTAAATAATTGTCCCTAAAACCCAATTATCGTCACATAATAAAGTTCTTCAACACTTAATCATATGTCCTACTGGTCTCTCCTATATCCCAAAACATTTTATTCATAATCCCCAAAAATTATTCCACGGTAAATTAATTCAACTAATTAAACAAGGGGAAATAAGAGGCTGCCTGGAAGGGTCGATCGATCGACGACTAGGGCTCGATCGATCGAACCTTCGATCGATCGACGCTCTAGGGTCGATCGATCGATCAAGCAGGTCTGCGAAAATTCTGCAGAAACGCAGTTACGGGTTTTACCAAAATTCTTCCTCCAAAATCATATTCTCCAACCCTAATCGTCCCAAAATTTCTACTACAAACATAATAACATATTACCAGATGTTTCTAACGTTAAGCATGCATATAACCATCATTAAACATGATTAAACAACCTAAAGTCTCATCTAATCATCAAGAACCCTAAGTTTTCTTAATTTTTGTTCTAATCAGTTTTCTCCAGAATTCCCTTCTACATAATCATCAAAAATTCGTGGGTTAATCATCTACATCCCATAAGGTTTCCAGAATATGGTTTTAATCTTTTCTACATGCAAATTCCTATCAAAAAGTGGGGTTTTCTTCCATAGATTATACTCCTAATCATTCCTAACTAATATGAATATTGCATTAACGAAAATACGCAAGTTAAACACTTGCCTGGGATTTCAGAGGTCTGGTTTCCTGCTGGTATTGGTGTGGTTGCGTTCTCCTCCTCGCGATCTACGCGTTGGTGGTGACGGTGGTGCAAACGGTGGCCTTTTGGCCTTGGATTGCCTTGGAGTTCTCTCCTCTCTTCTCCAATGGCCGTCATTTGATTTGTGAATGTTCTAACCCTAAGAGGCTGACCTAATGGCTGATATAGGTTGGCTGAAATTCGTGGGTTTAATTACCCTATTTTGTAAAATGACCAAAATGCCCTCCCGGGTCACTAATTAATCCTAAAAACATCCCGAGACCCAAACTAAACCCCCGGGTACACTTTTCTGACTATCTCGACCCTTCCGGACGCGTTGGCGTACTCAAAACGACCATACGAACAACTTATAAAATATTCACTTTTTATTTAACAAAATAAGTCCCGACGTGACACGGGCACGTCCTTACTTAAATTTCCGAAATAGTCATTTAATACACTTATGACATTCAATATAACCAATATAATATATTACTATGCTCATCCAGTAATATGCAATAAATAACTAATTTCCAATAATTACTAACTCTCGTCACGCTAGTAAATATTTAAAGCAACATTCCGGATTAAAATTAAATTAATTTATCTCAATTAAATTTAATAAATCCCATAATTTAAAAGCTATAAAAATACGGGGTATTACAATATATTATTTTTGCGAGAGGATCAAATCCTATGTAGATCTGAGTAGATAGGGGGGAGCATTTTTTTTAGAATATCAGGGGGGTGAGAAGAGTCATGGCGAGATGATAGTTTAGACTAGGTGGGAAATTTCTTAAGACAATTCAAATTGATTAGACACGCCATTTCCTCTCCATCGAGGTCTGTGAGCATAGCAGCACCACCTGCCAGAATTTTCTTGACAATGTAGGGGCCACTTCACTTGGGCTTGAAATTTCCTCTCAAATCCCAGAAAAGTTATATGATTTCCTTAAGGGCAATGTCTCCTTCTTTGACACCACTGTCCTTGACCATTTTATTGAATGTTCACGCAATACGGCGATGGTACCCTTGTATATGATATAGGACTTTCAACCTCCTTTCATCTAAAAGAAAAAATTATCATGATGGTTTTGATGTCAACCTTCTTCATTGGATTGACTTTTGAGAATAACCCATAGGGAATGTATTTCAAGTTCGATAGGGTGGAACACTTCCATATTGTATATCATAGAGCAAGGAGTAGCCACAATGGGTGATCTAATGGAGGTATGGTACCACCAGAGAGTAAATAGGACCCGATCGACCCAATCTCGGCAGATTTTGGCTATCTTGTTAATAATGGTCTTGAGGCTTTTATTGGAGGCTTCGATAGCCACATGGGTTTGTGGTCAGTAAGGATAGGACTTGTGCCCTTGGATTCCGTACTCATCAACTAGTTCTGTGACCTCAGCTTTGAAATGGATCCTCTTATCTGACACCATCTCATGGGGAACTCCATAGCGGTAGATGATCTTCTTTCTTATGAATTTAACTACTTTATTTGCATTCAACATCGCGTATGACTCGGATTGGACCCATTTAGTGAAGTAGTCAATGGAGAACGGTATGAATTCATGCCCATTTGAATCCTTGAGAGTAACTTTATTGATGTTGTTTATTCCCTAGGTGGAGAAGGTCGAGGGAGAAGTCATATTATATAGCTCCCAAGGAGGCAAGTGTTGATGGTTAGCAAATTGCTAGAATTTGAGGCATCTTCGGATGCAAGCAATGCAGT
Organism: Sambucus nigra; assembly: GCA_949130495.1. Classification (NCBI taxonomy): domain Eukaryota; kingdom Viridiplantae; phylum Streptophyta; class Magnoliopsida; order Dipsacales; family Adoxaceae; genus Sambucus; species Sambucus nigra. The sequence continues at coordinate 318,097,963 of OX422222.1, forward strand.
CTTAAACCATATCGATCAAATAATATCCTTGATGGATTCTTTTCTTATCAATCATGTGATCGTTCATGAGGGGTACACATTCCCCATTGTGGATCTTCTACAGCATGTATCGATCCCTACCCTTGTTATGCAATGCAAGTGGGTTTTATTAAAATTCCTTTTGAAGAATGCTTTATCGCAAATGATGTATTGAGTTGCCAAGCTACGAAGGGCCACACGGTCTTTCTTATTAGCATATCAAGGATACCTGCCATTCCTGAGGAAGCATCAAATGTCGCAATACCATAACCTTCCCATGTTGGGATCTTACACTATAACAAGCTTAATGTGGTAGCAGTGAGTGGGTGTTGCCTTTTCAAGAGTAGAAAGGGGACCATTATTATCCCGGTGGGTATATTGACCATGTATTCTAGGGTTGCTAATGCATCAGGAAGTTTGTTCCTCAAGTGAGGGAGGTAGTGGCAGGTGACATCTTCGAATTTGGAGGCAAGCTCTTCTAGGTGAGCATGGAAGTGTAGGAGCTTCTCGTCTTTGACTTAAAATTTATTGAGGATATACCCCTCGATGAGTGTTGACTCTCCATAAACATCCATGCATTTTAATCCTTTCTCAAGGGTTATCTTGATCCCTATGTACGTGATTCATATTCCGTCATGTTGTTGGTGCAAGGGAAATCCAATTTGATGACAATAGGAGTGTAAGAATCGTCGGGGGCTATCAAAAGTATCCTAATATTGTATTATTTCTTGTTAGAGGCTTCATAAAATGAAATTCACCATATAAGATCCTCGTGAGAGGTGCAAAGGATATCTTAGTTTGGGAATTAGAAAATCCAAACCTCAGTTCCTTCCATGGCATTATCAGCAAGGTAATTGGAAAGGGATATTTTCTTCAAAACCTTTTGCATGACATATGTGATGTCAAATTCAACCAGTAACATCATCCATCTAGCCATGCAGTTAAATAAGGTGGTCTTCTCTAACAAATATTTCGTTGCATCTATTCGAGACACCAGTTTGATAGGGAATGCGATCATGTAGTACAGGAGCTTCTGTGTGTCCCAAACTAAAGAGACACATTCCTTCTATAATGCATTGTAGTTTACCTTATACCGAGCTACCTCTCAACTAGCATAGTAGATGTCTCTCTCATTATGAGATTCTTCAATGTATTGGGTTAACATATCCCCTTCTGAGGTGTTGGTGATAGTTATGTATAAGAGGAGGGGGAGACTTTGTTGTGGAGGCATGAACATCGAAGGTCGGGTGAGGTATTATTTGTTCTGATTGAAGGTTTCCTGACATGCTTCACCCTAGACTTTAGTTAAATCCTTCTGGAAAAGCTTGCATATAGGTTAGGAGATAGAGGGCAGTTGACTGATGAACCAAATAATGTATCAGAGCTTACCCAAGAATCCAAACACTTTTTTCTCCATTAGGGGTGGCGACATCTCGAGTATTACTTTTAGTTTGGCAGGGTCTGCCTCAACCCCTTCTTTCACTAACCATGAATCCGAGGAGTTTGCCCCTTATGAGATCGAATAGGCATTTATGTGGATTGATTATCATCTAGTATTATCATAGCCGCTCGAAGAATTTCCTCGGGGAAGGTATGTGGCCTTCCTGAGTCTTAAAGTTTATGATTATATCATCGACATAAGCCTCGATTTCCTATCGATAAGATCATTTAGAATGGCTGTAACACCCCTCTGGTATATATCCCTGATATACCCGAGACCAAAGTTCATGACTATATAACTAAAATTTCCCCACGGGATGATGGATGAAGTATTTTCCTAATGGTCAGGATGTATCTTAATGTGATTATACTCGACGAAACCGTTGAAAAATGACTTGAGGACATGACTGAAAGTGTTATCTATGATCATGTAGATGTTAGGCAAAGGATAATCATCCTTCTGGGATGCCTTATTCAAATCTTGATTGTCGACGCACATGCAGACTTTCCCTCACGATTTTGGCATCGAGATGATGTTTGTAATCCACGTAGGATATTTGACCACGCGAATGAAGACTAGGTTTAATTATTTTACCACTTCATTTTTGACTTTGAGGGACCACTATGCCCGAAGCTTTCTCAGTTTTTTCTTGACAGTTTTTCTCTCTAGAAAGGTAGAGATCTCGTATTGCACTTTTTCTGGGTCAATGTCAAACATGTCATCATGGGACCACTCGAACTCTTTCAGACCCTCTTCAAATTAAGATCTCTCATGCTCGTCGAGGGTGGACCCTATCCTAATCTCGTGTGGATGGATACTAAAACTGAGATTAATAATAACAGTCTCGTCATCATTAGTTTGAATGAAGTTATGTTGCTTAATTTTTTTTTCTTATTGAGATCGGTTAAGAATTGTTCATTTGTTAAATTATCTTCATCAATAATTTGATTAATATCAAGGAAATTAATGTAAAGAACATCAAGTTATTTGAAATCGTCATTCATCTTATTGAAAATATTTTTAAGGAATACAGTGGTAAGAACCTCATCAAAGAAGGCCTTGTTCACAATTACATTAGAAATTAAAAAAAAAAAAGATGTAGATTCAGGTGTTTCTTGGAGGGGATGAGCAACGGGTTTCAGATTGACATGTGCAGGATTAACAAGGATGGAATTACATTTATGGAGTGGTTCATCAGTAGTGATGATCTTTTAGGATGGGTCAGATGGTTTGACTTTCAGCTGGATCATGTAGAGATCCATCCCCAGCGCATGCAGGTCAAACTATTCTTCAATGTTACTGCCCTCGAATTCTCGATGCTTTTCACAAATTTGATAGTTAGAGGTTCCACCCCATGCTTATAATATTCATCTTAGACGACTTTATCTTTAGAAAAGATCTCCAGCCCTGTTTTATCTTTTTCTCCGTGGGGTCTGTAATGCCTCGGCCTGGATTTATGGGTTATCCGTGGTCAATCCGGTCCGACCTGAGCGATAGGTGTGAAGTGTAATGAAATAACCTACATAATGTTGCTAATCAAGTTTTATTTAATTAACGTTTCACTTGTTTAACATGCAAGTTTCATTGAAATCAAACTTTGTGAGGGACTCATGGGAAGCATCTATGAAATCCAAGCATACAGAGCTATTAACATAAACTAAAAATGATACTTACATGTACAATGCTCTCAAACTATGGAACGAGGGGATGAGTCGATTTCCCAATGAAAAAAATACAACAATTCAATATAGAATTGAACGGTAGAAAAGAGACTCTAACACGTTATATTTACATGCACATGCAACTACCTTATATATATACTAGGGTATGCCCATGCCTGAAGCCACGCATAAAATTTTGAAAAGTCTAAAGTCATGTACAATACTAACAATCCGTCTATAGCACGGGAAAAAAATTCTAATATATTAAATCGTGAATAATTTAAGTCAAAGTGTTTTTACAACACAAATAAGTATAAACAAATAAGAAAACTTGAACAAAACTTCCTTTATTTATAGGACTATCCAACAAAAATACTCCAAAAACATAAATGCCATGAGTCACCATTACCTCAAGTCAACAACACGTCTCAACCCGAATATTGAACCGCAATAGGAAATCATTAATATCCTTAGCTAAAATAAAAATAAGAGTCATTTAGTTTTCCATCATTTAGTGTTCTTATATATAAAGCATCTTAATAATTCCAAAATTCAAAATGAAGGCAGAGTACATACTTAAAAAGTGATTATAGTTCTAACAATGTGGATGATAAGACTGTAATCTTAGTTACACTTCTCCATCATATAAAACCTATCAAGAAATGCAATAATCGAATAATGTGGGTCATAAGACCCGCTTGTCCATGAATTATTGACGCGGATTCTTTTCCAAACTGTTTTTTTGTGAAGATAATATATACATTCTATAATAGATATTATACTGGATGTCAAAAGAATTGTGGGGGATGACTGAATCATTAAAGCTGGATTATCGCCGTTGAAACTTTTTCAGTCGCACTTCCCTCACTGCACTAATGGGCTACAAGTTTGGCCATAAATTTTACGAACAAATACATCTCTATGATGATTTGAAAAGGAAAATTCAAAATAATGCCACCTTTCAAAATAATACTTCAGTTCATTGTAGATGAACTGAAAACCATAAGGGAATGCAGAAGATGATAAAGATCGATCTCAATAGGCTCTTGGATTAAAAGATCTTTTAAATTTATGTAAAATATCAATTCATGAAATAAAGGAAATATCACTTCATGATATAAAGTAAATATCACAAGCATCATTAAGATTAAAGCGTTGTGTCACTTAATCTTGTCATGGCCATAATAAAGGGGTCAAATCTGGAGCAGAAACCAAAGCCCTCCAATCATCATAACCAACCTGACCAACCTGTATGCTGGGAGGTGAAACTTTTGCAGCATTTTTCTTCACAACATCCATCTTCTTCCCTCCTTTAAGAATAGACATTGCCATATTATAGGCCTCTGCATATCTGATGGCTTCCCTGCATAGATTGTTAGACCTCATTGCCAATCACTCTTGCCCATGTCGTCACATTCATTAGATCCAACCCTGTTTTTTGCCTTTCTTATCCACCGTGTCAAAATGTAATGTGATGGCAGTGTAAGTACATTCGTCACAGAAAAACTATCAAAATGTGCCTACGAAGTATCCCCAAATATTCAATGAGACAATATATTACTTGTGGTCATCCTTGAATTTCGCAACCTTGTAAGTGCTTATATCCCCACTGCCATCAATCATATTTTCTTCTAGTTAACTGCCCTGCTTTTGAACGTGTTGTTGTGATTATGACAAATACGCATTGCCATGCTCTCAATACAAATTACATGAAATTGAAAAATAATGTTACAAGGTTTTCATGTTAAAAAAATATGCTTTGATGCCAAGGAATCAGTAGGACCAACATAAACATAAAAATAGTACAACATGAATTCATATAGAATTTCACTCATCTTGAGTAACCAAAAATAATGGTTACGAAATAAAAACATGAAAAATATACCACCCACATATATTCTAGTCAATGTTTTGAAACAAGCATATATCAAATTTGCAAAAATGTCAAATTGAACCATGACTACTTATATTTATCCACAGTAAACCACCAAATGTTACATGAAATAGAAGTTTAGATATTGTAAGAAATTCTAATTTTGAACATTTTAAACGCTATTTTAAAAGTAAAAACTCAACAATCAATGACTACTTCTTGTAAAAAATGCCTAAAGACCTAGTGAGCTCTAAGGCCTGTTTTCCAAACAAAAAAACTATTTATGAAGCAAGAAAACTTAACAACAACATATTCCAACCGATACAACTATTGCTATCCAGCTAAAGAAGGCCAACAAAACTGCCATTTGGAATCTTCGGCATTCTTCACAAAAATCACAACTTCCTAAGTCATTAAAGCACAACACCATTATTCCAATCGATGAAGTTGCTGGAAGGAACGACCCTGCTGTAACCTGCCAATAAATTCGTACAAAAAAACATACAAAATGAAAACCATTGTGAAAGGTAACTTTCTTCTATTACTTAATAAAAATTATTTTTTCAAATATTTATAGAGGCTTACCCAGTCTCCGACTGCAAAGAGGCTGACCAAGCTACGATTGTGGAGGACTTTTTCTTTACTAAGGCATAAGCGTCCAAGAATATGAGTCCTGGGCTCCAGTACTATTTTTGAAAACCTCAGTTTACAACCTCAATACAAAACATTAAAAACTCAGTACAAAAAGTTAGAACTGTTTAGAGAACTCACCAAAATCTGAAATAATAACAATCGTTACGTGCTCTAGTTACCATTAAAAACTATCCCAACTATGACGCTTATTCTTCCTAGGATACATTTAGCTTTTGGGTTTTAAATATTTGAGTAGAAGCATATAGGATAAATGGAAATTGTCTATGCCCTATACTACTTCAGTGTAAAGAGTAAAGGTGATGTATTTGAAGATATTCATGGCATCTTCATATTTGTATCCTTGTGCATCTTCATATTCAAAGCATCATATGCATATTCATATTTGCATCAGCAAGACATATAAAGTGATAAATCAAAGTACTTTGAGATAAAAAAAACAATATGACACCATACAAATTGAGATAAGGTACCCATCGGATTCCACAAAACACAATACAAAACCAAATCATTTAAATATTAAACCTGAAAATTACTGCCTTTACCAGTTTTTGAAAGTTAGGTACTGACAGGGGAAAAAGATATATCAAGATAGTTAGGTACTGGCATAAGCAACGAAATATCAAGAAATTAAGTACTGGCAAAAAATTCAGATCTTTTAAAACCCCAATCATAAAATAAAACCAACATAAAGAACCCTTAACAATTGATATTTCATTGCTTATATACAGAACATAAGTTATGAAAATTAGAGGGCCATAGCCTATATACAATTGTATTTTACATCAACATGGATATATCTAATATCATTTGAGGTCCCAAGGAACTTACCATTATCAACTAATGACCGGCAACTGCGTCTGCTTGCAACTGATGAGTGACCATTATGGTGTTGTTACAGCAATAGCAAGTCATCGACATCCTGTTGTTGAATCTCAATAATTCTTAGATAATAAGGCAAGGGGCATACTGCTTAACACAACTTTATTCTAGTTTGGATTTGGACTTTAACAAATCAGGCACAATTCAAGGCCTTGCTACATTCGCAACATGTCTGCATAAAAAAAAATAGGACGAATGTTCAACTTTTAGAGAATAAGAATGTTGGTCTTCATGTTAAATGTTCCACGAAGAGGCCATTCTTGCCACATTCAATCTTGCTAAAGAGTGGCCTCTTTTTTTATGCAAATCAACATTCAATCTGCCACATTCGCAACACGTCTTGCCACGAATGTTCCACGAAGATCACCACGGGCATAATTCCATCTGGTGATCTTCGTCTAGGGAGAATAAGAATCTTAGCATGAGGGAGACAGAGCATCTGCCAATTTTTTTTCTCTTGGAGTGTCCTCTTCGTTGAGTCCGATTGGCTCGAATCACAATACATTTTATGAACACAAAACTACCTCGTGTAATAGTATCGAGTTGAAATATAACAGACTTTTGTGGCAGTCTTCAGTGCATCATATGTCTGCTATGGAGGTTGTCAAATACTTGATCAGCCTCTTCCTAATTCTTAAACATTGTAACCAAAGAATACTTCCTAGATGTGTTCAGAATAACCTTGTTTGTAATTATGAAATCTCGACTAATAACTTTATGTAATTTTCAAACCTCAAATAATATGGAGAAATGAAGAGATAGGTCGAAGGCCCCAATAAAGTGATTTCATGAAAAAAAAAATGAACTCGAGTAAGTGTGGAAAAAATAAAAAAATAAAATCAATCATATTGAAGCATCTAAACATGAACTGATCCTTTAAACATGCTAAAGTGTTCATATTAATGGAAGATTCAGTGCACAATTGTAGCAGTTATTGAATCTTCTACAACTGAAGTATACCTTATTCCAACACGTTCAAATGAAGCGGATACAAACTCTACAATAGGTGACTTACGAAAATATCATTGCAGATTCGCCAAATAACTTACAAAAGTATCATTGCGGGCAAAACAGCTTGCTGACAAACGTGCAGGCATACCATCCATAGTTATTGGGACTATTTTTTTTTAATTTTAACTTTTCCAATAGTTTGTCGTGGCAATATATGATCTTGTGGATTAAAATATGAAATATATACATACATTTGAGAAAATAAACAACATCATATTATGCATACAAAGGTGTGGATCAAAATAAAAATGGACTGACAGAAATATATACAAAAAATATATGCTTAAAGCTATATAAAACACCTATTATCCTATATTGATACGTAATAAAAACTCAAGATTCATTCAAGTAGTAAACTTACACTGAAAATAACTTCTTCTTCACCCACCATAGAAGTGAACTAATCCCCTCTGAAAAGAAAGGGAAAAAACTGAGTATTAGAAAAAACATGTTTGCCTGTCTCGATCTTTCTATGCATAAACCAATTATTTTTTTCCTTTTTCTGTTCGTAGAAAACAAAATGTTTTTCAAACCCTCTTTAGTTTGAAAGGAAAAAATTATTACAAAGAGCGAAAACAAAAAAAAGGGAAACATTTTACATGAAATTATTGAGCACATAGCTTCACTCATACTAAGCACATAGCTTCACTCATACAAATTGAACATATAATTACTAAGAACATAGCTTCACTCATACAAATTGAACATGTAATTATTAAGCACATAGCTTCATTCATACTAAGCACTAATGTTAAACTGAGGCCACTGCGACAATTGATGTATTGTAGCCATGACTGCAACTAATATTCAAACTATTCGAAACTTCGCTACAAATCTCAATATATAAAAAAGGGCACCAAGATATAAGGATTGGATAGATAACTATGCCAAAATTGACTCCAATACACACAACTCTATTTCACAATGGATATCTCTACAGAGTAAACATAATGTGATGACCTATAAAAAGAAAACATAATGTGGGACTTCGTCAAGCAACACGAACCTCGCACGTTGTGTCTCATAACCATACGACTAATATTGAAATTGAATCTAGTTATTTTAAATCACAACATCAAAACACTAATTTGTATACAAAACTTATATGCATTATCCTTGGCTGCTTGATTTCTTTCATAGCATTATCCTTAGTTACAACTCTTGATTCCTCGTGGGCATCATGTTTCTTATTGAGTATCTTCTGTATCATCTTAGAATAACCAGTACCAACCTATATTTACTCTGTCATGGATATATGCATACCAATTTTAGCTCGGAGAAAATCCTAATAAATACAAACACTGCCTTGGATATACTCATTGTGCAAATCCCAACACATACAAACAGTAAAAATGATAATTGAAAATGCAAGGAGTGCCATACACCAAAATAATACACAACAACGCCTTGGAATGGTGGTGGAGTTTGATCAAAATTAAACTAAGAAATGTTGAAAAATGAAACTCTAAACGCACCTCCAATTTGACAGATTCTCATGACAGCACAATGAGACTCTAATACATATCCATCTACCATCCTTATTAAGTTACATGGGCTTCACGAAGACTCCCTGTTGTAAGAAGAAAACACACAAAGTTGGTGATGAAGATGAACAACATAACTTAAATGTTTTCTTTGGCATTTTGTCAAGGACCTAAGATGCCACTAATAAAATCAACATTATAGTTACAGTATAGTTCATGTTTGAACTTATAAAAATCAACATTACTAACATAATTCAATAGACAACACATCAATCCTAAGAAATCATAAAGCTTAGTTAATATGAAAATAAAATATATTATCTTAACAAAATAGGCAATTACCATCTCAATATACAACAACAAATTAATTTCTATATAAGTACACTATTTCAAAAAATAAATAAGGCACACATATAAACACATGACATACAGTAGTGCATAAATGTAAACATCTTAACGTTATATCAGATCAAGAAGGTAATGCAAAGTTTTCCTCATCGACATGATCATTCATCCCTCTAGCGAACATCATCCTTTACTGTATGCCTTCACAACTTTAGCTTCAACTTAACATCTGTAAGATAAATAAATAAAATGAGTAAGCATATCAATGTTCATCTTCAAATCTCTAGAAAAGAAAAATGACGCATCATGTGGGAACTTCAAACCCAAACAAATAAGGTTTGAAATTATAAATACAGCTCATCCCAGAAATAGAAATAGAAATAGAACTAATATCAGAACTAATACCTAAATGTAAAAGTGGTGATCGCTTAAATAAGCTCTAATACCAATTTGTGAAAATGTGATTGTGTGATAATTGATTAAATTCGCAAATATCTAATTTGGCACACATATTTAATTAGAGTCTATTTTAAAACAAACTAATTCATCCCCTACTCATGCATCTAAACATCATAAGAAATTCAACCTATGCATGAAAAATAAAGACGACCGATATAGGAAAAAACCCCTTTCGGGTAAAAACCTTTTATAAACACTTTGAAAAATTCACAAGACCTTTGACCTACATACAACCTGATAATCGCCCACAAGTGTGTAATGCACGGTGCCTTCAGTAAATCTTTAAAGATACAAAAGACAGCGAAATACCTTTCAGGCGTCGGTTCGTCATCTTCGACTCGTCCACACGCAGAATGACTATGCTCGGTATCCACCGATCAAATATGGAGATACCTTCTCCACAGAGGTTGAACAAAAGCAAAGTTGTTCTTAAACACCAAATAATTCACTAAATCATATGGTCTTATACAATTTTTTAAAGTAAACTTCGCGAAGTCTTGAATGATGAAGAACTTGAGTAATTTGAATCCTTCTTTGATGTAGATGTCTCTTGAATGCTCTTTGACAGTGTAGCGGTATATGACATAATAAATTGATAACGGACCTATGAAAATATGTCCTTACAAATCTCCCCCTATGTCTATGCCGGCACATACATAAAAAATCCGAATTATCAAAAACCAAATTGCCTATACAAATCTACCCTCCCATGAATAAATTTGCAAGACCTCAAAACTGTTCTTCAATCATCTTCGACAAATCTCAAAGCTTTTCTCATCAGGATGTGCAACATCATGATCTTCAATCTTTGTACCGATACAGATGAGATAAAGCAAAATACCTTCGTGATGCATCGAGTTTGAAATGATATAAGAATAAGTCATTAATAATCAAATCTCCCCCATAATGCAAAAACTCCCCCATAACATGATAATTCTTTCTCCCCCTTTTTATGATGTCCCCAAATAGACAAATAAGAAGAAATAATCAAAACATGGAGGGTCACGAAAAAAATGCAAAGCAAACATGGATCAAACTACGTGCATGCAAAGGGATATCTCAAAAATATCACAAACTATTTTTGGATTTTTCAATTTTTCATACAAAAATAAGATACCACTTTGAAAAATATGATACAAAAAATCACACCATGGATTTAAACTAAAACAACCAAGTCATGGAAATGGAATGAATGGGTGTGAACACATTCGATAGGTAAATAAACTCAATCAATCATATGTGCACGATGCATATGTGTACCCCTAACGAATGAACATCAAAAGTATCCTTAGGTGTAAAAATTTGTTGAATTTAAATGATAGCGTCTATACAAATCAACAATTCAAAGTCAAATGATTTCCACACCAATAACGTCCAAAACTATTTAGCTCATTTTCAAGACTTTTAAGGACGTGCAGACCCGTTATAATTCTCCAACCAAACTCCCTCATATATATTTTCTTTTAGAGTTAATCTAAATTCTCAAACTTTGGAGAATTGGTGCAAAAAACTAAATGGCCCATATTTGGCATGAATTTCTTTTTATTGACTTTAAATTTTTTTGGGCTCTTTTAAACCTCTTTGGACCCCGGATAATAAAATTCCTCCATTTTTTAAGTCCAATTTAATGGTGTCTTAGTATTCACAAAGGCAAAAAGAACCTTTCGCAGTCCTACCCCGTTTTCAAACAAAACACACAAACTCACAAAACGGTTTTTATATGCACAATTCCTTATCAAAATTTATCGCGCTTGGTTCGTTTCAAGGACAGGATTGAAGTGAAAATACCCAACCAACATGTGATAAGACAAGCACAATAATCAAACATATCCGTGCATGTGTGCAATAAAGGAAATCACGAGTTAAACATGTAGGAAGCAACACTAAATTACATCTCAATGATTCCAAACATTATAAAGCACATGGATGAATTGACCTATTGTCTCAAAACACTATCAAATAGTCACATGAAGAATGGAATGATGTTGTGACTTGGTCATCCTAAGTGTCTATCCATAAACGGTGAAAACAAAAAAAATCTTTTTTTATTTTTCAAAATTTTTCAAAACAAATATATACAAAAAGTACATGTCACAACGCTAGCAAAAAAATATCAAAAAGCATAACTAGCGTATGACAAACATGAAAACACAATAATCTATATGATATGGCAAGAGAAGAATCATGTGCAAGTAAATGAGAATCAACTTGTCTAAAATCTAGTGCCTCTAAAAGTGATTTTCTAACCCAAATAGATGTGAAACGACATGCGGGGGCATTGGGAATCACGGGAAAACTAGACATAAACTTTCGAGGACATTTTCCAAGATCAAAATAAAATCGCCTAAGGTGACCTTTCCTACCACAATATGAACATGTGTAATGGGTGGAACGAAACCTATGGGATGACCTTTTCTAACATCCTTGGAATTAGTTGACCCTCTAAAATAAATAATGGTTTTGGCTTTAGCATTAGAAGCATGAGAACAAGATAAGCCACTACCATCACTATCAAACCAACTCGAGTCTGTCAAATCATTTTTTAACTTCAAAATTATTTACTCGAGCAAAGAATTAGACTCTTCCAAATTAAGGGACGCTTTTTTCAAGTTTTCAATAATTCCTAAAAGCGTATCTCTCTCTCCCTCAATTAATGCAAACTTTTTCCTAAGAGTCTCTTCACGTGCCACAAACTCATTGACTAAAATATTTTTATCATCTTTGGCACAAACACAAACCATTGAATTTTTAAGGTCCTCCAATTCTTTTTAAAAAAATATGACCGTATCATCACTCTCCTTCTTGGACGATTTTAAAGAAACAAAGTCATGGTCCAAGGAGACAAGTTTTTCACGATAAAAATCTCTTTGATTTTGAACCGTTTGCAAAAGATCGAACGCGGATTTAAAACGAAAATTTTCTTTTTTCAAAACTTAACTCTCTTTGTAAACGTTAAATTCAAACGATTTATATCATCGAAATTCTGACTCATGTCATCAAAGGGGGGCATCCGATTAGATAAGTGCTTCATTGAAAAAAAATGCAATTTTGCACAAACTTGATTTTTCAAACAAAACAATATCACAGGATTTTACGAAAAATAGGAATACGCGATAAATTAGTGCAACCAGCTCTGATACCAATTTGACGACGTGAGAAGTCAAATTGTATAAAAAAAAATAAATCCTTGAAAAATCAGGATCACGTGATAAATTAGTGTAACCCGCTTTGATACCAATTTGTAAAAGTGGTGATCGCTTAAATAAGCTCTCATACCAATTTGTGAAAACATGACTGTGTGATAATTGATTAAATTCGCAAATATCTAATTTGGCACACTTATTTAATTAGAGTCTATTTTTAAACAAACTAATTCAGCCCCTACCCATGCATCTAAACATCATAAGAAATTCAACCCACATGAAAAATAAAGACGACCGATATAAGAAAAAACCCCTTTCGGGTAAAAACCTTTTATAAACACTTTGAAAAATTCACAAGACCTTTGACTTAAATACAACCTAATAATCGACCACAAGTGTGTAATGCACGGTGCCTTCAGCAAATCTTCAAAGATACGAGAGACAGCGAAATACCCTCCAAGCGTCGGTTCGTCGTCTTCGGCTCGTCCACACGCAGAATGACTACGCTCGGTATCCACCGATCAAATATGGAGATCACTTCTCCACAGAGGTTGAACAAAATTAAAGTTGTTCTTAAACACCAAACAATTCACTAAATCATATGGGAGTTTTGTGAATTGAAATCAAAAAGGATTAAAACCCTAAAGGAAGAAGCCAAAAAGGATTCTGCTTTCGTAGTATTTACGTTCGTTAAAATGTTGTGACTTCTTAATGAAAATATTACAAAATATTGAGTATTTATAGAAAAATGCGCCGCCTCAAAAATAGAGCTCGTTCGAACGAGATCAGCAAGTCGCTCGAACGAAGGACAACTGTCGTTCGAACGAGATCGCTTGACATGCTATCTCATGCGAACGACATGCTATATCGCTCGAACGACTGAAGCGAAAAAAAATATTATTTTAATGTCCGTTTCAACCTTTAGAAAATATACTCATTCTCAAATTTTGATGGAAAAGTCCGCTCCAACACTTAGAAAATATTTTGTAAAAATATCCCAAAAGCTCTAAGTGAAAAGTAAAGATATTTAAAACATAACCTTACTACAGTAAAATTCGCGGAGTTTTGAATGATAAAGAACTTGAGTAATTCGAATCCGTGTTTGATGTAGATGTCTCTTGAATGCTCTTCGACGGTGTAGCGGTATATGACATAATAAATTGATAACGGACCTATGAAAATATGTCCTTACACTAAATCGCCCTACCACACAACCAATTAAACATATAAGAAATAGAACTGACATTATATTTATAACAAACTAAAACCCTAAAAATTACAATGCAAACACTATGAATTTCTCTTCTATTTGAAACCTAAAATCGAAATGATATGAAACTTACCTAAGAGGAGAGGAGGCGTAGAGAGGGCATCGTGTGGAGCAGCGGCAAGCAGTCAGGTGGGGCGACGGCTACAGCAATGGGGGGATGGTGGAGAGAAGGGATGATATATGAGGTATGGTTTTATTTGGGCTTGCTGATGAGATACGGCAAAATGAGAGGTTTGTGGGAGAAATGAGAGAGAGTGGGAACAAATTAATGAGGTGATCGTGACCAAAGTAAACCAAATTTTGAATTGAAGTCCAAATTTGATGAGCTAAAAAAGAGGGGGAACTCAAAAATTTGAGGGGTAAAATAAAGAGTGCAAAAACAAATCATATGGATGACATCATTGATCAAACTTATGACATACATAAGTTTCCTACTTTATTTTATATATATATATATATATCCAGTACTGCTCTTGTGCATACCAGTCTGCATTTTAAAAGTGCAAACCGGACATGTGTCACCTGGCGGTGAGCTTAGAAATTCTAGGATAAATTATATGTACTCTCACTCTTAAAATGTGGACTGTTATGTACACACGCTTATACACACCCTATTACGGTTCACTATTTATAAATGTATGAATTCAAACATGTTTTTTTCTAAATATATATTTTTTCCAATATTTAACAAATAAAATAATTTATTATAGATATTTGTGCCTTATATTGTAAGTTAATGAAATTAATTATTACATGAGTAGAAAACAAAATGCCTTAATAAAATTATTCGATTTTAAATTTAATACAAATCGAGATAACAAAATTTTCCTCATAAAATAAATATATGGACCTTATTGGTAAGTTTAAAAAAAAAGAAATTTAATACAAACCGAGATAACAAAATTGTTAGGCATTTGTTATCACAGTACTTCACTTTAATCGTGTGACCGTTTACAGTTACATCGTTTGTTCAAGGGAGTTCTACCATCAAAAAATACTATTGAGACTTAATTTTTTGGATCGGTTTTTGGGATCCACGGACCTAAAACCAACCAATAAAAAATTAATACATCCGTTTATTCCAAAAAAAATTATGTCAAAATTTAAGTCATAATGAATGCACTCTTCTACCATTGACCCATTTCATATAAGGGGTATTTAAGTCCAATGCCTCATCTAATTCAGGAGGAGTTGTGTTTCTGGGGACTATTCCAGAATCTCTACTTGATATCAGAAAGAGAAAGGTGATGACAAGAACCGTGAGAATCAATCCCACCACCAGTACAAGATACCACAAACCACCATCTTCATCTCTTTTGACATTGCAGTATTTTTTTTATACAAAAAGATATTGCAGGGCCTCCAACAAGCATTATGGATAAAAACAAAGATGCCACATCTGGACCGAAGATCAATATTCCCCCACAAAAAAATGTGTTACTCCCTTTCCAAACCTCATAGAGCCTACTCTGTTTAGGATTTTCTTCATCCATTAGGTTTGGATGATATATATATATATATATACATATATATTTACTTTAATGCATGAAATCATTTTTATTGAAATAAATGTTACTTACTTCGATTAGTTATCCAAAATCTTATAAAGAATCCCGTCTTACTTGACTTGACATTTATTTCCTAATTTAACATACCCGATTAAATGCTTTAAACAAATACCATTTGTTTAAGTAAAAGCATGTTTGTCACCGAAATTACCCCCTTGCTCATACCAAATTTACATTGGTACTTTCATTAAAAATCACCTTTCAACACACGCAAGCACCGTGTTAAAAAGTACTTATTTTTATTTGAAAGTATTTCATAACACACTCTTGTTTTAATAATTGATTAGACCTCTTTATCTTGCTTAATTACCCATTTAGTCACTTCACTTTACCATTCTTTTTATTTCATGTCCATTAATCAATTTTTTTTGCATTCCTTGTCCACGTTATTCTTTACCATAACATTTATTAATTTCATTCAAGTTAGGTTATTTTTTCTTATATTCGCCTCACAACCCATTTCTTGACATTATTAACTTTTCATTATCTTTTTCTTGGAATCATAAAATATTTACAAACTTTAATGGGCTCCACAACACCGACTATTCTACCGTATGCTCTAGTCAGTGATTTTGGGTCTTTCACCCTTGGGCCCCAGGTCCTTCTTGATTATACCCGGTATCAATCGAGTCCGTATTAATGTGTTTTAACATTTTTTAAATGTACACATTATTCTACTTTTTTACCAACCGAAGTCAAAACTCGAGAATTTTACCCCATCATGTGTTACACTTTAAAATTTACTATTTTTTGTCCTTTGTAAGCTTGCATTGATTTTATCCCCAAAATCACTTTCATTTAGGATCATTTTGTGTAACACCCATTCCACATTTTTATTTCATAAAAATGTTTCACTTTATGTAAAATTGCCTTTTTAACCATTTATTTCCACACTTGTTTTTTCCTTCATTTGACAAATGTTATTTCTCAAAAATATTTTTAAGTTACATCCACTAACTTTTTGAATGTTTTTAACTCATTAACACTTATTTAAAACTTTGGAGTAACATACTTTTGAAGTTAGAAATCTCTTCATTTCATTACCTTTTGGAGACTACTTTACAAGAAAATACTTTTTTTTCTTTGCTTCCACATGTAGTTTTAAAATATCCATTTTTCACAACTCTTAACAAACTTTAAGGGCTGAAATTTCTATTTTCTTTATATTCTGTTTAAACCCAATAAAAGCTTCATTAATCTTGATTTTATGTTCATCATAAAAATACTACAAGTCTATATACACGAGAAGATAAATTTTAAGTCCTAAAATCATATTATCATAAACATACATTTCAAGCTAAAGTATATTTTTATTTCTTAAAAACTACAGTAAATGTCTATTTATACAAAAATCCCAATTTTTGCATGAAAACCTTAAGGCATTTGTTCATAAATATTTTCAACAAGAGAAATATCATTTCAAACATTTTATTCCATAAAATGATTAAATATCAAGATTTATTGGAATATATCATTTTTCTTAAAACTCGTGGGATCGTTCATTAATCATCTTTTTCTTTCTTAAAACCTTAAGAAATTACCTTCTTAATCATATATGCATTCTATTCTAGCAATCTCTAACTACAAGGCCAATAATATGAAAAATAGAGTTCTTAAGTTAAGAGTAGAGTTTTACCACCTAAATAAAGCACCAGACTGATAGGATGAATGTAGAAGAAGATTGTAAACGCACGGAACGCCCCAAAATTTTAAATGCTTAAAATATATGTGATGGTTCCATTAAATTCCCAACTAAAATTTCAATTCAAATTTTTAAACAAAAACAAACTTAAAATTTTTATTTCTTCAAAATTAAAATTAACTTAATAAATATTTCAACTTAACTCAAACAAAGTTAATTCCAATTTCTCTATTAAATCAAATTAATTCAACTCAAGTCCAAAATAGCCATGATTAAATTTAGGCCAATCAAGCTTAATACAAATTTTACCAAATTAAATAGTTGACTTGAACTAAATAACTTAAATTTACTCAAACATATTTTTAGCACCAAATTAAGCAAGACAGCAAATTAAACCAAGTTTTATCTTTTTAACCTAAGCAAGCATTCTAGGTGAGTTAAACAATATAAAACAAACAATCTCACTACACGGCGATGTACGAGGAAAACCCAAATGGGAAAAACCTCGGACGACCCTGTCCTAACAAATCCAATATGTATGGAATTACAATTACAAAACAACATAATTACACAACTAACTTGACTCCGTCCAAGCCTTGACGCTCCTTATAAATGCCTCCTTCTAGTTGATAACCACAGAGTCCACTGCAGTCTTGGAATCCACCTATGGGTCTATGGTCACCGTCCACTCGCATGCGAAGACTTTCTGAGAGTGGGAACATCGCAGTAAACAACGGAACTCCTTTTTGCGGTGGAGAAGAACCCAAACAGTCTTCTTTATGGGTAGAGAGGTAAAACCGGTGTCAAACACTCTCTAAGAAAATATATATATATATATATATATATATATATATATATATATATATATATATATATATATATATATATATATATATATATATATATATATATATATATATGTAAACATGGATTTAAACACAAACAAATATTGGGTGTAAAACTTGGTTTTGTTCTTAAGATAATCAAATTGATAAACAAACACTAAGGAGATTTCTTGTGAAAAGTATTTTGCTCTCAAAGAGACTTTTGAAGTTCTGAAAACTCTTGTCAAAAAAATTGGTTCCCGCACTAGATATATCTGTCAAAACGTAGTGGGTATAAGAAGTGGAAAAACTGGTCAAAAATTGTTCCCACAGAAATCTCTTTCGAACGAGTTTTTGAGGTCGTTCGAACGGGATTGTTCGAGCGAGATTTTAGAAGAAAAATAGGCCAAAAACTCATTGGAAATATCTCGTTCGAACGAATATGTTTGAACGACATTTCGAAAACAAAATAGATAATATTGGTTTCAAGTCGTTTGAAACTCATTCGTTTTCTCGTTCGAACGACAATTCGAACGAAAATGCAGAAAATCCAATATTTTCATTTAAGGCCCAAAAACTTTAATAAAAAGTTCTAGAATAATTTTTCTGAGAAAAATGAAAATTTGTTATATAAAAAAAATATTTACTCCCAAATAAAATATCCAAGGTCCTAAATATATATAATTGCATTCATACCTTTGGAGACCTTGGACTGATATAATGTTGATGATGTGAAACATGACACTTGAATCCCGATAAAGATGAAACTTTAAATTTTGGCCGCAATGTCTTCAACTTCTTCAAACATCATAGTCTTGATAGGAACAAACTTCTATCCTATAACTCAAATGGTTTTGTCCGGAATTAAGTCAAAACTACATATGGACTCAATTGGATATTTGTGTCCTTACAAATCTCCCCCTTTGGCTATTCCGGAATAAAATCCAACCAAAAATCCTAAGGGCCATCAATCACGTCTAGACACAACATCCCATCCAAAAAATAAAAAAATAAACGCTATGACTCGACCAAAGGATAAACTGCTTTGGCGTTTTAAAAATGTCGCTAAAAGGAATTTTCTGCACACTTAAGCACATCATCAAATGCATAGGGAATAAAACAGTATTAAATGCAATGTAAATCAATACTTACCCTTAAATAATTCTCCCCCTTTATCTAACAATGATCTACCTAGAAAGACGTCTACCCCTAAGATTGATCTCCCCAACTTCAAAGGATTAGATACAATTTCTCTCCCTTTTTGTTCAGGAATAGAAATAGGTTAAAGAATTATAAATGAACTTATTTCTCCCCCAATAAAGGCAATATTCATTTCTTACCCTAAAGTATAAACAAGCAACATAAATTAAGAAGAAACAAGTGAAACATGTGATGGTAAAAAAACAAGAACGATAAAGCATATGGCAAACAATGAAGTCCAACTAATCCACATAAAGAGACATGAATATCAACTATAAAGCAATAACAAAAGATAACAATTAATGTATTATGTTAAGCATGAGATATCAAACCAAAATTCACAAAAATTTAGAAACCAATAATGAATTACAAGTATAAATGGACTAGCAAGCAAGGCAAAGACTTTAAAAAATATCATATATAAAATCATACATAAACGATTTTAATTAAGCACAAGCATATATATAGAGAGGAATATAAACACACAAATTAAACAACTCAAATTCGCATAAGTTTTTCACACCCTTATAGCATAAATGTGTCATATGGAAGCGAAAGTGAAGGGGTGTGAACTAGCAATAATTAAATTGTGACCCAATCACTTAAACATATCCAAGCAGTTTCATTTTATTGCAAAACTTTATCATACATATAAAAAGACTCATGTGAAAGAAAATGAACTCAAAGATAAAAAAACAAGCACAATTCATACAAGCTTACCATATTTATGATTCTACAGACCAATAGAGTCATGACAATAAAATAGTACAACTAGGATATAAGACATTGTACAAAACCGTTGATACTCCATCCAAACTCCCTCAAATATACTATTATCCTTTTCTTTTCTTTTGAATGAAAATATCAAACTAAACAAACTAGGCCTTGGCTATATTTTTATTTTAATGCCATATTTTTCTTTTAGGCCTTTGGACCACGTATTTCTTTTAGGTCCATTGCAAATGGTGGCTTAATCGCAAAGGATGATTGTTAATTTCATACCCTTTCCCGTGCACTTTCATATGTCACTTTTTAACACACAATAATCTCACATGCAACAGAATAACATGCAAAAACCCTCCATAGTCACAAGACAAGTAGATAACTAAATTGATAGGACAACATCTCACAAAGCTCAAATATTCATGTGAAGTTAAATTCGAAGAGCTCGTGTAAGGGTGCAAAAGAGGCATAAAAATAAGAATCCTTTTAGCAATTCAAATTCAAACTACTTCATGTAACCAAGATAAAGAACAATTTAAGAATTGAAATATACAATCAAAAGTTAGAGCCACGTGAAAGCGAAAATGAAGGATTCAAACACGGTATATGCCAAAAAAAGTGTGTCAAACTACAAACACACACACACAAAAAAAATCTTTTTGAGTTTTTCACGAAACACAAAATTTAACTCAAAAGACAAACAAAAATCATTTTTTATTTTTCATTTAATACCCAAAAATGTAAAGGATAAAATACAAAAGCAAAACAGGTCATAATTCTAGCAAAATAATATTTAATGAAGCATTGACTAGAAAAAGACAAACAAGCATACGACTAGTAAGAATATATGACATGTAGCATAAAATCTAGAGTATGAAAACATGCAAGCCATTACTCATAGGATATAGAAAGTGAAGAGTCATGAGCAAGCATGTTAGAACCATTAAAAACTGAAAATTTTGAAAAAACCATATTTTCCCAAAAAAATTCCTAAAAATTAGGATCACACAATATTTTAGTGTAACCCGCTCTGATACCACTTTTAAACGCACGGAAGGCCCCAAAATCTTAAATGCTTAAAATATACGTGATGGTTCAATTAAATTCCCAACAAAAAATTTTAAACAAAAACAAACTTCAAACATTAATTTCTTCAAAATTAAAATTAACTTAATAAATATTTCAACTTAACTCAAACAAAGTTAATTCTAATTTTTCTATTTGTAAGAGGGTACTTTAGATTTTAGATGGAGGCGTAACCCCTATTTGAGTATGGTAATGATAATCTAATTTGGCCGCACCTCTGGATTAATGATAGAACATGAAAACACAAATCTAATGAAGATAGGACTCAGTTTAAACTCACAGATCTCTCGTGTATAACTCAGGAAATAGTAATGAACTTTAGAAGTAACTTAGCTAGAGGGAGAGAGAAGTAAGAACCCTAGATACACCTTGGTAGGAAGGTATAAACACCAAAAACCCTCAAGAATCTCTGTCAAGTATTAAAAGCTTCGTAATAAATAACAATGGTGAGTGAGTAAACCCTATGGTTCCCAATAACTCTCTCTGATGTGTATTCTCTCTAGAAATAACTCCTGAACTCTCAAAAGATTCTTCTCTTTTTTCTCCTCAAAGGTGGTTGGGGTCCTTAAATAGCCCCCCACGCCAACCCCAAGGCAACTCAGTCATTAAAGACTATGAAAGACATCCCTCACACTTTATGTCACAACATAAAATGCATGATGCACTAGTTGTCTCCACGTCATGAACATTAAATGCCAAGACATGCCTTTTGCCTGACCACTGTGAGTCAGGGGGCTGTCATCGTAGACGTGGCTCACCAACTGCCTGACAGCCCCAAATATCACGGTGGTTTACTCAAGTACAGGTTTGACATTGTTTAGCTAGCTAGTGACTTCACCTACAGTAGATGTGACATTAAGTAGAGGGCTATTTGTTTCACAACTCAATACCCAATGGAACTCAAAGCTGCTCCGCCCGAGGTTCCACGATTAGGGTCCTTCTGTGTTTTTAACAGGTGGATCTAAGATGGTCAAGACAAGCCCCAATGGTGCCTCACTTATTAATCCTCCAAACTAGATCCCTCTAAAGTTTCCATGGTGAGGTCATTTGATAGAGCATGAAAGCTCTCCCAGGCCCTGCCAAGCCTGGTCTCTCGCGAGTACCGTTTGACCTCACACTAAAACTCGTTATTAATCTCATTACAACATTTTAACCATTATAACTTACAATCAACATAAACGAAAATACAATATGACTAATACAACAAGCTAAAGTATGAGTTGCCACGCCAAGCTGCCTCACTGAGTTGCCACGCTTAAGCTGTCTCGGTTGCTTAATCTTGAACACTATTTCCAATTAGGGAATTATTCCTAATATCAGGATTACCTTCAAGCCCCTTCTACATTTGCCTCTTTGTGGAGATATTTGTTGGAACAATAAATGTCTGCACGAAACTTCTCAATCTGATGAACCCTCTCTGCGTGAAAAATTTTGGCCTCCTTTATTCGTTAGAACTGTAGTATTATAATCTTGTGGAAAAAGTAAAATTCTCCCCGATGTACCTGAGCCAAAGTGCCATGACTTATTGGGGCTTGGGCGAAGGGACACCGCCACTTTTTCCTCATGCTGAGTCTCAATCATTCTAACTTTATTATTTGAAATTCTCCCAAAAGGCCTACTAACCTTCTAAAATACTCATTTGGACTGGTAAGTAAAATTCTCCCTTAGGATGCTTCGCTGTGTTCGAAAAAGCATAAATGCTTCTCGATATAACTGATTCACCCTTTAAACAAGGTTTGGACATGTGGCAAGGGGATATCGTATCTTTTTTTGAATCGTTGAAACATATCGTCCGTTAGGCGTTGATGGATAAGTCTAACACCAATTTGGCACCAAAATATAAACTTGGTTAAGAAGGCAACCCCTTCTATTCCCCAGACGTCACTTCGTATTCGACGTAACGATATCTTTTCAGCTGTTGAGACCCTTCCCGATATGCCACATGTTCATTTGAAATGCTTATAGGTCGCCCGTGCACGTGCGCTCATGGGAAATGTCAACCGTCGAGTTTGAAACCATTCAAACATCTCTTTTTTATTTCAAAACTCTTCTATATCTTCGTCTTCTTTATCTTCTTCAAAACTCCCCACTTCCTTTAGAGAGAGAAAGTTTGTGCGACCTCTGTGCGACCTCCAATGTTTCCCTCTTATTTTCTCAATTGCCTCCACCTCTTATCTTTTCCACCACCATCCACGGTTGTGCCCCTCCTTCTTACTTTCCAACTCTTCTTTTACCAAGCCTTTTCATACTTCTATTGTTTGTAATGCCCTTGTCAAGCAACCCTTCCACTACTGCCACCAGTGCTCCTCATGTCGCCCATGTTGTCGTCGCCCCTTCTGCTGCCTCATTGACCGCTGTTCGTGAAGACCAGTTGTGTTTCGACCTTCGGTCCCCCATTTTTGGTGAAGGTGATGACTTTGCTGGGTTTTGTAAGAGCTTCATTTTTAATGCCAAGTATGATGCCCTTACACTTGGTGATGAAGACGAGAGTTCTGATGAATAGGACTTTCTACCTCCCGATGGGACTCTCAAATTTTATCTTGAGCGAGGGGACTTCCCATGGTTCCACGTTGATTTTGAAAGTCATGAGGGCTCTCTTGCTCACTTTGCTTCTTGGAATTCTCATATGCAGAGTTCCCACGTTTATACCCTTGCTAAGATTGGGCTTCATCGAGCCAAGTGGTTTGGTGAGTTCACTTTCTCCAAAAATATTGTTGCTCTTCCTGTTCTAGTATCTCGCTGGAATGTTACTACTCACACATTCATCGCAGCATGGGGAGAGTTTAAAATAACATTGAAGGACGTGTGCCAGCTCCTAGGCCTTGAGGCAACAGGTCATGAGCCCTATTCCGATGAAGCTCTAGATGCCCAAGAAATTACTGACCATTTGGAGCTGGATCATATATGCCAAAGGTGCATCGATACTTCAAACAAAGCCACGTTCACTCCCCTTATCAACTACTTCTTCAAGGACCCTTCCGAAGGAGGTTCTTTCGAGGCTGCCCCTGGGCAAGGTAAATCGCTAGATCTTCCTACCTATATCCTTGTCATTCTTTCTCGCTTCTTTTTAATGGGAAAACCCAACGACCAGCCTCGAAGGGATCTCATCAACCTCTCTCTCAGATTGGCCCGGGGTATCAAGCTTCCTCTGGCTGCAATCGCCTTGGGGTCCCTCTACACATGGCTTGATAGGGTCCTTTTTTACATGGGGCGATCTCTGGATTGTTACAACCTAGCCAATTTTTCCAAATGCATTCTCCTGACGGGTTTCCTTTATATGCGCTTCTCGGCCGTAGACGCCAAGACTAACCGTCCTCCCTCGGGGGAAATAATGCAGTCCCCTCGCTCATTTGTTTACCATAAGAGGCAGAGCTGAAAGGAGTTGACCCCCTTTATTAAAGACTTTTCAAGTTTTGTAACGAGGCCCTACGGGGAGGATATTTTCCTCTATACTTGCGATTTTTTCAAGTATGGGGCAAGAGTGGTCCAGCCAACCACCGTAGACCTTATTACCAAAGACCCCTCATTGGCCATTGTGCTTATGTTTTCACTGGGATACCTACCCTAATACACTGAGTGGGGATACACCAGCGAACATTACAATCCCAACTGATGCATCTGTTAATTTGACTTCGATCAAGGGGCTCCTCGCTCGGTGTTTCAATTATCTAACCCCAAGGTATATTTTGGTGAGGCATGCTCCCTATTCTCCCTATTCTCCTCGACGTCCACGTGGGGAGTGAGTTCGACATTGGTTGGGAGAATCACCATCCCCAGTATCACTAGGTAAGGGGATATGACCCCGTTGTTTGCCATAAAGCATTGGCCGAGGCAACTGGGCCAGATTACTGAATTCATCGAGGGTGAGCTCGTGTATCCCCCAGTTCTTTCATTTTCTGCCCTAGAGCTGGGCTTGAAGGGAAATTCTGTTCTCGGGGTTGATTTCCCTCTGAGTCAGACCCCCAAAGCACCTCCCACAGAACTTCCTCCATACTACTCTGTGATCCTTGTTGCAACGACCAAAGCAAAGGCCACTGCAATCCCCAAACCATCTGTCCCCATGGACGAAGCTTCCATGGGAGAAGGGCCTTCTGAGCCACCTGCTAAGAAAGCCAGAAAGTCCAAGTCTAAGAAAGCTAAGGCCAAAGTTCAAACGCAAAATCCATTGGATGCATTCCCAATTACCTCCGTTCCCCCTCCTATGTCTCCAGAACTGGCTGAAGAGCTGAGAAGGCGGGTAGAGGCCGAAGTTACTGAATAAATGTTGAATTCCAATGGTGCGCAGTGGTCGCTCCTCCTCTAGGTACCTTCCCCAAAATCGTGGTTGATCCTAGTGAGCCATCAGTAAAAAGAAGAAGAAGATTGAAGGTGCCTGAAAGTGGTGGTTCCACGGGCTCAAGAAGGAAGACGTTGGGTACTAAGACCCAGAAGAAACAGACATATGAGGAGCCCTCCTCCCTCGTTCCTTTGGCTGTTTCCCCCTCGCCACGTCTGCCGGTGGTTATACCCCCTCGTTCTCCCTCCGGATCTGAGGTATATGTGCATTCTATATCTCTCGTTATTCTTTTCTCGACATAGTGGCTTTATCTATTGCGTGGTATCTTTGGTGCAAGGAGTTAAATAAGTGAGGGTCAGTCCTTTCGGTCCCCCCAGTCCACCAGTGAGTCATTTCGTGGGGAGACTTTGCAGTACTCCTCCTGCCACTGCCACCTTTCCCCGTTCTCCTTTAATAAGACTCACTTATTCGCATCGTTCCTCCTTCCATCGATCCAGGGATGCTAACACAGGTGTCGCTGAGATGTCTGGCCAGCCCGAGGAAACTATTCCAGCCTCCTCTGAGTTACCCTCAGAGCGAAAGGTCTCTCTACCCCTGGTTGTGGTCGAAGAGAGTGTCCCACGGGTAAATATCTTTTTGAGACTTGCATCTTTTATTAGTCCCATTGATTTACTCCTCAATTTTAACATGTTGGGTCGTTTTAGGTGGAAGTGGCATCGCTGATAGCCAACATTCTCCTTCCTCCTGCACTGTCAAAGCCCATTATTGTAGTTCCTCTTTTTAGTGCCATAACGGGGGTAAGCTAAGTGCATTTATATCTCTTATACCTTTGCGATTACTCATTTCATCTAACATTTTTATTTACATTTGTATCTCTCTCCAAGTCTTTCTTCGTCTTTCGCATTGAGTGGCCTTATCCCTTCTCAGGCCCAGGTTGGAGTGGTTGCTCTCGTTGGGGCATCACTCGAAGGTCCTCCATCTCCTTCTAATGATGCTACCGTGTTGTCCATAGTACCCTATGCTATCGAGGGGAGTGTGCCTACCTTTGAGGCTTCTACATCCAAGGGCTACGTTGAGGCTACTGAGGTAATGAGCCCGCCCCCAACGATTTCTAATGTTATGGCTCTAGTGGTGACCACCCCTCTCGCTCCTGCTGCTGCTGAGGAGGTACTTCTCTAATTTCTCTGTATTTCTCAGCTTCTCAGAATCCACCTATATAGGTGATTTAATCAATGAAAAGACTTGTTAAGGTTTTTCATAAACTCCACCTATATCGGTGAATTAACAACGAAAATGCTTGTTAAGATTTTTTCCATAAACTCCGCCTAAAATGGCGACTTAACAATGAAAACACTTGATAAGATTTTTCATAAACTCCACCTATAATGGTGACTTAACAATGCAAACACTTGTTAAGAATTTTCCACAAACTCCACCTATAACGGTGACTTAACAACGCAAACACTTGTTAAGATTTTTTCATAAACTCCACCTATAATGGTGACTTAACAATGCAAACACTTGTTAATAATTTTCCACAAACTCCACCTATAATGGTGACTTAACAACGTAAACACTAGTTAAGAATTTCCCATAAACTCCACCTATAACGGTGACTTAACAATGCAAACACTTGTTAAGATTTTCCATAAACTTGTTATTTTGCCTCTGTTTTCAGGTTACTCGGGAGGATTCTCCACCAGTTGCTTCGCCCATTCCCTCACCACATCATGAACCTATCTCCTCCAAAGAATCGAGCCATAATGATCGAGGTTTCATGATAAGCACTGCCGCAGAGAGCGAATCTGGTTGCGAGCTTCCTCCGCCCGACTTGTCTCCTCCCGCCTTCTTCCTAATGGTACTCCAATGTTCTCCCCAAATGCTTGACAACCACCGTTTGGACATTGAGCAACTTGTGAGCCGTCATCCTGAGACCTTCACGCTGGACTGCCTTCGTTCAAACATCGAAATTATGAGTCATAGGCTCCAAGGCATGGCCACCGTCATTGCTAAAATAGCCACCACCCCAACTGTGAATGTGACCCTACCCCTCCTTAATCGATTCCTGGGTTATCTGAGGGATTTAGGTCATGAAGGGTTTCATTTTGACTGGCTCATCGCACATTTGAAGACTTTGAAGATCTAGCGGTTGGATAGCCAAAGGGAGCTCTAACAAAAACATCAGGAGGATCAGAGGGCCGAGGAAGCCAAGCTAGCAGAGATAGTACCCCTCCTCAGAGCCATTGACAAGGAGGTGGATGACCTCAAAGAAGCTCGGCGTGTGGCAAAACTAAAGCGAGAAAAAATTCTTATCGAACTTACGTAAGCACAGACCAGGTTGGAATTTTTCGTTAATGCCCAAAGGTCTTCCTTAGCATCTTCTTCAGGCCTTCCTGGATATTTTTTCTCCTCCCCAAATTTTTGGTTTCTCCTGGGTCAATGAGTTTTTTGTATATGTATTTTTCCTTTCTTCTCGTGTAATTCTTGGGCGATAACTCCCAATTTTATAATGCCCCAAAGTATATGAATCGAAAAAGATACTTATTCCCATGCCATTTCTTTGTGTTACAACTGTTTACATAGATTGTGGAATATGTTATGTGGTTCTTTCATCTCTATTTGAATTAAAAATAAAGAGAACTTGCATAAACAAAATAAAATTGTATATTCATATCAGTTAGATACATCAGTGACTCCAAACGTAATTGCTTACACGTGATAGACCTTCAACCATTTGTTATTAATCTTAAATGGCCTGTCCTCTTTTATCTTAGAAATTAAGCAATAACCTGAGTCATGAGCCTCCTTTACGATGAAAGGTCCCTCCCAATTCACTGAAAACTTAGGTAGAGGAAGCCCCTAATATGTTTAATTGCTGCCTTTAATACGAGATCTCCTTCCACCAGCTTCCTTAGTCTCACCAAGCTTTCATATGCCCTGGTGAGCTGCCTCGTATACATTTGAAAGTGTTGCATCGCATTATCCCTGTGCTCGTCCAATACTTCCAACTGTACGTGTCTATTCTGAGGGAGCATGCTGCTTCGTAGAGCATATAGAGCCGAGGGAACCTCTAACTCTATTGGGAGAATTGCCTCAGCCCCATAAATAAAAGAGAACGGCGTATACCCCGTAGGCTTCCTCTTAGTCGTCTAATAGGCCCATAAAATGGTTGGTATCTTATCATCCCACGATCCTGGGAATCGTCCATCATTTCAGCCAAGATATTGACCGAAGTCTTGTTAGTTGCTTTGGCTTGACCTCTCCCCTTTGGGTATTCCACTGTCGATGTGTGATGGACAATGGAGTATTTATCCATGAGCATTGTTACCTCTGAATTGATGAAAGGGGTTCCATTATCTGAAAGGATAAACTTTGGGATCCCGAAACGGTAAATGATATATTCCCTGATGAATTTGCTCACTGATCCTGTTGTTACCCTTCTCAGTGGAATCCCCTCAGCCCACTTTGTGAAACATTCCGTTGCTACTAGGATCCATATCCTCCCCCTCGAAGAAGGGTGTATTACCCCTACCAGGTTGAAGGCCCAAGTGTGAAGAGGATAAGGTTGTGCCAGAGAGTGTAGGTCCACCGATGGGGCATGGATCATATTTCCATGAAGCTGGCAAGCCTTGCATTTTTGAACGAACTCCATGGAATCTTTCTCCATCGTTGGCCAGTAGTAACCTAAAGTCATCAACTGGTCATATAGCTTGGCCCCTCCTATATGAGCTGGATCGTGCACCTGTTTGAGAACCTCGGCTACCTCTTCCTTCGTGATGCAACATAATGGCCTGTTGAAGTATCCCCTTCGATAAAGCTACCCCTCTAGAACGTAGAACCACGGGGACCTTCACCGGAGTCCCATCGCATTAATTTTCTCTTCTAGGACAATTCCATCTTTAATGAAATCAATATAGGGTTATCTTCAGTCAGGTTGAGTCTCCATAAAATGATATTTTGCTGCCTTAAAGAACAACTGGCATTTAACGCACTTCCGTTGTAAGTTGGATGCATCCTACTTCATGCTAGGCCAGAAATATCCTTCCTTTTGAATTCTTCTCTAAATGGGGATCTCAATCGTTTCGTAGTGTTCTTCGTACATTTTCTTCAATCTCTATCCTGCTTCTTCTGGACTGATGCACTTGACAGCCATCCTCCTGCATTTCTGAAGTAAAGGTTTCCCTAGTTTGTAAAGTACTGTGCTAATTCTCTTAGCCCCATCATTCTTTATGCAGACTCCAGTTGCCCCTTAATCTCTCCCCTCCAGTTCGCATCCTCTTCCATCAGTAGAATTGACTATACCATCGAAGGAGCTGTTCTTTGTTGAATCACGATAGTAGTTGTATCAGTCCTCATAATCATCTTCTGGGCAATGGTGGCATAGGCGTTCAGGTGACGGTTCATCATTTTGGGTTGTCTCTTAATCTTGGTTTGATGGAACTGGCCAAGGAGGCTCTAAATGATCATTTTGTATGTTGTCAGGCTCATGTGTTTCAATGCGTATTCTCTATTCACTTATTGAACCACCAAGTTTGAATCTCCGTTGATGCAAAGCTAACGGATCCCTCTTCGGAGAGCCTCTAGCAATCCCAACACCAATGCTTCATATTCTGCCTCATTATTAGAGCAAAGGAAATCTAACTTGTAAAAAAGGCAAATATCCTCCATTCCTTTCGAAAGAATAACCCATTCTCCTCCCTTCTTTTCTGCCGATGACCCATCAAACTGCATTATCCATTCTTCATCCGTTGCATTTAGGTGATTGGCCTGCAAGTCGTCTCCTGGAATGCTCTCTTTGGGAGGCTCAAATGTTCCTGAAGGGAAAATAGCCAATAAATCAGTGTACGCATGGATTCTAATTGCACAAGGAACCACACACTTTAAGTCATATTCAGAGAGGATAAGGAACCATCTAGCTGCCCTGCCAATCAATATAGTTCTTATAAGAAAATACTTAATTGGATCACATCTTGTTACAATATGAATTGTAAAAGACATCATATAATGCCTAAGTTTTTGTGCTACAAATACTAAGGCTAAACAATGCCTTTCTAGGCTACTATATTTGACTTCTGGCCCATGGATGACCCATCTGAGGTAATAAACGGGTCAGTCTTGCCCATCGATCTCTTATGCCAGCAAAGCTCCCACAGACCTTGTGGTGGATATGAGGTACAGTTGCAACGGTATTCCTGTCTTTGGTGGAACCATGGTCTGTGGTGAAATGAGCAACTTCTTCAGTCCTTCAAGAGACTCCTGGTGAATTGCCTCCCATTTTAACTTCGTGTTCTTTCATAGTAGATGCATTAGTGGGTGTGTTATCTCGGCTAACCCTGTCACGAATCTCCTAAGGTTAGAGACATTACCGAGGAAACTCTTCAGCTCTTTCGTCATTTTCGGGCATGGCATTTCCAATATCGCCCGCTGTTTGTCCTGGTCCATCTGCACTCCTTTCAGATCAACCACAAAGCCTAGTAATTTCCCACTTGTCACCCAAAATTTCACTTCAGTGGATTAATATTTAGTTTAAACTTCCTGCAACAGTAAAACACCTTCCCCAAATCGCTCAGATGGGACTCCTCCTTCTTCGACTTGATGACTAAATCATCCACATAGAATTACACAAACTTGTGAAATAAGTCATGGAAAATGGCCATCATTGTTCTCTGGTAAGTCTCCCTAACATTCTTGAGTCCAAACGGCATCACCCCGTACATGAAGTTACCCAACGGGGTTCTGAATGTTGTCTTTTCTGCATCCGAGGGGTCCATCTTGATTTAGTTGTAGCCCACATACCCATCCATGAAGCTATACATCTCATGACCCATCATTGTATCTATCGATATATCAATTGAAGGTAGAGGGAACTCATCTTTAGGGCAAGATCTATTTAAATCTCTAAAGTCCACGCAGATCCTTATTTGGTTTTTGTCTTTCTTCCCTACTGGGATAATAATAGACAGCCAGATCGACTTTTGTATCAGCTTGATAAACCCTGCTATTAGTAAGCATTGAAACTCTTCCTTGATCTTCAAATCCAGCTCAGGCTTATACGTTCTCGTTGCCTGTTATACTGGAATGGCTGAAGGCATCACGTTCAATTTGTGACAGCTCACTTCCTCGCCTAGCCCTTCTATTTCTGTGTACTTCCATGCGAAGACTTCTATAAACTCCTGAATCAATTCCACTAAGGCCCCTCATTTCTCCTTGCTGAGATCCTTCGAGATGAAGATGGGCCTTGGCTCCTCCCCTTCTTTTGCCAGGTTCAACTACTCTAGCTCTTGTGCCTGTAGCTTTGGTCGATCCGTCATGTATTCTGGTTCTTCGGTGACTTCCTCCACAAATTCATGTATGCTATAGTTGTCTATCACCATGCATTGTCCCCATTGATCAACTAGAAAGCATTCATATATCGGGTCAACCTCATCATCAGCTTCCTTGGTTGCCCACTCACATCGTTATAATCGGTACACCACCTTTTCTTCCTCGGTAATGACTTTCTTGCACTGTCTGCTGGTAGTGGTGACTTCTTTCCTCTTCTTATCTCTAGATGCCTCGGGCAATCTTTTTCCTTAGAACCGGCTCAACACACTTTGTCTTTAGGCCTCATGCCCCATCGGATCCACTCTGGGCCTCATCCTGTCTCTAAGCTGGTTCGAGATGCCTTGGGGCTGAGGGACCACCTAGTGAGCCTCTTCGGTTATTACCTTCGTGCTACTTGCAACCTCCTTACTTTGCTCATTCACGGGCCCCATCTTTTCTCTGATCGAGGGAATTCATGCTCCCTCTATCCTCCTCGTTAGGACCTGAACATCTTCTTCTAACTCAGTATAAAATGCTACGTCCACCAAGTGATCTTCCTCAATAGTGAAGGGCATCTTTGTAGCCCTGATATTCACCTCTGTGCCCTTGATATTCGCCCTAGCGCATTGGTTGTACGTAGAAGGAACTAGCCCTTGGTTGTGCATCCACACCCTCCCTATTAGCAGATGATAGGAAGTTGTACTCTCTATTATGTGGAATTTTATATGGGAACTAAAATTCCCTATCACAATCCCCACATTAACATACCCAATGGATTTGGAGGATTGGTTATCATACCCTGAAATTACCAAACGCATGGGGATAAACCTTTCTTCTGGAATATTAGCTGCGTGAAAGGAGTTAATTGGCATGATGTTGATGGAAGTTCCCCCACCCATGAGAGTCCTTGCAAAGCTAACTCCATTAACACTGGCAGTCATATACAACGGCCTATTGTGAGGGAACCTTACAGCCCTATCTGCATTGCTGAATGTTACTTCTGACGGAAATCTCCTTAGCAACCTGGCCATGGGTTCCTTCCATCTCAGCGAAAGGACCCCGTTCTTCCTTGAAATATCAAGTATTGCCTGGGTTATCTCCAACCTACTCTCCTTTAGAATCCCCACTTGTTCGAAGAACCAATTGAACTTCGGGGATTTTAAAACTGCCCAATATAATAGGGTTGGGTGTACCTCTTCGCCTTCGACACATATACCCCCTCCACGTCCTTGGCGCTTGCTTCATCGTAAGCCAACATGACATTAGCCATTCCCTTGGTAAAAATATCTAAAGCTTCCTCATACTCATCTCTATCTCTTCTCTCTTCTTCCTCATCATAGGCCACCACGAGATTGGCCCCATCTGCTGGTAGTGGGTTATTATTGACATCCTATGGAGGGATTTGCAACGTCCCTGCCTTCACATATTTGTCAATAATTCTTGTCAGTGTGAAGCAACTTTCTGTTGGATGCTGGATCCTCCGATGAACCTGGAAATACTTTGGATCCGCCTTCGATGCAGCATCGGGCTCCTCAGCGGGAACATCCTTTGGCTTATAAATAGTTCCCGCTTGGACCATCGCATTATAATAGCTAATAGCTTCTTCCACTGTACAAGGCAATGGTGGTGGGTCTTCCTTGTCTCTTTCGAACTTCCTCTTATTGTCCCTCTTTGGTGCTTTTCCCCTATCTTCCCCTCAGTGTACCCTACCCGTGGGGGCTGAGACCTCCCCCCTGCGGGTTGTATGGGTTGCCTGAACATTATGGGCACCACCACCAGATTGGGTCGCAGCACTAAAGAGATATTTCTTACTACTTTTAAGAACACCTCAAAAGTCCCCTCGCGTGTCCCATTGATGAGATGGTAGATGTACTCTGGAAGTAGCCCCTCAGCTTAGATCTGCAATAGTTTGGATAATTTGGCCTCCTCCCTCACGTCGAGGGATCTTTCTCTGAACCTTCGAACATAGGCCACCACTTCTTCCCCACGTCTTTGCTTCTCCCTACCCAGTTGAGTCAAAGTAAACTCATATTTCGCCAGAAAGAACTTCTGAACAAACAACACGTGCAGTTCTTCCCATATAGAAATGTTATTGGGAGCCAAATGGGAATACCAGGTACACGCTTTATCGGTGATTTAGAAAACTCCCTCAACCTAAGCCTTTTATTGTTACAATGTGCCCCCAAATGTTGAACAAAGCACTTAATATGCTCCTTTGGGTTCCCACCCTTTATCTTGTACTTTTCAAAAATTAGAGGAATATAGTCCTTCAGATAGGGCTCGTCATTGTATTCCTGGGGATACGGTGTTCGAAAGTCATCAAAAATCGAAGCTACCTCACCTGCAGATTGCGAGGAAGCCTTCATGAATTTTAGCATCTCCTCTTGCATCTCCTTTCTCATCTCCTCCATGGGGGATATTACCGAAGAAACAAGTAACGGGGCCATGGGTTGAATGCTCGTTAGAGCTGGAATGAACGTTATAGCTGGGGTTATTGATACTCTTTCGGCTCCTACTGTTTGATTCACAACGGAGGGTATGCTTGTCGGGAACGTCCCTGCGACACCTGCACCTGGCGGGGCCATTAGATCTACCCCCGGTGTTACGAAGGCATTAGCCTCCAATCCTCCCAGTATAGTTGAAGCTATTAGGGTTTGTAAAAATTAATAAAACTTGCTAATGAGGAGCGCGACCTGAGTGGGTCCCATCCCCACACTCGTGGGAACTTGTGCTACCCCCGGAACACTTATCATCGTCGGGATCGGCGGTACCTCTATTCGAGGAGCCCCATCCCTTATGGTGTCTAGTTCTTTCGCAGCTTGTTCTTCATTATGCTGGATGTCATCGAAGTTGAGCCTTCGAGTAGCATTATCCTGCGCCATACTCCTTACTTAGAAGAATACCTCCCTAGCAGAGTCGCCAAATGTAAGAGGGTACTTTAGATTATAGATGGAGGCGTAACCCCTATTTGAGTATAGTAATGATAATCTAATTTGGCCGCACCTTCGGATTAATGATAAAACATGCAAACACAAATCAAATGAAGACAGGACTCAGTTTAAACTCACAAATCTCTCGTGTATAACTCAGGAAATAGTAATGAACTTTAGAAGTAACTTAGCTAAAGAGATACAGAAGTAAGCAACCTAGATACACCTTGGTAGGCAGGTAGAAACACATCAAAAACCCTCAAGAATCTCTGTCAAGTATTAAAAGCTTCGTAATAAATAACAGTGGTGAGTGAGTAAACCCTATGGTTCGCAATAACTCTCTCTGATGTGTATTCTCTCTAGCAATAACTCCTGAATTCTCAAAAGATTCTTCTCTTTTTTCCCCTCAAAGGTGGTTGGGGTCCTTAAATAGCCCCCCACGCCACCCCCGAGGCAACTCAGTCATTAAAGACTATGAAAGACATCCCTCACACTTTATGTCATAACATTAAATGCATGATGCACTAATTGTGTCCACGTCATGAACATTAAATGCCAAGTCATGCCTTTTGCCTGACCACTATGCGTCAGGGGGCTGTCGTCGCAGACGTGGCTCAGCAACGGTGTGACAGCCCCAAATACCACGGTGGTTTACTCAATTACAGGTCTGACATTATTTAGCTGACTTGTGACATCACCTACAATAGATGTGACATTAAGTAGAGGGCTGTTTGGTTCACAACTCAATACCCAATGGAACTCCAAGCTGCTCCGCCCGAGGTTCCACGGTTAGGGTACTTCGGTGTTTTTACCAGGTGTATATAAGATGGTCAGGACAAGCCCCAACGGTGCCTCACTTCTCAATCCTCCAAACCAGGTCCCTCTAAAGTTCCCATGGTGAGGTCATTCGATAGAGCATGAAAGCTCTCCGATGTCCTGCCAAGCATGGTCTCTCGCGAGTACCATTTGACCTCACACTAAAACTCGTTATTAATATTGTTAGAACATTGTAACCATTATAACTTATAATCAACATAAATGGAAATACAATATGACTAATACAATAAGCTAAAGTATGAGTTGCCACGCCAAGCTGCCTCGCTGAGTTGCCACGCTTGAGTTGCCTCAGTTGCTTAATCTCGAACACTATTGCCAATTAGTGAATTATTCCTAATCTCAGGATTACCTTCAAGCCCCTTCTACACTATTAAATGAAATAAATTCAACTCGAGATCAAAATTTCCTAACAAAGATTAGTTTACGATAAAATTTAGGCCAATCAAACTTAATACAAATTTTACCAAATTAAATGGTTGACTTGAATTAAATAACATAAATTTACTAAAACATATTTTTAGCACAAAATTAAGCAAGATTGCAAATTAACCCAAATTTTATCTTTTTAATCTAAGCATGAGTTCTAGGTGAGTTAAACAAGATAAAAGAAACAATCTCACTACATGGCGATGTACGAGGAAAACCTAAATGGGAAAAATATCGGACGACCCTGGCCTAGCAAATCCACTAGGTATGGAATTACAATTACAAGACAACAGACTTACACAGCTGACTTGACTCCATCCTAGCCTTAGCTCTCCTTCTTGTAAACACGTTCGCCTAGTTGATAACCACGGACTCCGCCGTAGTTTCAGAATCCACCGATGGGGCTATGGTCACCGTCAACCTGCACGAGAAGTCTTTCTTCGAGTGGGATGTAACAACCCGAGACTTTAGAGATGATAATTTATTCATTTTGGGAGAAATAAAAATTATTTTATTTGGAGAATTATTAAATTGGCAATTGAGGTCAAAATTTAAAGTTGTTAGAAAGTGTGTCGTATGGTGATTCTGAGGGTGTAGTTGTGTCAGGAAGGGTCGAGAAAGTCGAAATGATTGTACTTGGGGTCTATTTTGGTTTCGAAATAATTTAAGTACGTTTGGCTCGAATTAAAGTTATCGGGTCATTTAAAGTGTGTATTATCATTTAAAGTTGTGTATCTTTGGAGACAAGGCTTAAAAAGCCTACGGGAGACTTCATTCTCCTTAGAGCGAAAGAGAAATAAAAAGAAAGAAAGAGAGAAGAAGAAAAGAAGAAGAGAAAGAGAGAGAAAGTGTAGATTTTTGGCCAATACGCGATCTCAAGGACGGATCAGACCCTACGAACCCAAGGCAAGTGATTAAACTTGCTAAATAATTGTTGTGTGCCATTTATTGCATGATTTGTGGATTAAATTTGTGGGTTTTAGGTTTAGTTTATCAAAACCTAACTTTTGGGTATAAACTTAGATTTGTTTTGCAGAAATGGATTTGAGGTTATAAATTAGTTTAAATGTGTTTAGGGATGAATATTAATGTTATATATGTGATTGGGTTGAAGAGATATGAGTTGGAGATGATTAAAATGAATTTTGGGATTTTTGTCTTAATAAGAAGTAGCCATTTTCGAGCCTACTGGTAGGCCGAATCGATTCGGAAAGTTGCAGGTGCCCAGGTCTGAGTGACCGAATCGATTCAGACCCCAGACGAATCAATTCGGCCTGAGACAGAGTCCCAGGTCTGATGACCCGAATCGATTCGCCTTGGAGAACGAATCGATTCGGAATTGGCTCGAATCGATTCGAAAACAGGGCTTTTGAGGGATGTTTTTCTAGGGAGAATTTTGTTCCGTTTCGTTCGAGGTTATCGATTGGGAACTTCTATAGGAATTGTAGGGAGTATGTTTTGGAGACTTTTAGAGAGTTTCCCTTATAAGAAATTATTGGAGTCATATTGACTTAAATTGAGGAATGTCGATTAGAGACTAGGGTATAATCAAAGTGGGGAAGCCCACTATCATTGAAGATTCTATTTGGAGATAATTATTAAATTTATATGAAGCAATGAGAATGAGTTTAGAGATATTCGATCTTAGGATCAAATCCCAAATGGGACAAAATTAAAGGTTCATAAAATTAATTGAACGCTATTATGGATGGAGAATTATAAATGCTAATAAATGTGCATAGGGATAAAGAATTATCCTTAATGATGATAAATTTGGGAGATGTATTACACAATGAGAAATACTAATTGAGGTGCATTAGGATAGAGAATATCCTTAAAATAAATAGAATTAAGAGAAAATTTATAAATAGAATGGACATGTGAGCTTCAAGTGAGAAATAGTATAGTGTATACTAAGTGAGGAAGACGTGTGAGAGTAGACGATTAGTATATCAAGAGGGAAATATCCTAAACAATGATATTAATTCGATTGTGCCTAAGAGCGTACTATAAATATGTAAACAATGTGACAGGTATACCTTACATGATGGTATATATTTATATGATGTGATGATGTATGTATGCCTTATGTGATGGTATATATATATAGTGAAACATACCCCCTCCTTGGTATTATTGGGAAGTTGCGCATGATGAGGGTGAGCATCCTGGCTCGATGAGCATGGTGTGGATATTCCCCAGGTCATATTCATCCATGGTGATTATTATGTGATATACAGTATTATTTTGGGGGTGAGAAGTCGTGGGTATGTGTCGTTCTCACTTGCCGGTTAGGATCTATGGCCGCTTCCCCGGACGTTGTGTGCGTGAGTTGATCACGAGGTGGGTGTCGTTGAACCCCACCAGGTGGTTCCTAGTTTGCTACGGGGTTTGGGCAACTGGAAGATGATAGCATTGTGAGCCTGTGTCCTCGAGTTATAGCTCGTTTGTATGGTTATTATATTATGGATGTGATTGGTTTTGGGTATCGAGGTCATAATGGACCTCAACGACCAACATTGCCAATAAGTAGGTTATTGGCGGGGTTCTTTGTTTGGATTTTGCTTCGTCGAGACGTCCCACGCACAAAGCCCAGTGTAATGTTGGAAACTGAGGAGAATTTAGTCCTTAATGCTCATAATTATATATATAGTATATCTCGACGATCGACAGTGCTAGGAGTACTGTATTGGGGGGTTCCTTGTTTGGATTTCGCTTCGGCGAGACGTCCCACGCACGAAACGCCGTGTACTATTGAGAATTGGGAATAATAATTAATTAAATTTGGAATAATAAGAATTTGGGTTACATGCATTATGAATTGAGGGCATAATGAATCTCAAAAATCAATACTTTCAGGAGTAGTGTAAGAGGGGGGTTCCTTGTTTGGATTTCGCTTTTGCGAGACGTCCCATGCACGAAACGTAGTGCAGTATTGAGAATTGGGAGAAGTTTAGTTCTTAGCACTTAGATGCTAATAACTCATCTATATAATTGTATATTGTTGGCATAACTGTAATATATGAATTTCTAGTAAGGAAGATGTTTATGTTTATTGTATGATTGGTTTAGAAAATGGGTATGTAAACCCTATATACGTTAAGTAAGTGAAAAAATGAATGAGAACCCTAACATTTTAAGTTAAAATATATGAATTAGATGAAATTCAGATAAGTGTAGAATTGGAGATAAGTTCGATGATTTTAATTGGATATTTATGTTGGGATTTAGTTATATGTATTTGCCTAATTAGAATTGGGCATTCATTTGGAGATCACGTGCATACGTTTAGTTGCGCACTTTAGTTGAGAGGTGAGTTGGATTATTATGGAGAGTGCAATTTCATTAAATCATGTAATAATGCATTTACAATTATTATGCATTTTAATGCACTTGCTATAAAATGTTTTTAACTCGGGCTCTAACCCGTTTATATTTTCTCCTGCTATATATATATATTGTATTACTTTAGGTGTTCCTCCGTAAGGACGCCATTCATGTCTATCCATCCAGTGTATTCGTGGAGTTGTGGCAGTAGCGGGCTGTTGAGGCACTTTGCTTTAGTCGATCCCTATCTATTGTATATCTAGATAAGGACTCAGTATGTATATCGGGTTTATACCCAAGTGTTGTAGATTATCTCTTTTATATTCTCTCTCAAATCTTTGTATTGTGTGTTACCCGACAGCATATTCGAGTATTTAATTATAGAGATTTTGTTGGACATTGTATTGTACTCATTTATATTATTGAAGTTTGTATGTATCACTCATCACAGTTAGATGTTGTGTTGTGTATTATTCGTTGCATGGTTGGTTTTAATTGCTGTTAAACAAAAGTTTTAAATTTTTGACAATCCGTTTTTAATGGTTTCGGGTAGTTAGCCTTATATTCTTGTGTATTGTCAATTGATGTTGAGACTGTGCCATCCGAGATACCTGATTTAATGTAGTATAGGGTTAGCCACGCGTTACTATTTTGAGCGGGTTATCACAGATGGTATCAGAGCATCAGGTTCTAGTGTCTTTAGGATCTGTGTGCGTTACTACGATATTCTGTAAACGTTCTTGATGTAGAGCCTTATTATTAGGACTGTTGTATTCACACGTCCATATCCTTCTGTGATTTGAAAACAATTGAAAGGCGTTCTGATACACTTGTTCTTGTTTCAGATGCCACCGTAGAAAGGTCATTCATTCAGGGCAAATAAAGGGAATGTGGAACTCCAAACGCCTCAAAGGAACATGACTACAGACGAAGTTGCCAATATTGTGGCACAAGCAGTAACTGCTGCCATTTCTATAATGGCGCAGCGATCTGCCGTTCAAGCAGCCCAAACTCATTTAGGACTGTCTTTTTGGGAAAGAGTGAAGGAATATTTTAGTATCGGGCATCCTCCAGAGTTTGCCGGGGGAGTTGATGTAATGGCTGCAAGTCAATGGAAGAGTAGTATGCAGGGTCACCACCGTATGGTTGAGTGTAGTGAGGTGCAGAAACAATTTTTAGCCACCTCTAAGTTATCGGGTGAAGCTATCCAACGGTGGGAGTCTGTCACCACATCTGAACAGAGAGATACTTTACCTATATCAGATTCTTGGGAACTCTTTGATCGAAGGTATTTTCCTTCCCCAATTCAGAAGGAATCGAGGAAGACACTAATGGATGTGTTTCAAGGTAATAGAAAGGTGGTAGAATATGAAGAAGAATTTTCTAGATGGGAGAAATTAGTACCTGATGAGGTAAGTACGGAAGAGAAGCGTATATTGAAATTTATTCTAGGTTTAGATTGGAGAATTCGGTAATATTTGTTAGACCGCGTTAGAGACTTTCACCGAGGTAGTAAATGCGGCACTGTTAAAGTGTCATGAATATTGTCTTCGTTCGCAAGAGGGTAAGAACTTTGGAGACTCAAGTTCATCAAGTAGGTTTGGCGAAGATAGTGCCAATAATGCGAGTAGGTACAAGTCGGACTATAGAGAGTCACATTGACATTTTGTTCCTCAAGGTGGGTAGAGAGGATTTTCGGGTAGATTTTTTTTTTGCAAAGATGTAGGCCATAAAAAGAGAGATTGTCCTAAAAGAGGTAAAGAACCATGTTTTGATGAAGTTTTGGAAGTGCAACCCCTACAACAGATTCGAGTTCATTTTAGGCCAGGGGACTTTGTTTGGGAGCCCAATGATGAAGAAGGGCAATCGGACTAGAGATGGATAATGTAAGTTATTTTCCTTTATGAATAGGATTATTACTATATGAAGTTTTGGGAAATATCGTATGGGAGATATTTAAGGTAGAATAGTGCTATAACCCTATCATGTATGTAATGACCCAAGGAGGGAATTTTGAGCAAGTTGTACTCTTATGCTATTATCTTTCGAAAGAATAGATAATTGTGTGATGTGCTCAAAGAGAGCTATAATCTTATTATGAATGTAAGAACTATAATTGTGTGTTAAGTAGTAATAATAAAGCTACTTCTTCTTTTTATATAGTCATGTTATACTTATATAATTGTTGTATTCCAGATATGGAAGAGCCTAATGAATGGAAATATATAAATATGAGATAAGATGTTATTTCTGATAAGAGTTTAGAATTTGTGGATTATTGGGATGCAGGAAAATTTAGCTCATAATTATGCTAATTTTTATGAGCTATATGTTGTTATATGTATGATGATTGATAAGACCTTATGGTATGGACATAAGGCAATTTATATATAAATATCATATGACATAAACTGTTTTTAAAATAAACTATTTTCAAAATAAAACTTTTTATAGGCCTTTGGGGCATATCAAAATGATTTTTCACCAAAATATTTTTAAACTCTAATCTGGATTTAACAAACTCTCAATCCCCTACGTCGCCACATAGTAGTGTATTGGGAGGGTTCCTTGTTTGGATTTCGCTTTTGCGAGACGTCCCCCGCATGAAAGTAGCATACCCCCTCCTTGGTATCATTGGGAAGTTACGCGCGATGAGGGTGAGCATCCTGGCTCGATGAGCAGGGTGTGGATATTCCCCAGGTCCTAGTCGTCCATGGTGATTATTATGTGATTTTCAGTATTATTTTAGGGGTGAGAAGTCGTGGGTATGTTTCGTTCTCACTTGATGATTAGGAGCTACGGCCGCTTCTCGGCACATTGTGTGCGTGAGTTGATCACGAAGTGGGTGCCGTTGAACCCCACTAGGAGGTTCCCTGTTTGCTACGTGGTTTGGGCAACTGGAAGATGATATCATTGTGAGCCTGCATTCTCAAGTTATAGCTCCTTTGGATTGTTATTATATTATGGATGTGATTGGTTTCGGGTATCGATAGCATAATGGACCTCAACGTCCAACATTGCCAATAAGTAGTGTATGGGGGGGGTTCCTTTTTTGGATTTCGCTTCGGCGAGACATCCCACTCACGAAGCCCAGTTTAATTTTGGAAACTGAGGAGAAGTTAGTCCTCAATGCTCATAATTATATATATAGTATATCTCGATGATCGACAGTGCCAGGAGTAGTGTATTGGGGGTTCCTTGTTTGGATTTCAAGTCGTGGGTATGTTTCGTTCCCACGCACAAAACGCCATGTACTGTTGAGAATTGGGAATAATAATTAATTAAAATTTGGAATAATAAGAATTTGGGTTACATGCATCATGCATTGAGGGCATAATGAATCTCTACAATCAATACTGTGATGAGTAGTGTAATGGGGGGTTCCTTGTTTGGATTTTTTTTTCGAGACGTCCCACGCACAAAACATAGTGCAGTATTGAGAATTGGGAGAAGTTTAGTCCTTAGCACTTAGATGATAATAACTCATTTATATAATTGTATATTGTTGGCATAACTAGAATATATGAATTTCTAGTAAGGAAGATGTCTATGTTTATTCTATGATTGGTTTGGACAATGGGTATGTAAACCCTATACGTTAAGTAAGTGAACAAATGAATGAGAACCCTAACATTTTAAGTTAAAATATATGAATTAGATGAAATTCAGATAAGTTTAGAATTGGAGGTAAGTTCGATGATTTTAATTGGATATTTATATTGGGATTTAGTTAGATTTATTTGCCTAATTATAATTGGGCATTCATTTGGAGATCACGTGCATATGTTTAGTTGCGCGCTTTAGTTGAGAGGTGAGTTGGATTATTATTGAGAGTGCGATTCCATTAAATCATGTAATAATGCATTTATAATTATTATGCATTTTAATGCACTTGCTATAAAATGTTTT
This sequence comes from Sambucus nigra, assembly GCA_949130495.1. NCBI lineage: Eukaryota > Viridiplantae > Streptophyta > Magnoliopsida > Dipsacales > Adoxaceae > Sambucus > Sambucus nigra. The sequence continues at coordinate 318,141,252 of OX422222.1, forward strand.
CATCTCGTGCTCTGGCCCGTTTATATTTTCTCCTGCTATGTATATATATTTGATTACTTTAGGTGTTCCTCCATAAGGACGCCATTCATGTCTATCCATCCAGTGTATTCGTGGAGCTGTGGAAGTAGCGGGATGTTGAGGCACTTTGCTTTAATCGATCCCTATCTATTGTATATCTAGATAGGACTCAGACTGTATATCGGGTTTATACCCAAGTGTTGTAGATTAGCTCTTTTACATTCTCTCTCAGATCTTTGTATTGTCTGTTACCCGACAGCATATTCGGGTATTTCATTGTAGAGATTTTGTTGTAAATTGTATTGTACTCTTTTATATTATTGAAGTTTGTATGTATCACTCATCACAGTTAAATGTTGGGTTGTGTATTATTCGTTGCATGGTTGGTTTTAATTGGTGTTAAATAAAATTTTAAAATTTTTGACAATCCATTTTTAATGGCTTCGGGTAGTTAGCTTATATTATTGTGTATTGTCAGTTGATGTTGAGACTGTGCCATCTGAGATACCTGATTTAATGTAGTATAGGACTGGCCACCCGTTATTATTTTGAACGGGTTTTCACAGATGGTACACCCAAGCAAATAAACGAACTCCTTTTTGGGGTGGGGAAGAACCCAAACAGTCTTCTTTATGGGTAGAGAAGTAAAATCAGTGCCAAACACTCGCCCAGCAAAGATATATATGTGGGGGGGAACTTGAATTTAAACACAAACAAATATTGGGTGCAAAACTTGGTGTTGTTCTTAAGATAATCAAATTGATAAACAAACACCAAGGAGACATTTTGTGAAAAGTATTTTGCTCTCAAAAAAGCCTTTTGAAGTTCTGAAAAGTCTTGTGAAAAAAATTAGTTCCCGTACTAGATAAATCTGTCAAAACGTAGTGGGGAAAAGAAGTGGAAAAATGGGTCAAAACTGTCAAAAACTGTTCCAGCTGAAATCTCGTTCGAATGAGTTTTTGAGGTCGTTCAAACGGAATCGTTCGAACCAGATTTCAGAAGATAAATAGGCCAAAAACTCGTTGGAAATATCTCGTTCGAACGAAGATGTTTGAACGACATTTCGAACGAAAAAATAGAGAATATAGGTTTCAAGTCGTTTGAAACTCGTTCATTTTCTCGTTCGAATGACATTTCGAACGAAAATGCAGAAAATCAAATATTTTGGTTTAAGTCCCAAAAACTTTAATAAAAATTTCAAAAATAATTTTCTGAGAAAAATGAAAAAGTTGTTATATAAAAAAAATGTTTGCACTCAAATAAAATATCCAAGATCCTAAATATATATAATTGAATTCATGCCTTTGGAGACCTTATAGTGATGCAATGTTGATGACGCGAAACATGGCACTTCAAACCCGAAAATGATGAAACTTTAAATTTTGGCCACTATGTCTTCAACTTCTTCAAACATCATAGGCTTGATAGGAACAAACTTCTATCCTATGACTCAAATGGTTTTGTCCGGAATTAAGCCAAAACTACATATGGACTCAATTGGAAATTTGTGTCCTTATAAATATCCCCCTTTAGCTATTCCGGCACAAAATCTGACCAAAAATCCTAAGGGCCGTCAAGCACGTCTAGACATAACATCACACCCAAAAAATAAAAATACAGACGCTCTGACTCGACCCAAAGATAAAGTGTTTTTTCGCTTTAAAGATACCGTTAAAAGGAATTTTCTTCACACTTAAGCACTCCATCAAACTCATAGGGAATGTAACAATATTGAATGAAATGTCAATAAATACTCCCCCTTAAATAATTATCCCCCTTTATCTAACAATGATCTACCTAGAAAGACGTCTACCACTAAGATTGATCTCCCCAACTTCAAAGGATTAGATACAATTTCTCTCCTTTTTTGTTCAGGAATAGACATAGGTTAAAGAATTATAAACGAACTTATTTCTCCCCCAATTAAGGCAATATTCATTTCTTCCCCTAAAGTATAAACAAGGGATATAAATTAAGAAGAAACTAGTGAAACATGCGATGGCGCCAAAACGGGAACGATAAAGCATATGGCAAACGATAAAGTCTAACTAATCCACATAAAGAGACATGAATATCAACTATGAAGCGATAGCAAAATATACCAATTAATGTATTATGATAAGAAGGATATATAAAACCAAAATTCTCAACAAGTTAGAACCAATAATGAATTACAAGCATAAATGCACTAGCAAGCAAGGCAAGGCTTTAAAAAATATCATATATAAATTCATACACAAAAGATTTTAATTAAGCCCAAGAATATATATATATATATATATATACATATATATATATATATACATATATATATATATATATATATATATATATATATATATATATATATAATATGGGCAATGGTGTTATGAATAGTAACATGTTATCTTATATTATAAAAGTAATCAAAGGCCTATATTTTGCCACATCTAAAATCCAAGAGTTGAAATTAATGGTAAAGATGAATGCCACCTCGCCAAAACAAAACTCCCTCCATTAATTTTTTAAATTTCAAATTTTAACTCTAACTTTTTATTTTCCTGCCACAAATCATCATCTGACACAAAACTCTCTCTCTATCTCACCTCACTCCCTCTCACTATTGCAGCACAAACTCTCTCTCCAAACCCACGAATAGGTAGAATCTCTCTCTCTCTCTCACCTCACATTTCTTATCTCTTTCTTTTTCTTTTTGGTAAAATCATGTTTCTTCTCTTAGTTTCCATTTCATTTTACCTTTTGTAGGTTATTGTCCTTAGTTTCAATTTTTCTTCTTTGGATTCATCATCGATTTTTTGCAGGTTTTTCACCATTTGCAATTTTTTCATTTGCAAATCCGAAGTAAAAATGAAACCATTTGTAGGGTTTTCTTTTTCAGTCACCAACAAATCTCACGCCACCTGATTCTCCGATCACCACCACCAACTCTCAAACCAAATCCCAGAAAAAAGGGAGTTTAGCTCTGTGTCAAGGCAAAATGGCAAGGGCGGATCCAGGGGTGGGCCCACCAGGGCTGTAGCCCACCCCTCCCAAATTGGAAAAAAAAATATGTAAGGGTTAAAAATTGCTACGTGTAGTTAAAATATTATTGAAAAATAATCTCAAATTTTGTAAAGGTTAAAAAATTGCTGAAAAATAAAAAATAGCATAGATAAATAGATACAAAAACTTAATAAATTTCTCCTCTTGGGAAATCTCCCTGAACCCCGGACATTGGTCCAGACTTCCGCCCCATTGACAAAAATTATCGGATTCATTACTAATTTTAGCCCACCCCTCCGAGGAATCCTAGCTCCGCCCTTGCAAAATGGGTTTTACATTTTCAAACACCACAACTCTCACTGGTAGTGTCTCAGACCACCACCTACACCTCTTTTTAGCATCAGTCGATATAGACGGCCACCCCCGACAACTTCCAAATATTTCCCAACACATTATTGAACCAGGTCCGGTTCAAAACATGTGGGGATCCCATCACAATAGTCAGAGGTAATAAATGGTGAGATTTCTAATCGTTGCCTATTGATTTTGAGTTTTGGTTCACAGAGTTTTATATGGTGAGATTTATTTGGGTTTTGGTGAACAGATATTTGACTGATGTTTGTTTGGCTGAGTTTTACATTTTGAGTTTTGGTTCACAGAGTTTTACATTATTTAACGTATATTTGACTGAGTTTTACATGGGACTGATGGTTTGGGTCCGTTCAAGGTTGGTTTGGTGCATATTGGAGACGGGTTTCGGGTTAGGAAGTATGGTTCGTGGTCAGAGGTGAACTCGGGTTAGGATGGGTTTCTGGCCGGTATTAAGGTTGAGTTTGGGGATTATTTCCGGTGGTTTTAATATTGATCAAGCAGGAGTTAAGTTCGGGTTTGTTGGTCGGTCGGACAATGGGGAAAAATGTCACATGCGAGTTTGGGTTAAAGAATAACTCGCCATAGTTTATTTTTTGGTGGGTAAGGTGTACACAGGAGGTAACTTGGAAATTGGTATTAGTAGGGTGGTGTGTTGGGAGGTTTGTGGTTTGTTTTAATGGAAAGAGGAGAGAGAGAAGAAATGGTGGATTATGATGGATGAAGAGAGAGAGAGAGAGAGAGTAAAACTCTAATAAGGGTTTGAGTGTGTTTGGTGTATGTGTAACGTATGGAGTGTGTGTGTGTGTGTATTATTGTATTAAATCAAAATATATATATATTTATAATATACACTCAAACTAATAAAAATGAAAATAAAATATACTAATAAAAAAACTAAAAAACACATAAAGAAAGACTCAAATAAATTAAAAATAAATCTAAAACGAATAACTCTAAAAATAAAGAAAAAGATTTTTAACACACACATAAACATATACATACATGAATATGTTACTATATAAAACAACACCTTCACATTACACAAAATAAAATTTTGGTGATGTGTCAAACATGTCTTGATTAATGTTGCGGTTGACGCAGATCTACAAATACAAAAACACCAACCAATACCCGTGTGTACATTTTTTTGTTTAACAAGACTTCATTCATAATTTTATATATGCCTTTCACATTCATTCATAATATTAGGTCAATCAAGCCTTTTGAAAACTAACTACCGTTATTGATTTTCAGGAGTCGACTGCAATGTTCGAGATTTAGATATACTTTCTACAATTTAGCAAGTGGGCACATTTTCAATTCTAGGCCTCTAAGTTAGGATATAAATGTTTGGGTTATGAATTGTATATGTAAATAAATAGACTTTATTCATAAGTTTATATATGCCTATCCTTTAACTAACTTTATATTTTTAGTATATATTGACACTAAATAAGGTTGAATTATTATATTGGTGTTTTTTAACGAGTTGAGTTAAATTGATTATTGATGTAACAGTAATGTTGGAGTGTTTTTTTATTTCTTAAACAGAGTGGATAGTCCTATACACAAAGGAAATTTTTCCTAAATAAAAGAAATTCTGCCTAATTTTTTTAAATTGTTTACAATTGTCAATTAAATAATTTTGAAAAAAAAAATATTCGTCTTTCAGAAAATTTGACCACGATTAATATAATACAAAAATTTTATTACTTAGCCACAGGATTTATACTCAGGATAATTGTTGTCATGCCTTCAGGCATGCGCACGACTTTGAAAATTATGTCCAATTTATTTAAAACTATATTTTGTGTTGTTGGGGAGACAAATTTTTTCCAATTTGTAATTACATAGAAATTTTCCCTATTTTGTGATTATGTACATTGAAATTTGTCGTTGTGCCCTCAGGAACGGCCATATATATATATATATGTAGAGAGAGAGAGAGAGAGAGAGAGAGAGAGAGAGACAGATAAACACACAAATGACACAACTCAAAATAGCATAAGTTTTCCACACTCTTATCGCATAAATGTGTCATATGGAAACGAAAGTGAAGGGGTGTGAACTAGAAACTTTTAAATAGTGACCCAATCACTTAAACAAGTTCAAGGAATTTCATTTGATTGCAAAACTTTATCATACATATATAAAGCCTCATGTGAAATAAAATGAACTCAAAAAACAAAACAAGCACAATTCATACAAGCCTAGCATATTGATGATTCTACAAACCAATAGAGTCATGACAATAAAATGGTGCAACTAGGATACAACACATTGTGCAAAACCGTTGATATTCTATCCAAACTCCTCAAATAAACTATTATCCTTTTATTTTCTTTTGAATGAAAATATCAAACTAAACAAACTAGGCCTTGGCTATATTTTTCTATTAATGTCATGCTTTTCTTTTAGGCCTTTGGACCACGTATTTCTTTTAGGTCCATTGCAAACGGTGGATTAATTGTAAAGGATGAATGTTCATTTCGTAGCCCTTCCCCGTGCACTTTCATGTGTCACTTTTTAACACAAAATAATCTCACGTGCAACGGAATAACATGCACAAATCCTCCATAGTCACAAGACAAGTAGATGACTAAATTGATAGGAGAACATTTCACAATGCTCAAATATTCAGGTGAAGTTAAATTTCGAAGAGCTCGTGTAAGGGTGCAAAAGAGGCATAACAATAAGAATCCTTTTAGCAATTCAAATTAAAACTACTTCATGTAACCATGAAAAAGAACAATTTAAGAATTGAAATATACAACCAAAAGTTCTACCCACATGAAAGCGAAAATGAAGGATTCAAACACGGTATATGCCACAAAAAGTGTGTCAAACTACAAACACACACACAAAAAACAAATTGAGTTTTTCAAAGTTTTTCACCAAACACAAAATTTAACTCAAAACGCAAAAAAAAATCATTTTGTATTTTTCAATCAATACCCAAAAATATAGAGTATAAAATACAAAAGCTAAACCGATCATAATTCTACCAAAGCAATATTTAATTAAGCATGGACAAGAAAATGACAAACAATAATATGACTAACAAGAATATATGACATGTAGCACAAAATCTAGAGTATGCAAACATGTAAGCCATTACTCATAGGATATACCAAGTGAAGAGTCGTGAGAAAGTATGTGAGAACCATAAAAAATTGAAAATTTTGAAAAATGCATATTTTCGCAAAAATAATCCCAAAAATTAGGATCACACAATATTTTAGTGTAACCCGCTCTGATACCACTTGTAAACGCGTGGAAGCCCCTAAAATTTTAAATGCTTAAAATATATGTGATGGTTCAATTAATTTCCCAACTAAAATTTCAATTAAAATTTTTACACAAAAAAATAAACTTCAAATTTTAATTTCTTCAAAATTAAACTTAACTTAATAAATATTTCAAATTAACTTAACAAAGTTAACTCCAATTTTTCTATTAATTCAACTCAAGTCCAAAGTAGCCTATCAAAGATTAATTCATGATTAAATTTAGGCCAATCAAACTTAATACAAATTTTACCAAATTAAATGGCTAACTTGTAATAAATAACATAAATTTACTCAAACATATTTTTAGCACCAAATTAAGCAAGATCGCAAATTAAACCAAATTTTATCTTTTTAACCTAAGCATGCATTCTAGGTGAGTTAAATAAGATCAAAGAAACAATCTCACCACACGGCAATGTACGAGGAAACCCCAAATGGGAAAAACCTCAGACGGCCCTGGCCTAACAAATCCACTAGGTATGGAATTGCAATTACAAGACAACAGACTTACACAACTGACTTGACTCCATCCAATCCTTGACGCTCCTTCTTGTAAACAACTCCTCCTAGTTGATTACCACGGACTCCATCGCAGTCTCGAAATCCAACTATGGGGCTATGGTCACCGTCAAGTAGCACGCGAAGCCTTTCTTAGAGTGGGAACACTGCAGTAAACAAATGAACTCCTTTTTGGGGTGGAGAATAACCCAAACGGTCTTCTTTAAGGGTAGAGAAGTAAAATCGGTGCCAAACACTCTCCAAGAAAAGACATATATATATATATATATATATATATATATATATATATATATATATATATATATATATATATATATATATATATATATATATATTGGAACTTGGATTTAAACACAAACGTATATTGCGTGTAAAACTTGGTTTTATTCTTAAGATAATCAAATTGAAAAATAAACGCGAAGGAGACTTTTTGTGAAAAGTATTTTACTCTCAAAGAGCCTTTTGAAGTTCTGAAAAGTCTTGTGAAAAAAATTGGTTCCCGCACTTGATAAATCTTTCAAAACGTAGTGGGGAAAAGAAGTGGAAAAATGGGTCAAAACTGTCAAAAACAGTTCCCGCTGAAATCTCGTTCGAACGAGTTTTTTAGGATGTTCGAATGGGATCATTTGAATGAGCTTTTAGAAGACAAATAGGCCAAAAACTCGTTGGAAATACCTCGTTCGAACGAAGATATTTGAACGACATTTCGAACGAAAAAACAGAGAATATAGGTTTCGAGTCGTTTGAAACTCGTTCATTTTCTCGTTTGAACAACAATCTTGTTCGAACGACAATTCGAATAAAAATGCAGAAAATCTAATATTTTCATTTAACGCCCAAAAACTTTAATTAAAAGTTTTAAAATGAGTTTTTGAGAAAAATTAAAAAAAAATTATATAAAAAAAATATTTACACCCAAATAAAATATCTAATGTCCTAAATATATATAATTGCATTCATACCTTTGGAGACTTTGGGGTGATATAATGTTGATGACACGAAACATGGCACTTGAAACTCGAAAATGATGAAACTTTAAATTTTGGCCGCTACGTCTTGAACTTCTTCAAACATCATAGGCTTGATAAGAACAAAATTATATCCTATGAATCAAATGATTTTGTCCGGAATTAAGCCAAAACTACATATGGACTCATTTGGAAATTTGTGTCCTTACAAAAATGGCAACTTCCGACCTCCTAAGGTGGCCTTAAAGAGATGTCCTACCTCCACCAAGCTTGTCTCCATTAATAATCCAAGAAAATCCCCTTCAAACTCCATACTTTCTTCTACATTTCTTCTTCAAAAACCCCCAACAATATTTCCGAAATTCTTAACGTTTCCCAACAATGTTATAGATGGGTTTATAAGGCTTAAATATGGTAGAAAAGAGCTAGACTATGGTCATTTTAGATAGAGAGATGGTGGCTCTAGGGTGGTGTGTGGTGGTTTGTAGTGTGTGGTGGTTAGTTGAGGGGAAGCTCTTAAGAGTTAAAGAGAAATTTAGAAACAATGGTGGAAAGGGAACCCGCCCTCTCTCTCTTCTTATAATCCCAAAGAAACCCACAAATGAATCAAAAAATCATTTCTCCATATTTTATCCACGTTTCTATTCATTAGATGCTCTAAGATGCTGACACAACAACAATCCAAGGGATCAAAACGTGACAGCACATAAGGGAAACTCAAAATGATTAAATTCAAGCAACGTCGTTCGAAGGACTTTTAAGTCTTGTTCGTTCGAACGAGATGGATCCTTTTTTCCCATATTTCCTCCTACACCCTACTAGCCTCACTGATCAGGCACTGTCACTCCTTACCAGAGCATGTATCGCTGTCCATACCCGTTCTGAAAATGGAAGTATGGAATTGTCAGAGGTGCTAAACCAACTCCTAGAGTTCGAACTGAAATTGCCCTCATAGGTGGTCATCAATTGTCAGAAATTTAGCACACTGTTCTTGGAAGCACGAAAGTGGGATCGAGATTCAAACGAATGGGTGGTACCAACTGACGAAGTCAGCCTAGATGATGTTGTCTAGACTACGGCTGAATTATTTGGGCAAACCGACAGCATTTGCAGTATCATCGGGTTACTTGACACTTTGAAGCTACAAGGGAGTTTGGTCCCTTCAATCACACATATCCCCACAGAATGGGAGAACTTGTATGAAGAAGACGTTGAAGTTGTGGAATGCATCAACTTTACATGGAAAGACAAAATTGTTACCACCGAATGGGAGGAAGAATTCGAAGATTCGAGTGAAGAATAAGCTTCAGGAAGAACTGGCCCAATAGTCGACATATGTGGGATGATATCATTTGAAGAACTCCTCGGAGAAATAAATAGGGTGGCAGAACAACCTGAGATTGACAAGGAAATAATTTTTATGTTCTTTCCTTCTTCAGTAAATTACGTGACTAGATCAGGGAAACATTACCAGTTTCCAAGATCACTACCAGCAAATGACAAGGGGAAGGGCGTTGAAAACCTTCCAATGCCACAGATGACCATTGAGGAGAGTAAGATCCTCGATCAACTGAAGAAAACTCAAGATAACATCACTCTATGGGGGCTTTTTATGTCTTCCCAGCAGCACAGAAATGCTTTAATCAAGCTGCTCACTGGACCCATAGTTCCTCCTTCTACCACACCAGAAGAAGCGATAAATCTGGTCGGATCCTTGACCTCTACCCGAATGTTATCATTCTCTGAAGAAAAAATCCCCAGAATTGGGACAAATAACAATCATGCACTCAACATCTCCATCAAAGTTATGGGGAAGGCCGTGCCACTCTCCCTTGTCGATAACGGATCCGCCTTAAACGTTTGCCCTCTGAGAACTTTCAAGTGTTTAGGCCTGAAAAAAATTGACCTCGCTCCAACCTCCGTCGATGTACGTGCCTACGATAATACTCGTCATGAGGTGATGGTATATATAAAACTTGCAATAGGGATTAGCCCTATAAACCCCGTCGTTGAATTCTAAGTCATAGACATCCCAGCTTATTTTAACCTGTTGCTCGAACGACTCTGGCTCCACAATATCAAGGGTGTGTCTTCCCCACTCCATCAAAAATTGAAGTTCTTTGTCGACAGGCGAGTCATCACCATTTTGGACGACGATGAAAATGTCGGGGGTGCAAGCACCAGCAGTCCAATCCTTGAGATACAGCACGGGTCAAATGATATGCTCCTATCAGGATTCTGAGTTGAGCCACTCCTACTCCCGGTAGGGGATGGTTTCAAAGAAAGAGTTTGTCCAGAATATGAACCTCATGGCAATGTTAATGAGATTCAGATGTTCAGAAACATGCACTTCATGCCCAGACTGGGGCTAGGGCAAAGGCAGCAAGGGATACCTGAGCCCATCGAACTGAAGAAAGCTTTCCCTCCTTGCGACTCGGGGTATCAACCATCAGCACAAAAGCTCAGAATGATCCGCTAGTCTCGACTAAATAAAAGATTAGACTACACCCGAACTATCTTAGGAGACTCCTTAAATGGACGATTCATCAAAGAAGGCGAGGACTTACCCTTTTGCGGTTTTCCAGAACCATAGTATGACCACATAGACAAGAAGATGAGGCTGGGAATGGAGATCTTTTTCCAAGATAGATACCCATGGGCCGAAAGTTTCCCACACCGCGTACAATCGATCATCAAAGATACTGAAGAGACTGAGGAAAGTGATTCCAAAGATTCCTTCAACTTACAGATACTTGGGTTGGCACTCTACATGGTTCATTCAGGCACTACATCAATGGACCCATCCCATCTGATTAAAGTTGTTGATACTCCTCTCCTCAACTGGCATGCTGCGCCATTTTTACCTCGAGAAATCTCCCCTAAACCCAATGTTTACCCTATTTCTTCTTCTGTTGTCTATCATTGCTCAAATGTAATCGAGACCTCAAAGTTGTTTTTCCTATCAATGAAATAAACGAAGATTTTGAGTATCTTGCTATGCCTTACATTAACTGCTTGAGTTCTAATCAAACTTTTGATGATGATGATTTTGCAAATGAAGAATTCTTAACTGATCTAAATAAGGTTAATAATAAACAACATAATTGCGTTCAAGTTAATGAAGAAGTGACTGTTGTTATTAATCTCGATTCTAGTAGCCAACTACGCGAGATTAGGATAGGGGCCACCCTTGATGAGCATGAGCGTGCACAACTCGAAGAATTGCTGAAAGAGTTCGTGGATGTCTTCGCATGGTCCTATGATGATATGCACATCATTGATCCTGAAATAGCTCAGCACGAGATCCCCACTCTCCCAGATTACAACTCGGTTAAATAAAAATTGAGAAAACTCTGCACCGAATAGTCGCTCAAGGTCAAAGAAGAGGTGGTTAAATAGTTAAACGGGGGTTTCATTCGGATGATCGAATATCCCACATGGCTAGCCAACATTGTACCTGTGACAAAATCAAGAGGGAAGGTTCGAATGTGTGTAGATTATCGAGATTTAAACAAAGATTCTCCAAAGGATGATTATTCGCTACCCAATAACGACATGATCGTGGACAACACAGACAGTCATGCTCTCAAGTCATTCGTCGACGGGCTTGCCGGATACAACCAAATCAAGATGCACCCTAACCACCAAGAAAAAACCGCATTCATCACCCTATGGGGAACCTTTTGCTACACCGTTATGCCATTCGGTCTTAAGAATGCTGGGGCTACCTACCAAAGGGCTGCCACAACCATCCTGCACGATCTGATTCACAAGGAGGTCGAGGTTAATGTGGATGATATGATTACTAAGTCCAAAACTAGAGAAGGTCATATTCCCGCTCTTCAGAAGTTCTTCGAACGACTGTGACGGTATCAGATGCGACTTAACCAACAGAAGTGTGTCTTCGGCGTTATAAAGGGAAAACTCTTGGGATTCATGGTCAGCGAAAAGGGGATAGAAGCAGATCTTGCCAAGCTGAAGGCCATACTTGAGGTGCCACCACCCCAAATAGAGAAAGAAGTCCGAGGTTTTCTTGGGAAATTACAATATATCATCTGGTTCATCAGCTAGCTAAACTCCATTTGTGAACCGATCTTCAAGCTCCTCCGAAAGGATTCAACCAAGGTTTGGAATGAGGCCTGCCAAAAAGCTTTTGACCGAATCAAACAATATATGATCCAACCTCCAGTTCTCATGCCACCACATTCTGGTCTCCCTTTGCTCCTATACCTAACCATAACCGACACTGCAGCTAGGGCTTTCCTAGCCCAACACCTTGAAGACTCCCGCAAACAAAGAGCCATATATTACGCCAATCACAAATTGGTCGGGTACGAGGTCAACTACACTGCTTTGGAAAAGGCGTGTGTCGCACTTATCGGGGTCACCCAAAAGTTGCGACACTACATGCTCGCCTTCCCCATCAAACTTGTATCCCGAATGGATACCATCAAATACCTGCTTGAGAAACCCGCCTTATCCAGTCGAATGGACCGATGGTTGATGCTCCTAACCGAGTTCGATATTGTGTATGTCACACAGAAAGCTGTTAAAGGAAGAGACATCTCTGACAACCTCGCTGATTACCCCATAAAAGAAGTAGATATCCGGATCTCCGAATTCCCAGATGAAAATATCCTCTGCACCACTCAAGATCGCCTTCAATGGAAAATGTTCTTTGATGGCACTGCCAACAAAAAGGGATGTGGCATTGGGATACTTCTGATCGCCCCAGATGACTCCCAAACTCCCATCGCCATTAAATTGGATTTCCCTTGCACCAACAACATGACGAAATACGAGGCATGCACAGTGAGCCTCAAAGTCGCTCTCAAGAAAGTTATTCAATACCTTGACGTCTATAAGGATTCTACCCTTATCATCGATCAAGTGCTCAGAAAGCGGAAAGTCAAGGATGAAAAACTCCAACCCTTTTATACCCAATTAGAAGAGTTAGCCTCCCGATTATGAGATATCACCTTCCATTACCTACCCCGAGCAAAGAATAACCTAGCCGATGCTCTCGCTACCTTGGCCTCCATGATCGACATACCCGAGGGAATAACAATGACCCCCTTCCTAGTTCAGAAGCAAGACAAACTGACCCATTGCTACCATATTGAGCTTGTCTCCACTGAAGATCCTGAACTAGTCGATTGCTAGTACTATGATATCTGGTGCCTCATCAAACATGGTAGGTATCCCGAGGTTCCAACAAGAAAGATTGAATGACCCTCCGAAGACTGGCCGCCCAATACATCATCTGTCATAAGGCCCTACTCAAGAGGAACTTCAATGGAACTCATCTACACTGTATCACAGGGGCCGAAATTGAGAAAATAATGTAGAAAATCCACAATGGGGAATGCAGACCCCACATGAATGGTCTCATTCTTTCCAAGAAGATCATCCGACACGACTACTACTAGACCACCATGATCCAGGATTGCACCGCCTATGTCCGGAAGTGCCTCAAATGCCAATAATTCTCCAATCTACAACACCTGCCTCCGCGAGAATTATACAACATGACTTCTCCCTGGCCATTCTCCACCTCGGGTGTCGACATCATAGGGAAGGTTACACCAAAGGATTCAAATGGACATGAGTTCATCCTGGTTGCCATCGATTACTTCACCAAATGGGTAGAAGATGAGTCATATGTAGTATTGAACGCCAAGAAAGTGGCTAAATTCCTCAAGAAAAATATGATCTGTCGATATGAGGTCCCGCACGAGCTAGTGTTAGATAACGGTTTGCATTTCGAAGCAGAAGTCACGAAAGTAGTCAACGAGTACGGGATTCAGAGACACAAATCTTCTCCCTACCGACCTCAGACCAATGGAGCAGTTGAAGATGCCAACAAGAACCTTAAAGCCATCATCAACAAGATGATCGAAAGTTGTAGGGATTGGGTCGACCGAATCCCGTACGCCCTCTGGGGCTATCGAACCTCAATTCGAACCTTTACTGGGGCTACCCTTTACTACCTGGTCTACGGCATGGAAGCAGACTTACCTGTGGAGCTGGAAATACCCTCTCTACGCGTCATGCTCGAAAGCAAGGTTAGTGAAGAAGACTGGTGCCAAAGCCATCTTGATGAGCTAGCCCTCCTAGATGAAAGAAGATTAAAATCACTTTGCCACATATAGGGGTACCATCGCCGAATAGCGCTATCATTCAATAAAAGAGTCAAGGACCATGGTATCCGGGAGGGGGGTTTAGCCCTTAAAGATATAATAGAACCCATCTAGGACCCAGAGGGAAATTCAAGCCCAATTAGAGCGACCCCTACATTGTGAAGAAAATCTTATCCGGCGGTGCCGCCATGATCACTGACCTAGATGGGGAGGAGATGGCTCGTCCAGTCAATCTAGACCGTCTCAAGAAATTCTACCCCTAGTCCGAAATCTCAGCGCACTACGACTCTTCTCATCCCCCTTCTATTCTAAAAAAAACTCTTTATTTCCCTCTACCCAGATCTACGTGGCCCTAATCCTCTGTAAAAAAACTATTTTGCAAACAAATAAAAATATTTTCAAAAACCCCAGAGGTACGTAGGCAGCTCATGCACCTCACCTGAGTGCGGCCCTTTCTTTTTCACAAAAAAAATTATTCTTTTCCTACCTTCGAGAACGGCGTTTCATTCTAAAAATACTTGAATTATGTATGCCTTAGCGATCGGTGTAGATAATTCAAGATACAAAATTCATCGAAAGGCACAGCCGGATGATCAAAAACTTGTTTATTTCATTAATAAGAAAATTCAGCACGGATTACAAAAGAAAAAGGAACGGATAACTCCCTTCCCCCACTACCATAAAAAGCCAAATAAAATCCCCACATCTGTTACAGAAATAAACTCCCCAGGAGTCCTACCCACAGCCACCAGAGGAGCCTGCACCCTCAACATCTACATCCAGAGGTCCCCAAGTTTCCCCTGCCTGAATAGAGTGCCCTAAACATTCCATGGATCGATGAGCCTTAACCATCTTCGAAAAGACCTTAACACCCCCTTCCATGGTGTTAGATAAAATAAACCATCTTTGTCCAGTCTCCACTGCCAGCATCTTGCTGACTACTTTCCTCCACAACCACTTCATATAATCTTTGGGGACAAGCCAAACCTTCCCAACAGACTGAGAGGGACGGGTCGACGAACGCTAATTTTCCCACAGAGACCCAAGCAACAGACGCAGGCGCTTAGTCAAATCTTCTACCGGAAAGAAATTTGAGGTCTGAGGGGGCACGAACTGTGCCCAACCGAATTGGCGCAAAAGCTGTCAAAGGAAATAAAAAAATGTCTGTTTGAGACCAACCAGTCGCACATATGAATAGTCTCCTAGCTCCAGAACAGGCTGTAACGGCCCCCACCAAGGCACCGACCAATACAGCCCACGAGCCCCATGCTCCACAAGCCAATGCTCCCAGTTCTCAAAATATAGGCCAACACTGATGAAGTAGCTTGAAAAGAAGTTGGGTACGACCGACAAGGGATACTCTGGAGGATTCGCCAAGCGGAATCTTTCAGACAACCACATAAACAGCATCACAGGGCTACCCCTCAAAAAGTCAGAATGTCCTTCTCTTCAGGCATCCAGGCCATTTAGGGTCTCCGCTATTATCACCGTCGCAGGATTATGATGATATGACATCCATGAGGTAATGGCTGTAAGTTGTGGGTCGACTTTCACCTCCCCTGTCACCAGCAGCAATTTGGAAACCAGACCCAGAACAACGGCTCCAGCATAGCCAGCATCACATACTTCCCGTAAATGCACGGACTACAGCATCGTCGGAAGGGAGATCATTCCTCCAGCAACCAATGATCTAGCCACCGAAGACGAAATATGAAGAAGCCCGGCCAACAAATCCCTTTGAGAGCGGGAAAATTCTGGCAAAGCTGCAGCAACACTGGGATTTGCACCCAGCATGGAAGAAAATTCCTCGTAGGTAAGACAAACTTCCTCCAACCCAAAGCGGAATACATGGTCTTTGGGGTACCAGAATTATACCATCGCCATCAGCACGTTCCACTCAAGAGGTCGATTTCTTCACAAGGAGACTCGACCCATGTTGAAAGCATCATAGTCGACATTATAAGAGCACATTGCTTCCAAAGTTTTGAGGTAGTTGACAAACTCAATGCTACCAGGGAGATCCATCTTGCAAGGCTAAGAGATAGTGGGCAAGTAAGTGAAAATGCAAAGGTGTGATGAAAACACTCCACCTTTGCCCCCTTTTTATACTTGAAAACCCTCACAAGGGACATAATTCCTCCATAAATCGGAGGGAATCCTACCCCACAAAGTACCAAAGGGTGAAGAGGGTACCATTCAAAGCTTTCAATTGATGGGACTGGACTGAACTGCTGATAGGCAGGACAGGGTGCTTGCCGATCGGCAATCCCCTATTTTTAGAAATTTCCCTTTTTTCCTCTTTTGTTAAATCAGAAAACTCAATAAAAATAAATTGATATTCTCAACAGAATTTCAAAATCCCTTTAATTTTCCCCTTCTAATCAAAAACTTTACTTCAAAAAAATTCCAAAAATATTCCTTTTTACGGTCTCAGCAGCAAAGTAAAAAGCGAATGTTCATGCATTCATTAATCATTAATAAAAGATAATAAAAAACTCCGTTGCATTCCATATATCTATTTTCTGTGTTACATCATCGTTGTAGGAAATAAAAAGAAGCAAAAAATAGCTGGACTCAGCCCGAACCCACATTCTCTCTCTCTCTATCTCTCGCTAAGAGCTTCCACCCCTGTAACGTGCTCTCTTCCCCCTACGGCGAGATGACACACCACCACTACCCGAGCCAGAGTCCTCTCTAGACAAGGAAAATGACACCAAGAAAGAAGGAACAGGAACCGCATCCCGAATATGGGCAGTCGCCGAAGATATCCAGTCTCTGATGTTCCTAAGCCAAGTGGTCGACAACCGGACTTGCTGCAAGAAAAGGTGAAAACAGTATCAAGGCAGGGATGACCAAAATAGAAAAGAAAGAAAGAGAGGAACAGAAAGGTATATCGCAGGTCAAAGAACCTCCTCTGTCAAACCCAACTCCTCCGGATCCATCGCATGAGGACGCTGCAACATAGGCACCATCCCTCCATCAACCCGCTGAATGTTATACGAAGGGGTATGCAACCGCACAAAAGGGACCTCTGAAGTCACCACCGCCGCAGATGCCGACGGACCACCACTGCTGTGGGAAGATCCCACCACCCGACTCAAACCCGCCAGAGGGAAAGGCAATGCATCATATATGCTGGGCGCCATCAACCAGCTCGTCACAAAGTCCATATAGTCATACGGCACAGCTGTATCGGTGTATAACAAGTAGGACTCGCCGATCATCACCGCGATCCTCTCATCCTCTGACAGCAGTTGCTCCTGCCTCATAGACGTAGGAGGCTGCGTAGGTGGCACCACCACCTCCTCCTAAGAAATCTGACGAACCACGCTCTCCCCAAGAAACCAGGAATGGCCGAACTCATGCGCCAGTAAATGCCTCATCTTCGCCTTCACCCCGATCACCCCCGCATCCTGAATGGCTATCCCCCAGGGATAAAAGGTCACCTGAAAATCTCCAAGCGAGCATAAATCAATACAAGATCAGAAGTTGCAAAAACCAAGACTAAAATGGAAAGAGTCTTACCCTACCACTGGTCAGGTCATTCAAGACCTGACACACCGCCTCCAGGGAGAGAAATCCCTTCGACTGCTGATTAGCCTTACACCAACGATACAATCGACAGAAGTCCCCAACAGTGTCGTCCTTCAAAGCAATCAGCGGGGTGTTGCACCCAATCACCTCATAGAACCACGTCTGAATTTACAAACAAAAGATGATGCATAAAAGGAAAATGCGAATGCATGAATGAAAAATGCGAATGCATGAAAGGAAAATGTGAAAGCATGAAAGTAAAATGAGAGTGCATGAAAAGAAGTGTGCAAACTAAAGAATACCTCAAGAAGGTACGTGGCCCTAGTAAAGGTCTACCGGCAGCACCGGATGAATGCATCCAAAGAGGAGTAAAGGGTCGCCAAGGTCAGACTCCCCCAATCATAGAAAGGGATGTTCGAAAACATACTCAAGTACGGTAGAAACCATAAATGAACGACGTCGCCGCTCGACGCCACCATGACCCAATACCAGCAGAATGAATAACCGATCCATCTACCTAACTTGTAGCCCGTCCTCCACATCAATCACCCTTCTCAGCAGAACATCCTTCAGCAGGGACAGCCGAATAGAATCCCCAAAAACTATGCTCCCTACATCACCAAGTGTCGCACGCACTGCCTCCGGTCTCACTCGCAAAGAGCGATCCACCTCTATCTGCTCTCCATCACAATCTAGCCCTAATAGCTGTTACACCTCTATGGGAGTCATAGTCATCTCCCCGAAGCTGAAATGGAAGGTGTGGGTAGTATCCCACCACCTCTCTCCCAAAGCACACAGGACCGCTGTCGAACGAGGCATCTCATCCAGCACCGATGCCAACTGCCCAAAACCCACTGATGATACCATCCAACACACCACAGGTGGGAGATGCTCCCAGATATCCCTGAGCCCCATTGTCCCATGGGCACGCATGTTCTTCAAAGAAACATCAGACTGGAAAAAAGAAAAGTCTCATCAAAAGTCAAGAAAGAAAGAAATATCACTAAAAAGAGAAGAATGTCAAAGGTCGGGTTACTTACATAACCACCGGGACTCACTTTCGAAGAGCGATGACGCGATGGCTCCCACAGCAAGGTCCGCTCATCCGCAACAGGCTCAAACGTATCAAAGGATTTTTCACTCCCCGAAGCAAGAGGCGCCCTAGCCCTCCACTCCACATTCGCCCAGTCATTAACGGTCAACCACTCCCGGTAGACTGCAGTGCTCACAAAAGCGGCCATTTCTTAAAGATCGGAATGCTAAAAAGATTTGCAGAATAATCGCAGAGAGAGAGAAAGCAAAGAAACTGTGAAAAAAATGAGGGGATTCGCCCCCTTTATATAGGATGCCAAGCGACATGTCGATCGGCACATCCCCCTACCATACCGATCGGTACTGACCCCTTACCTTCCCGAGGTAGCCCAAAAGTCCGTGTCACTGCCGAATGGCACCCTCATACTATGCCAACCGGCACCCCCATTTAATTTCATACAGAAATTCCTAGAAAATACCAGAAAGCCTCGCAAAATCCCCAAAAGTTCCTAAAAATCCCAGGAAGGATTTAAAGCCTTTTCACCAAAAAAACTGCGCGTTCCCTTGAGCAGAACCCCTCTTTCCCAGCAAAATCCTCAAAACCCAAGTTAAAACTCCTCCCAGCAAAGCTCCGAAGGATCTCTAAGGATCACCTGATCACTTCCCCAGCGAAATTCTCCTACAGCACCCAAAATAGGTTGTTCCCCCCTCACAAGGTCTCCTAAAAGCTTCCCCAGCTATCAGCTCCCCAGCTCAAATCAAAATCACAAAAGCACTTTCCCTAGTAAAATTAAAATTCAATCTTCATCTACTCTTAGGTCATAATTGACCTCGGTCTTGGATCGCCACCTGAGTTGGGTCAGAATTGACCTCGGTCCTCGGTCGTCACCACTCTTTAGGTCATAATTGACCTTGGTCTTGGATCGTCACCGGAGTTGGGTCAGAATTGACCCCGGTCCTCGGTCGTCACCACTCTTTAGGTTAGAATTGACCTCGGTCTTGGATCGTCACCTGAGTTCAGTCAGAATTGACCCCGGTCCTCGGTCGTCACCACTCTCTAAGTCAGAATTGACCTCGGTCTTGGATCGTCACCTGAGTTGGGTTAGAATTGACCTCGATCCTCGGTTGTCACCACTCTTTAGGTCAGAATTGACCTTGGTCTTGGATCGTCACCTGAGTTGGGTGAGAATTGACCCCGGTCCTCGATCGTCACCACTCTCTAGGTCAGAATTGACCTCAGTCTTAGATCATCACCTGAGTTGGGTCAGAATTGACCCCGGTCCTCGATCGTCACCACTCTTTATGTTAGAATTGACCTTGATCCTGGATCGTTCCCTGAGTTAGGTCAGAATTGACCTCGGACCTCGGTCATCACCACTCTTTAGGTCAGAATTGACCTCGGTATTGGATCATCACCTTAGTTGGGTCAGAATTGACCCCGGTCCTCGGTCGTCACCACTCTTTAGGTCAAAATTGACCTCGGTCTTGGATCGTCACCTGAGTTGGGTCAGAATTGACCCCGGTCCTCGGTCGTCACCACTCTCTAGGTCAGAATTGATCTCGGTCTTGGATTATTACCTGAGTTAGGTCAGAATTGACCCCGGTCCTCGGTCGTCACCACTCTTTAGGTCAGAATTGACCTTGGTCTTGGATCATCACCTGAGTTGGATCAGAATTGACCCCGGTCCTCGATCGTCACCACTCTTTAGGTCAGAATTGACCTCGGTCTTGGATCGTCACCTGAGTTGGGTCAGAATTGACCCCGATCCTCGGTCGTCACCACTCTTTAGGTCAGAATTGATCTCGGTCTTGGATCGTTACCTGAGTTAGGTCATAATTGACCTCGGTCGTCGCCACTCTTTAGGTTAGAATTGACCTCGGTCTTGGATCGTCACCTGAGTTGGATCAGATTTGACCCCGGTCCTCGGTTGTCACCACTCTTTAGGTCAGAATTGACCTCGATCTTGGATCGTCACCTAAGTTGGGTCAGAATTGACCCTGGTCCTCGATCGTCACAAATCTTAGGTCAAAATTGACCTCAGTTATTGGACCTTTACCCTAAGCCCGTAGATTCGGATTTGACCCGCATAATTGATCATCCCTAGCACACTCCTTAGGTCCTCAAAATCTGCCTCGACCCTCAAAATCGATCATAGTCCCTCAAAAGCATCTGTGGTGTCTATTCAACGGTCATCATTTGTTCCAAACTCACCCATCGAGGGGCTCTGTAGACACCCCATTCTGTTAACCCTAACTCTCCTTAGGTCCCTAGTATTTCCCTCCATCACTACAAACCCAGGTCATGTCCCGAGTATTAACCTAGAAGCCATCGAACACTCCTCCGCTCAGTTTGACCCAAAAGTAAAACTCTTCATCTCGAACGAGCGTGAATGAATCCTTGATAGGCACTGAATACCCTTTCCAACGGACCGCTCCATGCATGATTTCGACTTACCGTGTGGACGAACGATCCGTTTGCGTCCGAAACTTGACTTAGAGGCCACCGGGAGTTTTCGGGCTCTATTTGACCTAAGTCAACTATTCATCTCAATCGAGGCTAAACGAATCTTTGAAGCTCACTAAATACCCTTTCCAACGGTCCGTCCCGTGCGCAATTTCGACTTACCATGCGGACGAACGATCCGTTTGACTTCGAGAGGTCACCGAATGCTATTGGTAGGTGCCGATAGGCAAGAACGGGTCTATGTAGATCCACAGTGACCTGAGCCTATAAAATGAGTCCTTCACCTCATTTGCAAGGGGAGCCCAAATCTAATAAAATTCACTCTCAACGAATCTCAGAAACCTCTCTCGTAGGCAGCGTGATTTCAACTTTCAAATTCCTTTTTTACTTCCACTTTTCATCATCCTTTTCATCAAACTTGATGAATTAGCCACTCTCCATCATCATCCAAGTGCAAGGGTTGCTCTCCAACATTCAAGATCAAGCTCAAGATCTTAAAGAAGGTCCAACTTTCTCAAACTCTCTCTTAAATTCTCTTAAATTCCCAATAACTTATTTTCTTACTTAGAACTTTTATTATCTCATATCACAAATCCTAATATACTTTTTATTTAGTATTATTGCACATCTCTTATTTTCATAAAAACCCAAAAAACAAGAAAAATAGTGTTTGCTCATAAATTCCAAATAGGGATTCTCACACTTTTTCCACACTTTTCTTTCAACTAAAACACTTTTTCTACACACACACACACACACACACACTTACAAATAAGAGATTCCCCATTTGGATTTATGGGATAAACCCCACCCCTCGTTTTGTATGCGAACTACGTGGACTTTGATGCCTTTATAGGCTACGTAGGCGTCTCGGGGTAAAACTCGAGACTCGAGTCCTTTTTCACACTTTTTCTCTCATTTTCTATCTTCTCTAAATCCACTTTCCTTATATTCTATATACTTTCTCTTAGTGACGTATTACTACATATCCGTTATCGTTCCATTATAACGATCAACGTAGGGGTAATCACGTAAATCTTATTTTTCTAATATTATTCTTATATCTTCTTATGGATGACTCTCTTTGTCTTTTTCATGATACAAGTCGAGGATTCCTACCTCCATTCTATATATACACATGCACACATATCACGGGGGGGAAATATATAGGAAAATAGAAAATATCCATGAGAGACCGAAAGGGCGGAATGGGTTCCTAACACCTTCCCATTTCGTAACTAAGCCTCCGAACCCTTCTAGAATCATTTTGGTTTCGTACGCACCAGTATGTCTTTGGATGCCATCCTTTGGGGTGGCTTCCCCTTTTTCTTTTGTCTGTTTTAAGTAAAATAGACTGGCGACTCTGAATCTCTTTACATTTTTACACCACATCTCAAACGACGTCGGCCGAAGCGCTCCCTAAAGGGACGCGTGGGACCCGAAGGATCCTTCCTTCATGCGAACGAGTTTGCTGCTATATAACGCGTGGGACCCAAAGGATCTGTTACGCGTGAGAGCAAATTCAATATACTCGACGCACATGAACGAGTTTCCTACTATATAACTCCTATCATGAGTTCATTCAAGTAGTACGATGCGGGGGGGAGGGGCATTCTATATACGTCAAAGGTACTAGGACAATGAAAGGTGGGAATCATATCGCTTAGGTTAACCGTGCCCCGCAGGATCGACACACATCACGTAGTAACCATCTAGTACGGGACAAAATTTTGATAAATATTGCAATGCTCAAGTGGAATAGTGTGCGAGAATGCATGCATTTTAATTAGCATTTTATGGAGAGTTTTATGTATGCTAAGAGAGATAAATACTATCACTGTTATGGAGAGCCTAAAATATACATGAAACATGGCATAAGGGAGATAAAAAGGGAGAGTAAAACTAGCAAGTATGTGCATGAAGCATGGTGACTATAAAAAGCATGGAGACAAATACAAATTGTGAGACATGTGAATATGCACAAGTGGGTGAGAAATATTTATAAAGTGATGGTGACATGTGAATGTGTGAGTGAAGAAAGTCTAGGGATATATACAAGTGAGATAAATGTAAAAGTGTGTGGTAGTGAGACTAAGCATGGATATTTACAAGGGGTGTGTCAAACATGTGAGTAAGCGTGAAGCTATATACGAGGGAGAAGAATGTGGCAGTGTGTGCTAGTAAGTCTAAGTATGGATATCTACAAGTTATGTGTATCATGTACAAGTGTGAGCAAGTGGAGTGAAACATGATGACTATGTACAAATATGTAAAACGTAAAGCATGTGATAGGAAGATGGTATACACATATGATGACAAAAAAACATATTAGAGAGAAGGACATAAACATCAATGATATGAACAAGTCATATATACAAAATATAAGTATGAGAGTAAGAAGAATATATATAAGTTGAGGTATATGTACGTACGTAGAAAATTATAGAGAATGGAGAGAAAAGGAAATAAAATCCATGTTAAATGGAGTACATTCCTCTAAAAATATTCCCATCGGAGCCACCATTGTGGCCATCCAGGGCGGATTCCTATGGCGAGGGCTGGAAATAAGAGGGAGAGAGAATGGAAAAACCTCTCTATCCGTGCGTGTGGGTATTCGAGGATAAGAACCATATTTTTGCCATTTATGCGATCTTCGTAGGTTGCCACGAACATAAATCGATCGTCGTCAAAGGGGAGGAAAATGTAAAAAATGGAGTCACCAGCGTATTTTACTCAATACAGGCAAAGGAATGTAGTCGTCCCTGAAAGAACAACATCAAAAGACAAAATGATGCATAAGAAATAAAATAAGTCGGGGGTCCGAGGACAAAGTTACGGAATGGGAAGGTGTTAGGCACTCATTCTGCCATTTCGGTCTCTCATGGGCTATAATAATGTCCTCATTCTTGTCCAATATGTGACTCATGTGTAAAATGTGTGCGATGTGAAAATAAGTGAGAAAAATAATCATCCTACTCGCGTCATGGGGAGGATGCAGAGGAGTTGTTCTAAGGAAAATACGAACGAAAGAAAAATTAAAGAAAATATGATGTTAGTTCCCATCGAATATCAATTCACTATGAGAAAGTGAATGTGTATAACTAGTGGAAACACTAATATTGAGATGTGACATTGGGAACAATAATACTAAATATGATATATGGACAAAGTAATGTCAATGAGCAAAATATAACCCGAATACCGATAATAATTCGGGGCGCCTATGTAGCCATAATAGGAATCAAAGTCTACGTAGTTCAACATATCATAAGGGTGTGGTTTAACCCATAAACCCAAATTTAGGACTCTTCTTATATTTTATTTTTGAAGAAAACATGCTCATGTGTAAAATTGTAGAAAAGTGAGGAAATACTATTTTTGGAGTTTATAAGTAATCCCCTTTTTTATCTTTTTGATTGTATGAAGATACATTATATGAATGTTAATAATAAAAAAGGATATTAGTTGACATGAGATAATGGAGCAAAAGTAAAAGATATCAAAAATGGAAACAAAGTAAGTAAACAACACTCAATAAATTAATTAGAAAAGAGTAAGGGTAGACCTCATAGATAAATTTGCTACTAATTTTTAGAGGATAGTAGGTTGATTCTATGATGGTAGAATGGTGGGGAAGTAGGGGTGAGGTAGGTGGCCAAAGGTGGTATGAAAGTGAGGTAACAAAGATAAAATGTATGTTGAAAATTTTGATTTTTTGGAATGGCGATGCACTAATTTAGAGGGAATATTTCTTATTTCTCCAAAAATGGTCATTTGGAATGAGATCGTGGCCTCCTTATATAGTAAAAAATTAGGTCATGGACTACCTATTGGCATACCCTTGGCTTTTGGACGAAGTAAAGTACACCTGTGTCGATAGGGAGGGGATCTGGGGTGCCTATAGGTAGTCCGAAAAGGCTTTTTCAAAAAAATGGGCATAAATGCAAAATGTAAGCTAGAATCATGCACGGACATGATCATTTAAAAGGGTATTCAGAGCCTTATAAAAATTAATTGAGCCACTCCTAGGTTTGAGAGTTGACTAAAGTCAAATGTGGATCAGCAGTGCCCGATGGCCTATCAACGAGGGTTCTCGGAGTAAAAAGGCAAGTATGTGGGAACTGTTAGGCCGATTCGTGTGTATGGACCGTCGAAAGGAGGACTCAGAGCCTTATGAGAATGCAACAAGCTTTGCTCAAGCTGAAGAGTTGACCAAATTCAAACAGGGCTCGAGAGAGCCCGGTAGCCTCTTGATTAATATTTGGAGTAAAAAGATGAGTAGGCGCAAAATGTGAGACCGATTCGCACAATGTATGGAACGTTGGAAAGGTTATTCATATTTACATGAGAGTTTAATGAGATTTTCTTGAGTTAGATAGTCGACAAAAGTCAAACGGGGCATGGGAGTGTCTGGCGGCCTCTAGATCGGGTTTTCGAATAAAAAGGTGAGTATGTGTGAACCGTGAGGCTAATGTGACACCCCACTTAAAATAATAACGGGTGGCCATCCCTATACTACAATTAATCAGGAATCTCAGATGGATCATTCTCAGCATCTACTAATGATACTAAAAGAAATAAGGCTAACTACCTAAAACTATAAAAGCGGATGCCAAAATTAAAATAAAACATACAATGGATATCAAACCAATAATCTAGAACTAAAAGAAAAGTAGAATGCACACAAGTATCACGACAAAAGAAAGTGTTAACAATTAAAATAAAATGAGTACATAAAAGTAAATATACCCGAATAAGTTGTCGAGTCACAGACAGTACAACAACCATAAAGAAAGAACTATAAACAGCTATAAATAACCCTTGGGTGTAAACCCGATATACAAAGTGAATCCTATCTAGATTTACAAGGGAATAAAAATCGACTAAAATCTAAATCCCGCAACAGTCCACAACTGCTACGGCTCCCAAGACACTGGATAGAAAAGCATCCACGGTATCCTTATGATGGGACACCTGTAACAAATAGTGTATATATATATATATATATATAGCAAAATAGAAATAAAAACCGATTAGGGCCCAAGGTGTAAAAATATTTGCTGCAAGTGTATTAACCGTGCATAATAAATATAAATGCAATACTTCATAATTAAAGTGGAGTCTCACTCACGTGAAACCCCAAACTCACCTCTCATCTACAGCGCGCACCTAATCGCATCCTGGAACCTTAATTTAAGCTACCCGACACATATCAAGACAACCTACCTAACTATAAGCATGGCCTCTACCCGCATAACCCACCATCCTAACATAACCCAAAAATCCATTCCATTCTAACCCCACATATATATATATATATATATATATACACACATATATATATGCCTTACCAGGCTTTATTGGTTTTAGTTATTTTCTTAAACAAATTATTAGTCTTAGCAAGACACACATTATCATAAGTTTTAGCATAAAGAATTTATTTTCCAAATAACATACATCCTATTCCTAAGGACAAAACTTCTTTCCACTCCCAACATTGCACTACGTTTCGTGTGGGGGGCGTCTCGCAAAGTGAAATCAAAACAAGGACCCTCCCCCCCCCCCCCCCCGATACACTACTCCTTGACAATTCTGATCGTAGGGATCCATTATGTCCTCCACACAAATCCTACTACTGTAACTACCTAATTATTGAATACCATCTCTAAATACACAATTGAATCTCTATTTAAATTCTTGGGGTCGATATAATCTCAATTGTCTCTAAGTACAATCCTTCGACCCTGATAAACTTGTACACCAAAATCCCCCAAGATGTACATACTAGAAAATTCATATCACCTTCACCTATAGGATATATATATATATATATATATATAAGCAATCATTCATTCTTATAACCACATATACATAACACACATAATGTACACTTTGCCATACACATAACATAAACAGTTATAGGATACAAAAATACTGCACCATGTTATCATCTTCCAGGAATTACAAACTTTCTCTCGGGTTACCACCTATCGGACTATTATCACACCGCCACGGTAACAAAATCAATCATAACGAATGGGAAGCGGTCATAGTTCCTAACCGAAAAGTGAGAACGACTCATACCCAAGAGTTCTCACCCCCAAAATAAAATCACACAAATAATAATGAACGACTATGACCTGGGGACTATACGCACTCTGCTCCTCAAGCCAGGGGCCTCACCCACATCGCGCAACTTCCCATGATATCATGTGTCGGGAATGCTCACACAACAAGTATATATATCATTCACACCATATACATATACCTACATATGATTGCATCATATATACAAACCATCACACACAATATAGATATTCACGCCATATATACCCACATATAGACATATATATGTATATATATATATACATTCTATCTCTCGTCCGTATGTATGAACTTTATAAACTCGGCTATAAGTATACATAATCCTCATTATACTAGCCGTCATTCAGAGTGTACTAACCTAATTCATTATATAATCCCTCACTAGAAGTATATTCATCCATTGTCCCTATGATATGAATAGTCTTTCAATATATCAAACATTAAGGTTACTAACCCACCTTTTAACGTATGTAACAATCACAATACATCCCATCTATATTTGAAAGCACATCAATACACGATACTTATCTCGGTCATAGGTACTCACCTAACTAATAGTCGGTAAGCCTCAAGCTCAATCCTAAATTAATTTTATGATCCCATCATATTTTGGAATACTCATCGTTAATCACACATAGATATGTAGTAACTACCCCGACTACCATTTGACACAATCCTATTCTAGTCAATAAAACAATACAGTCATTCTCAAATTATCCTACTATTCAGTTTCTCATATGAACCCTTAATCTTATTGCGTTTATGATTTATTCCTTAAGCTGAACATTACTAAGGATGTGCGTCCACTCTCTCTCGTTGACCCCCGATCATAACTTAATAGAATCCACTTGCTATAAGGATTCAACACAAAAGTAGGCTTACAATTTCCACACCATACCCTCAAAACTCTCTCCAAATGTACTCAGCCTTACATCATATCTAAGCTCACTTTTGACCTCTAATTAGAACTCCCATCCCCAATGAGGTCTCCCACTACCTTGATACATAACTCTAATGCATACATATATTCCCAAACTACTTCGATATGTTCCCTCGATCATAACACGTGAGAAACCTATAAGAATACTCCAAAACATAACTCTCACATCATATATATAAGTTCCAACTCGAGAAACCCAACCGAAACGAAATAAAACTCATTCTAGAAAAATCTAGTAAAATAGCCCTGTTTTCAAATCAATTCGTCCCCTTCGAATCGATTCGATCCTAATATCGAATCGATTCGGCCCTAGAGAATCGATTCGGCCCAACTAGACCTATAAGTCTGATACATACCGAATCGATTCACAAGGGGTGAATCGATTCGGCCCTAAAGACCTGTAGGCTCTGCAACATGGTGAATCGATTCGCAAGGGGCGAATCGATTCGACCTGTTCAACAAGCCACGAAAAGGGTTAATTTCTCCAAAACCAAAAATTTCCAAAATCCAATTTATACAAATTCCAACCAAAAATCTCTAACTCAGTCAAGTTCCCAACACCAAAACCCACCCTATATCTAGTCTCATCAAGTTATACACCCTTAAACCCAAGTATGAACATCAAATACAAGATTTAAATACCCAAAATCTAGGTTTTAATATATATACCCAAAATCCAATTCTTTTGCCCACAAATTATGAAATAGAAATACACAAATGAATTATTTAGCAAGATTAAACACTTGCCTCGAAATTGTAGAGGTTGAATCGTCCTCGAGATCGCGTATGGGTCAGAAATCTCCAAGATTTCTCCTCTCTCTCTTCCTTTACTCTTCTTTCTCGTTTTCTTTCTCTTTATCTCTTTCTCACAAATGAGATAGGTTGATTCGTAATCCTCTTAAGCCTTTAAAACATAAATCCCAATTTTAAATGACTCGTTTACTCCAATTCGAGTCAAACTAACTTAAAAATATTCTGGAACCGAAATAAATCTCAAGAACAATCATTTTGACTATCTTGACCCATCCGAAATCAATCGCGCACTCAGAATCATCATCCGGAATACTTTATAACATCCTCAATATTTTTGGAACTCAATTTCCAAATTCCAAAATTCATAAAATTTAAATAAATTTTATTTCTCCCAAATATTTAATTTCTCAGTCCCAAAGTCACGGGGTATTACAGACTCCCCCCTTACAAAAATTTCATCCTCGAAATTTAAGTTATGCCTAGGACTCCGAACCTCATCTAGTTCTTACGTCTACCCTCAAAATTACTATACCTATCTCTCCCACTTCTCGCATCTATCCATATAAACTTTAAAATCAAACTAGCTACCCAGGGCGCCCATACACCTTGTACTCGAGCTCAACTCATAAAATCATAACCTAACTCCACTAGCATCACATCGTAATATAACTCTCAACAACTTAATCTGTAATAGCGTACTAAGTATATAAAAAGTTTGAAATTTCCAATGGTTGAACTCTTCTCAATTCCTGACATTCGCTACTTTCGTGCGGGCGAGGTCTCGCAAGAGAAATCCAAAAATGGAACCCTCCCAATATACTACTGTGTATCTATGTCGGGGATTGAGATCAGTTGAACCATGATTAAGGTTTTATAAAATATTTTCGAATCATAAATATTGCCTGAAGGCCTATATAATATTATACTATAAAATAATTTCATGTCTTTCGACACACAAATCAAACACCTTATGTTCAAGACACAAAGCCCCAACTAACACAATACTCTCATCACCACCTAAATCTCAAAACTAGAACAAACCTGAGCAAAATTCCCCGCTCAACAATGAATCTGCTAAACTCTGAACCTCCTCAGTTATACAAATATTTTACATCACATTAAAGCATTGACGCAAAATAAGTCCTTCCCTCATTGGATCACTTCAATTACCTACACCTAACCTAACTATAAAACAATAACCTTATAGTCACTACTCAACAAGCCTTAACAGTTCGCACTTTCAGAAATCAATAGCACAACTCTCTACTAGCTCATCACGAGACGGTCTATTATCCCAAAAGATGACATATAAAGGCCACACTTGTTCACTCCTTCCTCTCAGGAAATTCTGTACACACTATGGTTATAGCGGCTAACCACTCGTTATACCATACATGCGACACTCCCAATATCGCATAAATCGTGACCTAAACCCAACGAAAGGTATTCTACCTTATACTTCCATAATCCACTTGTTTCACTTCATTTTTGAGTCCCTCTACTCCTTTCAAGACAAGCCCTTCTTCCTAAGGCCTAATTTTCTTTAAAGAAACATCCTCCCGAAAGTCCTTCCTAACCATCCTGAAGGCCAAAGCGCTATTGCGACCCCCGATAACTCCTTCAGTCCCTACTCAATGAACCCGAGTCTCCAAATTTCTTACTCCCTCTTTCAAGAAGACGATGCTCGTGACATTGGGACAACACCACACACCTCCCAAGGGCTTCACTATTCACTTATCCTCAGTACTTACCTTATCTATCACAAAATTCTCCATTCGAGTCAATTCTTCATCTCACTCGACCACCGTCAGATCACCTTAAATCACCGCTAGAAATCTCCTCCTTATCTACGCCTGAGTCGTGAAAAGAAAATACCTCCAGTCAAAGCATACCCAAAAAATGTTATGGGTATTACATCTCCCATCTTGCCCCTTCCTCGACGATTTATTCTTGGACACGTTTGAGACGAAAGCAACTGTGTCAAAACGCCGTTCTAGTGAGTACACCTCGCAGAAGGAAATAGACGTAATGAACACAATAATCCTAATAGTAGGGCTCTACATCAAGAACGCTTGCAGAAGAACGCAGAAAAGCCGCACAGATCCTAAATACACTAGAACCTGATGCTCTGATACCATCTGTGACACCCCTCTTAAAATAATAACGGGTGGCCAGCCCTATACTACAATTAATCAGGAATCTCAGATGGATCATTCTCAGCATCTACTGATGATACTGAAAGAAATAAGGTTAACTACCTAAAACTATAAAAGCGGATGTCAAAATTATAATAAAACATACAATGGATATCAAACCAACAATCTAGAACTACAAGAAAAGTAGAATGCGCACAAGTATCATGATAAAAGAAAGTGATAACAATTAAAATAAAATGAGTACATAAAAAGGAAATATACTTGAATAAGTTATGGGGTCACAGAGAGTACAACAACCATAAAGAAAGAACTACAAACAGCTACAAATAACCCTTGGGTGTAAACCCGATATACAAAGTGAATCATATCTAGAATTACAAGGGAATAGAAATCGACTACAATCTAAATCCCGTAACTGCTACGGCTCCCAAGACACTGGATAGAAAATCATCCATGGTATCCTTGCGATGGGACACCTATAACAAACAATATACACACACACACACACACACACACACACACACACACATATATATATATATATATATATATATATATATATATATATATATATATATATAGAAATAAAAACGGGTCAGGGCCCGAGGTGTAAAAATATTTGCAGCAAGTGTATTAACGGTGCATAATAAATATAAATGCAATATTTCATAATTAAATGGAGTCGCACTCTCGTGAAATCCCAAACTCACCTCTCATCTACAGCGCGCACCTAATCGCGTCCTGGAACCTTAATTTAAGTTACCCAACACATATGAGGACAACCTACCTAACTATAAGCATGGCCTATACCCGCATAACCCACCATCCTAACATAACCCAAAAATCCATTCCATTCTAACCCCACATAAATATATATACACACACACATATATATATATATATATATATATATATATATATATATATATATATATATATATATATATATATATATATATATATATATATATATATATATATGCCTTACCAGGCTTTATTGGTTTTAGTTATTTTCTTATACAAATTATTAGTCTTAGCACGACACACATTATCATAAGTTTTAGCATAAAGAATTTATTTTCCAAATAACATACATCCGATTACTAAGGACAAAACTTCTCTCCACTCCCAACATTGCACTACGTTTCGTGCGTGGGGTGTCTCACAAAGCGAAATCCAAATAAGAAACCCCCCTGACACACTACTCATTCACAATATTGAACGTAGGGATCCATTATGTCCTCCACACAAATCCTACTACTGTAACTACCTAATTATTGAATACCATCTCTAAATACACAATTGAATCTCTATTTAAATCCTTGGGGTCGATATAATCGCAATTGTCTCTAAGTACGATCCTTCGACTCTGATAAACTAGTACACCAAAATCACCCAAGATGTACATACTAGAAACTTCATATCACCTTCACCTATAGGATATATATATACTTTACTCTAAATATATATAAGCAATCATTCATTCCTATAACCACGTATACATAAAACAGATAATGTACACTTTGCCATACACATAACATAAACGGTTATAAGATACAAAAATACTGCACCATGCTATCATCTTCTACGAATTACTCACTTTCTCCCAGGTTACCACCTATCGGACTATTATCACACCATCATGGTAACAAAATCAATCATAACGAATGGGAAGCGGTCATAGTTCCTAACCGGAAAGTGAGAACGACTCATACCCAAGACTTCTCACCCCCAAAATAAAATCACACAAATAATAATGGAGGACTATGACTTGGGGACTATACACACCCTGATCCTTAAGCTAGGGCCTCACCCACATCGCGCAACTTCGCATGATAGCATGTGTCGGGTATGCTCACACAATAAGTATATATATATCATTCACACTATATACATATACCAACATATAATTACATCATATATACAAACCATCACACACAGTATAGATATTCACGCCATATATACAGACATATAGACATATCTATCTATCTATATATATATACATACTATCTCTCTTCCGTATGTATGAACTTTATAAACTCGGCTATAAGTGTACATAATCCTCATTATACTAGCCGTCATTCCAAGCGTACTAACCTAATTCATTATTTAAATACGATCCCTCACTGGAAGTATATTCATCCATTGTCCCTATGATATGAATAGTCTTCCAATATATCCAACATTAAGGTTACTAACCAACCATTTAACGTATGTAACAATCACTATACATCCCATCTATATTCGAAAGCACATTAATACACGGTACTTATCTCGATCATAGGTACTCACTTAACTAATAGTCGGTAAGCCTCAAGCTCAATCCTAAATTCATTTTCTCATCCCATCATATTTTGGGATACTCATCGTTAATCACGCATAGATATGTAGTAACTACCCCGACTACCATTTGACACAATCCTATTCTAGTCAATAGAACAATCCAGTCATTCTCAAATTAGACTACTATTTTGTTTCTCCTACGAACACTTAATCTTATTGCATTTACGATTTATTCCTTAAGCTGAACATTACTAAGGATATGTGACCACTCTCTCTCGTTGACCCCCAATCATAACTTAATAGAATCCACTTGCTATAAGGATTCAACACAAAAGTCGGCTTATAATTTCCACGCCATACCCTCACAACTCTCTCAAAAAGTACTCAACCTTACGTCATGTCTAAGCTCACTTTTGACCTTTAATTAGAACTCCCATCCCCAATGAGATCTCCCACTACCTCGATACATAACTCCAATGCATACATATATTCCCAAACTACTTCGATATGTCCCCACAATCATAACACGTGAGAAACCTATAAGAATACTCCAAAACGTAACTCCCGCATCATATATATAAGTTCCAACTCGAGAAACCCAACCGAAACGGAGTAAAACTCATTCTAGAAAAATCTAGTAAAACAGCCCTGTTTTCGCATTGATTCGGCCCCTTCGAATCGATTCGGTCCTAACAGCGAATCGATTCGGCCCAACTAGACCTGTAAGTCTGATACATATCGAATCGATTCGCAAGGGGCGAATCGATTCGGCCCTAAAGACCTGTAGGCTCTGCAACATGGCGACTTGATTCGCAAGGGGCAAATCGATTTGGCCTATTCAGCACGCCACGAAAAGGGTTAATTTCTCCAAAATCCAAAATTTCCAAAATCTAATTTATACAACTTCCAACCACAAATCTCTAACCCAATCAAGTTCCCAACACTAAAACCCATCCTATATCTAGTCTCATCAAGTTATACACCCTTAAACCCAAGTATGAACATCAAATACAAGATTTAAATACCCAAAATCTAGGTTTTGATATATATAGCCAAAATCCAATTCTTTTGCCCACAAATTATAAAATAAAAATACACAAATGAATTATTTAGCGAGATTAAACACTTGTCTCGAAATTGTAGAGGTTGAATCGTCCTCGAGATTGCGTATGGGTCGAAAATCTCCAAGCTTTCTCCTCTCTCTCTCTTACTTTCCTCTTCTTGCTCTTTTTCTTTCTCTTTCTCTCTTTCTCACAAATGAGATAGGCTAATTTGTAAGCCTCTTAAGCCTTTAAAACATAAATCCCAGTTTTAAATGACAATACACACTTTAAATGACTCATTTACTCCAATTCAAGTCAATCTAACTTAAAAATATTCCAGAACCGAAATAAATCTCAAGGACAGTCATTTTGACTATCTTGACCCATCCGAAATCAATCGCGCACTCAGAATCATCATCCGAAATTCTTTATAACATCCTCAATTTTTTTTACCTCAATTTCCAAATTCCAAAATTCATAAAATTTAAATAAATTTTATTTCTCCCAAAAATTTAATTTCTCAGTCCCACAGTCACGTGGTATTACAGCGGATTCACGCATGATATGGACCATTGGAAAGGAAATTTGTATTCTCATATTCCTATGAGAGTGCAATTATCTTCACTCAATTTGGAGACTTAACCAAAGTCAATGGGGCTCGAGGGCATCCGGTGACCTCTTGATCAAGGTTTGGAGTAAAAAGGTGAGTACGCGCGAACCATGAGGCCGATTCATGCATGGTATGGACCGTTATAAAGGGGATTCAAATCCCTATGAGACTGCAATGAGTTTCGCTCAAGTTAGACAGTTGACCAAAGTCAAGCAGGGCTCGAGAGTAGAGGTGGCAATTCGGGTTAGTCGTGTCATTTTCGGGTCGCGTTGATTTTTATTTTAGTATAAGTTTTGGGTACTCTTAAATCTGTACAAGCTAATCGGGTCATGTTCGGGTCATGTTCGGGTTATTACCGTAAACGGGTTATCGGGTCAAAAATTGCCAGCTCTACTCGAGAGTACCCGACGACCTTTGGATCAAATTTTAAGTAAGACCCAGGGTCTTATGGTGGGAGGAGAAGCGTTAGTAATCTAAGGAGGTATTTAAAGGGTACAAGGATGGGGTGTTTACAACACTCATGATGATTGTTGGGCTGAATGACTTTGATAATGGTGAGATCTCGAGTTTTTCACAGACTGTGCCAAATTGTAGGTGATATTGGCCAATAATAAAAGCATTAATTGGAGATTGGCCCTAAATAATTATGAATTCAAAAAAATAATAAAATAAAGAAGACTAGATGTATGTGGTTCATCATATAGGTCTACCTACGTCCACGAGGAAGTGAAATTGGTATATTATTGAGGAGGAACAATGGCGATTGGAGTGATATGGTTACTAGCTCAGAGTTCAAGTTACCACATGTAAGTTACAATCAATGCCCTCAACTTGGGTGAGGCCTTCTTTATTTATAAGCTTAAGAATTCTCCTAATCTAGGTTTCTTTATATTAATTTTTATTATTAGTTATAAAGTCCTATAAGGACCGGTCCTCTAATTCACCCACATAATATTCCGAGATAAATCAGGTGACATCCACATAAAACAAATTCAACGAGTCTCCATTCAATATATATATATATATATATAGTCAAACTCTCTAATATATCACATTAAATAAACTTAAAAAAATACATAATATATCATGCATTTGTGCATGTATGTATATATGTATATATTTATGTGTATCCGTTTCATGTATATGCGTATTACACACACACACATATGAATGCCGGTTTTTAAATCAAGTTGTAACTAACCAAACGAGCCTAAACCTCTCTTTTCCGCATTGCATATTTTTCCTACTTTTTCAGGATAGGAGTCCCGAGTATCTCCCCCCTTTTCTTCCTGCTGTTGTAACTTGGACGGTAAGTCTCTTCTTGCATGGGCTCCACTTAGTCCTACTATGAAATCTCGCAAACGCGCCCTCACTGTCAAAAGGTCAACCCCAAGACTCTCTATCTCTCATACATCTTTTTGTTTCTCCTATTTTCATCACCACCACAATCACAACACATTGTCAAGAGTCTCTCTCTCTCCCTCTCACTCATATCTTTAGCTTTACAAGATAGATAATACCTCAAGGATCTTACCCTCCTTCTTGCTTTCTACCGGTCGTTGTTGGGCTAATTAGGCCCATTGAATGCATGCATGTTTGAGCTCCATGTTAGTTTTATGGCCACCACTCCTAATCCTAAAATGACCTCCACTTTCGTTTCTCCACATATTTACCCACTCACCTTATTCTTCTTCATCTTCTTCTTTCTCCTCACTCTCATGGTCAACCAACAACACACCTTACCCCCACCCATCTCAAGACATGAACATTTGAACAACCCAAAAATTTCTCAAACAAATATCGGAACCCAAAATCCCCCTACAGGTAGACGTGGAGGGCCTAAGTATAATAGATCACCACTTTGGTCTCGGCGAGAAACGACTCTAAATGCTAGCGCTCATGAAGTTCCAAGTGGTCCAAATCCAATTTCAAATCGGTAAGAGATGATCCAATCAAATCAAGCAGCCATGTTTGTAGTTTTTTTTTTTGTGTGTGTGTTTCAATCATTCGATGTATGTATACAGTTGATTACAATATTGTAATAGCTAGATTAAATTTTATAGTTATTGGTGGTATTATTCCTAATTTTGTCTTCCCATCATTTAGCCCCGTGTATATATGATATTATTGATGGAGTGGTAGTGGTTAATCTTTGGGTGCTATATATCTCGATTTTTCTATTCTTTTTATCATATGTAGTTATAACAATCATGATTTGATAAATGAGACGATTCCGCTAGTCTTCCCCACACACGTGAAAGTGTTAATTGTATAATGCATAAAGACAATCCTTCTTTTTCAACACTTAAATTAATTACTGGACCTATTCATTTAGGCCTTAGTGATGATTATTATTTTTAAGTAAGATGGAAAAACAATATTAATCAGTTTAAGTTCTGTAAACAAAAGTCACTGTCATATTTTTCCTTTTTAACATACACCAAGTTACTCAATTTCCTACAAAACTCAACTTGATGTTTGAGTAAAACTATGATCGACCATACTTTTTATAAATGTGACCCACACCCGGCCAAAGGGAGTCATCATTATCCTGATCAATATATTTTCTCAATTATATATTCGATCACTATTCTATCAGCTATTCTTAATTATAAACAATTGTATACAATCACTGAATTAAAAGAAAATGAGAGTATGAATAAGGACGAAATCCAATTGCAAAAATACTAACATATCCCATAGACTAAATTTAGCAAGAATATATAAAAAATATATATATTATATAAAATTAAATTAAATTAAATTAAATTTACAATTAATATTCTTTTAAATAATATATATCTAAAATAACTATACCTTTAATTTATAATCTGTTATGAGATTTATCCTGTTTGAGGAATAGATAGTGTGGGGTGGAACTACTAAAATGCATTAAATAGGTGACTCTTGTCAGGTAAAAGCATCAACAGTGCACTACTTTTCAAATGACAAATAAGGTAAATGAACAAAAGTAGATTTCATGGACATAATGATTACCATATGTATGTAGCGTTAGGGCTTTATGCATTAAAACGAGACTGCATGTAATTATTAAAGTAAAAGGAAAGTGCAAATAAACCATTGTTTTGCGTGTAAAGTCATTACAGACTACTACACATGTAGGGTTATATAAATTATCATGAAAGTAAGAAAAATGGGGAATATTTTTTTTTACCAAGGATACCATATTACAAGTTTGTATAATTTTTTATTAGTAAAATTAGTATTTTTCATAATAATATACAAAAGATTATTAGAAAACTAAGCCTAAGAGCGTTTTCAATAAATTGAAAATTTCAAATTTATTATTTTGTATTCAAAATAAGTTAAAGAGATTTTTTGCCCTACTGTATAATTGAAAGTATTTGTTTATATTTTAACTTATATATTTTGAGTACATATAACTCAATAATAGTTGAGGTGTTTATTAACTTATAAAACTTAGTAAGTATGAAGCCTAAAATTTAGAATCCAAAGTAAGGAAGTACAGGAGTAAGAAGTGTCCCTTTCTCATCGTAGTGGTTTAAGAAGATGAATGGTATATTATCTAGGGAACAATAGCTGTGCTCGTGTTTTGTCACTTAGTTTGAAAAGGTGGGTGCAATGACCATAGATTAGAAGGGTGTCCTTCGTCCTCATCCGCCTTCATATCAGTGTTATCATATCTCACTCTTTGTTTGTTACCTTCTTTTGTTTGTTTTTAGATGGAAGCACTTGCCAACTTGTTTGTTACCCTCTGTCTGTCCATGCATGACTTTCATATTTTGGGCCAAACTAAATGTACAAGTAATAGGTATTAGTTTTGAAAATTGGAACCGTTAGATGCAAAAGCTTGTCAACCGAGACTGATGGCATAGTTTTGTTAGTATATATCTATCATAATTTTCAGTATTGGGGTGGATTGAATTTAGTTATCAGTTTTGGCGCTGTCAAAATAATGTTTGATCAACCGAAGTCATAAATCGCGAATAAAAATTAGTCCAGGTGCTCGTATGTTGTCCGAACACCTCATGGTATGCTAAAAAAAAAAATGTATCATACGGATTTTGGGTTGGGTTGGTTGCTTAGTGAACTCCCAACATAACTCAAGTTTACGTGTATAAAAGGGAGTTCACCTATTTTATAATTAAATGCTATAGGCTATATTTTATATTAGCTTTGAGGTAAATAAATTGTTTACAATATTGAAAATGTCGAACGAGCTAAATTTAAACAGATTATGACATTTTTATAAAAGAAAATTCCTTCTAAATTCGTATACCAAATTGTAATTAATAAACGGAAAACGAATTAAAATAAAACATACAAAACAAAATAATTCACATATAAAAAATCCAAAAAGATGTTGATACAAGTACTTATCCATGGAACATTGAATTAATAATTGCGCCCAAGCGCTCCCTTTTGCTCTCAACCCTATAACTATGACTCACTGAACTTGGTACTAGCCTGCCCAAGGAGCATCATCCATAAAACGTCCCATTTGACATGTCTGGTCTTGCTGCACGGCCTGCTCGGTCGACACTCCGGTGGTGCATTAGTTGGAATTGAGAGAGAGTGACACTATGTCCCACATAACCCCTGTAATGACCCGTACTGAAAACTAAGAATATTCGATTGTTAATTTGCGGCTAAATCACTGACCATCGAAGCTATGGTTATTCCAGCTAAGCAGACGATGAAAGTCCATGAATATATATGTGGATTAGCAGTGGCGGATCCAGGATTTTGTGTGAACTGGGGCGAAAGTTTCGATAGTTGCCGGGGATTCGGGGGCGGGAGCCCCCGAGGCGATTTTTTTGGGGGGGTCGAGTTTTTTCGAGCATTTTTTGGGCTGCTTTTACTTTTTTGGGCATTATGTTCATTTTCAACACTGATTGAAGTGGGAGATGACATAACCTCAGCTTCAGATACTGTTGGTGCATTGTCTTCTCTTTTTCGTTTAAAAAATTTCTCTATTGATTCCCAATATTTACAAATTTAATTTAATTTCACATATAAATTTAATTTCATATAAATTTATATAATTTTACACAAAAATAAATAAACAGACACATATAAACAATACACAAAATAAATTTATAAATTCACATTATAAATTTAATTTCATTTTAGTATAAATAATTTTAGTATAATTTCAGTAGTAAAAATATATAGGATTTTTCTTTTACTTTGGTACGAAAGAAGAGAGAGCACCATATTAAGTTATGTTTTTTTTTTTGTTTATTACAGATTTTCCCCTGAACTTTTAATATAATTACAAGTCACCTCCGGGTTTAATTTTTTACCAAAAAAAAAATTTTTTTTTTTTTTTTTTTTTTAAAAAATGAACTGGGGCGGCCGCCCCGCTTCGGCCCGGGCTGGATCCGCCCCTGTGGATTAGTAAGCACCATGGTTAATAAATGTGTAATTGTAGAGCTTGGGGCTCCAAGAAAGACTAATAACGAAAATAATGGATAATAAGCGAAGCTTAATGATCCCAAGAAAATGTGTTCACATAATGTGTGTGTTGTGACATTTGCAAATCGTATAGATTTGTGCCTGCTATAGTGATGATTGGAAATAATGAAAACATTGTAATCACTAACATGTAACTCGCATACGAATATTGTTAAATAAATATTTCGTTAAAATAATTTATAATCTCACTATAAAATCATCTTAAAAATTATTAAATTTTTATATTATTTTACTGTATTAATAAAATGAAATATAAAATTTTCTAATGCTTTTTTGTCCATTTTCATGATAATCTCACTCATATTTGAATTGAATTTTCTTTAAATAATATTCTCACTTTCAAGATCCTATCAAAAAATCATGAAAATAATTAATTTTTTATTATTTTAAAAAATTAGTTAGCATATAATTCACACT
Source organism: Sambucus nigra (assembly GCA_949130495.1). Taxonomy (NCBI): domain Eukaryota; kingdom Viridiplantae; phylum Streptophyta; class Magnoliopsida; order Dipsacales; family Adoxaceae; genus Sambucus; species Sambucus nigra. The sequence continues at coordinate 318,182,338 of OX422222.1, forward strand.
TAACACGAATTTTATATATATGTGCATCTGTGTGTGAAATAATCCAGAGGACCTATTCCAAATTCAAGCACTCCTATTTTTTATTTTTGGCAATTCAAATTCCTTTTAATACATGTAATGTTATTATTTGATCCAAATCTAAGTGTAATCACAACATATATAATTAGTCATGTTAGTCATCGTTACGTTATATGCATAAATAAAAGAACAAAAACACAGTGCTATCCAAACTCATCAACAAATCCAATCCAACTCATCTGTAGGATTGAAACTCCTTTCCAAAAGATCAGGGAAAATCAACAGCACATCAAGCATTATAGTCTGCATGGTATTAAACCTCACATACATACTCAAATCAGGATTCCTAACAATTATAAAGTAAAGGGTCAGAAAAATCAAAACCCCATTAAAGGGGAAGCCTTTAAACACCCTGATAGATGGGTAATAATGTATTTATCGTACTGTATACCATCAAAGAATGGTTAGAAGTAACAGTCGGTTGAGATCAAACGGAATGGGGCATCTGCGGATTCGGTGCCGTCGAATTTGGCAAATATGAGGGTTTTGATTCTGGGTTTTGTTTAGGGGTTGGATAGAGAAATAAGTGATGATGGGTGTCTAAGAGTGAGGGAGAAGAGTGAGGTTGAATAAATAGATTGTTTATTTGAGAAGGTTAAAGGTGTTACAGTTGATAAAAGATTGGTGATGGCCATTCTATTGGAAAGATAGATAGAAAAAGAGAGAGTTGCAAAATCAACTCTTGTTCATCAGCTACAAATATCCCCAGAAGATCATACTTGGAGAAATCACATGCAGTTAGTGGACTCAGTTGTATGCCTATTTTGATGGGGGATTTGAAGTCTCTATCAACCCCATTCCACCCAATTTTCCGAGTAAGAGGAAATGGCTTCATTATATATATATATATATACGCCTGGACAGTCACGTGGAAACTGAATAGTTTTTTTTTAGAATATTAAAAAACAAATCGATGAAATGAACGGATAACTGAATACTTTTTTTGAAACTTTTTATATATTGGAAAATTAACCGGTAGAAATGAATGGAGAACTAATGTATTTATTAGATGTCATTAACCTCTAATACTATTCAGAATAAAAGGGAATGTGTCTAAATAATTATGACATTAGCATTGATCATTTAAGAACAAAAATAAAGAACGGTGTACACCAAAACATGCCATTTATAAGACCATGTTTGGTTGCAATGTTCATGGTTGTTATGGATTTCCCATATTTGGGGAAGAAACTAAAGCCACTTGGATACATTACAGTGGTAAGATCAGTTATACGGGTCATCGTAGATTTCTTTCGACCAGTCACCCTTTTAGGAACGACAAGTCTAAATTCTTACCATTCGGTCACGAGCGTATACAAAATCTGTTCGGCTTTCTGGTCATCATATCGAGGAAAAGTGGAAGGTTGTGACTGCAGGGAATACGTATGTAGGAAAACACCCTCAGTTTGTAAACCTAAAGCATAAAGCTAGGGAGGATCTCGGTGACCCTAGTAAAACAAAGGCATGGTCTAAACGATCAATATTTTTTTACTTGACATATTAGAAAGATCATCATGTAAGGCATGTAATTGATGTGATGCACACATAGAAGAATGTTACGGAACATATCTTGGTGGATCTCATTCAAAATATGGAGAACGAGTGATCTACAGAAGATCAAAATAAATAAGAAATTGTGGTTAAAAAATGATCCTATAACAAAAAGAACTTTTATCCCTCGGTTGTTTTCACTTTGACTACTAGTGAGAAAAAGATCCTCATAGACATGTTGTTCAACTTAAAGATTCCGACTAGTTATTTCGGTAACTTGCACAGGGTAGTAAGCTACCAAGGAAATGACCTGAAATAGTGCAAGTCTCATGGTTGGCACCTTATCATTCAATTAATTCCTCTGCTGTTCAGGTATTGCTTCTCAGAGCACAAAGATCTCTGTCGAGAAATTATGAAAATAAGTTTGTGCTTTACCCTAATTTTTGCAAAAGTGGTAAACAAAAAGCACATTGAAGCTACGAAACTAACTTTAGCCGAGGCATTTTGTGTACTAGAGAAATAATTTCCTTCACCATTCTTCGATATCAGCATCCACCTTCTTATACATTTATGCGATGAGGATTTATTGTGTTGTCCCGTTATGCATCGTTGGATGTATCCTTTCGAGTTCTTGATTAAAGCCTTCAAAGATTACGTTAAGAATACTCGGTATATTGGAGGGTCAATTAATGAAGAATATATTAATGTAGAAATCATTATACGCTCAGGAACATATGCCAGAATAAGAGCCAAGTAGGTTCAATCATATTGGGGAATGAGTGTTTGAGGATGAATTGCCTTTTGGGAACCCTAAAGAGATATGACTTACTAATCTACAATACGAGCAAGCAGCTCTTTACATCTTCGAATCGCAAGATGAAGTTGAAGATTGGAGGGAGTAAGTAGCTATATAATTAACTGAATTATTCTTGTTAAATTATGTATATTCTCTATTTTATGATCTAAACACTACAATTAACCTTTAGGAAGTAAAAGAACGAAATTTCCCAAAATCATAGGAGAAGTTATACAACGAAGAATTTTTAGGGCATGGATATCAAAAGAGGTAATTTCCACCTCTTATGTGTGTCATTATTTATTCATGTGTTGTAAAAACATACCCCAATACAAATTTGTTAATAAATGCAGCTTCTAAAAAGAGATGATGTCTCTTCAAGGCTTGCACGCCTAGTAAAATGTCCCAATTTCGTGTGAAATGGTTTAAGAATTTTCACACCAATGGTTTTGATTTCATTTCATATCCATATAAGAAAAATATTTTCTTCCAAAATAATAGAATTTTAATTTCTTCCTTAACTACCTCTGTCACTAGCAAAAGTAATTAAAAATTAAAAGATACGGGGCTAAACTATTATGAGATTGTTCAACAAATCCTGAAACTTGATTATTTAGATTTCATAGAAACCATATTCTATTGTGATTGAGTGAAATTGGATGACACTACGAATGCTTGTAAAGTGGATTGTGACTTAAAACTTATCATGGTAGATTTATCAAAGATAAGGAGTAAATATTGCATAGTCGATGCGCATTTTATTTATGCCTTTCAGAACGTAAAGAATGTATTCTACTCAAAGCGCATAAGCGATGGCAACTGATCTATTATTGTGCATGCACCAAAGGGTATGACTACTCAAGTAGGCGCATTAAAGGCTTCGAAATAGTTTGAGTCTGCTCTTGATGACAACCCCAATTTTAAAGATCTTTTAGTTGATTTAGAGAAAGATTGAGTATCAAAACATATTTTTACTCTGACAATCCTATTTGTACCTAAATTGTAACCTATTATGATATTGGCGCATTGGAGCTTTAGTTTTATTTATGAATGTTTAGTTTGAATTACGAATGTTTAGTATGATTTATGAATTAACTAGGATGGTACGGGACAAATGTGACTCATAAGAACTGACTGTGTAGTCACAGTGCTCCCAGTTTGAGAATATGACAAAAATTTACAAATATCTAGTCTTAGGCTTAATAACATGCCTCTAGAGGGCAAAAACCTAAAACAGCCACCAAACGACCCTATAAGAGGCACAAGCACCTCACATGAGACCAATGTAACTCATAAAAAATGACCGCATAGTCACGAAAATCTCGGTTTGAAAATACGATGAAGATTTGCTAATATTTAAACTTGGTCTTAAAAACATGCTGCTAGAAGGAGAAAACTCAAAATATCCCCCAAACGGTCCCATATGAGGCACGAACACCTCGCACGGGACCAATATAACTCGTAGGAATTGACTGTGTAGTCACGGGACTCTCGATTTCAGTTAATGATGAAACTATACAAATACCTAAACTTGGGCTTAAAAACATGCCGTTAGAGGGCGAAAACTCAAAACAGTCTCCATATGGCCCCGTAAGAGGCACGAAGACCTAGCACAAGACCAATGTAACTCCTAGAAATTGACCGAGTAGTCAGGGTGCTCCCAGTTTGAAAATATGACTAAAATTTGCAAACATCTAAACTTAGTGTTAAAACAATGCTGCTAGAGGGAGAAAATCCAAAACAACCCCCAAACGACCCTGTAAGATGGACGAACACCTCAGACGGAACTAGTGTAGCTCGTAGGAGCTGACCACGTAGTCACGGTGCTCTCGATTTGAGAATATGACTAAAATCAATAAATATCTAGACTTACGCATAAAAACATGATGCTAGAGGGCAAAATCGAAAAAAAAAACAAATGGCCCCGTAAGAGCACGAACACCTCACATGGGATCAATGTAAGTCGTACGATCTGACCTCGTGGTCACGATGATTTCGAGTTTATAATATGACTAAAATTTTCAAATATCTAGACTTAGGCTTAAAAATATATCTCTAGAGGGCGAAAATCCAAAATAGCCCCCAAACGACCATATAATATGCATGAACACCTCACACGAGACTGATGCAACTCTTAGTAACTGGCTGCATAGTCAGGTGCTAAAGCTTTGATAATATAAATAAAATTTGAAAATATCTAGACTTAGGCAGAAAAACATGCCGCTAGAGGATAAAAATTAGAAAGAGCCCCCAAACGGTCCCATAAGAGGCAGGAAACGGAACTAATGTAACTCACAGGAACTGATCACATTGTCACGGTGCTACCGATTTGATAAATATGACTAAAATTTACAAATTTCTAGACTTATGCTTAAAAATCAGCCGCTAGACGGATAAAACCCAAATTAACCCGTGACGGCCATGTAAGATGTACAAACACCTCGCACGGGATCATTGTAACTCGTATAAACTGAATGCATAGTTACGGTGCTCCCAATTTGAGAATAGGACTAAAGTTTATATGTATCTAGACTTAGCTTAAAAATATTCTGGTAGAGGGAAAAAACCAAAAATAATCCCCAAACAACCCCTAAGAGTCACAAACACCTTGCACGGGACAATGTAACTCGTAAAAACTGACTGCATAGTCACGGAGCTCTTAGTTTGAGAATATGACTAAAATTTATAAATATCTAGACTTAGGTTTAAAAACATACTGCTAGAGGGAGAAAATAAAAAACAACCTCCAAACTGCCCCGTAGGAGGCACGGACACCTCGCATAGGAGCAATGTTAATCGAACACTACATCAAAAAGGCTAAATTGGCACCCTTGACCCGGACACCCATCTCACGGTCAAAGACCGTGAAAAATGCATTTTTTTTGTTTGTCACGGACTTGTCACGGTCAATGACCGTGACATATCCGTGACAATATTAAAAATATCAAATCTAGCCGCTTCAATTTTTCTTTCCCGCTTTCATTTCCCTCATTTATTTCTCTCTCTCTCTCTCTCTCTCTCTCTCTCTAAGACTTGCGATTCTCCTAAAACCTGTGATTCTCTCTCTCTCTTTCTCTCTCTCTTTCTCTCTCTCTCTCTCTCTTTATTTTATTTATGTTTATGTGTGTGAGTTTGTGTATGTGCATCAACATGTGAATGTGTGTCTGTATAGAGATTGAGGTTTGTGTGTGTGTGTGTGTGTGTATATGGGTCAGTGTGTGTGTGTGTGTATATGGGTCAGTGTGTGTGTGTGTGCGTGTGTGTATCTGGGTTAGTGTGTGTGTGTGTCTGTGTATGTGCATATGGGTGTGTGTGTGTGTGTATGTGGGTCAGTGTGTGGGTTAGTGTATGTGTGTGTATGTGTGGGTCACTGTGTGTGTATTGATTTTTTTTATAAAATTGAAATTGGTAATGTAATTGTGTGAGTGTGGCATTGAATTTTTTTTTATAAAATTGAAATTGGTAATGTAATTGTGTGTGTTTTGGGGTCACTGTTGGGGGGGGGGGGGGGTATTGAATTTTTTTTATGAAATTGAAATTGTGTGTGTGTTTGGGGGTCACTAATGTAATTGAAATTTATTTTATCTCTGTAATTGAAGCAGTGGCGTCCATCTCTCTCTCTCTACGCACATTTCAATACATCTCTCTCTCTCTCTCTCTCTCTCTCTCTCTCTCTATATATATATATATATATATATATATATATATATATATATATATATATATATATATAGACACACACACACACACACATACACGTGGAGATTGTTGAAATGTTGAATTGTTTGGAATTCTTGAATTGTTGATTTGTGGATTTGAACATTTACATGGCCATTGAGTTTTGGTTGGCCCTAGGAATTTCTAATATATTGCATTATTATTTGCATTGCTGTTTGAGACTCTTGAATTTTTGTTGACTGGTGGATTTGAACACTTAGATGGCCATTGAGTTGGTTGGCCCTAGGCATTTATAATATTTAGGGTTGTGATTAAACCGAATATAAATAAGTAATCATGCATTCACATGAGAATACATGCATGCATGTAGCCCGCAAAGCAAGTGTTATATAACAAGTAACGAGGGTAAAAGGTAATAACGGGAACCGCAATAGATAGTCATTGGCTTTCTATTGTGGTTCTCGTTACTATAATCTAGGCATGCATGTGCAAATTTATATTAAGTCAACTTGTTATATAACACTTTCTTTGGGGGGTGCATGCATGCATGTATTCTCATGTGAATGCCTGACATAACGGCTCTGTAATATTTATAACTACTTTAAATTACATATAGTGCGCATAGATACTAGCATTCTAGCTCTTATATGTAGGCATTCAATAGTCCTTAGACCTGTTCGAGAGTTATTACCCCTGTAATGAGATATCTCGAATTGTCCCGTTTGGAAAGTTTGGGACTGCATAGTTTCTGTATAATAATATTCTTAGTGGCTTAAACTTGTTACTTTTGTGGAAAGTTTTATTGTCGTATCTTAATGTTCTCTGGGTACATACTAGATGATGTGATGTTAAGTGTTATTTCAATTGATAAATTGAAATAACACTTACACTTATGAATCTATGGCGTGTACTTGGAGAACTATAGGGATATGCTGCCAAATTTTCCTATAATTGGAACAATGTGCATGAGTTTTTAAGTATATTACAAAAATATGCAATCTTGAATGAGATAGGACCACTCACCCTTTAAAGGATATGGAGTAAATAGGAATTATATTACTTTTAGACACAATATATAATTTGAAGGTTCCATGTAATTTTTCATCCAACTTGCAAAGGATTGTGAATTATGCTACCCATGATTTACATAAGTGTAAGTCCCACGATTGGCATGTGATCATGCAATTGGTTTCTCTATTGTTTAAGCACTGTTTCTCCAAGCACAAGTATTTGCAAAGGGCTATTATGAAAATTAGTATTTGCTTCTCACTTTTATGTGAGAATGTAGTCAATCGAGATCACATAATGGCTACAAAATTGGCAGTGATTGAAGCTATTTGTGTGTTGGAGAAGTACTTTCCACTATAATTATTTGACATAAGTGTTCACTTGTTGGTACACCTATGCGGCGAGGCACTTCTTCGCAGCCCAGTTAGATATTGATGGATGTATCCGTTTGAAAGATTAATGAAAGTTTTCAAACATTACGTCAAGGATACACGATACATTAAAGGATCAATTGCAGAGGAATACAAAACTGTGGAGTCATCAATCTACACTCGGGAATATATGCCTTACCCTTGCAGCGTGGATGACAATGATGAGTTCATTGAGGAGGGTGGTCATGTGATGGGCAAATGAGAGAAATTAACGAGTTTACAACATGAACAAGTAGCTCGTTATCTATTTGACACACATGAAGATTTCGAAGAATGGAAAAAGTAAGTTTATATTATTTTAACTTTTACATTATTTTGATTTGTATACATGATCAATTTTGTAATACATTCATCACGATCAATGCATAAAATATGACGCGTGTGGGAACAATAAAAGACGAAAAATAATGGCACAATCAGACAACGAATTTAGGCTGTGGTTGTCATATGAGGTAATTATAAGGAAAATGTCTCTTATTAAATGTCACATTACAAGCAAGCTTTACAACTAACCTAATTAAGTTATCTATATTCTCAGCTCTTAAAGACGGGTGATGAGACAGCAAGGCTTGCTCGTCTAACCACTAGACCCTTGTTCATGGCACAATAATACAAAAAGTATAGATGGAATAGTTACGTATTCGGTGCAAGGGTGTATGAGGAAAATACAGATGTATAGAACTCGGGCATTTCATACAAGGCTCTTACTTATTTTCGAGCGAGCACGAAAGATAAAAATCTCGTTGAAGGTGAAATGACTTGCTATGGTTGACGCAACTTTAAAAGTGTCTCTAGTGCGTGATTATATCGGTTAAGGTGTAAATCAATCGTGTAAGTAATAATCCGAGTAAGTCGGGTATCGAACACGGGGAATAGGACGTAAGACGTGACGATGAATAGGAAGGGTAATTAATATTATGGTTGACTCTAGAAAAGAAGGAAAAGATGATTGTTTTGAGATTTTTTTCAATTAACTAAAGAAAACTAATTAAACTAGTAACTTAACTACGCGTGAAATAATAACGGAGTGGTTTTAAACTATGTGAGAAAATGGGATTAGGGTACAATTCCCGATGTCGTCGGTAAGTTAGTTGGATATAAAAGGTTCAAAAATTATATTAATAATTCGAAGAAAACATTTAATCTTTCAAAGAATTAACTATATGAGGATTTAAATCCGCACAATAATTAATCAATAATAAATCTAACGTGAATGATTACATTGTCGGTACACATATTACACTCTCAAATACCTCAATTACCTATGGCAAACGAGATTAAGATATCCATAATACGTGTTTTGACAAAATATCAAACCTTCAAATTATCTCCATAATATTATTCAATTTTATACTCAACTCATCACCTAGGTTGGGTTCATGTACCCCAACCCTCTAGAAATCTAGCTGGACATGGTGCAATTAGATCTAAAAATGATATCTACGTTGCATAAAATCACTATTACGTAAAAGTTGCAAACAAACATGTAGAAAATATTTCTAATAAGGATATAATGAATCATAAACCAAAAAGAAGAGAAAAACTGAAAGCAATAATGAAACAATACTTGGATTGATGAAAACCCCTTGAAATAAATGTAGAAGATGATCAATTGTTGAAGAATATTACTCCTAGGGTTCTTGCCTTCATGATCCTCTCAAAACTATGTAAAAACTAACTATCATATGTCTACCATCAAGATAGAATAAGACTATCACATTTTTCTAAGTATTTCAACCTTGTACAACTCGATTTTTAAGAAATTAATTTACAAATTCTGCCACGCCGGACCGGTTCGATTTTTGTCTTTTTTGGAGGGCGAACCAGTTCGTCTATTCCAGTCGATCGAACCAGTTATGTTTCTTATCCGTCGGTTCGGTTTAATTTAACAATGAGTAGAAGTGGTTCTCCTCAAATAGAGCCGGTTCGCTTTTTCTGAATTTCTCTTCCTTTCTTCTTTGATTTCTTCTCAACTTCGAATCTTCATATATTTTCAATCGGGACTTGGATTTGGATGTTGTTTCTTCCTACACGCTTGTGAACTCGAGATCTTTGACTTATCTTTAGGTTCCTCATTCGAATTCCGTGTGTACAATTTCTTTTCTACCCTAAACTTTTCTTCTTTTCTTTCTTTCTTTATTTTGGTTTCTCTTTTTTCTTCACATGCACCAAATACCTATAAAATGTCAGAGAAATACACGAAACTTGATATACTAGATAGAAGACGTCAGTAACCATGATATGAGATAAATCAACTTAACTTACACCGCACGTATGGGGTGATAAAAGCCTCTAAATTATAATGTTAAATACGAAGAATTTATGCCTAATCAAACCCCCCTAACTTATAACTTTGATGGTCCCGAGCAATGTAAAAGAATTAATCAAGGTCAAAATTCTTAGCAAACATGTTATTGGGATAGAATACCTTTTTCGCGGACGAGCAATTGCATTTAGCGTATGCAACAAGCCGTTAAACTCCTAGGTTACCCTAGTAGGACGAGTGATGTGTCGTGAGGGTTTACAGTGTATGTACCCATAATATTCATTTTTCGAGTCAAAGAAAAAAAATCAAAATACTTAAAAATTATATAATTTAAACTCCCCAAAAATAGTCATCGTAAATTTATATTCAAGAGTCTTAATTTGTAGTGCGTGTGTTCGAAGCCAAAAATTAAACCGCCAACTTCCATCAATTGATCATTACGTTACTTTCCAAAAATTCATTTTGATTCAATTCTTATGGATGCTCTCACAAACGAATCACTCGGAATGTGGATATTTTCTCTCGGTGTACATGATTTAAAGAGTAAATATAATAGAACACAATTTCATGCACATGAATTTGAAAGACGGGATTTATTTAGGTGAAAAGATCTCTTCATAGGAATAGGGTCATTAAAAAACGGGAAACATTATCTTTTTTTCACACCCTCTCTTATTATCTTTTCGTGTCTTAGCTCTCCACACGGTAATTAATTTCGTTATTCGAATTTGGTTAGAACTTTTTCGGGTTATAAGGTGTATTGGGTAAAATAGGAATGGTTAGAAAGTTTAGAGTTGGAAAATTGGGCTTACTATGTCCGTTAGTGATTTTTTGGGCTCTTGCTCATTATTCTCCTCTTTTTCGCATTTTTTTCCATTTTATGTTTCACTTTTTTCTTTTCTTGCTAATTTTCTTGAGCATTTTTCTTTTATTTTTTCCTTGCCCCCTTCTTTATTTCACCATTTTTGACTTAATTGATGAATGTTTTATTTTCATACCTCCGGACTATATGGGCATTTCGGGGTAATCAAACAAACTCAAAATTTTATTCGGCTCAAAATGGGTTTGCAAATAGGGATAATTTTTCATTACTTTTTATAGCTCTTCATTATCTGAATTACACATTATTTTACCATATGCATCTCGAGAATAATTTAGTTTAGAGATATTTATGGCGCGCTATTCAAGGCAATATTTCACTCATTTTCCATAACCGATCAAAGCAAAGGAATAGAGATCGTCAATGACTTTTTTTAAACGTTGAATCAAACTTTGAGTTAACCATTAATTCGGATTGATTTTATTGCTTACAAAAATCGATAGGATTGAAATCTCACCGGGTTAATTAATATCCACATTTATGCATAAAGTCGTCAATTTTCGCTCAATTTCCATCTTTAGTCAGTTTCGGCTTTGAACATTGATTTTACAATTTGAGACTTCTAAAAAAAATTGTGATATTTTTGAAAAATTGAAATTCCAATTTTTATTTATTTTGAAGGAAAATATTTTTGGCTTTCTCGATTTTTTCAGTTTTTTTGGAAATTTTTGGAATTTTCTAGTTTTTTTTAACTTTTTGACATTTTTCAATTTTTTGGGGCATTTTAAAATTTTATGAAGTTTTTAAAAGACGCACTTGTCACCCTCCCCCCCCCCCCCCCCCCCCAACTTAGACTTTTGCATTGTTCTCAAGCAAAATGACTAAAATCTAAATAAGAAAAGCATAGTGCGAAAATAAAACGAACAAATATTAAAATGCAATAAGACACTATATAACACCAACGCACGACTCAAAAATATAATAAAAAAAATCATCTCATACACGTCGGGGTGCGACGACCTCTATCCTAGAACTTACTCAACCCCGTGTCATAAATCAAAAGTCTGAACAAATTGAAGTCAACCCAATAGAACAAGTATACATATGGATGCACATAATGAATGCGATGAGTGAAATCGACATGCACCACCACATCATAACATAAATGGTCACACTTGAAGATTCTATCATGTTGAAATTCCGAGTGACACGTTAAGCCTAGATTTTCCTTTAATTCGATAATGGATAAATTGGGCTTCAAATATGATGATACTTTAGTGATGTCATCAGTCTCATCCAAGAACTCCAATGGCACGGGAGAACGTGGGGGAAAGTGACAATGTGATATGACAACCCATGCATCACCGGGTGGAAACACTCGACTTAATTTATCAATCATCGTCACTAATAAATAAAACCTCACGTTTCAGCATACTTTCGAAAAGCTCGGGTGCACGTTCATAAAGAAGGAATTTATTTATCATGTCATTCAAGTCGCTCTCATCAAGGTGGCAAAATGAGTCCAAAAACGATTGAGCTTCAAGAGTGAGGTCTATATCCACCAGGCCAAATTCTTTCTTAAAATTTTCAAGACTTATATCTAAATGTAATTCAATTGTGTCATTATCCCATGGGGTGTTTTCAAGACTCATATTTTTTTTTATCCTATTTTTTATTTTATTTTTATGTTTTTTGAATTTTTTTTTTTTTTTGGCTTTTTAGTAATTACAGTCAAATTCTTAGATTAATTCGACCTAACCTATTATGTCTACGTAGTCCCCGGTAATGGCGCCAAAAACTTAACGCGACTTTAAAAGTGTCTCTATTACGTGCTTATATCGGTTCAAGTATAAATCGGTCGCATAAGTAATGATCCGAGCAAGTCGGGTGTCGAACACAACGAATAGGACATAAGACGTGATGATGAATAGGAAGGGTGTTAACCTTACAGTCGACTCTAGAAAAGGAGGAAAAGATGATTGTTTTGAGATTTTTTTCAATTAACTAAACCAAACTAATTAAACTAGTGACTTAACTATGCATGCAATAATAACGAAGTGGTTTTAAACTATGTGAGAAAATGGGATTAGGGTATACTTCCCCACACCGTCGATAAGTTCATTAGATATAAAAATTTCAAAAATTATATTAGTAATTTGAAGAAAACATTAAATCTTTCAAAGAATTAACTATATGAGGATTTAACTCCGTATAATAACTAATCAATAATGGAATGATTATATTGTCGGTACACATATTATACTCTTAAACACCTCAATTACCTAGGGCAAACAAGGTTAAGATATCTATAATACGTGTTTTCACAAAATAGCAAACCTTCAAATTATCTCCGTAATTTTATTCAATTTTATACTCAACTCATTACCTAGGTTTGGTTCATGTACCCCAACCCTCTAGAAATCTAGCCTGACATGGTGCAATTACATCGAAACATGATATCTACGTTGCATGAAATCATTATTATGTAAAAGTTGCAAACAAACATGAAGAAAAAATTTCTAGTAAAGAAATAATGAATCATAAACCAAAAAGAAGAGGGAAATTGAAAGCAATAATGAAACTATACTTGGATTGATGAAAAGCCTTTGAAATAAATGTAGAAGATGATTAATTATTGAAGAATATTACTCCTAGGGTTCTTTCCTTCAAGATTCTCTCAAAACTATGCAAAAACTATCATATGTCTACCATCAATATAAAATAAAACTACCACGTTTTTCTAAGTATTTCAACCATGTACAACTCTATTTTTAAGAAATTAATTTACAAATTCTGCCACGCCGAACTGGTTCGATTTTTGTCTTCTTTGGATGTCGAACTGGTTCGTCTATTCTAGTCGATCGAACCGATTATGTTTCTTGTCCGTCGGTTCGGATTGATTTAACAGTGAGTAGAACCAGTTCCCCTCAAATAGAACAGGTTCGGGTTTTTTTAATTTCTCTTCCTTTCTTCTTTGATTTCTTCTCAACTTCATATCTTTTCAACCGGGATTCGGATTTGGATATCATTTCCTCTTACGCGCTTGTGAACTCGAGGTCTATAAATTCTCTTTAGGGTCCTCGTCCGAATTCTGGGTGTACTATTACTTTTCTACCCTTGACTTATCTTATTTCTCTTGATTTTGGTTTCTCTCTTTTCTTCACCTGCACAAAATGCATGTAAAATATAAGAGACATACAGGAAACTCGATGTAATAGATAGAAGACATCAGTAGCCATGATATGATATAAATTAACTTAACTTACATCATGTGGGGTGATAAAAGCCTCTAAATGAGAACACACTATATGGTTGACTCACTTGAGTCTGCACCATATTGGAGTTCCAACTAGTTTGGATATAGTGAGAAAATAAGATTAGATGTCATGAGCATCCCTTCTAAGGTGTCTAAAAGATTCATCTTTGAACATCATCCAGTCCAAGACCAATGAATCTACAAAAAGGGAAGTGTTCGTATTCCTATCTCTTCAACACACTATAGGACACAATTTATGCATATATGTGTTAATGTGTATGCACAAATGTTTACATATTTTTAAGGATTTTGAAAATATTTTTTAAGCATATTTAAAAGATTTTTAAACATTTAAAATCATGTTTTAAAATGTTATGGGTTTAATTAGAATTATTATTTCCAGGGTAGAATATAAAATCACTAGAGGTGTGGGTGCAAATTGTATTTTGAAATTTTTAAAAACACACGTTTTGCAATCAGTTATATCCTTACACTTGTTTGTGTTCTACCAGTTACATTTGTGTTTCTTTATACTCTCAAACCTCATAATTAGTTACCACCGTTGGACCATTTATTATCAACGATCTGCATGTCTTAGAAGATAATCCATGTGATAACAGTTAGGACCAATCAGAGTGAGAATAGGAGAGGTGCACTCTCAGCCCTTAGGTTTGAACGTTGAATCGTCAAAGTAATCACAACCTTTTATTTACTTCGAATGTCTTGATCCTTCCTTGATCAGTATAAATAGAGACCCTTTGTTAAGCATTTGAAGACTTTTGGCATTCGTCTCATTTGAGAGAAAAGGAAGAGGGTGGAGAGAGAGAGAAAGAAAATCAGTCGTCCAGAACTATCAAACCCTTAGGTTTTTCTCACAAACCAAACACCTACTTTTCATATTTACTCAAAGTCAGAAAACCTCTTTAGTTGAGAGTTAGATTTTCTAGGTTTTCAAGTGAGTTTGGTGTGTGGTATTGTTGTTTGAAGATCCTCTTCAACCTGTATCTCTCTTAGGAACCCTTATCATAGTGGATCTTGCATTTACGGCTAGAAATTGCAAGATTTGCTAAGAGATATAGTACACGTTATAGTTTAGGGTTTTTTATATCTCTTTTTGCTGGATCTTGCTTTGCATGTGTATATTTCTTAAACATCCATTATCTATTTTTTAAATACATTGAAAAAGAGGCTTCCTATAGTACAAATTTTTTATCTGAAAAAGTTTGTCTCAAAAATACAAGTTTCACCGATTGTGAAATTGTATCGTACATAGATAAGTTTTGAAACGACCGAATCTATTTTCCAAAAAGGTTCTTTTCAAATATGGAAAGTTTTATTGAAATCTGATTTTCTTAGAGATTTGAAATCTATCCATCTCAGATAGAAAACTATGTAATTTATAGAATTTATTTGTATAAATCTCGAGAGGTGTGAGTTGCATACTTGCATGGTGTTTTAGTCACAGTACTATCACTGTCACTCTCATACGAACACCTAGATTGTGAGGTTCATTTGGGAGATACAAGGTTTTTTGAGCCACTGCAAACAAAGGACAAGGAGGAAGGCAAAGAAGCTGCTAGGGAGATCAAAGAGGTCAGATTAGAAATACCTAAGAGGGGGGACTCATGTAGGTACATTTTTATCTTAGTCTTAGGATCTTAAATGCATGCTTAGTTCTTGTAATCTTGTAATATTATTTAATTATTAGTGAATTTTTTATTTTGTGGGGCAGAGGTTACCGTGGATGTTTTCCCTAATATGGGGTTTTACCACGTAAAAAATTATGTCTCTTATGTGTGTGTTTTACTTCTTCAATACTACTGCTATAAACTATTCTCTTGTGTCTCTTGTGCGTGTTTAAAATCCTATTTCTAAGAACCTCATATAACTTGTTCATAATTTTGAAACACATCTTGTGTTACTGATTCTGTTTTATATAAGAGTTTCCTCAAAAAGTTGTTCGGAACTTACTTAACTACAGGAACTTGTGTTAACAACTTCGTAAGGTTCTTCAATTGGTATCAGAGTTGAGTACCTATTTTTCAAAACTTGTTAGATCCTGTACTTTGAAACTGTTTTAAAAACAAAATCTTAATAGACGAGAAATTTGAGCGTCTTGGAAATCTGTCTAGGCCTCCCCTCTTTGATGGAACCGATCTTCCTTACTAGAAAGTAAGGATGATTGCTTTCATCTAAGGGACATTGGGAGATGATGTCTGGGATGCTATAAAAAATGGATATACTCATCCAACTAAGCCTACTGCAGAAGGTTGTAATGTAAGAATAAAAAAACTCCTCAATGAGTTTACCAAGGAAGAAAAATTGCCCTCCTCCTTAAGAAACAATAAAGGGGAAAATGCCATATTTATGTATGTTAATGAACATGAATTTAAATGCATATCTATATGTTCAACATCTAAGGAAACCTAGGACACGTTGGTCACTGCTCACGAAGGTGATACCCGTGTTAAGGCAACTAAAACTAAGATGTTAATCCAACAGTATAATACTCTCCTTATGGCTGAAATTGAGACTTTTGAGGAATTTTATATTAGACTGACTGAAGTTATTACCAAATTGAATGATAATGGAATTATGTATGGTAGGAAATAAATAGTCTCTAAAATCCTTAGATCTCTTCCCCCTAAGTTTGATAACAAATGTTATGCAATTGAGGAAATAGATGGCCCAAACTTAACTCCAAGACTCCTCAGTAGCAAGCTTAGGACTATAGAAATGGAATTGGAATTTAAGAAACATCTTTCCAGTAATCAAAATAGACAAACCAGTCCCAAAGTAGTATTCCAGTCTAAAATGACCGCACCACATTTTATTGTATCAAACATTTATCTGGATTCTAATGAAGAATGTGACTTAAATAACTTAGATAATCAGATATCCCTAATGTCTAAACATTTTAACAAAATTTTGAAGTTTAGAAACAATGTTGCTTCTAAACAAGGGAATGCTTCTTATTCAAATCATTCTAATAACAGGCCTCATGAGAGAAATTTAGACAAACACAACACTAATGACAATAATAGACCAAGGACTGACATGAAGAATGTGAAATACCATCGTTGTGGGAAATTATGTCATTATGCCAATAAATATAGAGCTAAACTTAACAATAACAATGTTAAGGCCAACATATGCCAGACTTGGGATGACTCAAGTGACTCTAAAGAAGATGAGCCTGAGTCTTCCAATTCTTTTTACCCCGTATGTCTTTTTTTGCTAAAATTATTTATTCTGATGATATACCTGAGACTGATTCTGATGCTGTTATGCCTAGATCTGTTGTGACTGGTAATATTGTACCTACTACTAGTTTATCTGATCTTTGCTTACAAAAAAATGTTGTTTATATTGCTAGTAAAAATTCTTCGATGATGTGTGTGAGTCAAAGTGATCTCTCTAATGACGAATTAAATGGGTGTGTGAGTGAGTGCGTTAAATGAACCACTAGGGGACAATTCACACACTGCACTAGAAGAAATTGAAAATGACGATCTAACTGACATTCACACACTTTACACTAAGACCCTTAGGAAGAGCAATAAACTAGAAAAGACTGTTAAGGAGTTAACTGAGAAAATAGAAGCATTAAGCCTAATGGTAAAGCAGAACGATGAGGACTATACCAATCAATGTTTGGCCTATAAAACTTAAACTAAAAATTTTGTTGGAAAAATGAAAGAACTGTCTGAATCAAATGAAGTTTTGGAAAAGAAATACAAGGCAACTTTGATAGATTTGGAACAATTTATAGATTAGGTTTCAAATGTCTTCAAAAAAATTTCTAAGTTTGAAAATAATTCCAATTGTTTTGAAGATTGTATTGCCTCTAGTAAAACCAATTCTGGAGACAAAATAGGCATAGGTTTTGATCAAAAAAACAAGACACAAACTATACCTTTGCAAAATATAAAATTTGTGTCTTCTGGGAAAAGACCTATTGATTTATGTCCTGATTTTTAAGCCTTAAAACTTGATTTTGAGAATAAGCAAAAAGGGCTAGCGATTTTGATGAAAAACTGTCCAAAGCCTACTGCTGAACCTAAGGCTACATATGTTTGCCCCCTGTTCGGAGATTTGAACCTGAATGGAAAAATGTTGTAGTTAAACCTAAGGTCAATGTCCAATAAATGGATAAATCTCTTTTCAAAAATTTTAAAAATCAGAGACAACTGTCTAGCCACCAATAATGTTCATAATGTGATCTTTATGGACACTGCCTCGATGAATGATTTCAAAAAAGACTGTATCAGTTTGTATATAAACCACCAGTTTACAAAAACTTTAACTATTCTAGACAGAGCAAAAATAATTGTGTACTTCCTAAGCAGCCCAATAAAAACTCTAAATATAGGAATAGGAAGAATCGGTCAAACGCTAAGAATAAATCTAAGAGAAATAGTCCTAGATATATTCCTAAACCAAAAGCTCACATAACCATTTGTAACCAAAGTTATATGGGTTAGAAAGGACTATCTACTACCCAATCGAAGTGCAACATAGTTATAAGTGCTTTAAAGCTAAACACACTACATCTGTTGGTATTTAGACTCTAGATGTTCCAAATATATCACCGGAGACGATACTAAATTATCCGACAGAATTGACTTCTTAGGAGGAAATATTTTTGGGGGGGACAGAGTATCAGCTCAGATCAGAGGGAAAGGAACACTTCAAGAAAAAGGACTTTTTATTCTCAAAGATGTCTTATTAGTGAAAGGTCTTAAAGCTAATTTGTTAAGTATATCACAATTTTGTGATTCCAACCATACAGTCACATTCTCAAAAACTAATTGTAAAATCTTAAATGAGAATGGTGATTGCATCCTTACTGGTCACAGGACCCTAGATAATTGTTACACAGTAAATTCGAGTAATGAGGCTTGTAGGTTAGCCAGACTTGATGATAATGAAATCTTGCATAATTGTCTAGGTCACATAAATTATGATAATCTTAGCAAATTAAGCTCCTAAGATATAGTTATAGGTTTGCCAAAAATAAAACCCATTTCAAATGTTGTATGTGGGCCATGTCAAGAAGGAAAAATAGTTAAATATGCTCATAAGAAAGTTAAAGATATTTTAATAGCAAAACCTCTAGAGCTAATCCATATGGGCCTTATGGGTCCTTCTCAAACTGTAAGCCTTTGTGGTAACAGTTATATTTTAGTTATGGTGGATGATTTTACTCGATTCACTTGGGTAGCCTTTTTAATACAAAAATATGATACATTCAGAGAATTTTTAAAAATTCTTTTAAGAATCAAGAATGAAAAATACACCCAAATCAATCGAATATGAAGCGATGGAGAAGGTGAATTTAAAGACTTAGGAATAACAGAATACTTTAACTGTAATGGTTAACAACACGAGCTCAGTGCACCTAAAACACCTCAGCTAAATGGTGTTGCTGAGCGTAAAAATCGTAAAATCCAAGAAATGACTAAGGTAATGATACATGCTAAAAACTTTCCAAAATACTTTTGGGTTGAGGCAGTTCAAACAGCGTGTCATTTTATCAACGAAGTATACCTTCGAAAAAATACCAAACAAACGTCTTATGAACTTTTTTATGGAAAAATACCAACTTAAGATATTTTCGAACTTTTGGAAGTACTTGTTATGTTTGTAAAGACAAATAACACTAGTCTAAATTTGAAACCCGTGGTGACAAAGCCATATTTTTGGGTTACACCCCTAATAGTCGGGCTTATCGCATTTATAATTTGCATACCAAAGTCATAATGGAATCGATAAATGTGATAGTGGGTGACACTAATGTCGAGAGTAAAGATCAACGGCCAACTATAATGGATGAGTCGGAAAATAATTTTACCTATGACTCTCCAGAGATAGTTGATCATTTACCAAATGAGACCCCCAAAGTACCTAATTGGGTATATAAAGATCATCCCATAGATAATATTATTGGTAACCCTGAAGAGCCAGTGCGTAAAAGATCCCAATTATGTAATGTTGCTCATTCTTCATGCTTTGTTTCTTTGATAGAACCAAAGAATGTAAATGAAGCATTCAATGACTCATTCTGGATAGTTACTATGCAATAAGAGCTCGTCCAATTTAAAAGTCATGACATGTGGTATTTCGTACCCGGGCCAGAAAATAAAAGAGTTATTGGCACTCACTGGATTTCAAAAAAATAGATGAGTCTAGGATGATAGTTAGAAATAAAGCTAGATTAGTTTCCCAGGGTTATTCTCAATTCGAAGAAATAGGTCTTAATCATTAAGGTTTATGTTAACGACATAATATTTGGTTCTAATTCCCCTTCTAAGGTTAAAGAATTTTCTAAAGTTATGCATGGGGAGTTCCAAATGTCACTTATGGGGGAGCTTCAGTATTTCTTAGGACTATAAGTCAAGCAAAAAACTGATGGGTTATTCATTTCGTAGTTAAAATATGCTATAAAAATAGTGATAAAGTTTGGATTAGAAATGCCAAGAGTGTTAGGACTCCCATAAGTACTTTAATTAAACTTTCTAAAGATGAACATGTGAAACTTATAGATCCTAACCTATATAGAAGTGTGATAGGTAGTCTATTATACCTCACAGCCTCATGTCTTGACATCATGTACATTGTGTGTGTTTGTTCCCATTACAAAGTGCACTTAAGGAAAGTCATTTGCAATGTGTCAAACGAAAATCAAATATGTTAATGGCACAATAAATTTAGGCATATGGTACACAAACGATACATCTAGCACAATTGTAAGATACACGGACACAAATTGGGTTAGTTGTTCCGATGGCAGAAAAATCACATCAAATGCTTATTACTATAAATGTAATAACTTAGTAGGATGGAGTAGTAAAAAGCAAAATTGCACTTCACTTTCTGCAGCAGAATCGGAATATATAGCCGTAGGAAGCTGTTGTGCTCAATTAATGTGGATTAAGCAAATGCTTAGTGACTATGGCATTAATGAAGAAAAACTACATCTCTATTGCGATAATCAAAGTGTGATAAATATCTCTAAGAAACTTGTTCAACATTCACGTATTAAACACATCAAGATAAGACATCATTTTATTCGTGATTAGTTGAATCTAAATAATTACAGATAAATTATCTACCTACAGAACTTCAATTAGCTGACTTGTTTACTAAGCTAATAGATAACTTGATATTTGAATCGTTACAAAAATCTATTGGTATGGTTATTCTCGAATAACTGTCTATCACCTTTTAGTATATCCTCCGGTTACAATCATGCTGATAATTGGTCTTCGAGGATATAGGGTACGATCGTTTAGAAAATAAAAAAAAATGTCTCCTATCTATGCTTTATGTAGGAGACTCTTGATGTAACCCTTTGATTTTTATAGGTTGTTAGATCATTTATTATGAGTATTTATCTATTTTCACCCCCTTTGTACATTTAACAAAAATTGGGGGAGAAATACTTGAGTAACTTGCAATATTTTTATCTCTATTAACTCAACTAATATGCCACCTTAAGTGTTTTCTTCTAGACATTTCAGAACCATTTGTGCAGATATCACAATTTTAGGGCATTGGTGTGTATGATAGTTGAGTTATGTATTTTGTTTCTCTTATTTTTGGTTCTAGGATGGGAATGGGTAGATAGCTCTTTCATATAGGAAATATAAGTTTTTTTTTTATTTTTACCTACGAGTATAGGTTATTCAAGGAAATTTTGAATCCAATATCCAAAGGGGGAGATTGAGAACACACTATATGGTTGACTCACTTTAGTCTACACTATATAGTAGTTCCAACTAGTTTGGATATGGTGAGAAAATATTATTAGATTGCATGAGCATCCCCTCTAAGGTATCTACAAGATATTCATATTCAAACATCATCCACTCCAAGACCAATGCATCTACAAAAAGGGAAGTATACTTATCTCTTGAATATAGTATAAGACACAATTCATGCATATAGGTATTAATGTGTGTGCACAAATGCTTATATATTTTTAGGGATTTTTAAAACATTTTAAAAACATTTTTGAAAGATTTTTAAACATTTAAAATCATGTTTTAAAATGCTGTGGGCTTAATTAGAATTATTATTATTCCTTAAAAATATGCCATGGTAGAATATAAAAGTACTAGAGACATTTATGGGTGCAAATTGTATTTTGAAAACTTTAAAAACACTCGTTTTACAATTAGTTATATCCTTAAACGTGTTTGTGTTCTACTGGTTACATTTGTGCTTCTTTACACTCTCAAACCTGATCATTAGTTACCACTGTTGGATCATTTATTGTCAACGACCTGCATGTCTTAGAACATAATCCATGTGATAACAATTAGGGCCAATCAGAGTGAGAATAAGAGCGGTGCACTCTCAGCCCTTAGATTTGAACGTTGAATCGTCAAAGTAATCACAACCTTTTATTTACTTCGAACATCTAGATCCTTCCTTAATCACTATAAATAGAGACCCTTTGTTAGCCATTTGAAGACTTTTGGCATTCGTCTCATTTGAGAGAAAAAGAAGAGAGTAGAGAGAGAGAAAAGAAAAAAGTAGAGAGAGAGAGAGAGAAACCCAGTCATCCAAAACTATCAAACCTTTAGGTTTTGTCTCACAAACCAAACACCTACTTTTCATATTTACTCAAAGTCAAAAAACCTCTTTAGTTGAGAGTTAGATTTTCTAGGTTTTCCAGTGAGTTTAGTGTGTGGTTTTACTATTTGAAGATCCTCTTCAACTTGTATCTCTCTTAGGTACCCTTCTCACAGTGGATCTTGCATTTCTGTCTAGAAATTGCAAGATTTGCTAAGAGATATAGCACACTTTATAGTTTAGGGTTTCTGATATCTCTTTTTGTTGGATCTTGATTTGGATATGTATATGTCTTACAGATCCATTCTCTATTTTTTAAATACTTTGAAAAAGAGACTTCCTATAGTCTAAAGTTTTAGATCTCAAAAAGTTTTGTTTCAAAAATAGAACTTTCACAGTTTGTGAAATTGTATCATACATAAATAAGTTTTGAAACGATTGAATCTATTTTTCAGAAAGGTTCATTTCGGATCTAAATTTTTTTGTTGAAGTCTGATTTTCTTAAATATTTGAACTCTCTGCATCTCATATAGAAAACTGTGTAATTTGTAGGATTTATTTGTATAAATCTTGAGAGGTGTGAGGTACAAACTTGCATGTTGTTTTAGTCACATCACTATCACTGTCACTCTTATATGAACACCTAGATTGTGTGGTTCATTTGAGAGATATAAGGTTGTTTCTAGGTGTGGTTCACTTAAGAGATATACGATTGTTTGATCGACTGCAAACAAAAGACAAGGAGGAAGGCAAAGAAGCCGTTAGGGAGATCATAGAGGTCAGGTCAGAAATACCTAAGAGAGGGGAACTCATGTAGGTACATTTATATCTTTGTGTTAGGATCTTGAATGCATGCCCAGTGCTTGTAATCTTGTAATATTGTTTGATTATTAGTGGATTATTTGTTTTATGGCGTAGAGGCCACCGTTGATGTTTTACCTAATTTAGGGTTTTACCACGTAAAAATTTTTATCTCTTGTGTGTATTTTTTACTTGAGTAGCACCCTATTGAATCTGCTAGATAGTATAGAGGGATGGTCTAAACAACTAAAGTCAATTTTTAATTTTTCAAATGAAATATAAAACTTAAACAAGTTAACCCAAATAAAAACTTTGCACCAATTTTAAACCAAGTTATTGCTATAAAATGATTTACTAAAATTTATCTTAACCTAAAACATACATCTAGGTGATAGAAGATAAATAAGATCAATTAGCCAGCACGTCGGTGTATGAGAAAAACCCATAACGGGAAAAGTCTCGGACGACCCAGTCACACAAATCACCATGATGAGGAATTATACAAGACATATAGTAGACTTACAATACAGACTCGATGCCCTCGCAAGCCTTGACTATCTTCAGTCTTTAACCTCTCATTTATAGTGCACACAAGAGTCCACTTAATTTGTGCCACAATGTGTGAGTCCACACATGGCTCGGTATCCACCAAACAGGTTTAGCAACTATCTACGGATATGGAACATGAACACACCTCTTCTTCATTGCAACACTACACCATGGGGTCCAGCGTGTATAAATAGCAATTCGGATATAGAATCCTCAACACAAAACTATTCTCAATCAAGATGAAGAGAATAAACATCATGGTGCCCACAAAACCAGATCTCAAAGTATATAGAATAATGAAACTTGGATCTTAAAACATTTTGGGTGAAACTAGGGTATGGAGGTTTGGGATATGTGTACGAAAACTTTTTTCACTAAAAGTATCTCTAAAAACAAATGTCTGAACCCCTTTATATAGAAAACTCATTTTTTAGGAAGCACGTTTTTCAAGAAAACTTGTTCGAATGAAAATAAGAGTTTGTTCTAACGAAAACACAATCTCGTTCGGACTAGCACGAAAATCGTTCGAATAAACAACGAATCTTGTTAGAACCATCTTTGAACGAGCTTCGAACGATATTTGTAAGAAAAAAATTTCTGATATTGTTCATAATATAGGCCTTTATGTTTTAGGCTAGTTTGGTGTATCTCATTACAAATTGTCACGTGCCGTCATAACGAACCGAACTTGAGCATTTCCAAGATTGCAGACTTCACGACATCTCACCAAGGTATAAAGAAATTTAGAGTTTAATTTAATTTACAAGAATTATTTTTGGGATGTTTATTTTTATCAAAAATGAACAGGATTTTTTTACAGAATTTTTTTTATTTTAAATCTCTCCAAACGAGAATGTGTTTTCGTTAGAAGGGTCGTTCGTAGTTTTATCTAACGAGTGTTAAACGATGGCATACTATTTTGACTCGTTAGAAGGTCGTTTGAAGACTGTTCAAACGAGATTGCTTCTTCATTCAAACAAGATTTTATTTCGTTCAAACAAGATGCATTTGTCATTTGAATGAGCCTTGAAGTTCATTCAAATGAGTTCGTCACCTCGAAATGTTTGAATACGCTATAAACACCTGTTTCGTGTTTAGTTTTTCTAAGACTTTTTCCAGATTCATTTTTGCACATATTTTGCGAAAGTTCTTCATTATTTAGTGTTCTAAAACACTTTTTAATTCACAAAGTGCATCCTGAAAATCTTTCTTGTGAATTCGTTTAAACGCTAGAAAGTTTTGTATCCTTGCATACACCTTTGTGGAAAAGGAATCTCCATGGCTGATTCGTGATACCCGAGGGAACTCACTGTAGAAAACACCGGATGATCGGTGGATACCGAGCGTGGATGGTTGTGTGTGGACTTCTCTTGACTGAGTAGTTTTCTTTAGAGAATTACGAAAATTAGTGCATTATACTTGTGGCGGTTATCAAGTAGTCGGTAAGTTGACTGTCTTGTAATATTTTTAAAGTGCTGAAAAAAAAATTTATCCAAAATGATTTTTTTTCCTGAAACTTTGCCTTTTTGAATGCTTGGTTTTATTTATCTATTTTATCACATAGATGTATGTTTAGGATAAAAAGATAAAATTGATTGAGATTAAAGTTTGTAATCTTTGTTTGTGACCATCCTTGCCGTCGATATTTATTTTCGCAATCTCATAGTGGTATTAATGTGTTCCACTCTCTCTAAATGGTGTCAGAGCATTCTTACTGTCATTTTCAAATTGGTATCAGAGTGATTTGCACTAAGTTATTGTGTTAGATCCTTGTTTAGTGATTTTTAGGTGGTTTAATTTTGCTCTCGATGGATTCCCATAGGTTTGATGACTTAAATCGTTTGAATTTGAAGTTTGCTAAAAGAATTGAAATTCTTGAACAAAAATTCGTTTTAAAGCTGCTATGGATCTTTTGCAAACTCTTCAAACTCAAAGAGATTTCTTTCGTGAGAAACTTGTGGACATGGATCGTGATTTTAAAATTTTAAACTGGTCCAAGAAAGAGAGTGATGATAGAGTCCGATTTTTAAAAAAAAGAATTAAAGGACTTTAAAAATTATAGGGTTAATGTATGTACCGTTGAGGATAGTATTTTGATTAATGATTATAAGGCACGTGAGAAAACTCCTAGGAATAAGATTTCTCTCATTGAGGGGGAACGAAATAACCTTGTAGGAATGATTGAACATATGAAGAAGGAGTGCCTAAAATTGAAAGAGTTTAATTATTTGCTTGAGTCTAAAATTTTGAAGTTAAAGGATGATTTAAAAGACTCAAGTAGCTTTGGTAATAATGGCTCTCGCTCACATAATTCTAATGCTTTCAGTGTCAAAGACAAGACCATTGTTTGTTTTAGACGGCCAACCGCATCCAAGGACATTAGAAAAGGTCACCTTAGGGCATTTTGTATCACCTTAGGCCACCTCGAGTTTACACGTGTTCACATCCAAGTACATGCATCTATTACATTTAATATAAACATACCTCATTTAATACATAAACCAATTAAATGCATGTATTGATCAAATACATATGTGTCTACACTAATCTAGATAATACAAAATTAATAAATGGCTTAATGATGTGTATACATGTCAACGTATGAGAGCGACAAATGTCTACACTGGATTGTGATGTCAATTTTAGGTATATACTATAATTAGTGAATTTGGAAACAATAGATTGTGGGCGTGGGCACTAAATGACAATGGGTGTTAAAGTGAGAGAATTGTATGGAAGTAGTCCATTTAAGAATTAAGACTCATGTTATAATATTTAAATTGTGCAGTTTCAAGTTTTTGATAAAATATTTAATTTAAATTTTCATGAACTAACTTGAATTGGTTGCGTTTTCAATATGTTGATTATTAGAATTAAACAATATTAATAAGACAATTCGTGAATGAATTCATTTTAAATAGGTTGATTCACAATTTCGAGGACAACCAAGCACGCCCTTAATTTCTAATTTGTAACATGCAAAGTTAGTATTTTTTTATGTATCTATTGCAGTTTATATGGCGCCAATTTAGAATAAGACTTGAGTAAAGTTGAATTCTCATCAGAAATTGCTTCAATAAATTGGAGAGGCAAACATATTTAATATAATAATAGATCACAATACCCTGTTTGGAAAATATTGTTTAGATTAGGGCTTTCCATTTGATATTTGTAATTTATAAATGGCCAGTAGAAGCTGGTCAAAGGGGGAAATTGCTAAAATAATGTGAAGATGAGTAGAGAACTGAAGTTGATTAATCTAATTAATTGCTTATCAAGCTTTTGGATCACTAGTAGGACACGTGATATAAGGAAGCAATGCTCTTAACTGAAACAAAAAAAATATCATTATCCATGTGTGATCTTAAAAAAAGAAAAGAGTAGTGGATTTAGTAATCTTTTATACATTCATGCATAGACAAACCCAATCAAATCAGTTTCACCTTTGGTAAAAGAAAGGTAATTACATCACTTGGATTACTTTTATTAAAGGAGACAAAGAATCCATTTTTATCCTTTCTCTAGACTGCTAATGTGTTTCTTTTTGGCAGTTTTACCTACAGATTCTTGTAAGCAAGCTATGTAAAAGATATTGCTGAGTTGAGTCTCTGTTACAAAAGCTCACTAAAGCAACAAAACTCCTAAAAATCAAAAGTGAAGACAATATGATTCTCTGATTGCCAAAAGCACTATCAAACCTCCTCTTCAAACACATGAGTACGTATGTGTTGTGTGTGTGAGAGGGATTTTTTTATTCTTTTTGAATTTGGGTTCGTCAAACTTGACTCGCTCTCGCGTATGCTTTTTTCTGAAGGTTCATTCTCATCATGGGAAGAGTACGTCCCTCCCTAGTATTTTCTCATCATGGGAAGGCTTATTCTGCTTTTGATAGCACAATTTGCTTTCTTCATTTATAGCACTGTTTTTGTGGATGAAGCCAAACATACACTCAACTTTTTTATTAATTAGTGATGTAAGAGATTGAAATTTTTGATTATTAAAAGTTGGGTTTAATTACACTTTCTTTCCTAAACTTTACTTTGTCATCCGTACTTTTTTTTTCATAAACCCCCTCAACTTGTTAAAACGCTTCATGATGCACCTCACCCCTAAAAATGTTAAACACTTGGATGGAAAAGTGGTCGTGTCATGCACATGAGGTCTTTTCGGTCAAAACCTAAATGAAGGGACATTTTATTTTTTTTCATATTATATTAATTACTAACAAAAATCTAAAAGAAATAAAAAATAAAAACTTTGACAAATATGAGAATGACCAAAAAATATTAGAAATTAAAAATACACATTTAAAAAAAATAAAAAATATGAAAATATTTTTGAAAAATCTGAAAATGATAAAAATATATATATCTTAAAATCTGAAAACTACAGAAAAATAATTTTAAAAATCAGGAAAATACTAAAAACTATTTTTTTTAAAATAATAGAAAATCAAAAAAAATGCAAAAAAAAATCAAGAAAACAGATACAACAAAAATAATTCCATCAACAAAAATTCTATAAAAGCTGCAATAAAAAAAAAGAGTAAAAAAAATTGATTTTTTTAAATTGACAATAAAAAAAACAAATTTACACCTAAAGTAGATTTACCCCAAAAAAATCCTACATATAAAACCAAATTTACACCTAAAAATCCAGCAGACTTAAAAAAAATTCCAACAGATAAAAATATTATTGTAACAAAAACAGCACCAACCCTTCTCACTACCCCCAACTCCGGCCTCCCCTGCCGCCATCCCTTCCTATCCCAATCGCACACGCTCAAGCCCTTTCCCCCCACCGTCGTGGATTTGCATCCATCAGCCCTAATTTCTCCACCCATTTTCAGATCTAGTGTGTTCCTATTTGAGCGCGTGTGTCTGTGTCTGTGTCTGTGCGTTCGTGTCTTAACGTCAGGGGGTTGCTTGCAACCGTTTATGAAAGTACGGGTGACAAAGTTAAAAAGGGAATAAATATCAAAAAGTTTCTCAAATATTTTTTAATACACACTTAGTCCAAGTCTTTTATTTTGTACTAGAAAGTCCCTTATTCTCTTATCTTTAAAGGTCCGCACCAGTGACATGGTAAAACCTTTTTAGCATGATGAAGGGCTTTTGGTGCAAAATAAAAAGGCTTGGACTAAACGTGTATTAAAAAAAGTTCGCGGAACTATTTGGTATATGCCCCAAGTAAAAATAAGGATAAAGTTCAGGGAAAAAAAGTGTAATTAACCCTAAAAATTAAATTTTAGTAATCTCCCATGTTTCTTATAGCCCAATTTCACTTTCCCCACTAACCTATGAAACCCTTAAAATTCAATTTTTACGCATAACAAAATTTCATACAAGTACAAAAAACAATACAGAAGTTTGGAGAGGTTTTGGCAACTTCTTTAAATCGATACCTTTTTAAGAAAATAGATACAAATAAAGTAAAAAAATACAAATAAAATCGTACTATGCAAATTTTTTAAATTTTTGAAAAAAATATTTTAGTTTAAAAATGAGAAGTTAAAGATTTTATATGGGGCATTTAACAAAAGACCCGAGATGTACTTTTTATTTAATTTTTAGCCCTACACACTTTCAAAATTAACTTTTAGCCCCTAATAGTGTCATTAATCACTAAAATAACTCAAGAGGGGGGTGAATTTGGATTTATAAAATGGTTGGCAAATTACAATTTCACACAAGTTTGTTTCGCTTAATGTCATACCTTGTGTGATTAACAAGTGAGAAGGCAACATAATTATAAAGCGATATATATAAAAGAGAGTAAAGCAGGGAAACTGGTTATTCCTAAACGCCCACATCCGACTCAGATTCCACATTTTCGTCCCATTAGCTTATGCAACGTCATCTATAAAATCATCTCTTCCCTCATCGTGGCGCGTCTTAGGCCTCTTATATCCTCTCTTATTTTGCCCTATCAGGGGGCCTTTATAACTAAGCGGCACATCCAGGACAACATCCTCATTGCTCATGAAATGCTTCATTCTATGCGCAAATACAAAGCGCGCAAGGGCAGCTGTGCTATCAAGATTGACCTCACTAGAGCCTTCGACCAAATGGAATGGTCCTTTATTCTCTGGGTCCTTCAACAACATGACTTCCCTCCCGCTTGGATAGCATACATCCATGCCTGTATCTCAACCACTTCCTTCCAAACCTTAATTAACGGCCATCTAGGACCGATATTCATTCCTTCCCGTGGGCTACGTCAGGGGGATCCTCTATCGCCCCCTTCTCTTCATCCTTGGGCTAGATGTCCTTCTTTGGACAATTGACTTCGAATGTACCAACAAACATATGACTGCACTCTGTTCCTCAAAATCTGGGCCTCGCATCCCAGGATTGGCTTTTGCTGACAATTTCGTTTTCTTCCTTCAACCAACCCATGCTACCTTAACCCACTTCAGAGTCATTCTAAAAAAATTATGTTATATCAGGTCAGGAAATTAATCGGGATAAATCTATGATCACCTTTGGAAAATCCACTCCTTCTCAGGTTATGCGTTCGTCGCGTCGCATGCTAGGGATTCGCTGCCACTCTGGCTAAGACAAGTATCTTGGACTCCCCCTTATCACAGGTCGGGTCACGCGGAACTTATTTCAAAATCTCATAACAGATTTGGATGCGGGTCTCCAAACTTGGTATATGCATTTACTTTCTTACGCTGGTAGATCCACGCTTATCAATGATGTTTGCACTTCCCTTCCATCTTACAGTATGGCTGCTTTCCCGCTTCCCACCGAAATCCTTGCCTCACTCACACAAAAAATCAAGTTCTTCTTTTGGAACTCTTTCGTGTCCTCGCACAAGACGTGTACTATTCCTTGGTCCATTATTACTTTACCCAAATATTTAGGCGGGTAGGAATTAAAAATTTACATGACCTTAACACATCCTTTATGCTCAAACTTTCTGGAAGCTCTTCACTGACTCTCATTCACTTTGGTCGCGTGTTCTTCATCACAAATATTACCCACACTCTTCCGTTCTGGACGCGCCATAATCTACCAATGCTTCCTGGTTCTGGAAGTGCCTTGTAAAACTCCTCCCCACCTTTCATCGTGGGATTAAATGGAGTATTGGTCCTGGTTCTCTCTCTTTCGGGCATCACATTTGGGTTCTTCAGGAACCACTCGCCTCTCGATTCCCTCACATCCCCCCTGACGTCAGTGACTTACCACTCTCTCAATTCATCATCCAACACCATTGGGATATGCGTTCTCTGGCACGGTATATTCCACCTGAATTTCTTCTCTACATACCATTTATTCCAATCTCTCCTTCCGCAATAACGGACTCGCCATATTTGTGGCCCAGCAATTCTCGCGCTCTCACGATTAAAGCAACATGCCATTGGCTAAACCACTCTTCCCTAAGTCAACATATGCCTGCTTTGCCCTGGAATTGGCTTTGGCACAGCCACTTGCCACGAAAATTGAAATATTTTTTATGGTTCTTCATCCACCAAAGCCTGCCTACAACAGATCTTTTTCATTACTACCACAGACTTCCTTCCCCGGATTATCCTCTCTGTGGGCTCCCAGATTCAAATACTCATATCTTCACGGATTGTCCCTCTTTCTATCAACTTCGCCTTTCAACCGCTTTCACGAATCCCTCTGCTTTCACGAATCCCTCTCCGATATCCACCCTTCGTACGCTGGCCTCTTATAATCAATCGTACCCTTTGTTTCCACCCTTGGTCGCTCAAGAGTTTTTCCTACTTCGATCCATTTGGCTAGCTCGAAATGAGGCATTATTTTAACACAAATATATTCTTCCCACTACTATCCGACAAGCAGCCTCTGACCAGGCTATTCAATTTTCTCATGTTGCTTCCTCCCGTCAACCTCTCGCTATTTCCCCGCTCCACCACTTTGTCGTTTCCTAGAGGCCTCCTACACACCCATTTTATAAATGCAACACGGATGGGGAGCATTCCCATGTCACAGGTTTAGCATCTATTCGTGAGATAATCAGGAATTCTCAGGGCCAATTCTTTCTTGGATTCTCTTCCAATATTGGTTACGTGTAATCCCTCTATACTGAGCTATGGGCAATTTATACAGTGCTAAATTTGTCTTTTCATGCTGACCTCAAATGTATTGAACTATAAATAGATTGCCAAACTGCCTTCCACGTGATTACCAGGACTACAGCCAGGCCTCCAGCTCTTGAGGACCTCACCAGACTCATCACTGAAAGCTACCACCAGTTCCACCACATCACCCTCATCCTTGAATTCAGAGAAGCGAACTACTGCACGTATCTATTAGCCGCTAAGACTATAAATATTCCTTTTTGTTTTCACCTTTTTCAGTCTGTCCCTCGATTTTTATTTCCTAGTTTGCAGTTTGATCAGAATCTTGTTGGTGTGATTATTTCTTCTACTACTAACATATCTTGTAAAATATCGTTGTTTTAATGCTAGTTTATGTTTGTGGAAAAAAAAAGCACGGAAACTGGCAAAGACAAAATGGTAGTGATTTAAGTATCCAAAATTAAGTTCATATAATTATTTTAAAAGGAACTTTGCATAGGTATATCACGTGTATTTTTTTTATCAAGTTTAAAAAATCGCAAAACTTTTTTTGCCTTTGCCAAAGTTTTGGTGTCTCTCTTAATATGGTCGCGTTAATGAAGATTTGCTTGGTCTCGGGAATACTCTTTGCTGGTCACAACTCTACTAGAGATATTTTGTAATTTCACAACTGTCATGCACGACCTTCCTCATCGTGGAACATTAGTGTCAACGAAGACTTTGCCGTGACCGTAACAGGGCTTCACGAACCGTGAACTTTGTCTATGAAAGAGATCTTTTCAAAAGATTTTTTTTGGGGGGAGGAGGGGAATATGTGCAATACTTTTTTGCAGTAATATATTTCCTTGTTCAAACAATTGAGTGTGAAATTTTGATGATGAGATTACCCTTTCCATTTGTGCTACTTGTGGTTCACCGTACATGTTGAGAAACATGATGTAAGTGAAGTGAGTAGTTATATTATCACAATATTTTTAAAAACTCTGGAGAGAAAAAACTTATTTAAGAAAATCTCTTAGAGTGAAAAGGATATTTGTTAAATAGAAATTTTTGAAATAAAGAAGTTTTTTAGTTTAATCACTCTAAATATTGAAATCATAGCTTTCTTTTTTATATTTTTAAGATTTTTGTTTTTCAACATTGATAATAAGTAATATTGAAGTTCAAAACACTTATATCTTTATACTTGAGTATATATCTTTGTTCTTGAGAGACTTATATGAATATCTCAAAAATTCATTGTAAGGTTTGAGTAAGCCAAAGTATTTTTCAACACTTTCAAAACCTTTAGGATCACTCACTTCCTAGAAAGTGGTACCCGAACATTTGGTGGATTCTTAACAAAGTTCATCTTCAACTTCAAAAGAAGATTTTTATTTGAGAGTAAAGAATTGAAGATTTTGATCGAGACCAAAATCGTATGTGATTGTGTAACGTTCTCATGCTGTGTGCCTTCTACGAAAGATATGGTGCGAAATAGTGGATAGTCAGGTAGCGTGTTATGTGACTGTAAGTCTTTAGTTATTATTTATAAAACCCTACCATAGTTCATTTGTCGTTCATTTTGTCCGAGGTTCTTTTCTGTTATTGATTTTGGTGTTATGTGATTTTGTTGTACTTATTCCGCTTTTAGACTAATCAATAAAAACTGAAGATAAAATTGTGTTTAATAGGTTATGTTATATGTGTCCTTAAGGAATTAAAGGGAAGTGATTGCCTCTATAACGACAGTAATTTTAATTTTGGAACATTTTCTCCATCTCGAATTCGAGTACACGCAATCTTATACATCATGTTTCAACACAATTGTATATGGATATAGCAAGTCATGACGGTGTTCCCATTAACAATTCTTAAATTGTAACCATTATATGATATATGACACTATATATGAGCAATGTTGTGAAAGAGTTTATGTTTGGTTAAGGATAGTATGTCTCATCACAAATACATCGTATGTACAACGTAATACCCTATATTTTTAAAAGGATTAAACAAAGGTCTAATTAGAAATTGCAGGGGAATATAGATTTTAATAAATTAAAAATGGTTTAATTAATAAACATGTGTGAAATCAGGATTGTAATTAGCTAATTTGGGGAAATGAGACTAAATTGTTAACTTGTTTAATAAGTTGGGCTTTAGTTTAATAATAATTATATTTGGTCTTAGACTTTACCTAATCGGGTTAGAATATTCTGGAAGGGATAAATGGGGTATAAGGGTGCAACCCCAAGGTTAAAGAGGCTTTTAGTACATTTATAGAGGAACAAAATTACGGATCGTCACGGGGGAAAAATAGAGGTTGAATTTCATTTGGGTTGAGGAACGCAGTCGCGGTCATGGCTATATTTAGGTGGGATCACGAGTTCCCCACTTCGATCGCGAACATTGTACCCCACGATTGCGGGTATGTACAATCACGAACCCCTTACAGTTGAGCCGCGAAACCTTCTAGTGGAATTCTGTATTAAGACTTGTGAAGCACAAAAATCTCATTTTTTTTCATATCATACTTCTCTCTAAGCACTTTCTCCCTCTCCAAACAAACAATATACTTTTACGCATCCTAAACCATTTTAACCGAGAACTCCAATATCAAATCACTTTAAGTTTAAGTACAAGACTTTGAAGATAAATTAAGATCAAAGGTGGTTTCATTTCAAGGGTTTCAAAGAATTTTTTAAAGAATCAAAGTTGTTTTCTAGGGTTCAACACTTCAACATATTAACTCACTTTTTGGGCTATTAAAGGAAAGTTAACATTACATTATTATTATTATTATTATTATTATTATTATTATTATTATTATTATTATTATTATGTGTGTGTGTGTGTGTGTGTGTGTGTCTTAAATTCACCTAAATTTAAAGTATTAGGCTTAAAATTGAGTAGAAAAAATTAGAGCTTCATAACCCCCACATATATCTTCCCTCTTATGATGAAACTGAGATAGTATCCACATGATTAAGATTTAATTGATATACTAATTCGTGAATTTTGATTAATTATTAGTAAATTTCATAACAGGATATTGGTTAACGGAAACTGAGTAATATTGGTTTAGAATTATAAAAATATAATTATCTCATGTTAGAATTAGGTTATATATTGTTAAAAATTAAATAAAGTCTATATAGATTTATACACCTAGCATCATAAGTTGTACCATTATGTAGAAATGCCTAAGCAATGGATATTATTGTATAATGATTAATAATTCACATTTATTTTCATATATAAACACATAATTTATAATTACCCCATGAATTGTAGACATAGTGTTATAATTGGAATTCCTTCACATGATAGTTCAGAATTTGATTTGGAAGTTGAACATACCCTTTATAATCCTATTAGGACATTAAATTGTCATAATTAAATTAAGACCTTAATTATCTCTCATAAAATTGATGGGATTTTAATTAGTACATAGTTGGCCTAGATTGTTGTTAGGAATATAGGATTGGTTTACATAGTGGGTTATCATTATTGGCTTGGGAAATTGGAATTTAATTTGTTAAACTATAATAATTCACTTTACAAATTATATATATATAATTTAGTGTCTCGGAAACTACCTAATCTATACATGAGTAAATTAGAGTAAGAGTGCGTGATTCTCTGATGACTTAAAACTTTTTTAATTAGATACCAATCTCACAAACAAATTTTAATTCCTTTAAATCCTAAAGCATGCATCTAGGTGATTTAAAACACTAAGTAGATAAAGCATGCATGGAAATAAAAATTTCAGGAAAAATCCCCAAAGGGCAAAATCTTTTATTTCACTAATACAGTTTGCAAATCGCAACTTATAACCTTACAAGTGAAATAAAGCTCGACAAATCTCCCTCAGGTGACCTTTGTCTTCTTCACCAGTGGTTATCTAAAGTCCCACAAAGACCATAGTCTTGCTTCAGCAATGATTCCCGCAAGAATCACAAGAGTAGCAATAAAGGTTCTTTATCTACAAGGTCAACAGTGAAGAATCCTTCTTCGCAATTGTAACATCAATACAGAAATATTTTGAGTTTTAAATATGATTCATAAAAGTATATAGGAGAGATTGTGTGAATCAAAAAGAATCTTTACCTTTTAAAAGTTAAGACTTTTTGCAGTAGGTCTGCAGTTTTCATTGAAGCACCTTATACCTTTGACTTACTTAAGTCTATAATGTATAAGTGTTCAACTAGTTTGGAAATAGTGACAAAATTGGTTGTCTATCCAAGAATCCAAAAAGCCTCAGAACTTATCTCTCTAATCCTCTTCAATGATCCATGAAGGTATAAATTGAATCACACTACACACAATTAGAAGTGCATACATGTGTTCATATTGCTTAAAATTGAGTGTGTGTTTAATTCCCCTTGAATTGGAGCTTTAATAATTTTTTGGGAATTTTTAAATAATTTTTAAACCTTTTTAAACATTTTTTAATTAAATGTTTTTATTAATAAAATGGGATTATAAAATTTGTGGGGTTAATATTCTATTTTGGAAACTTCATTTCTCACTCGAATGTTTGGTTGGGTAGGATCTCAAAGCGCTAGAGACTTCAGGGTACCTTCTGTAATTATTTTAGACACGCGTGTGAGAGCCACTCACAAGCCAACACTTGTCATCCTCCGGGTGTACCTATTTGTGTTTCTTTTGTGAGAGGGTTGGATGAGTGATTGTTGATCGTTGGATCATTCCTAATCAAGGGTCTGCATGTGTTCTTAGTTAATCCCGGTGCTACCCATATGAACCAATCACAATCCTTTTAATCACCGCTGTTTTATAACCCTTGGATCAAGTCAAACTCTGCAAGACTTGATCTCAGCCCTTGATTTCCCTCGAACATCCAGAACCTTCCCTCAGCCCTATAAATACCCTCCTCTTCTCAGCCTTACAAGACTTTTGGGCATTCGTCTTTCTGAGAAAAAAAAATAAGAGATAAGTGAGAGAGAAGAGAGAAGTGAGAGAGAAGAGAGAAAAGAAAAGAGAGAAGAGAGAGAAAGGAAACTCTGTTAGCCCAAAACCAAACCCTAACCCTAAACACTTCATTTTTCTGAAACAAACCTTCGTATACACTTAACCCCAAACACATCCTGAGTGTTTGAGAGAGAGAGTGGTTTGTTCACTTGAAGCTGTAACCTCTTTGTCCTTGGTCTTGTGCACAACTTAAACATTCGTATGAAGATCTTGTTTCTTTTTCATAGAAACTTTAGATCTACACTCTGCATGTTACATTTTCACTAGATCTGCATATTTTCTACTTGATTTAAGAAAATCTTTACTGATTTGATTTTGAAAATGTTTTATAGTTTCTGTTTTTACAAAACTTAACCTTGACCTAGTTGGATTCACACTTGGAGATTTTCAATCTCACAAATGTTTTCAAAAAGAGATTGATTAAGATCTTGTCCGATTTTGAAGCGAGATATCCGTGGAATCTGGGTTGTATTAAAGGTCAAAAAGGTTTTTAGTTTTGTAAGAAAGAAAGAAAACAAAATCACTACATATAGACTTTATATGTAATTTACTAGGACTGTCTGTAAATCTAAGTGTGTGTGAGTTCATGCATGTGAATAGGAATCACCTCACAAACACTTAACACACTACTACACTAGAAGTGTTGTGTTTAAGATCAAAGATCATTGAGTCGACATAAGGAAGCTAAAGCAAAGGAAGTTAGCAAACTGGAAGAACATCATCAACAAATCAGATCTATGAGAAGTTAGAAGGACACCAAGTGGGGTATATTCCTAAACTTAGAATAGGTTGATTTGTGTGCTTGCATGTTGTATTGTTTGTAACTATTATTTGTTATTAGTGGATTTTTTGCTTTTGTGACTTAGAAGTCACCGTGGATGTTTCCTCTGTTGGGAGAGGTTTTACCACGTTAAAATCCGTGTGTTGATTATCTTTATCTCCTCATCTCATTCTATAAGTGTGCTGAATTTTTGAAACTGCCTTAGTTTTAAAAACTGATTACACGGTCTAAATTACTCTCGTACATAAGTTTCTTTGTAAACACATCTTGTTTATAATTTTTATTTTCAAAAGAAAAAGGTTTCTCCAACAAACGTTTCGGAGTTGCTTATACAGTTTAATCTTGTATTAAACGGCATTAGCGACGTTTTTCAATTGGTATCAGAGCCCTGTTAACTTTTATTTCAAAAGATCTTGTGTTTCTGAAATCGTTTTCTAAAAAACCTAATTATGGACGAGAAGAATGAAAGGTTTAGTAATCTGTCCAGACCTCCACTCTTTGATGGAAACAACTTTGCTTAGTGGAAAGTAAGAATGGTTGCCTTCATCCAAGGGACTTTAGGAGATGATGTCTGGGACATTATTGAAAATGGATACACTTATTCTACTAAACCAGCCACTGAAGGAAGTGATGAGAGGGTAAAGAAAATCTTAAGTGAGTTTACCCAAGAAGAAAAAACTATTTCTCGTAATAACAATAAAGGCAAGAATGCCTTTTTTATGTCTATTAATGAGTATGAGTTCAAGAGAATCTCATCTTGTGCCACTTCTAAGGAAGCTTGGGACACATTAATCACTGCCCATGAAGGAGACTCAAGAGTTAAAGCTGCTAAAACCCAAATGCTTATCCAGCAGTACAACTCTTTGATCATGTCTGATTCAGAGTCTTTTGATGATTTTTACATGAACTTGACTGATATAGTCACTAAGTTGCATGCTAATGGTATTACTTATGATAGAAATGAAATTGTTTCTAAAATCCTAAGGTCATTACCACAAAAGTTTGACAGTAAGAGGTATGCTATTGAGGAAATGAATGATCAAAACCTTACACCTGAGTTACTCAGTAGCAAACTTAGGACTGTGGAAATGGAATTAGACTTTAAGAAACAATTAAATCATTCTCAAAGAAAACATCCCAACTCTAACTTGAGTTTTGCCTCTAAGATACCCAAACTTGAGTCTAATTTGACCAACTCTGACTCTGATGAGGAGTGTGATATAGACAAACTAGATAATCAGATTGCCTTAATGTCTAAACAATTTAAGAAAATTGTCAAATTTCAAAACAAACAGGCAACTAAACAAGGCAAGCCTAATTATCCTACTCTGTCTAATCCCAAACCTCATGAGAAAGGTCTTGACAAACATCCTAAGGACAACAATTCCAGACCCACTAGAGACCTTAAAAAGATTGAATGTTTTAGATGTGGGAAACTAGGTCACATTGCTCACGATTGCAGAGTTAATCTGAATAAAGCTAACACACACAATAGAGCCAATGTCTGTAAAACTTGGAATGATTCAAGTGACTCTGATGAAGAGGAACTTGAGTAATCTAATGTACTTGACCCTTGCATGTCTTTTTATGCTAAGATCATTTACAATGATGATATACCTATGTGTGATAATGATGCTCCTACTTCTGCTTTTGTGAATACTGCTTTGATTGGCCTAGATGATTTATTGTCTGAAAATGTTGCTAGTTCTAGTTCCGTGTGTGTGAGTCAAAGTGATCTCGATAACGACGATGTAAATGGGTGCGTGAGTACTAAAACTGAATCGTTAGGGGTCACTACACACACTTCACTTAGCGACTCAGACACAGATGACCTCCCTGATATCCATACCTTGTATGCTAAAACTCTTAAAAAAGGCACTAGACTGGAGAAGACCATTAGAGACCTGACTAAGAAATTAGATGATCTAAATCATATTGTGAAGTTGAATGCTGAAGAGTACACTAACCAGTGTCTGACTCATCAATCTGAAATTGAAACTTTTGATCAAAAATTAAAAGAGTTGACTAAAACTTATGAAATCCTGGAAATGAAATACAAGGGAACATTATTAGAACTGGAGGAAGCAAAAACAAAGACAGCTACTGTTTTCAAAAAAATTTCTAAGTTTGAAAACAATTCAAATTATTTTACTGACTTTGTTGTTGACTCCAAGACCAATTCTGATGATAGAACCGGTATTGGATTTTGCCCTAAGAACAAACCACAAACTACAAATCTTGAACCTATTAAGTTTGTGTCTGGGGGCAAAAGACCAATTGAAACATGTCCAGACTTTCATTTTATTAAAAAGGAATTTGATCAAAAACAACAACAGAAAGACATTGGAGAGTCTAGTAATTCTAAGGCTGAGACTGCACTTAAGACTAAATACGTCTGTCCTTTGATCAGAAAGGCTGATTCTACCTATAAGACCATACCTCCGAGGAATAGGACTTCTGAACAGAATGCTGTTAAACCCATCTTTAGAAGTTTTCCTAAGGAAATTCATCCCTCAAGCAATCAATATTGCCCCTACTGTGACATTTATGGTCATTCCTTTGAAGGTTGTTATGCTAGGCGTCTAAACACCCCTGTGTACAACAATTCTGTCTATAAGAACTTTAACTATTCTAGGCAAAATCGTAACCATTATGTCCTTCCAAGACAACCTGACAAGAACTCTAACTAAAGAAATAGAAAGACCAAAACTAAGAGTTCATTTAAGAGAAAGGCTCTCAGAAACTTTCCTAAACCAAAAGCTCAAATTTTCCACAATAATCAGTTTGTTGCTCCAAATGTTTTTCGACAAAAAGCTGTTTCTCGAAAGTTTTATCAAATGAGGGCAAACTTGCGCAAAATTAAAACTAGAGCTATTTGGGTTAGAAAAGATGATCTTTTACCCCAAATGAAGTGTAACATTGTCATCACTACTTTAAAAGCTGAACACACTTCATCTGGTTGGTATTTAGATTCAGGATGTTCCAAACATATGACAGGAGATGAAACCAAACTTTTAAACAAAACCAGATTTGCTGGTGGGAAAGTAGTTTTTGGTGACGGTGTTTCATCCCAGATCATAGGTAAAGGAACCCTAAAAGAAGAAGGAATGCCTGTTCTTGAAAATGTTCTATTAGTTAAAGGCCTTAAAGCCAACCTCCTAAGTATATCACAATTTTGTGACCCATACAGTCACCTTTTTAAAGAACAATTGTAAAATTCTAAAGGATAAAGGTGAATGCACTATTACAGGATTTAGAACACCTGACAATTGTTATACTGTCAAGACTAGTCCTGAAACCTGTAACATTGTCAGAATGGATGACAATGAGATCTGGCATAATCGTATGGGTCACCTAAGTTATGATATCCTTGGTAGATTGTCTAGTCAAGAGATTGTTAGAGGAATTCCTAAAATTAAACCTATTTCAAGTGTTGTATGTGGTCATTGCCAGGAAGGAAAAATAGTTAAGACTTCGCATAAAAAGGTTAAAGACATTCTCACCTCTAGACCTTTAGATCTCATCCATATGGACCTTATTGGTCCCTCTAGAACTGTTAGTCTTTGTGGACACAGTTATATCCTTGTCATGGTTGATAATTTCACACGATTCACTTGGGTTGCCTTCTTGAAACAAAAATCTGACACGTTTCAGAATTTTTTGAAAATTTTACTAAGAATTAAAAATGAGAAGGACACACAAGTAAATCGTATTCGTAGTGATAGAGGGGGAGAGTTCATAGACACAGGAATAGTTGAATATTGTGACTACAGCGGTTACAAACATGAATTTAGTGCCCCTAAGACTCCTCAGTAGAATGGTATTGCTGAAAGGAAAAACCGAACTCTTCAAGAGATGGCACGTGTCATGTTGCATGCCAAATCTCTACCTAAATACTTCTGGGTAGAATCTATTAGAACTACATGTCATATCATTAATAGGGTTTACCTTAGGAAAAACTTTAAACAAACCCCTTATGAGTTGTGGTACGGGAAGAAGCCTAATCTAAAATATCTAAGAACTTTCGAAAGTCAGTGTTATGTCTGTAAAGACAGAGAACATCTGTCTAAATTCGAGACACGTGGTGATAAAGCCATCTTCTTAGGATACTCCCCAAACAGTCGTGCTTATCGTATATACAATCTGCGTACTAAGGCCCTTATGGAATCGATAAATGTAATTGTAAGCGACACTATTGTCGAAAATAAGGTATCTAAATCACCTATTGTGGTTGAATCTGAAAATGATTTCAAAACTGATTCACCAGAAATAGATGACTCATTACCTATTGAGAGTCCAGAAGTACCTGGCTGGGTATCTAAAGATCATCCCATTGACAACGTGGTCGGTAATCCTAATGAGCCAGTTCGTACTAGATCCCAGTTAAGAAATTATGCTAATAATGCATGTTTCGTCTCCCTTGTGGAACCGAAAAATGTTAATGAAGCATTGAATGACACACACTATATTTTTGCTATGCAGGAAGAACTTTTACAATTTGTCATTCACGATGTCTGGTATCTTGTACCTCGGCCTCAAAACAAAAATGTTATTGGAACACGTTGGATTTTTAAGAACAAATCTGATGAAAATGGGGTAATCCTTAGAAACAAAGCTAGACTAGTTGCTTAAGGCTACTCTCAAATAAAAGGGATAGATTTCAGCGAGACATTTGCCCCTGTCACTCGTCTTGAATCTGTTCGACTTCTTTTCGCCATAGCGTGTCACTTAAAATTCACACTTTATCAAATGGACGTCAAATCTGCTTTCCTAAATGGAATTATGTCCAAAGAAACGTATGTAGAACAACCCAAAGGGTTCATTGACCCTAAATACCCTAATCATGTCTTTCGTCTAAAAAAGGCTCTGTATGGCTTAAAACAAGCTCCTAGAGCTTGGTATGAACGCCTTTCCAACTTTTTTTTGGATAAGGGTTTTAAGAGAGGAGGAAATGACCAGACTCTCTTTGTCAAACATTTTGACAAAAACATTATTATAGCCCAAGTCTATGTAGACGACATCATTTTCGGGTCAACTTCAAACTCTGAAGTTAAATCTTTTTCTGCTATTATGCATAAGGAATT
This sequence comes from Sambucus nigra, assembly GCA_949130495.1. NCBI lineage: Eukaryota > Viridiplantae > Streptophyta > Magnoliopsida > Dipsacales > Adoxaceae > Sambucus > Sambucus nigra. The sequence continues at coordinate 318,224,987 of OX422222.1, forward strand.
TCACATGTCCCTTATGGGGGAGCTACAACTTTTCTTAGGATTTCAAGTGAAACAGAATTCTGATGGACTATTTGTTTCTCAAACTAAGTATGCCTTAGACCTTGTTAAGAAATTTGGCTTAGAGAATGCTAAAGTCGCCAAAACGCCTATGAGTACTACCGTTAAATTAATCAAAGATGAAAATGGTAAGTCAGTTGATTCCACACTCTATCGTAGTATGATTGGTAGCCTACTCTATCTAACTGCCTCATGACCAGACATAATGTATGCTGTATGTCTGTGTGCTCATTACCAGAATAACCCTAAAGAGAGCCATTTATTGTGTGTAAAACGTATAATAAAGTACATAAAGGGCACTCTTAATCTTGGACTTAGGTACACTAAGGATACCTGTAGCACCATCATAGGGTATACTGATGCTAATTGGGCCAGTTGTACTGATGATAGTAAAAGTACATCAGGTTCCTGTTATTATGTCGACAATAATTTAGTTGGTTGGAGTAGTAAAAAACAGAACTGCACATCTTTATCTACGGCTGAGTCCGAATATATAGCAGCAGGAAGTTACTGTGCTCAATTATTATGGATAAAACAGATGTTAAGCGATTATGGGATTAAAGAAGATCAATTACAATTGTATTGTGACAATCAAAGCTCCATTAACATATCTAAAAACCCGGTTCAACACTCGCGAACTAAGCACATTAAAATAAGGCATCATTTTATACGCGAACTTATTGAAACTAAGGAATTAGAAATTCATTACCTGCCTACTGATCTGCAACTTGCAGACATGTTCACTAAACCTCTAGACTATAACAGATTTCTGTATTTGCAAAATTCTATAGGCATGGTATGCGCTGATTAAACTCTTAAGACCTTAAGTTTTTTCCCTTTGTCCATTTGAGACAAAATGGGGGAGAAATTTGAGTTTTATGAGTCCAATTTTTTGTTCACATTTCATCTAAACTGCTTGATCTTAGTGTGCATATTTGCAGGAATCTCTTCTACTGGTTGTCTATCATTTCTAGTGTAAAAATTTGTAAATAGTTGAGTTATGTAATTTTTGACTTTCTAGGAAATGGGTAGATAGTATCTTTTGTATAAGACTAGGTTTTATTTTTTTGGTTCCCTACGAGTTTTTAGCTAACTCAATGGAGATTTTGTCTCATATTTCCAAAGGGGGAGATTCAAGCACCTTATACCTTTGACTTACTTAAGTCTATACTGTATAAGTGTTCAACTAGTTTGGAAATAGTGACAAAATAGGTTGTCTATCCTATAATCCAAAAAGCCTCAGAACTTATCTCTCTAATCCTCTTCAATGATCCATGAAGGTATAAATTGAATCACACTACACACAATTAGAAGTGCATACATGTGTTCACATTGCTTAAAATTGAGTGTGTGTTTAATTCCCCATGAATTGGAGCTTTAATAATTTTTTGGGAATTTTTAAATAATTTTTAAACCTTTTTAAACATTTTTTAATTAAATGTTTTTATTAATAAAATGGGATTATAAAATTTGTGGGGTTAATATTCTATTTTGGAAACTTCATTTCTCACTCGAATGTTTGGTTGGGTAGGATCTCAAAGCGCTAGAGACTTCAGGGTACCTTCTGTAATTATTTTAGACACGCGTATGAGAGCCACTCACAAGCCAACACTTGTCATCCTCCGGGTGTACCTATTTGAGTTTCTTTTGTGAGAGGGTTGGATGAGTGATTGCTGATCGTTGGATCATTCCTAATCGAGGGTCTGCATGTGTTCTTAGTTAATCCCGGTGCTACCCATATGAACCAATCACAATCCTTTTAATCACCGCTGTTTTATAACCCTTGGATCAAGTCAAACTCTGCAAGACTTAATCTCAGCCCTTGATTTCCCTCGAACATCCAAAACCTTCCCTCAGCCCTATAAATACCCTCCTCTTCTCAGCCTTACAAGACTTTTGGGCATTCGTCTTTCTGAGAAAAAAAAATAAGAGATAAGTGAGAGAGAAGAGAGAAGTGAGAGAAAAGAGAGAAAAGAAAAGAGAGAAGAGAGAGAAAGGAAACTCTGTTAGCCCAAAACCAAACCCTAACCCTAAACACTTCATTTTTCTCAAACAAACCTTCGTATACACTTAACCCCAAACACATCCTGAGTGTTTGAGAGAGAGAGTGGTTTGTTCACTTGAAGCTGTAACCTCTTTGTCCTTGATCTTGTACACAACTTAAACATTCGTGTGAAGATCTTGTTTCTTTTTCATAGAAACTTTAGATCTACACTCTGCATGTTACATTTTCACTAGATCTGCATATTTTCTACTTGATTTAAGAAAATCTTTACTGATTTTATTTTGAAAATGTTTTATAGTTTCTGTTTTTACAAAACTTAACCTTGACCTAGTTGGATTCACACTTGGAGATTTTCAATCTCACAAATGTTTTCAAAAAGAGATTGATTAAGATCTTGTCCGATTTTGAAGCGAGATATCCGTGGAATCTGGGTTGTATTAAAGGTCAAAAAGGTTTTTAGTTTTGTAAGAAATAAAGAAAACAAAATCACTGCATATAGACTTTATATGTAATTTACTAGAACTGTCTGTAAATCTAAGTGTGTGTGAGTTCATGCATGTGAATAGGAATCACCTCACAAACACTTAACACACTACTACACTGGAAGTGTTGTGTTTAAGATCAAAGATCATTGAGTCGACATAAGGAAGCTAAAGCAAAGGAAGTTAGCAAACTGGAAGAACATCATCAACAAATCAGATCTATGAGAAGTTAGAAGGACACCAAGTGGGGTATATTCCTAAACTTAGAATAGGTTGATTTGTGTGCTTGCATGTTGTATTGTTTGTAACTATTATTTGTTATTAGTGGATTTTTTGCTTTTGTGACTTAGAAGTCACCGTGGATGTTTCCTCTGTTGGGAGAGGTTTTACCACGTTAAAATCCGTGTGTTGATTATCTTTATCTCCTCATCTCATTCTATAAGTGTGCTGAATTTTTGAAACTGCCTTAGTTTTAAAAACTGATTACACAGTCTTAATTACTCTCGTACATAAGTTTCTTTGTAAACACATCTTGTTTATAATTTTTATTTTCAAAAGAAAAGGGTTTCTCCAACAAAAGTTTCGGAGTTGCTTATACAGTTTAATCTTGTATTAAACGGCATTAGCGACGTTTTTCATTCATAAATGCAAAGTCTAAACTAAAAACTTATAGAAAACATGTACTTATAGGTGGGCAAAAAAATCGAGGCGACATATGGTTATTCGAACGAAACATTAGTGTCGTTCTAACAAGATTTCCATCTCATTCGAACGAATTTGATTTTGCTTCTAACGAGATCAAAAAAATTAAAACAGTATGCCCTCATTCGAGCCTCGTTTGATCCAGGCTTCTAAAGACCTTTGAATGAGATACAAAGTCATTTTAACGAGGTTGTCATCTCGTTTGAATGAATCTGATGAAAATTAAAATATTTTTAAGTTCGAAAAAAATGTTTGAAAAACTGCCTCGTTTTGTAAAAAAATCATTTTTTCAAATCTCCCAATACTATGTAAAAAATCCACGAAAACCAAAGCAACAATTGTATCAATATTACGTGATAGCGTGGAGCGAATTGAAGATAAAGTGGCATATGTTGAAGATGCACTTCGTGATGCATGATAATGGGATCTGTCTACTTGAACATTTGTACGTGAAGTATCGTGATGGAAGTAACGTGATATGCCATATTCGATGTAACCTACATTCTATGGACAAGTCCTAGATATTAGGGTCAATGATAGAAAATTTTCCCTTACAAATCTCCCCTTATGGCTATTCCAGTACAAAATAAAAAATTAGAATTATCCAAATATACAAAAATTCTATATAAATCTATTACCCTCCCAAAAACCCACATATGGAAAGATACTAAAAATGTACAAGTCATTGAAATCTTCATGTATCCAAATCTTCAATTGTCTTTCTTTCTCTTGATCTTCTTTTTGGGAGCTTTGTCTTATGTGTACTTTGCATATGCTTATCAAAGTGTACTTGCACACAATAGATGAAAAATATACCTTGTGACGCATCGAGTTTGAAATAAGATAAAGCTAATAACTAAATTTATCCCCCATAAATTAAACTCTCACTCCCTCCTTTTAATTTGTTCGAAATTGACAAGGAAAAGAAATAAAAATTATAAATCAATGTGTCACAATAATCATATAATATCATCACAAATATAATGCAATAAGAATCATGTAATGATAAACTAAGCAAAACCAAATATTTTTTATTTTTTCAAAATTTTCAAGCAAAAAAAAATAATTTTACAAAAACAACATACCGTGGAGAAACACAAAAATAACCGAATCATGGAAACGAAATGTTGGGGTGTGAACACATTCTATAGAAAAATCAACGAAGACAAACATAACATATGTGCATGAAGGAATGAGACACCACTAACGCAAGATCTTAAAGTCTACCTTAGGTGTAAAAATGGTGAACTCAAGTGAAATACATATTCAACTAATTAAGATTTTGAGTGATTTTCACACCAATAATGCCCAAAACTATGTAATGCTTTTACCAGGCTTTTTCAGGACGTACATCTTCAACTAAACTCCCTCAAAACTCACGTATTGAATATTTCTCTCAACTCTTTCGTTTTTAAAAATCAATGCTCATATGTAGAGAAGCATTAATGTTCTTCGAAACTGAACTTAGTGTAACACGTTATATTTTTTCTTTTTATGTGCCTTTAATCTTTTCAGCTCTTTTCCTTTTGCAAGTGGTATCTATTCACACAAAGACACTTTATCTCTCACATCCCGATTCCATTGCTTCAAATATAACACATTTACCGGAGATATGATTTTCAATTTTTCCCATTCGGGCAGTGGTTCTTACAATCACTACTTTCATTATCTCATTTTATCGCATTTGGTTCGTTTTAAAAGTAGGATTGAGATGAAAACACTACAACTGACATCTGAGAGGTAAGTGTAATACTCAAATAAGTTTGTGCGCGTGTGCATTAAAGGTGATAAGGAGTCAAACATGTACCAAGTAGTCATCATATCACATGTTAATGACTCCACACATTATAAAGCACAAAATGAAATGATGTCTCATCTCAAAACACTACAAAATGGTCACATGGATATGGACTGAATGGGTGATTCAGGCATCTTTAATGTTCATCCACATATGGTGTAAAAATAAATTTAAAACTCCTTTTGGACTTTTTAAAAAAATTATTAAAAATAAAATCTTTTGGGGTTTTTCACTTTTTCTTAAAAAGAAATAGAAAATATTTTTGTATTTTTTCAAAAAATTTCAACATAAACAGAAATATTTTTGGATTTTTTAAAAATAATATCAAAATGGAAAAATAAATACAAAGATAATACAATTGTAGTACACACTAGCAATAGGCATGTGAAATATGAACATGAAAAGCATCATATACTACCAAACAAGTCTAAACCTCATTCAATATGTCTGAAGGAGTTATCCAAAGGAGATGGCATTCAATGAAAAACATCCATCAAATCATGTGAAGTTTTGACTAAATACTCATTTGTGTCTCGAAAACGATCAAAATCTCTCATGTGATGTGCAGGAGAATGCGGAGTAACATATATATGAGTGCGTGCGGGAACACATGTAGTAGAATATCGTGGAAGATACCTATGAGACACACTACCCAACTTAAAACGAAATTCCCTAAGGTTTTCTCGTTGCTTACAATGGGAGTAAACATACACTGTCTTAAGAACCCCTCTCTCAAAACGTCTAGGATCCACTCTCCTACAGGGAATCGAAAGCCTAGGTGAGTTAGTTCGAGAGCCATTTAGATCCATCACAAAATCGGGAACCATCTCGGGTGAAACATGGGAAGTGGACGCACCATCATAACCTATTCCTAGCCTCTTAACGTTACACAAAGCGAGACCGAGAAGCCTCTTTCCAACCTTCTTAGATGTGTCCTCAAAAGTAACCTTGACCTCCCAAGCACGTTCAAGATATCTCTCGAATTGGGATACACGGGCTTCAAGTTTTTCATGAGTCTCTAATGAAAATTGAATATCTACTATAAGAATAGACACAGTGTTGGTTAATTCGCTCTTTTTTCGACCTAAGACGTTCAACGGCTCACATAAAGAAACATTCACCTTCTCGAGTTGACTCATCAATGCCTGACACACCATCAAAACTTTCACCTCTCTCTATCCAAATCTAACACCCTAAGACTCGAATATTTATTCAACATTTTTTTCACCATCTTGATGTATAATACATTAAAGTATATTTGGATATCCCCTTCTCCCTTACTTGCAATCTCGTCCTCCAACTCACTGGAATGGCTCAAAACTTCATCGAGGCTCTCGTGTTTACATGTGTACTCATAATTATGGGACAAACTAAAAGTAATCATGCGACTAACCATGAAGGCAGTCCCACTTTTCATGTGGTGATTCCTCCTTGAATCAACCGACTCGATGTCACTATCGCTAAGAGTGGACTTTTTTTGCAATCTCTTTGCCCTTTCTCATTAGCCTAGTGGGACACACAAATGACGTGTTCCCTTTACCCTCGCACTCAAAAGACCTTATCTCTTCCTCTTTCTCACCGTTATCCTTGACCTCATCTTTCTTTTTGTTTTTCTCAAAAATCTTTTTATTAGAAGAATTATTTTTGAAAAATTTGAGAAACTTTTTGGATTTTTTCGCAAACAAGGCCCAGTCCTCAACATCAAACTCTTCTTCAGGTTCAGACTAATAAACTTTTATCCTTTTTCTTTTTCATAATTTGAGTCTTTAAAGCTACCCCTCTATCCTTAAGCTTAATGGTTTGGGGAAACATGTCAATCTCATAAGTTCGAAGGTCTCCTACGAGTTCTTCTAACCTAAGAGTATCTAATACCCCTAAAACGTTAAGAACGATGGCCTTAGGAATGAATTGGGAAGGAAGTGACCTCAAAATCTTTTTCACAACTCTCGACTCCTCATTTTTCTCACCAAAATTAAAACTAGTGTTAAAAATGTTCGACAACCTAGCGTAAAATTCATCGAATAACTCACACTCTAACATAGTGATGGTCTTAAATTGGGTTATCAAATTTTGAAGCTTAAATGCCTTGACAACGCTGGTACCCTCATGAGTCAACTAGAGGATGTCTCATGATTCCTTAGAAGTAGTGCACGTCATGATGTGACTGAACTCGCCAAGGGTGACGGCTCTAGAAATCACACTAAATCCTAGGGAGTTATAGGTACTCTGGTTAAATTCCTCATCAGTCCAGGAAGAAATAATTTTAATATTTATGATATTATCAACAGTGACGGTGGAAGAAGTCCACCCTCTTTCACTAATAAGACATACCCTTTCATCTATTGCTTTTAAAGTGGATCTCATATGGGCTTTTCAATAGGCATTAACATTATATTATATAAGTTCTCCATCAGAATATTTACGATTTTTCAAAATCAATTTTTCAAAACAATTGACATCACAGAAAAAAATTCGAAAAATCAATTACACAGTAAAGTTGTGTAACGAGCTCTAATAACAATTTGAGAGTGAGAAATTTTCTAATAGCTTACACTTATTTAATTATATGTCAATCTCAGAAACAAATTTGAATTCCTTTAAATCCTAAAATATGCATCTAGGTGATTCAAAACACAAAGTAGAAAAAGCATGCATGGAAATCAAAATTTCAAGAAAAATCCCCAAAAGGGTAAAACTTTTTATTTCACTAATACACTTTGAAAATCTCATCTTACAGCCTTACAAGTGAAATAAAACCTGACGAATCTCTAGCAAGTGACCTTCATCTTCTTCAGCAGTGGTTCTCTCAAGTTCCACAAAGATCATGGTCTTCCTTTAGCAATGATTCCCACAAGAATCACAAGAGAAACAGTAGAGACTACTTATCTACAAGGTTAGCAGTGAAGTCTCCTTCTTCACAATTGTAACTTCAATACAGAAGTGTTTTGGGTCTCAAATATGATTCACAAAAGTATATAGGAGAGATTGTGTGAATCACAAAAGTGTTTTTCCCTTTAAAAATTGAAGACTTTTTACAACAGATCTATAATTTTTGTAAATGCAAAGTCTTAATAAAAAACCTACAAAAATGGGTATTTGTAGGCAGAAACAAAAGTTTAGGTGGCGTAGGGTCGTTCGAATGAAACATTAGTGTCGTTCCAATGAGAATACCATCTCTTTCGAACAAAGCTGATTTCGCTTCTAACGAAATCCAAAAAATTTAAACAGTGCGCCCTCATTCTAACCTCGTTTGAGCCAGGCTTCTAACGACCTTTGAACAAGATACAAAGTCGTTCTAACGAGGTTGCCATCTCGTTTAAATGAAGTTAGGGAAAAGTAAAATATTTTTAAGTTTGAAAAACTGCCTCATTTTGTAAACGAATCATTTTATAAAAATCTCCCAATATTAGGTCAAAAATTCATGAAAACCAAAGCAACAACTATACCAATATTACGTGACGTCATGGAGCATGTTGAAGATATGGTGGTGCATGTTGGAGATACACTTCATGATGCTTGATAATCGTATTCGTCTTCTTGAACGTGAGAACGTGAAGTACCATAACAAAAGTAATGGGATATGTCATTCTCGATGTAACCTAGATTCTATGGGCAAGTCTTAAATACTAGGGAAAATGATAGGAAATTTACCCTTACACAGGGGGTTCCTGGTTTGGATATCGTTTACGATGCTTTCCACGCATGGAGTCTAAAGAAAATTAGGAGTTTTGATCTTGAGAATTATATAACTAAGACTTCTCCTTTTTGTAAAAGTTTTGATTGTTAAAAACTCCCATGCTTAATAGGTTTACGTTTGTAGTGAAGATAAGTTCCTTGGATGAAAATAATTTGTTAGAATAATGATAATTGGAAGTTAGTTAAGTATTACAAGATGGGTTGGGTCAAGACATTATGTTGAGATTATAACTTGAGTAACAGGTAAAATGATAAGCGTGTAATGATATAATGGTAAATATGTTAATGCGTAATTGAGAAAAACATTTTGAGATGTTAATTTTTGTCCCATTTAGGACGTTAATTTTATCTTTATATTATGAAGATTGTGTCAAAGAATCTCATGAGCAAATGTACATGTACAAGAATAGGTTGGGGCTCTAGGATCAATTTGGTATAATCACACATTCAGAATAGTCTATTTAATGACCTTCTTAGACTGCAGGAACCAGGTATTCTTCACTTTAACCGACATTTTTATATAATTCATGTGCATTAACTTTTAAATATTTTAGATGTTAAAAGGAGTAAGGGATAATTATTAGTTTTGTGTGGTTTAGCTATTGGATAATTATTGATTGTTGATTTGTTATTGGATAGTATGTTAGAAGGACTACGAGATAATTATTGGTATTATTTGGTTTGGCTATTGGATAATTTTGGTTCTGGGTTTGTTATTGGATAGCATGTCAGATACAGTATGGGATAATTATAAGGAGTACGGGATAATTTTTGGTTTGGTTGTTAGATAATGTGTTGGATAATTATTGGTTGTCGTAGCACTTAGGAACACGTAGCACTTTGGCTTGAAAAGGTGCCACGAGAGGGAAGACGCCGCCAACCCCCTCCCCCAAATTGCACTGAGGGCGGCACGACCACCTCATGGGAATCCAATGTAATTTGTAGAAACTTATCGCATAGTCGTGGGACTCCCGATTTGAGAATAGGACACGAATTTAAAAACAGGCACACTTGGGCTTGAAGACATGTGGTGAGGGGGTAGACACCCCTAATCACTCTCGAACGTCACCACGAGGCGTACAAACACCTCCAAAGCATCCAACATAACACGTAGCAACTGAACGCATAGTTGTGAGACTCCCAGTTTAGAAATAGGACATGAATTTAAAAATAGGCACACTTGGGCTTGAAAACATGCCGTGAGGGGAAAACACCCCCAATCGTCCCCAAATGAAACCGCCAGTGGAACGAACACCTCGTACGTGTTTAAAGTAACATGTAGCAGTCGGTCACATAGTCGCAGGACTCCCAGTTTGGAAATAGGACACGAATTTAAAAATAAGGACACTTATGCTTAAAAACGTGCAGCGACGGTGGAAATACTAACAACCTCCCCTAAACAGAACCGCGAGTGGCACTATCACCTCATGTGCATCCAACTTAACACATAGAAACCAATCGCTTAGTCGCAACACTCTCGATTTGGGAATATGACACGAATTTAAAAACAAGCCGCACGGGCTTAAAAACATGCCGCGAGGGGGCGGGCACCCCCAACCGCCCCCAAATGGCACTGCGAGTGGCATGAACACCTTGAGGGTGTCCAACATAACACGTAGAAAATGACCAGGTAGTTGCAGGACTCTAGGTTTGGGAATTGGACACGAATTTGAAAATAGGCGCACTTGGGCTTGAAAACGTGTCGCAAGGTTGTGGACACCCCCAACCGTCCCTAAATGTCACCACGAGTGGAACGAACACCTCGAGCGCATCCAATGAAACATGTAGAAACCATCCGTGTAGTCTTGGGACTCTCGGTTTGGGAATAGGACACAAATTTTAAAATAGTCACACTTAGGCTTCAAAATGTTCTGCGAGGGGGCGAACACCCCTAACCTCCCCCAAATAGCACTACAAGTGGGGCGTACATCTTGTTTAGTCCAACACAATATGTAGTAACCGGCCTTGTAGTTCTGGGACTCTCGGTTTGGGAGTAGGATGCAAATTTTGACACAAATTTAAAAGAAAGCACACTTGGGATTGAAAACGTGTCACGAGGGAACAGATACCCCCAATCACCCCAAAACGGCACCGCGAATGGCTTGAACACCTCGAGCACTCCAACATAACATGTAGCAAGCATCCTCATAGTCACGAGACTCCCAGTTTGGTAATTTCACACGAATTTGAAAACAGGCATACTTGGACTTGAAAATATGCCGCAAGGGGGAGGACACCCCTAACCGTCCCAAATGGCATTGCAAGTAGAAATAACACCTCGGGCGCATCCAACGTAATACGTAGCAACTGGACGCATAGTGACAGGACTCTTAGTTTGAGAATAGGATGTGAATTTAAAAATAATCACACTTGGGCTAGAAAACGTGATGTGTGGGGGCGGCGGGTACCGCCAAACGGCACCACGAGTTGCTCGAACACCTTGTATGTGTCCAACATAGTACATAGCAATCGGTCACGTAGTCGCGGGGATCTCAATCTGGGAATAGGACATGAATTTTAAAATAGGCACACTTAATCTTGACAATGTGCCGCGAGGGGGAGGGCACCTCCTACTGCCCCCAAACGGCACCACTAATGGCACGAACACCTCGTGCATGTCTAATGTAACACATAATAACTGGTTGTGTAGTTGTGGGACTCCCAATTTGGGAATAGGACACGAATTTTAAAATAAGCACACTTGGGCTTGAAAACGTGTCGCGAGGCCCAAACGGCACTGTGAGTGGCATGAACACCATGTGCGTTTCCAACATAACACGTAGAAATCGGTCACATAGTCGTGGAACTCTCGGTTTTGAAATACGACATGAATTTGAAAACAGACACACTTAGGCTTGAAAACACGCCATGAGGTGGCGGACACCCCCAACCGCCACAAAATGGCACCACGAGTGGAACGAACACCTCAAACTTGTCCAACGTAATATGTTGCAACAGGTTGCGTAATTGTGGGACTCCTGCTTTAGGAATTGGACACGAATTTGAAAAGAGGCACACTTGGGATTGAAAACATGTCACGAGGGGAATTACACCCCCAATCTCACCTAAACGGCACCGCGAGTGGCACGAACACATCCTACGTGAGCAACATAACATGTAGCAACCGATCACATAGTGGCAGGACTCTCAATTTGGGAATAGGACCCAAACAACCCATATTTTTTTGTCAGTTAAATATGGTCACGGCTTTAATCCCTGACCATGTTTATTATTTTTCACAGCTAAAGATGGTCATGACTTATGGCGGTGGCCCAATTTAAAGAGGAAAATTTTGGTCACAATTGTTGGCCATGACCAGGTTCGTGAAAGTCAAGGGTTTCATGGAAAATATGAGTATTGGTCACAACTTTGGACTGTAACTAGCTTTCAAGGATAGTCAGGCATGGTTACAGATTTGGTATGTGACCAGCTGGTCATATCCCTCGTCCATGGTCATTGTCCCTTATGCCATGATTTGTGACCACATAGTCTAGTCACAAACTTGGTCCGTGACCCATAAATTTGGACACACGAGGTATGGTCACGGCTTAGTCCTGGTCATGGCCCTAGTCTGCGACCATTCGCCTAATTTGGTCTAGTGTACACATACATAACTGATAGGAACTTTTCAGGTAATGGTGATAAAAAGTACACGGGTCGGGGCATTTTGCCTTACTCAAGCTTGGTGTCCATTTGGAAGGAGACAGAATTAGCAAAACTTTGCAAAATAGATAATTTTAAGTATATAACAATTTATAAAGGTTTGGAGTATTAGTAGAATCAATTGAATGTACTTGTAGATAATTGTAAAGGAAATGAAATTTGAAGTAGCAATAACCTGAATGAAGTAGTTGTAAATAAAGAAGTACGATGATATAACTAGATATAGCAATATAAAGTGAGAAAGGGTAATAATGCGGATAATTCTAAAATAAGATAGCCCATAATTATCCAGTTATAGAGGCTTAAGGATGATAGCAATACAATACAAGATAACAATCAATAAATATAAAATTTGAGATAAAGTAATAGTAGCCACGGTAAAATTAATGAGCCCAAACTCTGAAGAGTGACATCCATATGGTTAGCAAAAACTAGGCACTCAATACCCTAGTTATAATATATTCTATTAAAGAGCTTAATGAAATAATACTTAAATTGACATCATTGTTTCAAAAGTAACATGGGTTTTTTTAAAATCGAATCAAGTTTAACATATCGTGAACTACACAAATGAGCTCATAAATAAGAACAAGATTTTTGGGGCTATCACAAATTGATATGAAAAATTGACATAAGCAGGGTATTTGCGTGAAATAATACCGAAATAGAAGTTAACTACATGGATAGGGGGCTTGATTTTAAATTGAAATTTCTCGTAAAGGCTGTGGACTAAGGTTTTCAGTAATGAAACAATTAGGTAAGATCTACTTTTGTAAAAAATCTAGTAATGTAAGATAGTCAAGGGGAATAAACTCTAAGGTTTAATTTGAAAATTCCTATCATTTTTAATTAGCTTGGGTTATAGATATAATTGATATTAGGTGTAAGAGAATTTTATGTTCCTTATATTCTTAAAAACATATATATATAAATTGGGGTCAAATTCCGAGGTTGGAAAAGTTAATGGGTTTGTGTGCAAAGTACCATTTATATTTTTAATTCCCTTTCTAAGGTTTCTACGAAAATAGGTTTTGGTTATCCAAACTGGGTGTTATAGTATACCATTTTGACTAGAAAAATTAAAACAAAGTTTTAGAATTTTCTAATTAGGCATGCACCCTCACACGCTCTGTCAAACCTCCCATGTGCCCTGGTTGATGCTACTCGTACGTGTGAACCCCACTTCATCTCCTTCCTTCATTATTTTGACGTTTAGGGTTCCAAGACTTTGATTGATGATTATGGCCAGTATAGGATACCATTGTTATTCATTTAAAATCCATTCTCTCTAATTTTTCACGCGGATTTCGAATATGTAACTGTTATGGATTGAGGTTTCCTGTAGAAGTGTAACCGATTTCTGTTAAAATGCACAAAGTGACTAAAAATTCATGAGTTTATGATTAAATTCGAGCTACGGTATGGTTAGGGTGACGTTCCTAGATAAAAATAGGAGAGAATGATTTTTGTTTCAAGCTAAAATTCATACTTTACAGAGAGAATTTCACCTTTGAAAATTCTAGGGCCGTAAAATACAAATGGGAATTCGTGGTAACAAAAGGGATTAATACATGAATTGACCATTGGACTTAGATTCTTAAGAACCAGAGCTTGAGTTTTTCCACTTTGAAACTGATATAAATTCAACAATATAGAATCCACCATTGAAGCTCAAGATTCAATGATGTTTTCTAATATTCGAACCTATTTGGTGCTAAACATATGTGAAGATTAACATGTAACTATAGAAAATGAATCTAGGCTAACGCAAAAACTTAACCAGATTGAAATAACTCATTTTAACACATAAAATGATAGAATATTAGCTTTTCCTAAAACTAAGCTTTGAATTAGAGCTCTGAAAGTGTACGTTTTTACTGTGGTAACTGAGGATGTTTATAGGGGTGATGGAGGAGAGCTTATTGGTGGGTTTGGAGGTTGATTTTAAATTGATTTCATGTGATTTTTGGTGTAGGGGATGGTAGAGACCTATGTTTTTCATGTATGTTCATGTGCCAAGCATCTTACTAGACTAACTAGGTGGCTTCAACCTTAGCAGGGGTTTTAGTGAAGCTATTTGGGTTTAAGTATTTAGTCATTAGGTATTTTAGGCTTTTCTATTTAAGCTTTTCCATGTATTTTAGGGGCTAATCTATAATTTACAAACTTGTAAGAGTAGGTCCCAGTAATTATAGTATTTTCAAGTGTTGTAGGTTATTTATGTAAATAAGTTTATTGGTTAGGGTTTGGTTATGAAATTTAAATAAAGTATTGAATTTTTCTAGGGTTATTTTTTGAATTTTTGCAACTTAAGAGTCAGTTTTATTTTTCTTTGGTATTTAGTTGGGTACTTAACAAATCCATTAGTTTTTATAAGGTCGTATACTGGTATGTTTATATCATTTGGAAGTCATTTTTTCAAATGCGAGTATGATTATAATGCGAATAAAGGTAACATAGTGTAAGCGAATGCATGTGTTGTTATAATCTTCCTACCAAAAAAATTCATCCTTGAAATTACATTCAAAGACTTCAAGATAGCGTTGTTTCATCGCGTCCTTAGTTTCCCATGTGGCCTCTTCTTTTCCATGATGTAGCAAAAGAATCTTTACTAACGGAATAATTTTGTGGCAAAGAATATTGTCTTGAGGGTCTAAAACACTAAGGGGTTATCCTTAAAATTGTGATTGGGTTGCACATATATCCCTTTCCATGTGATGTTATGGTTAGGATCAAGTTTGTATTTTTTAAATTATGATAGGTGAAACACATTGGGTATTTTTTATAATTATGTGGGCAGCTTTAAATGATACTCTACTGGTCCTATTCGTTCTATGATTTCAAAAGGCCTAATATATCGTGGTCCTAGTTTCCATTTACTTCTAAATCGTATGACCCCTTCCTTGGATATATATATAGAAATACCTGATCCTTCATCTGAAATTCCAAGGGTTTTCTCTTATGGTCTGCGTATCTTTTTTATCCATTTTTGTTAATCATGCGTACCTTTTTGGTATATTCCTCTATTATTTTAGATCCAAATATATTATTTTCTCCTGATTCATTCCCACATAATGGGGAACGACATGGTCTCTAATAAAGTACTTCATAAGCAGTCGTCTGGATGTTAGCTTAGTAAAATCGTATTACATCTTCATGTTTCCTAGATGCATGATGAACTTTGAGTGGTGAGCTATATATAACACTTCTTATCTTAGAGCAGGATTGGAAGATACGCATATCTAGTTTTTAATCTTAGTCCTCCTTTCAGGATATAAGTCCAATATGACATTCCTTCTCCAAATTCCACATTTTATTGGTACGATTAAGGAAAGTGTCAACTAGTTATTTCTGTGTGATCTTTTTCGAAAGATTTAGATATGAAATAATATTTCAAAGAATATCTAGAACATCTCCGTTTCAAAACTTCAGATTATATTCTCCCATTGTAGTCATAACTTCGTATGAAAACATTATTTTTAACTCAGTGCATCTGCTACTACATTTCCTTTTCCAGGATGATATTGTAACCAAAATTGATAATCCTCTAGAAATTATATTCATCGTCATTGCCAAAGATTTAAGTTCTTTTATGTAAATATATACTTTATATTTTTGTGATTCGAGAGTACGTGAAACTATTCTCCGCGCAGATAACATCTCCAAATTTTTAATGCAAAGACTATCGCAGTAAGTTCTAAGTCATGAACTGGATAGTTACATTCATGAGTCTTTAATTGATGAGACACATATTATATTACCCTTCCTAGTTGCATAAGTATACGCCTTAATCCTTGAAAAGAGGCATCGGTGTTTAGTTCGTAACTAACATCACTAGAAAGTATAGTAAGTACAAGGTTGGTAGTTGATTCGTAATCATTTCATAATCATATTTATAGACGATACTATAGTATATTCTAAAACCAAGGAAGACTATGAGAAACATTTATAAATTGTACTAGAGACTTTACAACAACAACACCTATATGCAAAAAAGAGTAAATGAAATTTTCTAATGAGGGAAGTAAATTCTTAAGTCATGTAATCACCGAGATAGGAATACAAATTGATTTGGAAAAAATCACGCAAGTAGTTGAGTAGCATCAACATTCTACTTTGATAGATATTTGAAATTTCTTACGACGTACAGGTTAATGTAGGTGTTTTGTGGAACAATTCTAAAAAATTTCATTACCATTAATGAGTTAACTCATAAAGATGCATGATTTGAGTGGATAAACGAATGCATACAAGAGTTTTAGACCTTGAAAGAGGAATTAACCACCACCCTTGTACTTACAATACTTTCTAGTGATGTTAGTTACAAAATGATCTAAAATACCTGATGCATTAAGTCCATGAAAGTTGGAGTGAGCTTGTTTGTCTAAGTGACATAACCACAAATTAAAAATGTCCATATCGAGTTCTAAATGTAGTCTTTGGTATGTCTTCTTCTCTCACTCATAATTGATGATATTCGAACCTTAAATCTACTTTTGAAAACACATTAGCTCCTTGTAATCGGTCAAACAAATCCCATATTCCTGGTAATGGATACTTATTATCGATTATTACCTGATTAAATTTGCAATAGTCAATGCATAAACAAAATGTTCCATCTTTCCTTTTGACGAGTGTGGCCACCCGGGTCGGATTCCTTCAATGCAGGCTCAGGCCTCAAAGTTGGGACGATGGGGGGAAATAAGGAAGGAAAAATTTTCATTCCCTTTCTCTCTCTTACCTTTTTTTAACCTTGCACGTGCGCGAAATCAGGATATGGAGGTCCTTTTTTCGCCACTTGTGTCGGCATCTTCGCAGTTCAGACTCGAATATAAAGTTGGCTATCGTCAAATGGGGGTAACACAAAGGGGTAGAGTCTCCAGCCTACTTCAACCAAAATAGGCAAAATAATGTCGGTGCCTCGAGAGAGCGGCATCAAGGTCAAACTGATACATGTGAAATCAAGTGATTTGAAGGTCTGGGGACTAAGTTACTGAATAGTAAGGTGTTAGGTACCCAATCTTCCCTTTCGGTCTATCACGGGGTAATGTTGATCTTATCTTTTTTTCTCTGTGATGTGTGTGCACATGTGTATAGTATAAATAACAGGAGAATGGACTTATCCGACTCCCTCCATGGAATGGATAGAGTGGACTCATCTGTAGGAATGTGCCAAAAAAATAACGATAAAAACTATGATGTAAGTTTTCGTCGAACCACAAATCGATATGAAAGAGAAAATGTGATTGTTGCATGAGACACAAGTAAGTGGGAGTTTAAAAATCATAAAATAGATATAAAATATATATAAAATGAAAAAGGGAGGACTCAAAACTCGGGATTGGACCAAGAAACTGGCGTAGACCAAAGGGCATCACAGTCCATATAGTTCAAAAATATCATGTGGGAGGAGTTCCACCCATAAATCCAAAATTTGAGACTCCTTTTATGTGTTTTTGGGAACAATGTGTATAAGAGTGAAAATGTAAGAAAATGAAAGTCTCAATTTTAGAATTTATGGATAAATACTCATTTTGATTTGGGGGAGATTTTATGAAAATGGGTTATGTGTAACAGTACTAGTAAAGAGTAAAGATTAGTTGATGTGAGATATTGAAATAAAAGCATAAAATAAAATTAAGATGAACAACAGTAAAAAGGAGTAAACTAGAAAAAGGAGTTGAGAAATTGACCACCTTATGGATGTTTGTCACTTAATTTGGAATGTAAGTATGCTGAGTTTGAAGTGGTATGAAGGTGATGTGGAAGGGTGAGGTGGATAACCAAGTGAGGCAAGGAGGTGAGATAAGATAATGTTGAAAAATGGAGTTTTTTGGGAAAGGGAAAGCTCTGATTACGAGGAGAATGTTTTTTAATTCCTGAAAGGGTTTTTTCGAAAGGTAGTGGAATTTTAGGGTTAAGGGGGAGTTAATTGTCAAGGCCTCTGACCTACCTATCGGTATAAGACCTGCCTTCCTAGGCAAGGAAAAGTACACCCTGGCGATAGGCAAGGTGTCTGGGGTGATTATTGGAAATCCGAAATGGACTTTTCAAAACAAAAGGGCATAAAATGGAAATCATAAATCCAAATCTTGCATGGATGGGACCGTTGGAAAGATAATTTAGATACCTTCAAGAATACATTGACCTATTGGTTCCAAGAGTTTACCAAAGTCAAACGGGGCTCGAAAGCACCCGATGGTCTCTGAATGGGAGGTTTTCGGTGGAAAACGGACTGTTCGTTCGAACCGTGAGGTCAATTCGTGTGTGGCATGGACTGTTGGAAAGGGAATTCAGTGAATTTCAAGATTTCATTGAGATTTTTCCAATCAGAGAGTTGACCAAGGTCAAATGGGGCTTGAAAGATCCTAGTGTCCCTTCAAAGTAAAACAGATCATTCATCTGAACTGGGAGCTTGATTCGTGCATGGTAGGACCATTGGAAGCGGTATTTAGAGTCTTTCAAGGTTTCATTGAGCTTCGCTCAAGTTGGAGAGTTTACAAAAGTTAATCGGAGCCCAAGAGCGCCCAATGGCCTATAGATCAGTAGTCAAAGTGAACTGAATTTTTCATATGGACTGTGAGGCTGATTTGTATATGGTATGGACCGTTAAAAAGAGGATTCAGAGATCTTCAAGGATTCATTCAGATTTGCTCAAATTTGAGAGTTGACCAGAGTCAAAGGATCTCAAGAGCGCTCGGTGGCCTTCAGATCAGTACTCAGAGCGTGACCTAGGTTTTATAGTGAACGGATGAGTGTTAGTAACTTAGGGAAGTGCTTAGGGGGTTCCTAGGATGAGGTGTCTACAGAGCCCCTCCATAGATGATCTTAGAAAGGATGAAGGTTGTCTAATGATAGACACCACATCGATATAAGAGAAGAGGATTGAGGTCATTTTTGAGGACTTAAGGGAAGAAGGTAACCGATTTGGAGGGTCGAGTTCAATTCTGGAGACCTAAGGTTGGGTTGAATGATTCAGTGGGTCAATATAAATTCTTCGGACCTTAAGTTATGGTAATTAATTCAGGGAGTTGAGGTTAATTCTACGAACCATAAGTTAAAGCCATCGATTCTACGGGTTGAGGTCACTTCTACAAACCTTGAAGAGAAATGACCAATTCTATGGGTCGAGGTCAATTCTGTGAACCTAGGGAGGGTTGAGGTTGATTTTACGAACCTTAAGTTATAGTGATCGATTATGTGGTCCGAGGTAAATTCTGCGGACCTTAAGTTGTGGTGATTGATTCTCTGGGTCGAGGTTAATTTTGCGAACCTTAAGTTGTGGTTTAAGAGGAGTAGCTCCGCTGGGGAATGTGTTGACTTGCGATCCTGCTGGCGAATGCGCTAGTAGGATTGGGTACATGTGCACTTTCGATTCCTTTGGGGATTATGTTGATGATAAGAGTGTACGGTTGATCTAGCTGAGGATTTTGTAAGAGGCATAATGCTCCCAAAGTGGTTTTCCTAAGAAAAATAACATTTTTCATTTTTTAGGTATTTTCTAAGAATTTTTTTGCCTTTTTTGAATTTTCCATCATTTTTTAAATGGAATTTTGAGGGGGCTGCTGATAGGAAGGTCTGGGGAGGTGCCTATCAGCATAGGGCATAGACTCCTGGGCTTCTCAGGGAAGGGGAAAGGGCAATGTCGACAAGAAAGGTTAAGGGGCTACCAATTGGCATGCCCCTTAGCCTTCTATAAAAATGGGGCGACTCCTCCTCATTTTTCACACTTTCAATCAATTAATTTTGTTACTTTCTCTATCTAAAAGTTGAACAGGTGAGGCAGGAAGCCCACTTGTTATTTTTCTTTTGCTTTGAGGGTTCTTAGTGGCGACAAGTGGCGGCATCGTCCATCTCTGGTTTTTTCCATATTTGAAGATTATTTTGAATATTCATATGTACGATTGGAGGAGCTTCACTCTAGCATCCCTTAATTCTTCGTTGGATGCATTCAATAAGTTTGACAGACATTCAAAGTACCCACGTACCATTTGAAGGTAATCTTTAGGTTTGATTTCCTTTTATTTCTTTATCGTCCTTTTTTTGTTTCCTTTTTTTATTTTTGGGTTCATCTTTTGCATGTATGATTTTATGAGCTGATAGGGCTCAAGATGGGGTTGATGTCCTTAAAGGAGAGCAAGTTGGGAGACTTCTATAGAATGTATAGGTGGAGGAAGTCAAACACGCATTCGAACCAATCACTGACTCTGAAGGACGTGCTAGTAGCGCTAAACTCCTTGACGAGTAACCAGGTTAACTTTCTTGCTTTTTCCTTCTTTTTGAGTTTTTGGAATTCTTTTGCTTCTTGGTGGATACTAACTCTTTGTTGGTTATATTTGTGACCTTCTACCCTTTAATTCTTCCTTCAATGCGATAGGGGCTACAAGCATGCAGGTGTAGATAGGGAGGTAGCCAGCGCATGAGTTTTGGCACATCTGGTACCTTGGAGATAGATTGGTGTGGCAGATGAGGTGATATACAAATCTGATTATTTACTTTTTGAATTTTCTCGCAGATCCATAATTTTGATTGGAGGATCTTAGCATTGACCATATTGTAAGCTTGACATAGCAACTTTGCACCTGAAAAGATACTCAAAAAGAAAGAAAATATGCATTTTGTATATGATCATTTTGATTTATTGTCTTACTCTACATGCACTTTAATTTGTTACTGAGGTTTTATTTTGAGAAAAAGTGGGAGAATGTGTTTTTGGAATTTTTTGAATATGATTTTGGAATTTTTGGATGAGTGAAGCCTTGGAGGCATGGTTGCAAAGAGTTTCCCTTTGAAGGGACTTATTTCAAGAAATGCTGTTTTAGAAATTTTGGATAGAGGAAGGCCTTGGAGGCTTAGTTGGTATATAGTTGAGGAGTTAGAAAACTTGATGTAAAGTGGAGTTTGTCTCCTTTGTTGGATTGTATTAAATCTAGTGTGTAGGAAGAATTTTTCTAATACTGGATTTACTGGAGTTGTAGCCTTGGGCTCGACTGTTAGGCTATTATTGGTGACGGGTGACCTGACGACTAATCCTCAAGTAGCCACGATAGTAGCGTGGATGTCCTACTGTTATAGTCTGATGGTGTTGGTGTTGGCAGAGACCTTGAATGTCTTGGATTCCTGGAAGGAAGGAAGGTTCGACTTTCAATGAGGAAGCCCTGTGATGTTGCTCATGTGGCTTTCTGAGAGATTTTTCCTGGCAGACCCTCCTCTTTCGGGTGTCCCTAATTTCTTTACTAGGTCCTTCAATTTTGGCCCTTTAATAGAGAACTGGGATAACTGGTTCGTGGATCACGAGTCTTGATTCCTTCGCTAGTCTGTGCCATGTTGGGACGATTTGTAACCCATTTTGTAGTTAAGGGAGTACCGGTATGTGCGGTGATTTGGCCTTCGCCAAACTTCCTTTTACTTTCCTTTGTGACTTCTACGCCAAGTGGGGTGAGAGAAGATCATACCTCCTCGTATAAATAATTTCTTCCAGATAGAGGACCTAATTGAATCCTTAAAGATCATATTGTGCCCTTTACGGCAGCATCGTAGTCCGTTTACCCGTCTGTTACAATATTTTGGAGGGTCTTAGTATGTGTTTGGGGATTATGTGAAATGGTTATGGAAATGAGTAGTTGATAAGATTTTAGAGGAGGGAACCGAACAAAGATGGCTTATTTCTTTCAATATTATGGAGGAAATTATTGTGGTTTCATCGAAGCTTGTCAAACCATACCACTACATGATGCATATCCAAAACACCAATCCGGAGTGAAGGACTTAGGAACCTATGGGAGTAAGCAATGATGATGAGGCAGGATCGTCTGGAAATTGAAGGCAGTACTTTGTGAAGCTGGGGAATTTGTGTTTGGGGTAATTTGTGTTAGTGCAAGTGTAGGTGTTTTGGGATGTTTCTATGAAGTTGGTTATTTGGTAAGGATTTGGTAGGTTATTCGTAAATTAGAAGGGGAGCGGTCTGTTTGTCTCCCTTTACTGATATTTCATGTAACGAAGATATTCCTTGATTGAAAATAAAAGTAGTTTCGATAACATTTTATTGTGTCTTTTGATGAATTTTTTATTTGAACTACCTATACCAATCGCTAAGGCATACATAATCCTTTTGTTCATGTAAATGATGAGATGGACCGTGATTCTTGGGGGAAGAAAAGAATAGTATTTTATGGAAAAGAAAGGATCGCTACCATTTATGTTGTATGGACTTCCTATATACCTCTGTGGGTTTTGAAAAATTCATGAGTTTTATTTTAAAAAGGTATTTTGATGGGATCAAGTCCCATATAGTTCTAGGTGGGAGAAATGAAGATAATTTTTTAGAAAATAAGGGGGATAAGCAGATTCATAGAGCGTCGAGAGTTTGAATTAAGGATAGAATTTCTTGAGACGGTCCAGATTGAATGAACGTGTCATCTCTTCTCTGTAGAGATCTGAGAGCATAGCGGGGTCACCTGACATGATTTTCTTCACGATGTAGGAACCGCTCCAATAAGGTTTGAATTTCCCTCTAGGGTCCCAAATAGGTTCTACGATCTTTTTTAGGGCAAGGTCTCCTTCTTGGACACCGTAGCCCTTGACTTTACTGTTGAATGATTATGGGATCCGACGATGGTACCCCTATATATGGTATAGATTGATGATGCTGAAAATAGCACCACCCTTAAAGGTGTTTGTAAGCTCAATTCAATGTTAAAAATGGTAGTATAAGGGTATATAGTAGAAGGAGGTGAGAAGAAGAAGATTAACATCGGAATATAAGTGGTTCAGCCAATCAGGCCTACGTCCACTATGCAAGTGTGTGATTAATATCACTGTATGAGGGATCTAATGGCCACAGATACAAACCCTCTTGCTTTATCTCTCTACTGTATATTTGGACAGATTATCAACTAGGGTTGCTTAATTTGGATCCCTCTCCAAGAAGGATAAGACAAGTATATATAGTATGTGGGGGTGTAATGCACCCCCTATGCTTGCAATGAGCATGTGTGTGCTGATCTAGCCAATCTGATGAAGACATATGTCACTGTCACATGTAGAGAATGATGATGAAATGTTCCCCCATGTGAGGGGATTGATTTTTTATAACTGATTATGTACACGTGTTCTCAACCATACATATGCCAATAAAGGTTCGGCCATTTGTGATTGGTCCCAAACTCGGCCTGGAAGAGGACGAGGTTGGTGTGGTCGGGAAACTGCTTGATCAATGGTGACCTTGGCTCAGTGGGAGAACCGAGGTAAGGCAAGTGGAGCTATAACATCGGCTTGGGCCGAGGTAATGGTGGAGTAGAAGGAATGTCGGCTGATTCCCAGCCGAGGCCGGTTACGATGATGGAGTAGTCCTTGCAACCTCGGCCTGCACCCATCTGAGGTTTCCTGTCTTGGATGACCTGATGAATAATTGCCCCTGTGGATCATGAAGATCTCACCCGCTATCTGGAGGTAACTAATAACGTCGGCCATGGCCAACCTTTCTTAGGACGAGACCGTTGTTTGCCAATCTAAGGTCGTTCTAACCTCGGCCATCTCCCTGGCCAAGGTTAATGTCTGTGAGTTGTTGGGTACATTTAGGGCATATCAATCACCCCCTAGACCTTAGTTACCAGTGTGATAGGTGCCTAAGGGGTATGTTTGTCCAAGGTTGGACTTCTTAGGTGTTAATACCTTTTTGACAAGTGTGAGCTATTGAAGTAGCTAGCGTGCCTGGAAAGTGTAATGATTGCAATCTTTTGGGCTCCCAAGGCAATGATGGTCCTTGGGATGCGTGCAATAGGTTTTTAGGGTTTTACCCCCTTTCCTTTCTCTTTCTTCCACACTTCTTCATTCTCTCGCCTAAATTTTCTCTGCTCTCTCTCCCTCTCTCTCTCTCTACAAGAGCTTGGTTAAGGTGTATTTGGTGGATTTTTCTTGAAAAACTCTCTCTTTCTTCTTCACGCATTCTCTCAGGTATCGTCTATCACCCCTTCTTCTCCATTTGTTGCATTTTTCTGCCTTGTTCCTCCATTTATTGCATTTTTGGGCAAGTTTATGCATTTTTCGGCAAGTTTATGCATTTTTCCAATGAACTGTTCTTTAATCGTTCTTGTTTAAAAACCTAGTTTGATCCTTAGTCAAATTGCCAATCCTATTTATTTAGAAGAATCACAAGTGTAGGGTCTGACTCTTATGCTTAGACCCCTTTATCAACTCTTAGAGGAATTCCCCTTTCTTAGGGAGAAGACCTTAGATAAAATTAGGCAAATAGAACGATCCCAAAAGGAAGCTCGTAGGGCCGAGGCATTCCCCCTCGGACCTATCTTTCCACCCCCTTTGAAGGTCATATACCCTGAGCTAGCTGAACCATTTAAGTCAGCAGAGGTCCCCGTTGAACTTATTCCCATGTCTAAGTCTGAGTCTCCCACCTTAGACCCTATGTCTATGGACTCCTTTCAAGAGGCCATGGAATTTTCCGTTCAGCAGGATCAGGTCCCTGATCAAGCTGAGGTTTCCAGTAGGGCCTCATCTCACAAGAGTTCAAGCACATCGCACTCATCCTCCGACGTTGAGATTATAGGACCTAGTGTGGCTGTTCCTCCAATCCTTGAATCCATTCCCCTGTCGATCGTCACAGGAGCCGAGTTCGATCAGAGTTTACCAAGTGGTGCCCCCATCATCTTCGCAGGCCGACGTTGAACCGAATGATGATGATGATGATGATGATGGTACTGAGAGAGATGTTGACACCTCTGAGGCGGTCGAGATAGAGATCACTGTCAGCGAGGTTGACCTTTTGGCCTTCAGACATCTATATTCTATAAATCCCTCTATAAAACTCAGGAGACCTCTGAGGGAGGAGAGGGCTTTCGTCGGCCGAGACGGTGAGATCTGCCTGTATGAGCAGATGTTCAAGTTAGGATTTTATCTTCCCATTCATCCCATCATCAGGGTTATATTATCCTACATCAACTTGGCTCCTTCCCAGTTATCACCCAATGCCTGGAGGGTGATAATTGGAGCTATTGTCTTATGGAGGGCAGTCCATCATTCAGACCTTCCCGTCCAGGTCTTCACAGGGTGCTACGTCCCCTCATCTTCCAGGAATCATCCGAGATATTACCATTTTTTTAGCTCGAAAATCAAATAAAAAGATGTTGCAGGTTACCCAAACCTCGAACCATAATTGGAAACCCCACTACTTCTTTGCGTCAGGGCCATGGGAGATTGGTCACTATGCCCCCTCTTCCTCCCTAGAGCCGAGAATACCCCTGAGATGGGGAAAGGTGACAATGGCTGCTAGGGATGACCCTGGGCTAAACCAAAATAATCTTCAGAAGGTTAAAGACCTTCAGGATCGGGGGGAGAATGGTCTGCTAGTCAAATACGAGCATTTGATGACTCCCTACTATCTCTTCAAAACTGGCCTTGGGGGGAGTCCTTTAATCGAGATTCGTAAGTTGCTCTATTATTTCAGTAAGTTATACATATGAATTTGTGTATCTCTAATTTTCTGACTCATGCCTTTCTATTTTGCAGAGCGCCCAAAGGGGATTTTTGACGACCTCTGGGAGATGGCAGCCCCTAGTCTCACAAAGCTTGTAAAGAAAGCAGGTCAAAATACGCCTCCTCCCCCTCCAACTACCTCAAGGGCTAAGGCCTCCAAGAAGAAGAAATTTGTCGACCCGGCCCCTGAGGATCAAAGGCAGAAGAAGAAAAACCAAAAGGGGGATCGTGCCATCCCCATTTCTTTTGAGGACGCATTGATTGCTCGCTTGGAGAAACTGAAGATTGGTGACAATATTATCGGCTATAGTCTAAAGGCTCTGGATGCAATCGGCGATGCCATGACCGACTCTGACAAGCGCTTATGTCTCTCTCTTGATAGGCCTCCGTTGGCTGAGTTCTCCCTCTATTGCTCTATCCAAGTAAGACCTTGAACTTCTGCTTTTGAATTATATTCAAGTGTAACATAAGTTTTAAACTATACCGAACCTTAGACTGACATCTCTGCACATGTTCTATAGGGTCTCCTCACCATGAACCATTTTGTTAACTGGACCTTGGGAAAACTTCCTCTGATTGAGAAGGGCTAAGAGGCCGAGAAGACCGAGGCCGCTTTAAACACTGAAGTGGAGTGTCTGAAGGCCTCTTTGAAGAAGTCTGAGTCCATCATGAAGGGGTTAGAGAAAGACATGAACAATTTGAGGAAGGATCATAACACTGCCCTGAAGACTCAGGCTAACTCTCTTCAATATAAGGTCGATATGGTTGTGAAGGCTGCCTTGGATGATGCCTCCAAGAAGATCTTGGAGGAGTATAAGGTCTCTGATGAGTTTGTCAGCTTCGGCTTTGAATACTTGGAAAGGGGTGTAAAGGCCATTGGAAAATGGGCTACCATGAAAGAGAAGGAATCAGGGAGCCTCGTAGCCTCTAACTTCATTGGTTTGGGTTATGCCAACCCTCAATTTTCTCAGGCCTTGAAATAGGTAGAGGAGGATGAGGGAGGTGTCGCACCTACCGAGACCGCGCCCCAAGATGACACCAGGACTGAAGATATTGGCGCTCAGGACGAAGGAGTGGAAGTAATCACCCTCGGCTAGGGAGATGGAGGCAACTAACCCTGAGGCTACAGACACTTGACCATTTTGTGAAGCTTTTTGTAATTTTAATTTCCATAAAGAACTGTAACCTCTGATGACAAACTATGTTCCCTTGTAGTTTATAACTCTCAATTTTAGTCTATATCAACCTATGAGGAGGGTTTTATTTGTTTAGTTGTTGAATGTTCCTTAAATGATTTTCTATATCTGAAGTCTCAATATTATCGTCTAAGGTCTGAGGTCATCCAAGTATGATTTCCTACCTCAGACCTCGTCACCAAATTATGGTGTTATAATGTCTGAGGTCATCACTAAGATGTTGTCCTCATAACTAATTTTTCACCAAATTAAGGATGTCAAGGGTCTGAGGTCACCCAAGTATAATGCCTTACCTCGGACCTTATCACCAATTATGATGTTATTAGGTCTGAGGTCATCACTAAGATGTTATCCTTATAAAATATTCACCAAATTAATGATGTTAAGGGTTTGAGTTCATCCAAGTATGATGTCTTACCTTAGACCTTGTCACTAATTATGATGTTATTAGGTCTGAGGCCATCACTAAGATGTTATCCTCATAAAATATTCACCAAATTAATGATGTTAAGAGGTCATCCAAGTATGATGTCTTACCTCAGACCTTGTCACCAATTATGATGTTATTAGGTCTGAGGTCATCACTAAGATGTTATCCTCATAAAATATTCACCAAATTAATGATGTTAAGGGTTTGAGGTCATCACTAAGATGTTACACTCATAAAATATTCAACAAATTAATGATGTATAGGGTCTGAGATCATCCAAGTATGATGTCTTACCTCAGACCTTATCACCAATTATGATGTTATTAGGTCTGAGGTCATCACTAAGATGTTATCCCTATAAAATATTCACAAAATTAATGATGTTAAGGGTCTGAGGTCATCTAAGTACGATGTCTTACCTCAGACCTTGTCACCAATTATGATGTTATTAAGTCTGAGGTCATCACTAAGATGTTATCCTCATAAAATATTCACCAAATTAATGATGTTAAGGGTCTGAGGTCATCCAAGTATGATGTCTTATCTCAGACCTTATCACAAATTATGATGTTATTAGGTCTGAGGTTATCACTAAGATGTTGTCCTCATAAATAATTATCCACAAAGTTAATGATGTTTAAGGGTCTGAGGTCATCCAAGTACGATGTCTTACCTCAGACCTTGTCACCAATTATGATGTTATTAGGTCTGAGGTCATCACTAAGATGTTATCCCCATAAAATATTCACCAAATTAATGATGTTAAGGGTCATCCAAGTACGATGTCTTACCTCAGACCTTGTCACCAATTATGATGTTATAAGGTCTGAGGTCATCACTAAGGTGTTATCCCCATAAAATATTATCCACCAAGTTAATGATGTTTAAGGGTCTGAGGTCATCTAAGTATGATGTATTACCTCAGACCTTGTCACCAATTATGATGTTATTAGGTCTGAGGTCATCACTAAGATGTTACCCTCATAAATTCTATCACTAGAGCACAATAAACCAAGAATTGACATGGCAACTGATCTTCTCATTAATAATCTCTTCATAAGATGATACATTTACGTGAAAGCCCTGGTAACATCATATATAATACTTTTTTAGATGATCAGCATTCCAAGGATTGGAGAAAGGTTCCCCTTCAAGGTTTTCTAGCCTGTAGGTCTCGGGTATAACCTCCTCAATAACTTTGTAAGGACCATGCCAATTTGGGTGAAGCTTGTTTGCCTTCTGTAACGTCTTCTTCAGTACTAGGTCTCCCATGGCTATAGGTCTTAATTTTACCCTTTGATCGTAGAACTTTGTTGTTCTCTACTGGTAAGTTATTTTCCTGATTTATGTGTCTTCCCTTCTCTCTTCAATTAAATCTAGGTCGAGTCTTCTCTCCTCCTCATTCTTCTCAGGGTTATAAATCTGGAACCTATGAGTAGGGAGTCCTACCTCTATTGGTATGACGGCTTCTGAGCCATGTGCTAACATAAATAGGGTTTCCCCCGTCGGTGTCCTAGCGGTTGTTTTGTAGACCCATAACACAACATAAACCTCTCCAGTCCATCTTCCCTTAGCTTCTTCTAACCTCTTCTTGAATCTATCGAGGATTGTTCTATTCGTGACTTCGGTCAGACCGTTTGCCTGAGGTCGGCCAGGAGAAGATAAAAACTGCTTTATCCCAACTCTTTCGTAATATTTATCTAAGGAAGAGTTCTTGAATTGGGTTTCATTGTCCGAGATGAGGGTGTTTGGGAGTCCATGTTTGCATATGATGTTCTTCCAAATAAATTAGAAGGTCTTCTGCTCTGTAATCGTTATCATTGGCTCTGCCTCTACCCACTTGGAGAAGTAATCAATGGCAACTATCAGGAATCAGTAATTATTTACATCCCTTGGCAGGGGACCCACTAAGTCAATTCCCCATACTGCAAAGGGCCAAGGTGAACTTATTGACGTCATAGTCTAATGAGTTTAATGGGGGATAGTGGAGAATCTCTGACATTTATCGCACCTCTTTACGTAGGCTGTAGCATCCTTGGCCAAGGTCGACCACCAGTATCCTTACGTAATAATCCTCTTAGCCAAAGGTCTTCCTCCTATATGACTGGAGCTCGTGTACCTTTTGTAGGACGCAGGGAACTTTGGTAGGATGAACGCATCTGAGGAGAGGTAATAGGAATCCCTTCTAATATAGGACGTCTCCTACTATTGAGAACTTTGCACCTCTGTACCTCAGTTTTCTCCTTTCTAACTTTGATTCCAGTATCTCTCCCTCTCTGATATATCCGATAAGGGGATCCATCCATGAGTCCCCTAGGTTCAAATTGAGGCAAGGGTTACTTACCTCTTCTTCTTCAATGGTTGCCTTGGGCAGGATCTCAACTGGGACTGTCCTTCTGATGTCTGTCCTTATCGCCGAGGCCAGCCTTGCTAATGCATCTGCGTGGCTGTTATTTTTTCGAGGTATTCTCTTCATCTTTACCTCTTCGAACCCTTTGGGTATCGTTCTCACCCTCTTCAGATATTTGACTATCCTTTCATCTTTGGCCTCATAAACCCCCAATACTTGATTAACAACCAACCTTGAGTCACTATGAAGCAGGAGTTATCTTACCCTAAGCGTCTTTGCCAGCGAGAGGCCTGCTACCATGGCCTCATATTTCGACTCGTTATTTGATGCCTTGAAGTTAAACCTTTGGGCGTATTCGATGTTAGCACCATCTGGAGCTGAAAGTATTAGCCCTGCACCGCTTCCGCTTTCATAAGAAGACTCATCGACAAAGAGGTTCCAGATGTATTTATCCTATGAGCAGTTCCCTTCTATCATAACTCCATGGCTGAAGAGGTACCGATCTTCCTCATTCTCGGCTATTTTATTTATGATTTTCTTGGATACAACCTCTTCAGGGTCTCGAAAGACGTTGTTGTTTGACCTCTCTGCTGCCTCTAGGTTATTCTCAACCTCGGCCTCTTCCCATGTGAACTCAGTGACAAAATCCGCAAGTGCCTGCTCTTTGATGTCCACCCTGGGCTGATAAGTAAGGTCATACTCTCTCAGCTCAATGGCCCATGCAATCAATCTGCCCGACTTCTCAGGTTTATGGAGAACCTGTCGTAGTGGGGAGTTAGTGAGGACGACCATAGAATGGGATTGAAAGTAGGGCTTCATCTTCCTAAAAGCATGTATCAAGGCGTAGGCTAACTTTTCCATTCGAGGATAATTTTGTTCAAACCCCTGAAGGGCCTTACTATTGAAGTATACAGGCCTTTGGACCCCAACGTCTTCCCGTACTATGGCCGCACTTATAGCTGATTCAGAGACTGCTAGATAAACATATAACTTTTCTCCTATTATGGGTCGAGATAAGAGTAAGGGAGATCCGAGGTAGGACTTGAGTTGATTAAAAGCCTCGTCACACTCTTTGTCCCACTTGAAGCACCTTAAAGAACGGGAGACACTTATTCGTCGCTCTTGAGATAAATCTGTTGAGTGCAACTACTCTTCCACTGAGCCTATGAACGTCCTTGATACTCCTTGGTGTCTTCATGTCGAGCAAAGCCTTGATTTTCTCAAGGTTCGCCTCTATTCCTCTCTGATTGACAATTAATCCAAGAAATTTCCCAACTCCTATGCCGAAGACACACTTCTCAAGGTTGAGTTTCATTTTGTACAAGTCCATGGTGTCGAATGTCTTTTCTAGGTCTGCAACACGAGAGCTAGCCTTTAAGCTCTTCGTCAACATATCATCTACATACACCTCCATAGTCTTGCCTATTTGGTCTTCAAACATCTTATTCACAAGACGTTGGTATGTTGCCCATGTATTTTTCAATCCGAAAGGCATAACCTTGCAGCAATATGTCCCTTTGTCAGTGATAAAGGCTGTCTTCTCTGAGTCTTCAGCATCCATGAAGATCTGGTTGTAGCATGAGTACGCGTCCATGAAGCTCATGAGCTCATGTCCTGCCGTTGCATCTACCATCTGAACTATCCGAGGTAAGGGATAATTGTCTTTTGGGCAAGACTTGTTCAGGTCGGTAAAATCTACGCACATTATCTATTTTCCATTGGCCTTGGGCACAATGACTGCGTTTGATAGCCACTCTGGATATTTAACTTCCCTGATAAACTCAGCCTCTTCCAAATTTTTGACTTCTTCTCGGATGATGTCGTACTTCTCCCTGGAGTAAACCCTTCATCTTTGTGTGATTGGCCTAGCGTCCTTAGTCACGTTGAGTTTGTGGCACATAACCTCGGGGTTAATTTCAGGCATGTCCATATGACTCGAAGCGAAGACACTATGTCTCTTCCTCAAGAAGTTTATCAACTCTTCCTTGATCTCCGCTTTTAAGGATTTATCGATCTGGACGATTTTTTTCGGCTCATCCTCATTGAGGATGATGGATTCTACCTCTTTCACGGCCTCTCCTTTTTTCAACTTTGTTTCATCTCTAGGGTCAAGTGTATCAATTATAAGTGGTAGTTTCTCTCTTATGGGCCTCTCTCTCTTCGTTCGAGTTGAAGTAGCATTCACTTGCTATGGTCTGGTCACCCTGCACTTCCCCTACACCATAGGGGGTTGGGAATTTTAGCATCTGGTGGACCGTTGATGGCACGGCCTCAAACTCCTTAAGGTATACTCTTCCTATGATGAGGTTATAGGCCGAGAAAATGTTTTCGTCCATAACAAAAAAATTGATCTTCTGGGTTAACCTCTTAGGCCACTCATCGCCCATTCGCACGTCCATCTCATACATGCCCAACGGATGGACCTTTTTATCGCTGAAGCCCATCAACGGATGATGATAGGGTACCATCATAGCTCTGCTAAGGCCTAGGATTTTGAACCAGGGACAGAACATCACATCTGATGAACTTCCTCTATCTATAAGAATTCACTACACCTCACATCCGTGAACTCTTATTGTGATTACCAAAGGGGCTAGGATGCCTTTTAAGTCAAGTTGGGAGAACCCAACTATGAGAGTGTCCATGTCCACCTTCTTTCTCTTCTGTGCTGTATCTGAAGACGTCAGGTTTACTATTTTAAGTTTGGCCACTGACTTAGCCTCTGCTGTATGAGCTTTTCGATCGGCCACTTCAGAACCACCCCCCCCCCCCCCCCCCCCCGCAAGTACTTCACATATGGTGTTAACACCAAAGGAGATCATACTAACCCTCTTCACTGGGGTATTTTTATCTTTTGGTGGGAGGTCTGGATCGTCTTCTTTATCACTATCTGAGTCACCATCTCTTCTTGCTGGGGTATCATCACGAGACCTGTCATTTCTCTTCTTTTTGGGGTCATCTCTCCCCCTTTTGGGAGCCTTGCCGTCAATATATTTTCTCAATTTTCCAGACTTCGGCATCTTCTCGATCTCATCCTTCAAGGTGAAGAACTTGTCTGTAACATGGCCATAGTCTTGGTGGAACTCGCACCACAAATTCTTGTTTCTCTTATGCGGAGGAGCCTTCAGTTTCTCCGACCATCTTAGAGACCTGTCATTCTTAATCTCATTGAGGATATGTTCACAGCTCACCGTTAGAGGGGTATAGTGTGCGAACTTATCGTCAGCTGACCTCTTCTTTCCGTCCTTTTTCCTTTGGAACTTCCCGCTGCTACCGTCGTTCTCGTCCTCATACTTAGAGGACATGGCTTCTTCAGCATTCATGACCTTCCCCTCTGTTGCCAATAGCTCTGCCATGGACTTGGGAGGGTCTTCTGCAAGTTTCCACAACAACTTCCCTTTCTGAAGACCTCCTATGAGGGCGGTCATGGCTATATTCTCTTCGTAATCTTCAACCTCAAGTTTTTCTTTGTTGAACCTGGTGATGTAGTCTCTTAGGATCTCGTTCTTTCCTTATTTGACATAAAATAGATGGGCGGTCTTCTTTTGAGGTCTTACCCCAAAACAGAAATTATGAATGAATCATTCAGCCAAGACCTTAAAGTTCTCAATATAATTCTTCGCGAGAGAGGTAAACTAGATGTGTGATGCTCCCGTCAAAGTCCTGAAGAAGGCCCGAAACTTCATCTCATATGGTAATGAATAAATGTTCGTCGCTGACTGGTACATCTCAATGTGATGCATAGGATTGGTGCTACCGTCATACTTGGGAGACACCGTGGGCGGTTTGAACTTAACAGGGGTTGGAAAAATCACTATCCTTGCCACAAATGGGGAGCCCTCTGAGAAACCTCTTTGCAATGGGTCCCAGCTTTTCATAAGGTCTCCTATCTTTTCTTCAAGATGTTGTATGGAATCTTTCCATGTCCTTACAACGTCGGCTTGGCCGAGGTTGTCCCCAGACACCTCCAAAGGGTGGACTGAGAGTTCCCCAGCCGTAGCACAATGTCAACTGTTGACCTCTTCTTGGTCTCTTCCTCGTCCCTGATGAGTCCGACGTTGCCTCTCTTCCCTTTTTGAGTCGGCTGCATTTCTCAACCTAGATAACCTCTGTCTTAGGTCATTTACCGGGACGAGCCTTTCAAAGGCCGACCCTCTGCACAATCGATCAAAAGCTGATCCTCGTTGTTGGGCTTCTCCTCCTCTTCTGCCCCCACAACCTTGGCTCCACTGGATAGGACGAACTATGTTATTTAAAACCTCATATGGCTCCCAATAATCTTTTGGGACATCTTGTGCCTCTAGATCATCATATATATCCCCAGGGCAAGGGTGTCCTTGCCACCCCAGGAGTAAGCGCCTAGGGTCGGCAACATCCTTCCTCCGCTGGGGCATAGGGCGGTTCTTGCGTGGTTCCTGGAGTGGTCCCCTAGCTTCAGGATGCGCCTGGACAGCCGCAGGGGTGATCATCTTCGGTAAGACTCCAGGTGGCCTCGTCATATTTTGACTGAGCTATGCAAATTTCTCCTTCATTGCTTGTTGCGTTGCAGCCAAGGACCTCAAGGCTGTATCCACCTCCGTTATTTCGGACTGAGGCAGTGCCTGACTGGAGCTAGGTCCTCCAACCCCAGGCGGCGGGATAGGTGGTGGTAATTCTGGTTCCATGTGTTAGCACTAAAGAGCTAGTGTAGTAGATGAGATTAATACCTTACAGGATCGCCTTCAATGGTGAAACAGCTCCATGCAAGGGGGACGGTGCCTGGTTCACCACCAGAGTCTTCGATGAGGTTAATCAGAAAAAGGGAAAGAGACAGCTTCTCGGTTCCCACAGACGGCTCTAAAATGATGATATTGAAAATAGCACCACCCTTCAAGGTGTTTGTAAGCTCAATTCAATGTTAACAATGGTAGTATAAGGGTATATAGTAGAAGGAGGTGAGGAGAAGTGCATTAACACCGAAATATAAGTGGTTCAGCCAATCAGGCCTACGTCCACTATGCAAGTGTGTGATTAATATCACTGTATGAGGGCTCTAATGGCCAAAGATACAAACCCTCTTACTTTCTCTCTCTACTGTATATTTGGACAGAGTATCAACTAGGGTTGCTTAATTTGGATCCCTCTCCAAGAAGGAGAAGACAAGTATATATAGTATGTGGGGGGTTTAATGCACCCCCTGTGCATGCAATGAGCATGTGTGTGCTGATCTAGCCAATCTGATGAAGACATCTATCACTGTCACATGTAGAGAATGAGGATAAAATATTCCCCCACGTGAGGGGATTGATTTGTTATAACTGATTGTGTACTCGTGTTCCCAACCATACATATGCTAATAAAGGCTCAGCCATCTGTGATTGGTCCCAACCTCGGCCTGGAAGAGGACGAGGTTGGTGTGGTCGGGCAACTGCTTGATCAGTGGTGACATTTGCTCAGTGGGAGATCCTAGGTAAGGCAGGTGGAGCTGTAACATCGACCTGGGCTGAGGTAATAGTGGAGTAGCAGGAACGTCGGCTAATTCCCAGCCGAGGTCGATTACGATGATGGAGTAGTCCTTGTAACCTCGGCCTGCACCCTGTCGAGGTTGCCAGCCTTGGATGACCTGATGAATAATTGCCCCTGTGGATCATGAAGACTCACTAGCTGTCTGGAGGTAACTAGTAACGTCGGCCATGGCCGACCTTGCTTAGGACGAGACTGTTGTTTGCTAATCTAAGGCCGTTCTAACCTCGGCCATCTCCCTGGTCGAGGTTAACGTCTCTGAGTTGTTGGGTATATTTAGGGCATATCATCTAAGAGTGATAGTTCATCATAGCTGCTCTTATGTCAGTCTTCCTCGCTGATCCTGCTTTCGAGCGTGACACACAAAGAAGGCAATGCTAGCTCAACGGGGAGAATCACATACATGCCGTATACCAGAGAATAAAGGGTAGCCCCATTAGGCGTTCTGATAGAAGTATGATAACCCCAGAGGGCATACGGGTTTCGATCAGCCTTGTCTCTACAACTTTCGATCATTTTGCTGATTATGATTTTGAGTCTCTTATTAGCGGCTTCGATAGCATCGTTGGTTTGGGGTCGGTAGGGAGAAGAATTGTGTCTCTAGATTATGTACTCGTCGACCAATTATGTTACTTCTTCCTCGAAGTGGAGTCCATGGTCGAATACTAACTCATGGGGAACCCCATAGTGGCATATGATATTTTTTTGATAAACTTGGTCATTTTTTTACATTTAGTATTGCTTATGACTTAGCTTCAACCCATTCCGTTAAGTAGTCAATGGCGATGAGGATGAACTCATTCCGTTTAAGTCTTTGGGAGTGACCCAGGTGGAGAAGAACTAAAGAGAGGTCATGTTGTATAATTCTTGAGGAGGCAAGTGTTGTAGGTTAGCAAACTATTGATATTTGAGGCATCTTCGAACATAGGTAGTGCAGTTTTGGATCATGGTGGTCCAAAAGTCAACTTGATAGATGATTTTCTTAGCTAGCATGTGATCTTTCATATGGGGACCACATTCTCCTTTGTGGATTTTCTACATCATTCCTTCAATATCAACCCCTGTTATGTAATGCATATGAGTTCTATCAAAGTTTCTTTTGAAAAATGCTTTATCGCAGATCTTATATTGGGCAGTAAGTTTGCAAAGGGTTGCACGGTATTTCTTATCTATATCTAGAGGATATTTACCATCTTTGAGAAGGTGCCAAATTTCATATTACCATAATTTGACCATGTCAGGATCTTCTTCAGTGATGAGCTCAATACGGTAACAGTGCGTGGGTGCAATTTGTTTTTGAACTAGTAAAGGGACCATTATTATTCCCTCGGGCATGTCGACCATAGAGGCCACGGTTGCTAGGGCATTGGCTAGGTTGTTCTTCTAGCGATGAAGGTAATGAAAGGTGACATCTTTGAACTGGGAGGAGAGCTCTTCTAGGTGGGAATGGAAGGGTAGGAGCTTCTTGTCTTTGACTTTTCATTTTCTAAGAATTTATCCAACAATGAGGGTGGAGTACCCATAGATGTCTAGGAGCTTGATGCTTTTCTCGAGGGTGATCTTGAGCCCTATGGTTCAAGCCTCGTATTCAATCACATTGTGGGTGCAAAGTAATTCTAGCTTGATGGCAATTCGGGTGTGGCAGCCATCGATGTGATGAGGAGTATCCCAATATTGTACCCATTCTTGTTGGCATCTCCATCAAAGAACAACTACTACCTGAGGTCCTCTTAAGAGGTGTAATACCTTGTCCCAATAATGCAATTAAATTATATATAAATTATTCTGAAGTGGGGTTAATGATAATTATAAGAGAAGTGTGGGTCAAAGTTGAATAAATAAAAGAATGGAAAGTATAATAAGGTCGTTCAAATGACATTGGAGGAGGTAAGATGTTGCGCAAAGCAGGGATTCAAACGGGATGCCACTGCTTTACAGTGGCATGTCGCGCGAAGGTCGCGTGAAGCCAAGCTTCAAACGAGGTGGAGATTTTGTTCGAACGAGATGGACTTGTCGTTTGAACGACGAGGATCAAAAAAATTTAATCAGATTTCCCTTGTGCACTGTCATGCTTCTGACCCTTAATTTAGTGTGTTGTCAAGCTCAAATCAGCCCAGATTGGGCAAAATATGAATTTTAGGCTTTGGAAGGTTTTTAAAATGGGTATTTTTGGCTCAATTGTTAGGCAAAAATGCAAGAAGAGAGAGAGGTGTAAGGACAAATTTCAGATTAAATCAATTTGTAAGTGTTGGCTTAATTACAGACAAAACTATTTGAGTCATAGGATAGAAGTTTGTGTCCTTTCAAGCCTACGACATTTGAGTTGAAGGCAAAGCGGCCAAGTCAAATGAAGATCAAATCATATGCCACATTTTGTGCCATGTGTCATCATTAACTTTTCAAAGATCTCTTAGGTATGAATGCATATGGTATATTGCGACTTGGAAACTTTTATTGGGTGTCCTTTAATGTGTAAACATATTTTAAAATGATTTTTCTATTTTTTAAGAAAAAATAAGTTTTCAAAAAATTCGTTTAAATGACCTCGTTCGAATGAGATTCCTAGGTCGTTCGAATGAGGTATCTAACGAGGCTACACTGATATCTCGTTTCATTTGTCATATGTTTTGTTTTTCGAACGAACTTTCGTTCTTGGAGCCACTGTCTTCTCGTTCGATTTGTCGTTCGAATGACAAGGCAGTTTTGGTAGTTTTCCAACAGTTTTTGTTTAACTTCCCACTATTTCTTTTCTTACCTATTTTACTAGTGCGTGAGTAACCATTTTCTATAGACTTTTTCAAAATCTTTGAGAGCATAAACATTCATTCAAAAAGACCCTTTGTTTGTGTGAGTCAAAATGAATTAATTTCCAAAATAAAAATAAATTTACACCCATATAGTTTACATGATCCAAGTTTCAACATAACATATTCTTTCAGATCATTAGTTTGGCACCGGGTTTCATTCTTTACCCAAAAGAGCTAGTTTTTTTAGGAGGATTATGTGGTCGCGATTGTATATACAGTGGACTCTGTGTGTTTAGTGGTAGCTTTACCCCATCGGTGGATTTAAAGACGTAGGTTGAATCTTGCGTTGTCACTAGGAAGATGTGGAAGGAACGAAGAGAGTCAAGGCTTGTGAGGGCGTCGGGTCGTTGAGTAAGTCTCCTTGTCATGTCCTTGTATTAAATTCGTGCTTAGTGGACTTGTGGCTAGGCCGTCCGAGGTTATTCCCGTTGTGGGTTTTCCTCGTACATCGTGGTGTTGTGGTTGTGTATTTTTATCTTGCAATTTCTCACGTAGATGCATGCTTAGGTTTAACAAGATAAAAATGGATTAATCACAAAAATGATGTTGTTTGGTTCATAATTTAAATTGGGTAGTTTTACTTTACTTTAATTCAAGTCAAAATTATTAATTTGGCCAAATTCATGTTAATCTTGAATTAATTTTCTTTTAATTTGGATTGTGTATATTTGAACATTAATTGAAGTTGTTATTTTTAGAAGAAGATAAGCTAATTTTTTAAAGAAATTAAAAATTTGGAATATTTTATGAACCATCCCTTTTGAAATTCAAAATTGGACTTTTTTGGGAACCTACGTTCTTATAATGGTATCAGAGCATATCTTATAAGTTAAGAAAAAATTTTGACCCTTACAAGTGGTATTAGAGCGGGAACACTAATTTACCGTGTTAGGTCCTTTGGGTTTGAATATGAAAAATATATCATTTTCAAAATTCCTTATTTTTGTTGGTTTTCGCATGCTTACAAATGACTCATCACTTGTTATATCTCATCGGTGATTGCTTGCATGTTTTACATACACTAGTTATGCTTCATGATATATTCTTTTTAATTGTATGTTTTTTAGTCATATTCTAGTCTATGCTTCATCATATTGGTTTCGCTAGAATCATGACATGTGCATCTTTTGTATTTTATTTTTATTGGGTCTTAGTGAAAAATAGAAAAAGATTTTGTTTATCCTTTTGAGTTATTGTTGTTTTAAAAATTGTTTAAAAAATTGTAAACTCAAAAAGATTTTTTTGTGTATTTTAGTTTTACACATTTTGTGTGGCATATCCTTGTGTTTGAATCCTATAGCTCTTTCAGCTTCCATGTGTCAAGAACTTTTGGTTTTCAATTCTTAAATTTTTCTTTATCATGCTTGCATGGAGAAGTTTGATTTTGATTTTCTTAATGGATTCTCTTTGTATATGCCTCCTCACACACATGCACGAGCTCTTTTGAAGGTTAACTTCACATGTATATTTGAGTTTTGTGAGATGTTCTCCCATAAAAAATTTCATCTACATGTTTTGCGATTATGGAGAATTTGTGCATGTAAGAACCGTTGCCCATGAGATTTATTTGAATTGTATAAAAAATAGATGAGGGTGCACGGGAACGGGCTACGAAAAGATAAAATCTCCTTTGCGTGAAAGCCATCCTTGGCAAGAGCCTAAAAAAGAGTGGCATTGTAAAAAGTATCCAAGGCCAGCATAGTTTAGTTTGATATGATCATTCAAAAGAAAATAAAATATTATTATTTATGAGGGAGTTTCGATGGAAATATCAATGGGTTTGCACAAAGATAATGAATCCTAGTTATGCTTATTTTGTCATGGCACTATTGATTTATAGAATCATCAAAATTCTAGGCTTGTGTGCATTGTGCTTGTTTGTTCTTTGAGTTCACTGTGTCTTGTCACGTGAGGCTAAAACTAAGTTTGATAAAGTTTTGCAATCAAATAGAACTCCATGAACATGTTTAAGTGATTGGGTAATAATTCTTTTGTCTCTAGTCCACACCCCTTCACTCCGTTTACCATATGTTTATTTAGACACATTTATGCCATATGAGTATTGAAAGATTATTGTGTTTAGTGTCTTATGTGGTGTTTATATCTATATGTATGTGCTTATGATTCATTGATATCTTTTTCATATCTATATATATATAGTATCATTTTTTCGAGTCTTTATTTTCACATCTAATCCTTGTATTCTATTTATTCATATCAATATCTATTTTATTTCGATTTTTCATTGGTATCCCATGCTCATTT
Source organism: Sambucus nigra (assembly GCA_949130495.1). Lineage (NCBI taxonomy): Eukaryota > Viridiplantae > Streptophyta > Magnoliopsida > Dipsacales > Adoxaceae > Sambucus > Sambucus nigra. Next base: position 318,265,428 of record OX422222.1, read on the forward strand.
TAGTTCATTATAGTTGATATCATTTTACTATTGCATCATAGTTGGTATATATTGTTCCTCATATGGATTAGTTGTTCTTGTGTTTCCTTGATTTTTTGTGTCCCATGTATTACTATACACCATTGCATGATATACTTTTTTTTCCATTATGCTTATCCCTTGTTCATTTAGGAGGAGAATTGAATTAATCGGGGATAAATGGGTTATTTTTTTCACCTTAATCTTTATCAATTACTAAATAAAAAAGGGAGAAATTATATCTAAAACTTTTAAATTGGGGAGATCTAACTTAAGGGGACACGTCTTTCTTAGGTAGATGATGTTAGACAAAGGGGGAGTATTTAATATTGTTATATTCCCTATGAGTTTAATGGTGTGTTTAAGTGTGAAGGTATTCATCCATGCGGAATTTTTTTTTGATACAAAGCTTCTCAACATATGTGTCAGTCAAGCATCTGTGTTTTTTATTTTTGAATTAGGATTATATCTTTTATAGGATCTTGACGGCCCGTGGGATTTTTATTTTGGTTTTATCCCGGAGTAGCCAAAAGGGGAGATTTGTAAGGACAAATTTCCAATTGAGTCAATTTTCAAGTGTTGGCTTAATTACAAGACAAAATTGTTTGAGTCATAGGATAGAAGTTTGTGACCTTTCAAGCTTATGACATTTGAGTTGAAGACGTAGCCACCAAGTCTAATGAATATCACATCATATGCAGCATTTCATGCCATGTGTCGTCATCAACTTTCCAAAGATCTCTCAGGTATGAATGAATATGTTATATTGAGACTTTGATATTTTCATTGGGTGTCCTTTATTGTGTAAAAATATTTTAAAATGATTTTTCTATTTTTTTAAGAAAAAAATAAGTTTTCTGAAAAGTTTTTTGAACGACCTCGTTCGAACGAGATTCCCAATTCGTTCGAATGAGGTATCTAATGAGGCTACACTGATATCTCATTTGATTTATTATTTATTTTTTTGTTCGAATGAAATTACGTTCTTGGAGCCACTGTCTTCTCGTCCAATTTGTTGTTCGAATGACACTATTTTCTGGTTTGAACGACAAGGCAGTTTCGGTAGTTTTCCAGTAGTTTTTTTTTTTACTTCCCACAACTTCTTTTCCTACCTATCTTAGTAGTACGTGAGTAACCATTTTCTGAAAACTTTTTCATAATCTTTGAGAGCATAAACATTCATCCAAAAAGTCCCTTTGTTTGTGTGAGTCCAAATAAATTAATTTCCAAAACAAAAACAAGTTTACACCCATATAGTTTACATGATCCAAGTTTCAACATAACATATGCTTTCAGATCATTAGTTTGGCACCGGGTTTCATTCTTTACCCAAAAGATCTATTTTCTTGAGGTGGATTTTGTTGTTGCGATTGTATATACAGTGGACTCTGTGTGTTTAGTGGTAGTTTTGCCCCATCGGTGGATTCCAAGACGTAGGTTGAATCTTGCGTTGTCACTAGGAAGATGTGGAATGAACGAAGAGAGTCAAGGCTTGTGAGGGCGTTGGGTCATTGAGTAAGTCTCCTTGTCATGTCCTTGTGGCTAGACCGTCCAAGGTTATTCCCGTTGTGGATTTTCCTCGTACATCGCGGTGTTATGGTTGTGCATTTTTATCTTGCAATTTCTCATGTAGATGCATGCTTAGGTTTATCAATATAAAAATGGTTTAATCATAAAAATGATGTTGTTCGGTGCATAATTTAAATTGGGTAATTTTACTTTACTTTAATTCAAGTCGGAATTAGTAATTTGGCAAAATTCATGTTGATCTTGAATTAAGTTTCTTTTAATTTGGATTGTGTATATTTGAACATTAATTGAAGTTGTTGTTTTTAGAAGAAGATAAGTTTATTTTTCAAAGAAATTAAAAATCCAAAATATTCTGTGAACCATCCCTTCTGAAATTAGAAATTGGTATTTTTAGGGAACCTACATTCTCAGATTGGTATCAGAGCATATCTTATAAGTTAAGAAAAAAATTCGACCCTTACAAGAGGGAAGTGGGGGGTCTTCCTCCATGGGAGGGATTCTCCCACCAGTTTTCCACCATTCTTCCATCATCCTACCACCATGAAGTAACATTTTCATTATGTATTCCACCATGTTTGAAGTGTTTACACCTATTTCCACCATTATTCAGTAAGAGTTGCGAATTTTAGAGAAATGTTGGGGGATTTTGGAGAAGATGATTAGATTTTCCATGGAGTTTGATGTAGGTCTTGCTTGGAACCTTGGATGAAGCACATTTGGAGAATTTTTGGAGGATGCTTTTGGTAACTCCTTGAGGCCACGTTGGAAGGTGAGGGTTACTTCTCCTACACCAATATTTCTACCACCATTGGAGTCTTTAAAAGTGGAAAGACCTTGCTCTTAGTATTAAGAATCTATTTTACATATTTGTAGTCTTATAGTTCGATTGCATGAGTAGGGTGCATTTGATTAAATGAGGAAATTCATGTGTAGAAATAATAAACATTTTTATCAAATAAAAATGTTCGTAAAACGTAATTTTGTTGAAAATAAAGAATGAATAAATATTTCAAGATTTGAAATTTTAAAAGTTGGTATTTTATGAAAATGGTATATTTTCTAGAAAGATTGATGTCAAATATTTTATCAAAAAATGTTTGAAAATGATGATTTGCTTTGTTAAATATTGGTGAAATAATGTTTTAAAGTTTCTTGCAAAAATGAAGATTTTATGAAAAATGAAAATTTTGTTGAGTTTGAAGAAATTAAATGTCCTTTATGCCTCAAAAATGTATTTTTTACAAGTACTTAGACTTTCTAAAATAAAAAAATATGTTTAACCCGTTTAATAGGATTTTGAGGCTTAAAATCCATCTTGTCATGTATATAAACTTGTAGTATTTTGGCACTATGTGTATAAACAAGTTTAAATGACATTTTGTTGGGTTCAAACATAAAATAATGAAAGGCTAAAATTCTTATCTTCAAAGTGTGTGAAAAGGGGTTAAAAGTGTGATAAGTACAAATCTACAAAACTATATATGTTGGTAAAAAGAAATAGTATTTCCTTATGAAAGTAGTCCTCAAGTTTAATTAGATTTCTTGAATAGAGAAAGTAAAGAAACGACTAACTTGAAAATGGTTAGTAATGATGTTGACTAACTGTGAATGGTTGAGCATTAGAAAGATGATGTATAGCTTAATAATCTTGTAAAAATATTAACACTTAGGAAATTAGAAAGGAAATAATAAGATAAATATGTTTTTAATCAAGAAAAATATTACTCCAAGGTTAAAATGATGTTAAAATGTTAAAATACTTAAAGATTTAGTGTGGGTAACGTGATAGTGTTTTGGGATTAACACATGCGAAAATGGAGTAAAAGATGAGTTTGAAAACAAATGAGTAAAATGGTAATTTTACATAAAGTGGAACTGTTTTATGAAATAAAAATGTTGAAAAAGGTGTTACACAAATTGATCTTAAACGAATATGATTTTTGGAATAAAATCAAGGTGAAAGTGTAAAGTACATGAAATGATAATCTCAAGTGTAACACTGATTAGGGTGTAACGCCGGGTTTGGCTTCGGCAAGGTAAAAAGAAAAAGAAGGAATAATGTGGACATTTGTAAAATATTAAAACACATTACAAGGAACTTGGATGACACAAAAAAATTAAGGAGAGCCTGGAGCCCTGGAATGAACCCAAAACAAATGGCTAGAGCATATGGCGTGCATAGTCGGTGGTGTGGAGCCCATTTTGGAAGATTCCGAGAAAAGGTAAAAAACTAAGGAACATGCCAAGAAATGGGATGTGTGGTGAAATAGGTTTATACAACCTAACTTGAATGAATTAATAAATAAATGTTCTAGTAAAGGTTAAAATGAAGAAGCAAATGTATAGTTGATTAATGTTAAAGTAATTTATTAAATGGGTGGTTAAGCAACCTAAGTGGTTAAACCCATAATTAACATAAAAATGTGTTGTAAAATGTTTTTCTAAAGTCTAAATGAGTATTTTCTAACATGGTGAACGTGTGTGTTAAAAGGGTGGTTTTCAACGAAAAGACTAATGTTCATTGGATAAAATAAAATAGGTGATTATGGTAAAAAAATGGTTTTCGATCATATCATGTGTAGTGGTTACAAGTATTGAACCGTGTGTGTTAAATAAAGCGAGAAATGATAAAATGAGGAAAAGGAAGTTCTTTATAATATTAAGGTAAATTAATCAGGGTAAATAACATTTTCGAAAGTAAAATTGTTCATGAATTAAGTATATGTATATGTATGTGTATATATGTATACATGGTAGTTGCATGTTCACGTAGGCATAACGTGTTAAAGTCTCCTTTCTGCCATTAGATTCTATACTGCATTTGTATATTTTTTATTAAGCATTTGTCTCACATCCTCTCTTTGTTACAGCAGGTTGGGAGCGATTTTGTATTTTGAGAGCGTTATACAGGTAAGTACTTTCTTTATTTTGACGTTAGTAGCTTTGTATGCTTGGACTTCGGGGTGCTCCCCATGGGTCCCTCGCATAGTTTAATTTGAAATTGGAATCACATGCTAACAAGTGAAATATTAATTAAAATAAAATTGGGCTAGCAACATCATATAGTTGATTTCATTGCACTTCACACCTAATGCTCTGGTCGGATTGGATTGACATAGGTTTATCCATAAATCTAAGTCGGGGCGTTACAAATAGTATCAGATCCCTAGGTTCAAGGTTCCCTTCGAGAGTGACATGTTGAGGTCATAATTGGATCTTTCGACGTCAATGTTGGTTTGGGCCGATCATGCTAGTTTGGTGACGGTTTAGTTTGTGTCCTAAACAATAGAGTTAAAGAGGTTAGAACAACAAGTAAGTTAGTGCCAAGTGGCACGCGATCAAGTTGATAGTTATTAGTCGCTTCCGTGCTTTTGATTAGAATTTTTAGTAATTTATGGGTGTCCATGCAAGTCAATAATGGATACACCGTGGTTTTTAGTGTGAGGTGCTTATGTTCTAATTCTTGATAGCATCGAGCCTTCTGAGATGCTAATAGAATGAGATGACGCCCATTGGGCAAGTGGCACAAGTTGCATACAGTCAACGGTAGAGGTTGATGGTTAGGGTGTCATGACTAGGCACTGATGATTGGTGATTAGAAAGTATATAACCCTTAGGTGCAGAGCTTACGGGTAGTTAAGGCCGATGCTGTAATTAGGCAAATTCGTCCCTTAGGGTGATATCATAATTGATGATAGTCCAATGAACATGTGAAGTTGTGTAGGCTAATAGTGGAAACACCATGATCCTTTGTGTGTGATGTATCATGTTATAACTTTGATGATGAAAATAGCCTTGGTAGTGACAACTATGAGTAGTGTTAGTTGCGATCTAGCTGTAACGGTTGTGTATTTCATGAGTGGAGACTAGATGACTGGATGGAGTTCATAAGTACTAATCCTATGGTGAGAAAGTATTTGGCTTCCTTGGTTGAGGACTTGGGTTTAGTATGTCTTGATTATAATATGGTATTGAGGAATAGGTTCCCACGTGGCGTCTGTGGTGTGGGAGTTGGTATTTACAGGCAATACCCAATGTCCCATACCCTACCAATATATATATATAGTCGTGTTAACTTATATATTAGCGCATGGTGTGATGTTTACATGGTGACACAATTTAGTTGTCGTGGTTGAACATTTGTTGAGGGGTGAGGCAGACCTTAAGGTTTATAGGTGGAAGTCGACGTTATGTACCCTGCCTTAATCTATAGTAGCATTGGTTGTGGTTTGTATGTGTGTTATAGTCACTACCACTTAGAAGAAAGATAAGATTATTATCAAGCTGTAGAGACTCGTTTTAGCTATCGAGGTAATGGCTAGGTATGAGGTAATCCTAATGTGAGAGTAGTTCATAGGCACCCATAATGATAAAGGTATGTATGGTGAAATATTATCGGGTCTTGAGGAAGATTACATGGAATGTGTTTGGTATCCTTAGGATACTAATTAAGTCCAGTAGAAAGAAGCATTATCATCCTAGTAATTATTGTGTTAAGGGTCAGGTGAAAATCCCAGACTGCTGGTCATAAAGCGTACGTGTCGAGCTTGGTTTACCAAATTGGCACAGATGGCTGGTGTAATCTCTAAGGTAGGGTGATAGTTGTCTCGTTATAGGAGTGATGCTCGGATGTCATGATATGACTAGTATGGGTGTGGTGGTACCTAGTTTCTGGATGTACTAGGAAATGTATTCGAGACTTAGAGTGATGACGCTATGCGGATACTTGAAAATGGAAATCAAGGTGGGATAATATCAAAACATGGTCATAATGTCGGCAGGTGTCAAAGGTATGCTCTAGGATAGCCTTAGCAATGTAAGGAATAATTTTTGGCAGGTCTTGTCAAAATGGTTCGGATTAGAAGATGTAGTCATGTGTGATATATATTGCCACAAATAGGCCAATGGCGACGGGTGTGGTCATCACATAAATTTTATGTGGGTAAAAACTGAAAGTAAGTTTGGTGGCAACCTCGTGTGCACAAAGGACACAGTAAAGTGAATGCCTCGCTTGAGTTTAGTAACGCTTATGGGAGTTTCGGATTTCGATCACGATATGATAAGGCAAATAATAGCCTAGCTACAGTAGGTTGGTGATGTCGTCAGTGGTAATTGGACAAGGTCAATGTAGACAAGGGCATGAGGTATCCGCCAATCAGAATGGGTCATGTATACCAAGGATGTGAAGGGTAGGGCCTTACTACCAAGGAGGGAAGTCGGGCATTGACTTCCCGAAGGAATACCAATTCGTATGTTGCCTTTGTGTTGTGGGAATGAATGGTTTAGATTCAACTCATCAAGGCTAGTAATCCAAGCCAGGGTATGTGGCTAGGATTTGTACTCATTGAGAAAGTCGAGAACGAGTGACGTGACTCCAAGCATATGGTGTACGTTCGCTTTCGTAAATCATAATCGGACACTAATGGGAAAAATTTCTCAGGAAAATTGTTTGTTCCTTCTGACTTTTGTGTGCCCCTTTTGGTTTCGATAATCGATGATCGATATTCTCACGTGTGTTGTAACTCGAATTGGTACCATGTCATGGTACAGTACAACTGAGCCTAGTAGAGCGCGGTGGATCAGGTATGGTTAATGCAGCTCGATAATTGGGTGTGACCATCTGAGTTATTCTTGCTATTTCATAAAATTATGTGTACGGCTGGCTGCGCTTTTGGGTACATGATTTACTCATAATATTGATCTTTCTTAGGATTAGTGAAATTTCAACTAGCCGACACGGCAATCAGTGGCTCGGGTTGCAAAGAGCGGGATGATGACTTAAGGATACGGTATAGCGTTGGATGCCGAGGAAAACTTAGCATACAATCTTTATTTTCCACGATAAGTGGATTAAAGTGAGGCTCTAATGAGTAATCAAGAGTGAGACACCTGAAGTAGTACTAGGTTAATCAGAGTGACGCAGAGGAAGATGTAAGTCGAGCGTAGGGTGATGACTTTGTAAGAATATTACTTCTTGGAGTGAGAAATTAACAGAGTATGGTTATTGGAAAGATCATGTGAGTTGTGAAGTCTGAATAATCTAAAAATTTATGGGAAGAAGTAGGTGCAACCCTAAGATGGAATTGACTTTGGTGATGAATACGATAATTAGTTGTATTATGGTTCACGTTGGGTGAGTGTCGATTGCTAGAAAGGATGCGCTCATGGAGGCACCAGTATTCCTTGGGTACTAGCTTGGGTAGTACTATAAATTGTTTCAACATGATCATCAAGTGAGTGAAGACCCAAAGTCGGTCATGTGAAGCTCATGGTTAGCGGGATAGTGAGAATTGAGCATGTTGATTATTTGGTGACCTTAGTATTGAGAACTTCGATGATTTTTTCTTGGAGGATTTTTATGGCTTAGAATGGAAGTTGGTGAACCCCATAAGCTTAAGGATTGACGGACTGAGAATTTTGGGGACGAAATTCCCCGAGGAAAGTTTGTATTATCCTGTCCCAATAATCCAATTAAATTATATATAAATTATTTTGAAGAGGGGTAAATGATGATTATAAGAGAAGTGTGGGTCAAAATAGAATAAAAAAATAATGGAAAGTATAATAAGGTCATTCAAATGACATTGGAGGGTCACGCGAAGGTCTCGTGAAGCACGGCTTTAAACGAGATGCCACTCATTTATAGTGGCATGCCATGCGAAGGTCGCATAAAGCCATGCTTCGAACAAGTTGGAGATGTCATTCGAGAGAGATGATCTTGTCATTTGAACAACGTGGATCAAAAATTTTTAACCATATTCCCCTTATGCGCTATCACATTTTTGGCCCTTGATTTGGTGTGCTGTTAAGCCCAGATCAGGCCAGATTGGGAAAAATGGGAATTTTAGGCTTTTGAGGGTTTTTAAATGAGTGTATTGGGATCATTTGTTGGGAAAAATGTAAGAAGAGAGAGAGAAGTCAGTGGTCTTCCTCCACAGGAGGGATTCTCCCACCACTACTCTACCATTCTTCCATCATCCTTCCACCATGAAACACCATTTTCATTATTTCTTCCACCGTGTTTGAAGTGTTTGCACCCATTTCCACCATTGTGAGGAAGAAGTACAAATTTTGGAGAAATATTAGGGGATTTTGGAGAAGATGATGAGAGCTTCATGGAGTTTGAAGTCGGTCTTGCTAGGAAGCTTGGATGAAGCACATTTGGATCATTTTTAGAGGATGCTTTTGGTAACCCCTTGAGGCCACCTTTGGAGGTCGGGGTTACTCCTCCTACACCACAATTCCTACCACCATTGGAGCCTTTAAAGGTGGTAAAACCTTACTCTTAGTATTAAGACTCTATTTTTCATGTTTGTAGTCTTTTCGTTAGATTGCATGAGTAGGGTGTTGTTGATTAAATGATGAAATTGATTTGCAGAAATAATAAACATTTTTATGAAATAAAAATGTTGGTAAAATGTTATTTTGTTGAAAATAAAGAATGAATAAATATTTCAAGGTTTGAAATACTAAAAGTTTGTATTTTATGAAAATGACGTATTTTCTAGAAAGATTGATGTTAAACATTTTATGAAATATAATGTTTGAAAATGATTATTTTCTTTGTTAAATATTAGTGAAATATTGTTTTAAAGTTTCTTACAAAAATTAAGATTTTTTTAAAAAACGGGCATTTTGTTAAGTTTGAATAAATTAAATGCCTTTATGCCTCAAAAATGTATTTTTACAAGTATGAGGAACTTCTAAAATGACAAATATGTTTAACCCATTTAATAGGATTTTAAGGCTTAAAATTCATCTTCTCATGTAGTATTTTGTCCCTAAGTGTATAAACAAGTTTAAAGGAGATATTGTTGGATTCAAACATGAAATAATGAAAAGTATAAATTCTTGTCTTCGAAGTGTGTGAAAGGGGTATTAAAAGTGTGATAAGTACAAAGTTGCAAGACTACATGTGTTTGTAAAAAGAAACGTTATTTCCTTGTAAAGATAGTCTTCAAGTGTAATTATATTTCTTGGATAGAAAAAGTAAAGAAATGACTAACTTGGAAAATGATTAGTAATGATGTTGACTAAGTGTTAATGGTTAAGCATTAGAAAGATGACGTATAGCTTAATAATGTTGTAAAAAGAATAACACTTAGGAAATTGGAAAGAAAATAATGAGATAAAGATGTTTCTAATTAAGAAGAATATTACTCCAAGGTTAAAATGATGTTAAGGTGTTAAAACACTTAAGGAGTTAGTGTGGGTAACGTGATAGTGTTTTGGGAAAATTAACACATGCAAAAATGGAGTAAAAGATGAGGTTGGAAACAAATGGGTAAAATGGTAATTTTACGTAAAGTGGAACATATTTATGAAATAAAAATGTTGGAAAATGTGTTACACAAATTGTTCCTAAATGAATATTATTTTTGGAATAAAATCAAGGTTAAAGTGTAAAGGACATGAAATGATAATCTCAAGTCTAACACAGATTGGGGTGTAGCCCCGGGTTTAGCTTCGACCGGGTAAAAAGGGAAAGAAGGAATAATATGGACATTTGTAAAGTGTTAAAACACATTAAAAGGAACTCGGATGACACCGAAAAAATTAAGGAGGGCCCGGAGCCCGAGGGTGAAAGACCCAAAACTAATTGCTAAAGCATATGGTGCGCATAGTCGAAGATGTGGAGCCCATTGTAGTATGCTGTATTTGGAAGATTTAGAAAAACGGTAAATGAATAAGGAACATGTCAAGAAATGAATTGTGTGGTGAAATGGGTTAATACAACCTAACTTGAATGAAATAATAAATGTTCCGATAAAGGTTAAAATGGATAGTAAATGCATAGTTGATTAGTTTCCATAAGATAAGGAAAATGGTAAAGTGAGTGAGTGAATCGGTGATTAAGCAACCTAACAGGTTAAACTCATAATTAACACAAGAATGTATAGTAAAAAGTTTTTTTTAAAGGCTAAATGAGTATTTTCTAACACAGTGAATGCGTGTGTTAAAAGGGTTATTTTCAACGAAAAGACTACTGTGCAAATGGATAAAATAAAACGGGTGATTTCGATAAAGAAATGATTTTCGATCAAATCAAGTGTAGTGGTATCAAGTATTGAACCGTGTGTGTCAAATAAAGCGAGAAATGCTAAAATGAGAAAAAGGAAGCCCTTTATAAGATTAAGGTAAATTAATCTGGGTAATTAATATTTTTGTAAGTAAAATTGTTCATGCATTAAGTATGTGTATATATATGTGTATATATGTATACAAGGTAGTTGCATGTGCACATATGTATAATGTGTTAGAGTCTCCTTTCTTTCGTTCGATTCTATACTGCATTTGTATATTTCCCACTGAGCATTTGTCTTACACCCTCGCTTTGTTACGGTAAGATGGGAGCGGTTATTTTGAGAGCGTTATACAGGTAAGTACTTTCTTTATTTTTACGTTAGTAGCTCTGTATGCTTGGATTTCGAGGGGCTCCCCATGGGTCCCTCGTGTATTTTTTTGAAATTTGGAATCCCATGCTAACAAGTGAAATATTAATTAAAATAAAATGGGCTAACAATATTATATAGGTTGTTTCGGTGCTTTTCACACTTAATGCTTGGGTCGATCCGGGTTGACTACGGGTAACCCATAAATCTGAGTCGAGAAATTATAAATGTTTCTTAGGATTTCTTCATCTGGAAATTTAGAGACCCAAAGTTTGGTTCCTTCCATAGGATAATCAGTAAGGTAGTCGGAGATGTCCATCCCCTTCATGTCTTTCTGTGTGACGTACAAAATATCGAACTTGGCTAGAAACATCAACCAACGGGTCCTTCGATTTGATAACTCAGGTTTCTCTAGCAGGTATTTTATGGGGTCCATGTGGGATACAATTCTGATGGGAAACGATGGCATGAAATCCCATAACTTCTGCATGACCCAGACCAAGGTGACACACGCTTCCTCGAGGGCAATGTTGTTGACTTCGTGCCTAGATAGTTTTCGACTAGCATAGTAGATAGCTCTTTCCTTGTGGGATTCTTATATACATTGGTATAGAAAATCCCCTGCTCCGGTATCAGTGGCAGTGAAGTAAAGGAGGGGGAGACCTGGCTACGAAGGTATGAGCACCGAAGGTCAGGTGGGGTAACATTTGATTTGGTCAAAGTATTCTTAGCACGCCTCGTTCCAAACTTTTGTTGAGTCTTTTCGGAGAAATTTGAAAATGGACTCGCAGATAGAGGTCAGTTTGTTGATGAATCGACTGCAGTTTACTCAGGAATCTTTGTACTTCTTTTTTCGTTCGGGGTGGTGGCATCTTGAGTGTGGCTTTCAGTTTGGCGGGGGCTACTTCAATTCCTTTCTCAATGACCATGAACCCAACGATTTTACCTTTAGTGATGTAAAAATACATTTCTGTGCGTTAAACCGCATCTAGTATTGTCGTAGTCCCTCGAATATCTTTCTCAAGGCGGGGATATGAACTTCTCGAGTCTTGGACTTGATGACCATATCGTCAACTTATTCATGGATAAGGTCATATAGGACGGTTGTGGCATCTCTTTGGTAGGTAGCCCCGGTATTTTTTACCCTAAGTGGCATGATGGTGTAGTAAAAGATCCTCCATGGGGTGATGAAGCTAGTTTTATCCTAGTGGTTAGGGATCATTTTAATCTTGTTGTAACTGGAAAATTCGTTGACAAATGATTTGAGGGTGTGGTTGGACATGTTGTCCATGATCATGTCGATGTTTAGCAATGGGTAATCATCTTTTGGGGATGCTTTATTTAGATACCGATAGTTAACGCACATGCAGACTCTTCCTCTTGACTTCGACAAAGGGACAATATTGACAAGCTAAGAAGGGTATTTGACTATGCGAATAAAACCCATATTCATCTATTTGATTACCTCTTTTTTGACCTTGAGGGACCATTCCGTTCAGAGTTTCCTAAATTTTTACTTCAGCGATTTTCATTCTAAGAATTTTGAGCATGGCATCATAGGACCATGCAAAGACGTCTAGAAATTCTATCGGTAGTTCTTCGAATTACTCCCACTCATTATCGTTGAGGGTGGACCCTATCTTAATCCCATGCAGATGGATAATGGAATCAAGATTAAAAATAACAGTCTCATCATCATTAGTTTGAATGCAGTTATGTTATTTATTCTTTTCCTTATTGAGATCGGTTAAGAATTATTCATTTACAAAATCATCATCATCAAGAGTTTGATTGGAATCAATACAATTAATGTAAGGCACAATAAATACTCAAAATCTTCATTTATTTCATTTTCAGGGAATACAACGTTGAGAACCTCATCAAAAAAGGTCTCAGTTACATTGACATCAGGAAAAGGAGAAATAAAAGTAAGTGCAGAGGTTTCTTGAATGGGATAAATAGTAGGGTTTAACTGAGCTTGAGCATGCTGGACTAGGTTGTCATGCCAATTTAGGAGAGGTACGTGAGCAGTTATGATCTTGGCGGACAATTACGATGGCACAGCATCTTGGTGAATCATGCAGATACCCAAACCCATTGTCTGTAGGTCAAAGGATTCCTCGGAGTCTCTACCCTCGAATTTCTAAGTGATTTCCATGGTTTTCTCGATAAGAAGTTCCACCTCATACTTTCGATCTTTGCAACAAAATGGGAAATATTTGCCTTTGAATTTTCCATTTGAGCTTTCAAAGTCATCATCCCTAACTGATAGCAACGATGTCCTCCATCCAAGAGTAATCAATGCGCTCAACAACCTCTACGACCTCATCATATACATCTTCCTACTCAGCAGGGAAGTGCAGAAGTGAAGGGACCATCCGTCCCTAAAGTTTCAAGGCCATGAGTAACTTATAGATACTGCATATTTATCCTATCTAGCGAAACATATCGGCCATGATTTGCACAACGTCGTCTGTAATGATTTCTTCAATGAGCACCACCCATTCATCAAATTCATGAGCCCACTTTGGAGCTTCCATAAACAGGCCACTGAATCTCTGACAGTCGATGTTCATCTCTGCTAGCAATTTTATCCCAAAGCTCTAGAGTTAGTCTAGCATGGTAGGCAGTTCCATGCCTACCCCTCTGATCGGGTGGGGGAAAAAATATAGCCTCACTGAGGAGCAACAGATCTTAGTCAAAAAATCTTGTGACATGTAGGAGAAAGGATGGGAAAACCTTGAGAGGTTTGGGTTAGATCGGGGACATTTCGGGTATCTTGACAAGAACAATTTGGGTAGAAGATTCAAAATCTAGGTTATTTCCCAGGAAGATGGCATTTGTTCCATTTCCATGTGTTGGGAGAGGGTTGCGAGTGGTGTTGTATTTAAGATTAGATGGTAGGGTGATGATGGCCCGGTATATAAGGCTTTAAATTATGTTTCTGAGGTGAAAGCATTGGTCGATGGTGTGGCCTGTAACTAGGTAAAAGTCGCAGTGGGCATTATGTTTAAATATTTTATGGAGAAAATTTGGTAATGGCTAGGGTTCCAATGGTTTGATGAGGTTTTGGGCGAGCAGGTCTTGGCATACATTTTATAGGGTATCATGGAGCTCAATATATTCTTTTCTAATAGGATTGGGGAGACTTTCTGGTGCCTAAGAAGTGACATTTGGGACATGTTGTTAATGGTTGAGACTGAGGTATTAGCGATCTTGTCATACTTTCATAATGAGAACTATTCAGTCAACTTTTTTGGTTCAGACTCCACTTTGGTAACCCCTTCTTCAATTTCCACACCATTTTCTCAGAGGGCTCGAAAGTACGAGTATATTGTCCTCCCATAGATGCTCAAATATGAGGCAGATTGTTCTTCTTCATAATGCTTACTTGTTCCTCCTCTAAGGGCCTATTGCTCATAGGGGAAGCTTTCTCTCTCCACCTCCCAATGAAGTTGCTGACTGATTCCCAGAGTTTTTTCTTGAGAAGCTCAAGGTCTCTGCATGCCACCTATAGTTCTTCGTTGTATTTGTATTGAGAATTGAAATCTTGGGCTACATCTTTCGAACTACGGATTCTAGATTCTTTGAGAGGCAGGAACTATCGGAGAGCACTCTCTTTCAAGGTCTATTAAAAAATTTGATCCATTACTTATTCTGAGGCATCGAGAAGGGTCATGGCTCAGTGGTAGCTACGTAGATGCACAACTGAGGGCCCTCTACCCCCAAACTTCTCAGTATCCAGCATTTTGAACTTTTCTAGCCATTTAGCCTTGATATAAGGAGACGTGTGGGTGTAGTACATGTAGTTTTTGGATAACTTGACTGGGTTAATCATCTTTAACAATAGTTTAAGGTCTTCCTTGACCTTGTTTATATTTTATTCTTTAGGGTCCACAAGCACTGGCGAAGTAGCCCATGGCAAGGCAAGGCTTGAAATTGGGAGATGAACAGGTGGCGGCCTATTTATAAGTGGGGCACACGAGGCATGTTGATATTCCTATGGGACCCATACAGGCTCGAGGGTAGCCGTACCCATGGCATGAGGAAAGAGGATCTCAAGTTCATAATCCTTAGGAGTCTGGGCCCTATGTCACTGCATCTCATGGACATTAGCTTAAAGGTTATCAATCTTAGCAATGAGTTGGGCTAAGATGGCCATCAAATCTAGCTGAACATTCGATGCTTGATCTTAATTTTCCATGGACAACTTGAGAAGGTAGATCCCAAATTAAATCAAAGTAACATAAGAATCATTGGAGCTTTAGGGTGGTTTGACGGAAGACCAAAGCGAATAGGTAGATAGGCCAAAGTCAGCTATGTGATCGACCAGAGAGGGGAAATGATTTTCGTTTATTTTTGGAAGAAAATGGGAGAATTTTTGGCATTTTTGAAAGGGGGAAAATGTTTTTGGTATTTGTAAAAGGGTACTGTGACTGGAGTCTGGTAAGATACTGAATCGGGTGAGGCATGACCCACTTTAATGAACTCTGCCTTCAAGGTTCTCAAGAACTTCTGGAGAAACTTATGGTAATACCTTCACCTTTTGGTAAAAATAAAACTCAAGCTGGAACTCACTCCCTACAAGAAGATGAACTTCACAAAACGAATAATAACTTTTCCCAACAGAAACTCATGAGAATGATGGTTGTCAGTGAGGAGTGAAAGAACAAGGCACTTAGCACCATACAGAGAGCAGGGAGAGAATACTAAGAGGTTTTGGTGTGATTTTGACAGAGTAATAAGGTGACTTGAGTTATGATTATTACTTGACCTTGCCCAGGGGTCTAGGAACTAGGGTTGAGTTAACACTTTTGGGCTCCAAAATTGAGAGGGTTAGTGAGGTACAAAGTCTGAAATGTACCATTTGTCCCTACCTGTTTCCAGTCGTCTGTCCCCTCTAACAGGTGCCACCTGGTGTGATCCAAAGTCAAAAAGAAAATATGTCTCCTAATGGAGACAAAATATCTGATTTGGTAAATATCTTTTAAAATGGTAACTTATGGTACAAACTTTGTAAACTTGAGGGGGTCCTCTAAAACCACTTCTCATGATGAGGGGTTGTTCATGGTATCCCCTCCCTCATCCTGACCTATTTTATTCTTTGGGTCACTACTTTACACCCTCTCAGTGTAGAGTAAAGACTTTTTTTAACATTTTCTAGGAGAATCCTTTACTATGGACTTCTTTACTATATTTTACATTTTTAGTTGGTCATAGAAGTTGAGAAGGAGGACCTTGAGGCTACCTTGACAAAAATGCTGGAAGTTGAGGAGGGGGGCCTTGAGGATCACTCGCCCCAAAAAATTTGGAAGTTGAGGGGGAGGGCCTTGAGGGTCCCTGTAATACCCCGTAATTTTACTGATTTTTATTTAAGGGATTAATTGAATTAAATGAGAATTAATTGGGAATTAATACGAATATAGATACTAGCGAGATGTGAGTTGGTATTTGATTATGATGTTAAAATTGAATATTTCTGAGTATGTATGGTAATACATGAGTATTAAAAATATTTAAATTATCACGAGACAGAAATACGACAATTTGGGAAATTTAGTTGGGACGCGCGTGTTAGTCGCGTCAGGAATGTAATTATTTAAATTAAAAAGTGAATTATATTTGAATCAACTGAATGGTCATTTTGAGTGTGCCAACGTGTCCGGAAGGGTTGAAATATTCAGAAAACACTAGCCAGGGGTTTAGTTTGGGTCCCGGGACACTTTTAGGCCAAACCGGCAACCTAGAAGGATATTTTGGTAATTTTAAAAATATTGGAATTAAAACCCACGAATTTTTTAGGTAAATTAAAGATTATTAAAAGACCCATTAAGTCCATTATCAGCCAAAAAGGGAGTTAGTGGGCTACGGGAGTTTAAGGGAGAGTTTGAAGAGGTTCTAAAAGAAACCTCCAACCACCATCACCATCCTTGGGAGAATTCTGTAGAGAGAGGGGAAAATCAACCTTCATTCACCAACATCAATTCAGAAGAACAAATCTAAGGCAAGTGTTTTGACGTCGTTATTTTCATTGAATATCTCCTCCATGTGTAGTGTAGAAAACTGTTTATGTCTTGGAAATTTTGATGAAGAACACCCAAGGGAATCATTGTGAAACTTGTGGTTTTGGGTAGGAATTTGCATGTAGAATGAGTACGGACGAATTCAATATACAAAACATAACTTTTGATGATATGAAAATGGATTAAAAGGTGTCTTTAATTGCATTTAACTTTAGGTTCATGTTTATAGGGTTTGGAATGAAAAAAAAATTGGGAATTTATGTAAATTGCGTGTTGATTTGGAGTATTTGAACACAATAATATGTTAGGAAGTGACCTAGGAGGACTTAGATTAGTTTATTAACAATAAAAGTTAATTGGGGTGATCTTAGAATGGGTTTTTGAAAAGAGGAATTGAAGAAAAATGAGTTGGGGATTTTCTGGGCATGTTCTGCCATCTCATTAGAAGACCTTCCCAAGTCGTTTGAACGACCTCATTCGAACGAGCTTCTAACGATATGACAGTATCCCTTCTAACGATTTGATAGTTCGTTCGAAGCCTTTCATTCGAACGAACACGTTCGAACGACCTCGTTCGAACGAGACTTCTAACGAGTTAACAGAATGGCTTTTCAAACCTGATTTTA
Organism: Sambucus nigra; assembly: GCA_949130495.1. Lineage (NCBI taxonomy): Eukaryota > Viridiplantae > Streptophyta > Magnoliopsida > Dipsacales > Adoxaceae > Sambucus > Sambucus nigra. The sequence continues at coordinate 318,283,017 of OX422222.1, forward strand.
TTTCAAATGTCCTGTAGACTTATTTAATGGAGTAATAACTTTCCCTTGTTGACTAGTGGGTATATTTGGGAGATTGAAGTACGTTGAGGAGTAAAACTTAGATTCTTGTAGTAAACCGGACAAAATTTATGGATTATGAAACGTGTACCTAATTACGACGTGAGAAGAGTTGACAACTTTCATGAATATGAGTCGGGACTAGTAAACCTATAACATTAAATGGTGGTATAAGGATGAGAAGTATAACTCTATTAATAATCTGAGATGTATAAGATGTGCTAATGCTTAGTATATGTGGTTATCTGTGTATAACATACCTACCATACTTGCTATCATGGGAGGTCGGCGTTCGATCAGGGCCATCTAATCTTTGTGTGCCTACGGGGGGATTTAGATTGTACTCGAGGACATAGGTCAGAGAAGGACTTATTGAGAAGTTAATAAGTCTGCTGATCATGGGAGCGTAGGTATGTGCGTGGCCCATGTGATGTGAACTATGTTCGCCTCCATTATGTGTGATTGTTGTTAATTGAGAACGATTAATGAGAGATTCAGAATGTGTGGTCCTTATGTACGTGATGTAACGGGATTGGATAGTAGAGTATGTGTGCACCGCGCTTAGTCTTGGGGTGTCAGTATTGTATATTTATGATGAGAATAATATACTGTTAAGTGAAATGAACTGTCATGTATTAATGTAAGTGTGAATAATAGCAACATTGTAATAGAAGTTAAAAATGTAAAATCTCTAGTGAGTAGTATTATTAATTTTGGGAACCAATAAGAAAAGTAAAACCCTCTGTTTAAATTAAGAGGTCTGGAATTAAATCGTTAATCGAATAGCAATGTTAGATTGTTTATTCGGCTAGTTAGATATGGGAATAACTAGAACGGGTACGGGTACGATAGGAGTGCACAATTAGTTGAGAGGTGAGGAACTCATGTGAGTGCACGCACTATCATGTACTTTATATTCACTGTTTAATGATATTAAACACTTGATGTATTCTAAAATATTTTCACAATCGGGCTCTGACCCGTTTTCTTTCAAATCTATTTTTGTAAAAACCTTTTTAGGTGCCCAGCCACAAGGACACCAATCATAGGAGTTCCATTCAGGTGACGTACTGTAGCTGCTGTGAAAGTTACCGGACCTTGACAGTAGACGCATCCACTTTCAATCTTGACTCTATATTATCAGATTGTCTCATATGTTGGGCATGTCACCCCATTTCTCTTAGATACTTTATCTATTCAGTTATTTAAGATTGTGGGTTGTAATTAATTTAGTGATGCAGACTTAGTATTTCTTTATTCCAGTATTCGGATTGTTGTGAGGAGTATTCCTCCATATTCATTATTATTTTATGGTATTTCTATTGTGACTATGTTGTGGTGGTTATGTTAGCATTTCATAATCTACTTATTGCATGTTAATCGGATTTAATTAAAATTGACAACTCACTTTTAAATATTAGGTGGCTAGTAATTCTTAAAATGTTTTCAACAGTGATGCGATGAACTGAACCAACTTGGCATTTTGTATTAATCTAATAAAGGAGTAGCTAACCGGTATTTAATTAGTCGGGGTGTCACAGTCCTTCACCTTAAAATTTCTGGAAGTTGAGGGGGAGGTCCTTGAGGGTCCCTCGCCCAAAATGCTGGAAGTTGAGGGGGAGGTCCTTGAGGGTCCCTCGCCCCAAACTTTTCTGCAAGTTGGGTGGGAGGGCCTTGAGGGTCCCTCGCCCAAAAAAATTCTAAAAGTTGAGTGGAAGGGCCTTGAGGGTCCCTCGACCCAAATTTTTCTGGAAGTTAATGGGGGAGGGTCTCGAGGGTCCCTCGCCCCAAAATAATTTGGAAGTTGAGGGGGAGGGCCTTGAGGGTCCCTCACCCTAAAATATAGTGGGCAGGCTTGAAACACCCTTCTATATTAGCACCTCGTGCAAAGTCTTCTGTGTTGGGGAGACCAAAGGGCTTTGTACACCATAAATTCAATTTTCAATTTTTTGAGGGATGTTAGGGTTCCTCATCATTATCCCTAGGTTCATTAAATGCATTGTCCCTTCATTCTAGGTTTTGGGGTCTCGAGAAGCCAGTGTCAGCATGGGGACTATCATCTCATCATTTGGGAAATAAAATATGCTAACCTTTTGATATTCCCACATGTTTTCCCATTTTTATATAGAAGCTAATTTTTGAATAAAAGCATTCACTTTTACCATTATCTCAAAATATTCACAGAGAGTTGATATTTCTAGTGAGAGAAGAAAACCTTCATATTTTCCCTTTCAAGATTTTTTTTTCAAAACATCACCAATGGCTTCATCATTGGCCAATGCTTCTTTCGATATTGCTACCACTGCTATTCCCATTGTAACCAGCTATTTACTCATCTATATTTCTATATCTATGGTGGTGGCCACTGGCACCACCACCATAACCACCGGCCAAGGTAATTTTGTCGTCCCAATGTCTACGGACTATCATCTGGTTGCTGACGTCACCATGGCTCACCAGTTATGACAAGGGGTTTCTTCCTCTGATGGGGTGATTTTTTAATCAAGTTTGGTTATGGGGTCTGTTGATGGTGGATTGGATTTTGGGGCGAGGACCTCTAAGAGTCCCTCGCCTCTACCTGTAATAGATGAGGGTTCCTCGCTTGGGGTTGGTTTCAATGGAGGTTCCTCGCTTGCGGTTGGTTTCAATGGAGGTTCCTCACAAACACCTAGTACAGATGAGGGTTTCTCACTCAGAGGTTACTCGCTTAGCATTTGCATCATTAAGGGTTCCTCGCTATCACCTGTTAATGACAAGGTTTCCTCGCTCAGAATTTCCTCGATTGGCGTTTGCATCAGTAGGGGTTCCTCTCTACCATCCATTTTTGACAGGGGTTCCTCGCTTAGAGGTTCCTCGCTTGGAGTTTGTGCACCTGGATGTTCCTCATTTGAGGCATTGACCATGGGGGGTTCCTTATTGATTTCAATTGTCGGTGGGGGTTCCTCACGAAAGCTGCCTACTACAAGAGTTTCCTCGCTTGGAACCGGTATTATTGTGGGTCCCTCGTTGAGAACATGGGACTTCTACTATCATTAGTGGTTCCACACTTCGTACTTCCATCACAGTGAGTTCATCACTTGAACAAGTAGTTATTGATTGTTCCTCGGCCACTACATCCTCTTCTCAAGCTTGGGACGACTACATGCGTACTCGTCGGGGAAGGGATTTTGCCCTCTATCGTCATGCACCATATTTTGGGAGAAGTGATAATTTCATGGCTTCTCTTACCCAGTGTGAGGAAAATTTTATTTCCAACATTATCGAGCAGCCCCATGTGGGGTTAGGTGAGTCTACAGATTCTCCCATTTTCGTTCTTGACTCCATTCTCAGAGTTAGGATTGATCATGGTGATTTCCCTTATTCTAATATTGAAATCAAGGCTACGGGGGGTTCCCCTGAGGAGTGGGTTGCATAGGTTGACTATATTCTTGATGTTCCTTATTATAAGGCTATCCTTGGGGGACTTGGCCTTATTACTACGATTGATACTTTGAAATCTTGTACTATGGCCAAACACAACTCTACCCTCAACCTTTTATTGTCTCGGTGAAGTAGGGAATCTCACACTTTTGTGAGTGGCTGGGGCGAGTTTTTTGTTAATATAGAGGATGTCTGTGAGCTATACACCCTATCCTTCTTCGGGGAGAATATTTTTACCGATGGCTATGAGGACCCCCTTGAGCAGGAGATGGTGGAAGAGTTGCAGGCAGTGCTTACTGAGTGTTCGAAATATATTTCCATAAATGTAATCGGTCTTACCAAACACTCTTTCACTAAATGGCAGAGGTACTGGTTCAGATATTTTGAGCATCCACCGAAAGGGGAGACTTAGAGAAGAGCTCTCAAAAAGGGGGATGGTCCCAAGCTTCACTCATCCTCACACTTGGAAGCTTTCCTGGTCATTTTCCTGAGTAGGTTCTTGTTCCTAGGTAAACCAGAGGACTCTCCTCGTGATCTTATTTTCAGATTAGCTGTGAGACTGTCGTGAAGGAGATCGGTGCTATTTTAATCCTTGGGTCTCTTTATTCTTCGTTGGATCGTGCCCATATAGATTTTGAGAGATCTTGCGGCCGCTACGATGCTGCCAATTATCTTTTCTTGATGGCTTTTCTATTTTAGCATTTTCCCCACTTTGGCCCGGAAGCACACTCCTGCCACATCAATGTTGCTCGTCTTCTAAGGTGGCATATAATGGCCCCTAAGAATCTCATGGGGCCTCTGATTGATGATATTGATGAGTTCTGTTTTCGCCCTTACAGCAAATGCCCCAGTAGCATTTTTAGATGGATTTCCTTCTCAGGTGACGGTGACACTTTCTATTGCCCTTTTAATATTGATTCTATTTCTTCTTGCCCACATATCAACGTGGTGGCAATGCTATTACCAGGTCTTCTACCTTCTTTGATGGAGCTAGGTCAACGTGTTGAATTCTATCACTCAAAGAGAGTAAGAAGACAATTCAGTTACGACAAGGGTGTTCACGCGCCTTCCTACCCCTCGGCCAACGACCCTTAAGAGTTATATTTGGAGGCATGTATAAACTTTACCTTTCAGGGAACACTTTATTGGGTACGCCACTTGGGGGTAATGTATGGGCCTCCCCATGATTACTTGCCTTCATTCACTTCTTTTTGGTTCGTATTTTGGCTATGATAGGTTCTCCTTATTCAGAACTGTGTCGTCATGCCTCCCCATGATACCACTCCCACTAAGTACGTCAAGGCCCAATTCTTAATCAAAATAACCCAGAAAGAAGTTTGGAACCTTTTCACCACACCTAAGACACCTCTTGAGCAATCCACTCCCATCTTAGCGAAGCCGCTCCTCGATAAGTCCACCCAGTCGCAACAAGATGAGGAGCCAACTACCAAATCTAAAGGTAAATGGAAAGAAAAAGCTCCTGTGGTGGGTAAGAAAAATCACCCAGACAAGAATGTGTCCAAATTCATTACTGCTACTACCGTTGCTCCCTCCCCTCTCCCCCCCCCCCCCCCCCCACACACACCCATTTCTCTTGTGAGGACCAGAGCTGCCAAAAAGAAGAAGGGGATTGGTGTTGACGTTGTTGCTCCTTCCACACTGGACCAGGGATGAGATACCGATGATCTTGGAGTGGAGGAGACCTATAGGACTTTCAGAGAGAAAGGTTATGAGTCTCTGGGCTTCTCTTCCCATGAAACAAAAGTCACATATATTCTAGTTACAGAAAGTACTACACCCAAATCTTCTTTACTTAGTGGAACTGGCTCTTATGGAGTTTCACATGTCGGTTCCCCCTCCCCCTCATTGGAAGAGGAACTAGTTGGCTATATAATCACACCTTCCTACGATGATTATAGTTCTTCTTCGAATGATGTGGATGTCTTGGATTTCCGTGGTGAAAGCCCTACTGGCACTTGTGCTTTGTTATCAGTTTTGAGGGAGTCTTCCAGCAATGATGAGACACCATATTCTCCATCAGGGACTAGCTCTTCTACCAGACCCCTTCCATATAGTCTGATTGTACGTCCTGCTGTTGTAAGACTTTCTTTACCTAGGACATTTATGTGTATGATTTTCTTTTCTTTTCATCATTGATTTGTTTACTGATTCTTTCTATTGCGGTGTTTTCACAGGATACTTCTAGGGAGGCGGGTGGTCCTTCACCCCACCCCACCAAATTCGTCGTGCTTCTTTCTAGCGAGAGAGGAATTTTATGCTTATTTCTTCCCGAGGCCTTTATAGAGATGTTTGTTATTTCCTCCATGGGCCTTTAAACTTTGATAGTCATAATTTATACTTATCTTACTTAGTGGCCTATATATTTATTTCCTTGCATCTTTTATTTGTGTATCCTACTAGCACCAGGGTCCCTTCTACAACCTCTTATTCTGATCAGGTAATCTTCTGATTTCCTTTAAATGGCCAAACTCACTGTTCCCTTTTTTTATCTCTTTTCTTTGTGTTCCCTATCTATTTATAATTACAGAGGGTGTTGCCCTCTAGTCCTGCTACTTCATTTTCTCCTGCTTCAGCAGCATGCACTTCTATAGTTACGCCTCTGGTTACCTCATTTTCAGTGGTATGTTTCTTCTCTTGGGCCCCTTTTTGTTTTCATTACTATTCCTTTGGTGCTTATATCCTTTGTTACTTTTCATTCCCCAGGTCCCTGTATCTCTTGGACTCTCTTATGTAGGGGAGACTCTACCTTTCCTTGAGACCACTATTTCGAGGTTGTCCCTCTCAGGGAGGATTTCTATTCCCCGGGTCTACATCGCTATGAATGGTAGACCTTTGGTCCAGCCTATCCCTCGTGGGTCGCCCGTATTTACTATAGCTTCAATTGTTGAGCCTATTTCACGAGTTTCTTCTTCTATTCAAGAACTGGTAGATTCTAGTCTCGTAGTCATGATAATAACATCTTCTAATGCCTTTATGATAAGGCGGTCATCGGCACAACCCCTGTTATGACAGTGGTCATCTTTCACTCTTACTCCTTAGATAGGGTCCAATTATTCTATTAACCTCTTGCCTATTATTTCTCTGGCTAGCCTGTACTGACAAGCCCATTTATTCTTTCCCTTCACCTATCCCATGATACCACTTCATCGGTGGCTCTTGCTACTATTGCTCCAGCAGCCCCTATTGCAGACGAATCACATTGCCCTATTGCTTTAAACGAGAGTCATGTCATAGTGCGTCTCATGGTAACTATTTTCGTCGTGGGTCATTGGGCTTTTCTATGTACTTGTTTTCGTGAGGTAAGTGATTTGCTAACTCATGCCTTTTTCTCTTCATTTATAGGCTAGCTTTGTGGAAGCTTCTTTCTCTATCACACTTGTGGTAAGTATTGCGTAGGGTAGTGTGACTAGGGTCTGGTAAGATGTTGAATCGGGTGAGGCGTGTCCCACTTCAATGAACTCCGCCTTCAAGGTTCTCAATAACTTCTGGAGCAGGTTCTGGTAAAACCTTATCCTTTGGGTAAAAATGGAACTCAAGTTAGACTCACTGCAAGAAGATGAACTTCACAATAAGAATAGTAACTTTTCCCAAGAAAAACTCCTGAGAATGTTGGTTATCAGTGAGGAGTGAAAGAATAAGGCACTTAGCACTAGAGAGAGAGCACTAGGGTTGCGTTGCCATAGTAATAGTATGACTTAAGTTATGATTGTTACTTGACCTTGCCTAGGGGTCTGGGCATTAGGGATGAGTTGGCACTTTTGGGTACCAAAATTGAGAGGGTTGGTGAGGTACAAAGTCTGAAATGTACGATTTGTCCCTACCTATGTGCAATCGCCTATCTCCTCTGACAGGTTCCACCTGGTGTGATCCAAAGTCAAAAAGCAAATATGTCTCCTAATGGATACAAAATATCTGATTTGGTAAATATCTTTTAAAATGGTAACTTGTGGTACAAACTTTATAAACTTGAGGGGGGGCTCAAGGACCACCTCCTCTAAAACTTATTCTCTTGAGAGAGTGGGGGTCTTGAGGACCCCCTTCTCTAAAATTATTTTTATAACCTCTCGGGTGTGAACTTTGTAAAACCCTATGGTCTTTCTACTAGTATTCTCTCAATCCTAAATTGCTAAGTGGTTGAGCTTGCTAAACAAACCTTGTTCCTCAGCCACCAAGCCAAAACTCCCAAGAGATCCCAACTGGCCTATTTGAGCCCTGCCTGCTCAACTAGGCTACCTATACAAGAAAGTAAGTGTTGGTACTTTTGTTCTTTAAAAGAATGAATTTTCATGATAAGGGGTTTCTCATGGTAGACCCTCCCTCATCCTGACCTGTTTTGTTCTTTGAGTCACTACTGTATACCCTCTCACTATAAGATAAAGATTTTTTTCAACATTTTTAGGGGGAATCCTTTACTGTGGACTTCCTTACTATATTTTACATTTTTAGATGGTCATAGAAGTTGAGGGGGAGGTCCTTGAGGCTCTCTCGCCTAAAATGCTAGAAGTTGAGGGGGAGGGCCTTGAGGCTCCCTAGCCCAAAAATTTCTTGAATATGAGGGGGAGGGCCTTGAGGTTCCCTCAACCTAAAATTTTAGGAAGTTAAGGGGGATGTCCTTGAAGGTCTCTCGCGCAAAATGCTGGAAGTTGAGGGGGAGGGACTTGAGGGTCCCTCGCCCCAAAATTTCCCGAAGTTGAGGGGAGGTCCTTGACGGTCCCTTGCCCTAGAATATAGTGGGAAGGCTTGAAACACCCTTCTACCATAATTTTTAGTTTTTGAAAAGAAGGAAAAAAGGGAGAAACCTTAGCATGATGATTATTATTAGTTTTTCACTTGTATAATGTTTGCCTAAACGTAAGAAAAATATCGAATAGGACCCGAGCCTGAAGAAAGATTTGGTTTCAAATATAAGACATGGTTTGACTTGTTTCCAGGCTCACGGATAGGTTCTTATTTTTAAAATGGGTGAAATAGGCCAAAATTTGGGGCGGTATGGCGATCTGGAATTTTGGCACCGTTTTGCATGATAATTGATAAGTTAATTATAAGTGCCCTATGGCTGACGCCTATATAGGGTTTATGCATTTGGTGGGTTGGTGGAAGTGTTCCCCCCTATGGCATAACTTCCAAGATATACCTCTTGCCTATAAGGGTAATCATTCATCAGTACGCGTGGACAAGCCATTTGATATACTTGAGTGTACATGAACTACCTCACTATATACCTCATGGGAAGGGTACATGTGAGAGAAAATTCGATATATCGACGTACGTGAAAAAATTCCCCACTATATACCTCCCATCATGAGTTCGGCCAAGAGGTACGATACGGGGGTAACCGTTTGATAAATGTCAAAGGTACAAGGTCAATGGAAGGTGAGAATCATATTGCTTAGGTTAATCGTGCCCTAGGGAAGAAGACACCCGTCACAAAGTAACCCCCTAGTATGGGACAAAATTTTGGTCAATATTTCCAGGCTATAGTGATGTAGTGTGCAAAAATGCATGAGTCTTAATTAATATCTTATGGAGATTTTCTTTTATTTGCATGCTAAGCAAGGGGAATACTTCCATTATAAGGGATAATATATAAATATTATGAAAAGTACAACTAGCACGGAGCATGAAGACTATTTTAAGCATGGTGATGGGGAAGCATGTGAATATACAAGTGTGTAAGGTGGGACAGTGATATGAGAATAGTGTAAGTGATCATAGGACTATATAAAAGTGAATGTGTGTGCTAGTGAGCCTAAGTATGGATCAACTACAAGTGGTGTGTGAGATGTGTAAATGAGCATGGAGATATATACAAATGAAAGAAGTGAGGGTATGTGCTAGTGTAGCTAAGCATGGATAATCTACAAGTGGCATGTGGATCATGTGAGTAAAGGTTAAACTATATACAAGTGTGAGTATGTGAAGTGAGCATGAAAAATATAAACAAGTGTGTGAAATGAGCATGTTCAAGTGAGTGACGAGTGATATATACATGAGGAGAGATCGTGGTGGAGATAAGCATGGGATGAAATATACAAGAAGTAAGTAAAGGGGTAAAGAGAACGTACAAATGGGATCATATGTACACATCTAGAAAAGTAAGAGAGTAAAGAATAATGCCTATGTAGAAATAGAGTCTAGTCCTCTAGAATATCCCCGAAAGAGTGGCCACTGTGGCCATCTGGGTCAAATTCCTCTGGCGTAGGCTCGGGCCTCGAAGTCAAGACGATAGGGGGGAAAAGGAAGTAAAACGGTTCCCCCCCCCCCCCCTCTCTTCCCTTTTTTAGCCTTGCACATGCGAGGAATCAAGGATATGGAGGTAATATTTCCACCACTTATGTCGGCACCTTTGTGGTCTAGCCACAGATATAAAGTTGGTCATCATTAAATGGGGGTAACACAAAGAGATAGAGTTGCCACCTATTGTGCTCAAAAAAAGCAAAATAATTTCGTCGCCTCGAGAGAATAGCATCAAGGTCAAAGTGATGCATGTGAAACTGAGTTATTCAAAGGTTCGGGTACTAAATTACAAACCTAGAGACCTAGGAAGAATGTAAGCTCAGCAACCATGATCATATCAAACTCTCTATTCATCTCCTCCTCAAAAGTGTGCACATAGTGGGAGCACATGGATCAAAATAATATGTCATCCACATAGACTTGGGAAAATAAAATAACACCACTATCTCTCCTCAAAAATAGCATCTTATCCAGTTCCTCTCTCTTGAAGCCACGAGCTAAGAGATAGTAAGTGAACCTCTTGTACTAAGCACGGGGTGCCTGATTCAAACCATACAGGGCCTTCTTAAGATAATAGACGTGTTTCAGGTGCATAAGGTCTTCAAACCCCTTTGGTTGTTCCACGCAAACTTCTTCTTATAAAATGTCATTAAAAAGGCACTCTTAACATCCATCTGACATAACTTGAAATTACAAATGACATGCTATGGTGAGTAGTTTGTGGACGAACTCAAGACTAGAAACAGGATCTAATGTCTCATAAAAGTATACGCCCTCAATCTTTGTATATCCTCGAGCAACCAACCTAGCCTTATTGCGAACTATGGTACCATTCTTGTCCATATTATTCTTCTAAATCTACTTCGTACTTATCACATTTGTCTCGCTAGCTCAGGGGACTAATTTCCATACATCTTTATTGCAAAACTAAAGCAACTCAACATGCATAGCGGATATTCAATTCTCGTCCTTGAGTTCTTCTTTCACATTCTTCGGCTCGATTAAGGAGGTGTATCATAGAGAGAACTCTCAAGTTGCGCACAAGTCTTGACACGTACTGTGGGATAACCAAGTATAGAAAAAGGGTTATAACTCTTTTGAACCCAAGCGGGTGGATCCTCTAAATCAGAATTGGGGTCCACCGAGGTAGTACGAGGAAGGATGGGATCATCACTAGGGGTGCATCATTCTTACACTGTGAGATAGGAGGAATAGACGTCGGTGGCTCATCATCTCTAATTGTGACATTTATTGACTCCATAACCTTAGAGCTTGAAAGGTTAAAACCCCTATAAGCCTTAACTGTCAATGAATAACCTAAAACTATCCCCTCGTCACTTTGAGAGCCAAAATTTCATAAGTTCTCTCTATCTCTCAAGATGTACCAGGTAATCCTAAAGACACGAAAATGCGATAGGTTGGGATTATTTACTATCCATAACTCATAAGGTATGGGGAGCGTGTGCGTACAAAGATATACCCTACTCACCATATGGCATACGGTACTCACCGCCTCTGCCCAAAAATGTCTAGGGGAATTTCTCCCAAGAAGCATGGATCTAGTCATATCTTGTATCGTTCGATTGTTCCTCTCAACAATACCATTTTATTAAGGAGTGCGAACTTTCAAAAACCTGTGTTTGATGCCCACTCCATCACAATAGCTATTTACTTTAGCTATGCATACGATTAATGGAGACACCTGTTGGTTTTATAGGACATAACACTTGTTCATTAGGAACTCAACTGTATCAGACTTTTCTTTAAGAAATCCCACGATAGAGTATCTAGAAAATTCATCGACCATCATGAGAATGTATCTCTCACCACCTAACCTCTCCGAGTGAGTAGGACCCATAAGATCTATGTGCATCAACTACAAAACACGGGTGGTGGTAATGGTATTCAACTTCCAATGGGGACATCGAATTTGTTTTTCTTATTGGCGAGGTCCATAAATCGAGGAAGTTGATTTCCTAAGCGATGGTATGCCATGGACTAGGTCCTTTTTTACTAATATCTCAAGATATCTACAGTTCACATGACCCATTCGTTGATCCAAAATGTCCATAGAGGAGACTGTGGCACTATTGCACACAAAGAAGAACTTGGGAATGATACCATAGAAATTATCTTTGGTCCTTACACCTTGTAGTAAATGTTCAACGGATTGATCATAAACATTGCATTCCGATTGATTAAACTTTACCGCAATGTTTGCATCGCACAGTTGGTTTATGTTGATTAAGTTCGCTTTCAACCCTTTCACGTACAACGCATTTTCTAATTTAAAAAATTTGAGTATATCAACACACCACGTCCTAAAATATGAGACCTAATCCCAACTCTAAAAGTGATTTTGCCTTCCTTGAGATCTGACACCAATTATGTGCCTAGAGCACCCTTTATCAAAATACCATTGGGAAGTAATTTGAACCTTGAGAGAAACGTGCACAATAAGGTCTTTATTGTCTTGCTTAGGTACTCACATGGAGGTAACCTTTTATTTCCCTTATTATTTTTGGTTCTAGTTGAAGCGTTAGAAGCGTTATTAAATGACAAAGATATCCGATGAAATTCTTCGATTAAGCTTTGTGAAGTGGTGACTAGAAACTCAACTTGCTCTCTAAGACCAGTAAGGTCACTAGAGTGGTGCACGGGTGTATGTGTATGTTTAGTTTTATCTAACATGTAGCAAAACTATCTAAGGTGACCTATCCTTTTGCAAAAAGTGCAAACACAGACTTGTTAGGGTCTACCTGGGTTCTCTTTCTTATTTTTAACTCTCTTTTGTGGTTTAGGTCGATGCCCATAAGGATTCACCAAAAATTTTGGAACCGTTTCGGATGTGGTATCGGAAGTGGATGCACCGTCTTAACCTATTCCTCGCCTCTCACAAAACTTAAAGAGGGGCTGAGGAGCATCTTTCCAACCTTCTTTGATGTATCCTCTATAGTAACCTTAATCTCCCGGGAACATTTGAGATCTTTCTCGAGTTGGGATACAAGGGCTTCAAGTTTCTCACAAGTCTCCATGCATGCTTGAAGATATCTCGTAAGACTAGCCACTTTGTTGGTCAAATCACAATTTTCCCACTCAACTATCAGCGAGGAATCTCTTTGTCTCTCCTCTCTCAAATCCTTCTCTAGTCTGAAACTCTAGTCGCTAAAACTTTGTTTTGTTTTTTTCATTTTTAAGGACTCATCATAAAGATCGGTGTAAGTGCGTTCAAGGTCACTCTCGCACTCACTTAAAACAACCTCTCCCTCACTTTCACCAGAATGACTAGACTCCCTATTAAGGTCATCATGTTTAGTAGTTTTCTCATCGGTGTGAGGTGCACTAGGTGTACTAACATGATTAGCCATGAATACGATGAAGTTACGTCCATGGGTGATTCATCCCCGGAATCCACTGACTCGACATCTTTCTTGCTAAGCGTAATATTCAAGGCATCTTTGCCTTTGTCTTGTCTCTTCAATTGCGTCGAACACTCGTGAGCTGTGTGACCCTTACCCTCACACTCCTAAAATCTATCTTCATCTTTCTTTGGGTGATCTTTTCTTTCTTTTTCACAATTTTTCTTGCCCGATTTATATTTTTTATCTTTCTCAAAACTTTTATTTCCTTTGGAATTTATTTTCTAAGTTTGATAAAAAATTTGAAATTTTTTGCAGAAAGGCCTAAATTATCCAAGTCAAAATCATACTCAGAGTTAGACGACACTTTATCTTTCTTTTTAGATTGTACTTTCAATGCAATTCCCTTTTCCTTAGGTTTTGGGAAACATATCTATCTCATACGTTTCAAGGTCTCCTACGAGTTTTTCTAATCTAAGAGTATTTGATATCCCTAATGAATTAAGTACAGTAACCTTAAGAATAAAATGGTCCAAAAGTGATCTCAAAATTTTCTGAACTACACGCGTCTCAGAAATTTTCTCACTTAAATTAAAACTAGAATTTACGATGTCAGATAATTCGTGCATAAAATTCATCAAAATATTCAGACTCTCGCGTGGTAATTATTTCAAATTTTGTGGTGAGATCTACATCTTAGAAGCTTTACGGCATTAGTACCCTTATTAGTGAGTTAGAGGGTATCCCAAGCTTCTTTCGACGTAGTGCACGTCATGATGCGGGAGAACTCGTCAAGGGTAATGGCTCCAGAGATGGCACTTAGACCGCATGAGTTAAAATGACTCCATTTAAAATCACCCTCTATCCATGCATAAACATGTTTCAGACTTTGGACATTGTCACTAGTCACTCTGGGTGGTGTCCACCCTCTTTTACAGACAAGACAAACAAGTGCATCTATTGATTTTAATGCAAACCTCATCCTAGATTTCTAGTAAGCATAGTTTAACCCATCAAACATAGGCATCCTATTATACAAATTATCCATAAAATTTAAATATTTGTAATGGATCATACAAAAACTTAGTGTAACCGGCACTGATACCAATTTAAGAATGCCGGGATTCTATGTAATGATTCGTATATTATTCAACCACACATAAATTCAATTTTACCCAATTTTATCTTTGATTTAATTATATGTGCTTACAAAAATGTGGTCCAATTTTTATTTATCAAACCAAGCATGTCAAAAATACGAAGAAGTAAGGAAAATACCTAAAAAGGGAATAATATTTATTCATCATTATACAAGATTTGACTGGCACAGCCGACTTACAAAATATTTAGAACAACTAAGTATGATGCGCGGTTCTTTAAAACTTCTATAGCAATAGCACAGTCCATCACTACCCACAGGAATAAATCTTCCCTTGGTATCCATAGATCGGCCTTCTTCTTTAGCATAAAGCCTTTGCTCTACAAATCTATAATAGAGATTAATTTCCATAAGAGTGTTTGAATTAGAAAGGTTCTTCTTGATTTGATAAAGTGATCCCCTAGTTTCCAAGGGGTTTGGAATAATATTGGAAGAGTGTGATCACAAATAAAAATCAAAAAGGGTGTGAAAAACTTTCAAAAAGAGTTCTTGGAGACTCTAACCCCGCATCGCTATTTATAAGGAAAGTAGTTACAAAAGGATAAATATTAGACATTTGGATCAAATTCAGTTTAAAAAATAAAATCTTGCACATTCGTTCGAACGACATGTACCTCATTCGAATGACACATCCATTTTCGTTCGATCGGGCATTTAATGATATATAGAATGAGATTCTACAACTTGATGAAAAAGCACCTCGTTCGATCATTCAAAGACTCGTTCTAAATACCTACCCATTCTCGTTATAATGACTTGAAAAGAGGCTCTTAAGAGATTCTAGAGCTTGACCAAAGGTGTTGATCTAGATTTCGTTCAAACCAAGAGAACTTTATTCTAATGATAATGCATAGCTCATTCTAATGACAATCCATTCTCGTTCTAACGACTGGACGAGTTTTTCAAAATTTTCATAAAAACATTCTATAATACAAACCATTAAAAATTCTAAAAACCCCTGGAAAAAATAAAGCTTTACCAAAGGCATCCAAAACTTCTTCCAAATCTTATTGAGACGAACGATTATTCAATTTTCCAACAGTCTTCGACGTAGTCTTCAAATCCATAGAAGTCATGAAGGTGCAGTGTAGGTGTAACGGGATAAGCCAAAATAAAAGTAAACTAAACAATTATAAAACTTGTTCTTACATAATTGTGATATGTGAAACACATCATGTATTTCTTATAATTCTGCCGGTAGTTCTTAATCATAAGCTACTGGTCCTAGTCACTCTATGATTCCAAAGAGTTTAATATAATGTGGTGATAGTTTTCCTTTTCCTTCTGAATCATATAATTCCTTTTATCGGGGATATTTTTAGAAATATTCAATCCTGCACTTTAAATTACAAGGGTTTCCTCTTATGATCTGTGTAACATTTTTATCGATTTTAAGCTTCCTGTAGTGTTTCTTTAATCAGGTGTAACTTTTGTATTATTTCCTCTATGATTTTAGTTCCAGAGATACTATTTTCTTCTGATCCATTCCAACATAAAAGGGAACGTCATGGTCTCCTATAAAGTTCTTCGTAATGAGCGGTTTGGATATTGGAATGGTAACTATAGTTGTAGGAGAATTCAATTAATGTCAAATGATCACTCCAACTTCCTGCTAAGTCTAAAGCACGTTCTCTAAACATATCCTCTAGTGTTTGGATTAGCCTCTCGAATTTTACATCAGTTTTTAGATGGAAAACTGTACTCAAATGTAGTTTCGTGCCTATAGCGCATTTTAATGCTTACCAAAAATATCCCACAAATCGAGAATCACGGTCAAATATTATGGATAGAAGTACTCCATGGAGTCTAATAATCTTTTGAATATATAATTCACTGAGTCATTGGAAGGAGTCGGTAGTTCAAACTCATAGAAAATATGCATATTTGGTTAAGTGATCCACGATTACCCAAATTGAGTTATAACCCTGAGATGTCATCGGTAGCCCAATGATGAAGTCCATTATAATATGATCTTATTTCCACTATCGAATAAGGAGGGGCTGTAACAATCCTCCAGGACGTTGATGTTCATTTTTCACTTGCTGGCTAGTCAGGTACTTTTGCTACAAACTTATTGACATCTTACTTTATTCCTAGCCACCACTATTGTCTTTTAAGATCGTGATACATCTTTGTGTTTCCTGGATGTATGTTAAACTTTGAGCGATGAGCTTCTTGTAACGTTTCTCTTATATCAATGTTAGAAGGCATGCATATCCAGTTTCTAAATATTAGTCCTCTTTCCTGGATATAAGTCCAATCCTTATTCCTTCTCCACTTTCCACATTTTATTACTGGGTGACGCGACTAAGAATTTGTCTCAAAGTGCGTTTTCTATAGGCTCAAGTGCAAGCCTGTCGCGTTAGTAATAATCCGACAAGTCGGGATCGTATCCACGGGGATTAAAAATTGGCACTTTTGTAGTAGAAGTTATTAAATATTGAAATGATTCCTTCAATGAAATATAAAGATGATTGATGATGAGAAATTGCAATTGGAATAAAATATACTCAAAGAAAAGAAAACCCTAAAAACTTGTGGAGAAATTAGATTGAAAAATAAGAGAAAATAGGGTAGGGTACAATCCCTCAAACCTTAATGAATTACCGTGTAGAATACTAGAATTGTAAATTAAAATTCTTGACTAAATCCAATCTTTATAAATCCTAAGCATTACATATATGAAGGATCTAGCCCTCACCATATGAAATCAAAGGTAAATATAAAGCGGTGAATGGATAATTACACTTGCAAAACGTTCTTAAACATCTCAAGTACCTAGGGCAAGAGAGATTAAAAGATTGGCATGTTCATGTAATTTCCTTCCACGATTCGGTCAATATTTAATTTACCCTCTATTTTCTACATAAGTATTTTGCCTCGGAGTGAGTTCATGTACCCCAGCCCTTAAGAATTTAGCTAGACATTATTTGATTAGAAGACAAATTCATACACAGAATTACAGACCTACCAAACATTGGAAGTAATTTGCAATACAATTGAAATTTAACTAACATAGATACCAAATAAGAGAATGGAATTGTTATACTTGTATTCAGCAACAGGAAAAGACTTTGAATCCAGAAATTTTGTCTCTCTCAACCTTACAAACTAGGGTTTATGATAACTCTTACCCAAGAAAATGAAAATTTCCTAACTTCTGAATTGCTCTCTCTAAAAATCGACCTACTAGAATGAGGTAGGGCATGGGCTTTTATAGCACCAAGCAGTACGAATCTGACAGCTAGAATCGCTTATTGCGCAAGATTTCACCAGCTATGCACATCAAAATCTTCATAATAAATGCCAGGATTTTGCATGACCGGACCGGTCCGGATAGCCCTCGGATCGATCCATTTTTTAGCCACCGGATCGGTTCTGCTTTCATCGGTTTGTCATCCATCCGGGGTCTACTGGACTTGGGTCATTTCGGATCGGTCCGGATATACACCGGATCGGTCCGATTTCTTCCAGGTTGACTTTTTCCTTTTCTTCTTTGACTGGCCATAACTTTTGATCTCAAGCTCTGATTTGCGTGTCTTTTCTTCCAGGTTCTTGTGAAATCAAGCTCTTCAAATTCACTTTAGGTGTTGAATTCGAACTCTAGGTATAACTTTACGTTTTTTCCCTTTGACTTGTCTTCCTTTCTTTTGTTTCTTTTTTCCGGTTTCTTTCTCTCTTTCTTGCACTCCATTTCTAAAAAATTCATCAGAAATACACGAAACTCGAGGAAATTGTTAGAAACAGTCAATGGCAATGATATGGAATAAAAATGGTTCAATTACCTTGTTCGGGATATAAAAATCACTAACTTAAGGGTCTAAATTCAGAAGAATTTATACTTGGTCAAATCCCCCTAGCTTAGGACTTTGCACGTCCCGGGCAATGTAAAAGAAATTAGTTTAACACTCAACTCTTGAAAATTCTTTTATTGGGACAGAATACCTTTTTCGCGGGCAAGTGATTGCATTTAGCATATGCAATAAGCCTTTAAACCCCTAGGTTACCCTAATAGGACGAGTTTTGTCTCGTGAGGGTTTGCAGTGAATATACCCACAAAATTTTTTATTGACTCAAATAAATATCAAAATACTTAAAAATTGTACAATTTAAACTTTTCGAAAAATAATCATCATAAATTCATATTCAAATGTCTCAAACCATAGTGTGTGTGTGCAAAGCCAGAAATTAAACCTCAAATTTCCATCGATTGAGCATTACGTTACTTTCCAAAAATTCGTTTTGATTCAAATTCTTACGGATGCACTCACAAATGAATCACTCGGATTGTGGTTATTTTCTCTCGGTATGCATGATATAAAGAGTAAATATAATGGACACAAATTCATTCATACAAAATTGAAAAGAAGGAAATATATGGTGAAAAGATCTCATCATCGGAATACAGTTATTAGAAAACTGGAACATCATCTCTTAATCACACCATTTAATCTCACCTATTATCTTTTTGTATCTTATCTCTCCATGCAGTAATTAATTTCGCAATTTGGACTCGGTTAGGACTTTTCGGGTTAAAAAGTGTAAAGGGTAAAAATGGAAATGGATGGAATGTTCGGAATTGGAAAATGTCCTTATGACGTCCATTAGTGCTTTTTCGGGCATTTTCTTATTTTTCTCTTTCTTTTTTCTATTTTCATATTTTTTCTTTTTTTTTTTTGTTGAGCATTTTTTCTCTTTTTCTCTTGCCCCTTTTTATTGCACAATTTGGACTTACTTGATGAATTTTCTCAATTTTCACAATTCCGGGGGCTATTTGGGTTTTTGGGTTTATCAAACGAAAGGGAAATATTTTATTAGGCTCAAAGTGGGTTGCAAAGGGATAATTTTTTCACAACTTTATTATGGCTAATATTTTTGGGTTAAACAAAAGAGGGCCTACTTCATTGTCCAAATTGCTAATCACATTACCATATGCATCTCGAGATTAATTAAGTTTAGAGATATATTTAGCACGAATTTCGAGACAACATTTCACACATCTCCCATAACCGATCAAAATAAAGGATTGAGATCATCAACGACTTATTAAAATGCTGAAAAGAACTTTGAATTAATCATAAACTCAGATTGATTTAAAAACTCATAAAAAATTGAAGGCTCGAAATCTCACCAGGTTTGATCAATCTCCACACTTATTCGTTAAGTCGTCAATTTTTTTTCAATTTCCATCTTCGGTCAATTTTGGCTTAGTGCATTTTGATTGTTAACAATTTGAGACTTTAAATAGAATAAAGGTGATATTTTTGGAAATTTTAAATTCCAATTTTTATTTATTTTGAACAAAAATATATATTTTTTTAATATATATATACATATATGCGAAGTTTTATGAATACACACTTGTCATCCCCCCTAACTGAGTGATTTGCATTGTCCTCAATCAAATGGACGAGAGATAAAGAAGACAACATTAGGAGTGCGATAAAAAAAACAAGCAAATATCATACTAAGACTGTATATTACAACACAAATGTGGAAGCAAAGGATCACAAACATAATAATTGAACATAAAGGGGTAGCGGGGCATCCTAAGGGGCGGGTGGGGAACGGGAAGTTCCGGGTGCAGCAGGATCATAAGGATTGTAATAGTAGGGAGGAAGGGGGGCCTCGGGACCCAACTGGAGACGGTACAAGTCAGCCTGCATACGCAGGACCAAACTCATGTCCCTCTCGTATGAAGTCATAAACCCGTCGAAATGCGTTTCTAGAGAAAGAATGCGCTCAGTCAAACCTGTACCAACCGGAACATAATCCGGATCAGCACTTTCATCATATTCTTCCTCCTCCCCTTCTTCCATCTCAACGTCCTCTTCCGCATCAGTCTCCTCATCACTCGAATCGCCGCCGCGCCGTGCACGGATTAGCTGGATTTGCCTTTCACTTCGAGTGCGGGATTCTTGCCCTAATAACTTGGGCAAGTTTATAAGATCTTGCGGTGGCACAATCCCGGCATCCTTGAGTAAGGATGTAATGAGACGGACATAAGGAAGAGGGGCCCGACCCTTTTTATCGTACGCCACAAAGAGAATATCATTGTAAAATGTGCGGGCCAAATTGATAACAGTTGCATGGTCAAACAAGTGATACATCATTGTAGCTTGACGCGGGCGCATTGCCGAATCATTGGAGGTTTGCAAAATGTTGGAACAAACAATGTGAAAAGTGAATCATGCCTTGTCAGATAACCGACTAACAGGAAAGGGTTCGGTAGTCCAAACCGCACCCGGCTCGATTCTTGAGATGCAAACTGCTTTGGATAGAACGGGATCGGGACTAGGATAATCAAATTGAGCTGGAGTGATCACACCTTTAGACTCGATTTTCTGGGCCAGAAGTTCAAGTGAGAACGGTATTGGTGTGGAATCCACAAAAGCTTGGGATTCGAATTCATCGGTACGGACAAGCGTACCATAAAACTAACGCACTTCATTCTCCCAAACTGCCTCAAATGGTTCATTAAAAAATATGCACCAGCCTCGTGACATGAACATGCCTGTGACAGAATTCGGCAGCTGATCCCAAAGTACTTGACGCTCGGACTGAAAAATCGCCAGCACCAATTTGCCTCACGGGGAGAACGATATTCGCCATTACCGTCGGGCAGGACTTCAATGGAGGTATATTTCTGTGGAGCAGCCATGGGTATGAGAGAATTATACAGAAAGTGAGATAGAAGAGAGGAAATGGAGGTGTGAAGAAATAGGGATAGGAGGTGTGGGTATTTATAGGAGGGATAAGGAAATAGGAGGGAATGGATGGGGGGAAATAGAGGAGACGAAATTTTTGGGGAAAGGACGTGATTGGGGGAATGAATGTGATTTGGATTAAAGAGGTGTGAACCTCGGGAAGTAGCACCTGCAGATTATCGGACCGATCCGATTTTTAGGACTGGACCGATCCGACTTAACCGGATCGGTTCTTTTTTTTTCAAGACTGGACCGGTCCGATCTGCTGAATTTCTAGAATTTCCCTTTTTTTTGTTTTTTTCTAGTCTTCTCACTATTAAGTTTCTTTTCTCCATTCCAATGATTCCTTTACAACTCCTCGCACTTCAAAACTCCCTCAATGCTCATCGAAACCTTAACACCCCTCAAAACATTGGATTCCCTACCCCAGGCCTAACACATATTTACAACTCCTAACATCCTAAGACTATTATGTACAACCTCCACCCCATACACGTCGGGGGTGCGACGACCTCACCTCGCTTTTTTCAGTCAATCCCCATAAATGGGGTCCGTCAACCAGATTGTGTCGGCTTCCTTGACAATCGCTTCCAAATACGGCTTGAGACGATGCCCGTTGACCTTAAATATGTTTCCCCCTTTTTCATCTTCGAGTTCAACAGCTCCATGGGGAAATACTTCTTTCACAATGAATGGACCTGACCACCTTGACCGCAATTTTCCGAGAAACAAGTGCAACCTCGAGTTGTAGAGAAGTACTTTTTGTCCCGAATGAAACTCTTTCTGTCGAATGATTCTGTCGTGAGCTCGTTTCATTCGATCTTTGGATATTTTAGCACTTTCATATGCATCATTGAGTATTTCCTCCAACTCATTCAACTGAATCTTACGTGTTTCACCGAATTTATCCATGTTAAAGTTCACGTTTTTGATAGCCCAATACGCTTTGTGTTCGATTTCAATCGGAAGATGACAAGACTTGCCATACACAAATCGAAATGGGGACATCCCAAGGGGATTCTTGTATGCAGTTCTATACGCCCATAGCGCATCATTCAATCTGAGAGACCAGTCTTTCCTATTAGGTTCGACTATCTTTTCCAAGATATTTTTGATTTCCCGATTGGCGAGCTCGGCTTGGCCATTCAATTAAGGGTGATAAGTTATTCCAACTTTATGGACAACTCCATACTTTCGCATTAGCTTCTCCATAGGCCTGTTGCAAAAATGGGTTCCATTATCACTGATTATAGCCTTAGGCATTCCGAAACGAGAAAGTATGTTTTCTTGAATGAATTTTATTACCACCTTATTGTCATTCGTCTTTGTAGCTATGGCCTCTACCAATTTTGAGACGTAGTCTACAGCGACGAGGATGTATAGAAAACCAAAAGAAGGTGGAAAGGGCCCCATGAAGTCAATACCCCAACAATCAAACAACTCCAAGACTAGAATTGGGGTCAATGGCATCATGTCACGGCGAGTAATAGCTCCCATTCTTTGGCATCTATCGCATGATTTGCAAAAAGTATTCACATCCCGAAAGATTGTGGGCCGGTAGAGACCGCTTTGAAGGATTTTCGCAGCAGTTTTATTTTTGGAAAAATGACCTCCACATGCTTCCGTATGACACAATCGAATTACCCCTTGGAATTCTTCATTAGGGACACATATCCGGATGATTTGATCAGCACAATACTTAAACAAGTATGGATCATCATAAAAGAACATGCGTGACCATGTAATGAACTTACTTCTCTCTTGCGGAGTCCAATTAGAGGGAACAATTCCAGTGATAATGTAATTGACTATATCCGCAAACCAGGGGAGAGAAGAAGTAGCAAATAGATTTTCATCCGGAAAATACTCGTCTATGGGAATGGGATCAATAGGTACGTCGGACGAGAGGCGTGACAAATGGTCAGCAATGACGTTTTCTACTCCTTTTTTATCTTGAATCGAGAGATTAAACTCTTGTAAGAGTAGGATCCACCTGATTAGACGGGGTTTGGCATCTTTCTTGCTCAAGAGATATTTGAGAGCCGAGTGATCAGTGAAACAAATGATGGGCGACCCAACAATGTAAGAGCGGAATTTATCGAGAGCAAAAATGACTACTAGTAACTCTTTCTATATAGTAGAGTAATTAAGCTGAGGGCCAGATAATGTTCTTCTAGCATAGTAAATAACATGAGCTTTATTGTCTTTTCTTTATCCAAGAACGGACCCAATCGCGTAATCACTTGCATCACACATAAGCTCAAATGGGAGTGACCAGTCAGGAGCTTACATGATAGGAGCGGAAATTAGCATGCTTTTAAGTTTATCAAAAGCTTCTTGACATGCTTTATTCCATTCAAATGGAGTGTCCTTCATGAGAAGATTACTCAAAGGTCTAGCGATGGCGCTAAAGTCTTTGATAAATCTTCTATAAAATCCAGCATGGCCTAGAAAGGACCTCACATCTTTAAGCGATTTTGGAGGGGGTAACTCATCTATTACTTCAATTTTTGCTCGATCAACTTCAATCCCCCGAGATGAGACTATGTGGCCTAAAACTACGCCCTCGATAACCATAAATGGCATTTTTCCCAATTGAGGACCAAGTCTTTTTCCACACACCGAAATAGAACTCTTTTAAGATTAGTTAAACATTGGTCGAAAGATGGACCGAAAACGCTGAAATCGTCCATGAACACCTCGAGACCTTTTTCAATCATGTCGCTAAAGAAACTTAGCATGCACCTTTAAAAAGTTGCTGGTGCATTACATAACCCAAATGGCATACGTTTATAGACAAACGTACCAAATGTACATGTAAAAGTCATCTTTTCTTGATCAAGTACATCCACTTAAATCTGATTATAGCCAGAATACCCATCTAGGAAACAGTAGTAAGGATGGTCTGCCACTCGTTCAATCACTTGATCGATGAACGGTAAGGGAAAATGGTTTTTTCTGGTTCCGACATTGAGCTTTCGGTAGTCAATGCATACACGCCACCCGGTGGTGGTGCGTTGAGGTATTAGTTCTCCCTTGGCGTTTTCAACCACGGTCATACCCGATTTTTTTGGAACGACCTGAATTGGGATCACCTATTTACTATCAGAAATGGGATAGATAATCCCAGCATCTAGCAATTTGATTATTTCCGCTCTTACTACATCTTTCATGGTTGGGTTTAATCGCCTTTGCATCTCTCGCGAGGGTTTCACCTCTTCCGCAAGATGGATTTTATGGGTACAAATCAATGGACTTATACCTTTCAAATCTGCTATGGTCTAACCAAAATCACTTCTATGCTTCCGTAACACATTCAACAACATGCCCTCTTGCTCTTTTTTTAAACTGGACGAAACAACAACAGGAAATCTATCATTATCTCCCAGAAAAGCATATTTGACATGCGAGGGTAGTTTCTTCAACTCAAGACTAGAAAATCTATTTTCAGAGGGAATCATGGTTGTCTCCCTCAGAGGTAATTCTTCAAACTGAGAAATCCAGTCAACATCTCTTAATTTCACAAAACTCACTTCTTCTAGTAACCAAGTTTCCAACTCTTCCACCTCACGCTCAAACTCAGTATAAAGG
The DNA here is from genome assembly GCA_949130495.1 of Sambucus nigra. Lineage (NCBI taxonomy): Eukaryota > Viridiplantae > Streptophyta > Magnoliopsida > Dipsacales > Adoxaceae > Sambucus > Sambucus nigra. The sequence continues at coordinate 318,307,568 of OX422222.1, forward strand.
CTCTTTTTCTCACCACTTTGCACTAAACACACTTCCAGTGCATCTCCTCCTATGATATTCTCGATGTGCTCATCCACCACTTCTTTAATAAAATTAACCTCAAGAATTTCATCCTCATCACACATTTGGTTAACGACATTGAAAATATTGGTCTCGAGAGTCATGTTTCCAAAAGTGAGTTGCATTTGGCCATTCCGTGTATTGATCAAAGCATTAGCAGTGGCTAAAAATGGACGGCCCAATATTATTGGAACATGATTTCTCGCATGGGGAGCAGGCTCAGTGTCCCAAATGACGAAATCAACAAGGAAGTAGAACGTGTCCACTTGAACTATCACGTCCTCCACAACCCCACGAGGCACTTTCACTGTTCGATCAGCTAACTGTAGAGTGATTCGAGTAGGTTTTAAATCACCTAAATCAAACTGCTTATAGATGGAGTATGGAAGTATGTTCAACTTGCACCAAGTCAAGCAATGCTTTTTCCACTCTTTTTTCTCCTATGACACACGAAATTGTAGGTGCACCAGAATCCTTGAATTTTGGTGGTAGATCATTGAGAAGGACCGAGCTCACATTTTGTGCCAAGAAAACGTTATTCTTCACCTTGAGCTGTCGTTTGACAGTCAAAAGATCTTTAATGGCCTTGGCATATGCTGGAATTTGTTGAATATCATCAAGAAACGGCAAGTTCAATTTTACTTGCTTTAAAACATCCAACACTTCTCTACGTGAAGCCCCTTTTTTAGGTGGTGCTAAGCGTTGAGGAAATGGAGCAGCAGTGGGCAGTTTGACTTCAATTTCAGGTTCAACTCCCTCATCTTTGTCTTTCGTACCCAATGGAGTCTCAGCAGACTCGGAAGTTTTAGATTCCTTGGGAAGTTTTGGTGCTAGATCAATTACGCGACCATTATGAAGAGTAGTAACAGCTTGACATTGTTCTGGCAAATTCGATGATGTGGAGCTAATCGTGGGTTATCCTTGAACAGGAGGTCTTTGGCCTTGAGCTGGGAATTTACCCTTCTCCTGAGTATTCACTGCAGATTGCAACCTAGAGATGCTAGTATGAATTTTAGTGAACATTCGATCATATTTAGCATTGCTCTCTTTTTGAGATTGGATGAATTGATTCAGATTATCTTCAAGAGATCGCCTAGGTGGAGCAACATACGGACCAGGAGGTGGTACCTTCATAGGAGGATGCATCTGAGGAGACACTTGCTGAAATTGAGGGGGTGGTGGTGGTAGAGTCACCTGTGGGTTAGGAGCCATCCCCCCTTACGGTTGTCCATAGTTGAAACCAGGGTGATTACTCCACGATTGATTGTATGCATTCCCTTGCTGTGCATTATAATTTCAGCAAAAACCCCCTATTGCCTCAACTTGTTCAGTGTACATTTCCTTATATGCAGGGATGGTAGGACATCCTTTGGTAGAATGACTAGCAGCACAAATGGCACACACTTTCTCCTTCCCGGCTTGCACGGGTCCAACTACTTCTCTCAATCGCACTTCAAGCATGTCTCTGAAATTATTTTCCAATTGGTCAAATTTTCGATCTAACAAAGTGTCCTTGTCCAAGTGATAGATACCGGACGCAGTAGGCAAATTGGACACTTGTCAATTTCTATTTTGACTATTAGGATCAGAAATATCCCATGCTTGGGTAGTCTCTGCTACATATTTCAGATGAGCCTCCGCATCGCTTGAGTCTAACTCCCAAAAAGGTCTTTCGCACATGGTTTGAACAAGTTGTTTAGATGCTAAAGTAAGGCCTTGATGAAAAAATGAAATCAAATGATGTTTTTCGAATCCATGATGTGGGCAAGCACTAACTAACTCCTAAAATCTCTCCCAACACTTGTCGAAGGCCTCATTCTCATTTTGTCGAAAAGCTTGTATTTGTGCCTTGACATAATTGGTTTTGTGTTGTGGAAAGAACTTGGAGAGAAACTTGGTTTGCATATCTCTCCAGGATAATACGGAATTCGGGGGTAGCGACCATAACCAAGTTTTAGCTTTATCCTTTAAGGAAAAGGGGAAAAGCTTTAACCGGATAACATCTTGTGGGCAATCTTGGTCACCAAGCGTCTCACATGCTTCCTCGAACTCTCTAAGATGGAGATATGGTTTTTTCGAATCCATCCCGTGTAATATGTGGGAAGAATTTGAATCATACCATTTTGAAAGTGGAACTGACCAGCATTATACGGGAATAAAATGCAACCAGGGGTAACAGTTCTCTCTGGAAATAAAAGATCTTTCATGGGAAGATATGGTATCTCTTCCTCTCCAGCACCAATACCAACACTACCAGGCACCGACATATTGCTACCGAAAGATTCAGAATTCACACTTAGTGTTTGACTTAATGAGCGACTTGTGATTGAATTGTTAGGCGAAGGAGGAGGAACCCAAAAATGAGGAGAGTCAGTGGTATGGGAATTTTCAGAATTTGCTTCGGCAATAGGATTTTCGTGAACTTGGGTGGAAGATGAATTCTGCATGAAAGCGCATATGAGATGAGATGTAGAAAGAATTTTTTTTTTTTTTTTTTTAAATCACTTGTAGATTAAAATCACTTTCCTAATTTATACCAATTGGCAATCCCCGGCAATGGCGCCAAAAACTTGACGCGACTAAGAATTTGTCTCAAAAGTGCATTTTCTATAGGCTCAAGTGCAAGCCTGTCGCGTTAGTAATAATCCGACAAGTCGGAATCGTATCCACAGGGATTAAAAATTGGCACTTTTATAGGAGAAGTTATTAAATCTTGAAATGATTCCTTCAAAGAAATATAAAGATGATTGATGATGAGAAATTGCAATTGGAATAAAATATACTCAAAGAAAAGAAAACCCTAAAAACTTGTGGAGAAATTAGATTGAAAAATAAGAGAAAATAGGGTAAGGTACAATCCCTCAAACCTTAACAAATTACCGTGTAGAATACTAGAATTGTAAATTAAAATTCTTGACTAAATCCAATCTTTATAAATCCTAAGCATTACATATATGAAGGATCTAGCCCTCACCATATGAAATCAAAGGTAAATATAAAGCGGTGAATGGACAATTACACTTGCAAAACGTTCTTAAACATCTCAAGTACCTAGGGAAAGAGAGATTAAAAGATTGGCATGTTCATGTAATTTCCTTCCACGATTCGGTTAATATTTAATTTACCCTCTATTTTCTACATAAGTAATTTGCCTCGGAGTGAGTTCATGTACCCCAACCCTTAAGCATTTAGCTAGACATTATTTGATTAGAAGACAAATTCATACACAGAATTATAGACCTACCAAACATTGGAAATAATTTGCAATACAATTGAAATTTAACTAACATAAATACCAAATAAGAGAATGGAATTGTTATACTTGTATTCAGCAATAGGAAAAGACTTTGAATCCAGAAATTTTGTCTCTCTCAACCTTACAAACTAGGGTTTATGAAAACTCCTACCCAAGAAAATGAAAATTTCCTAACTTCTGAATTGCTCTCTCTAAAAATCGACCTACTAGAATGAGGTAGGGCATGGGATTTTATAGCACCAAACAGTACGAATTTGACAGCCAGAATCACTTGTTGTGCAAGATTTCACCAGCTATGCACATCAAAATCTTCATAATAAATGCCAGGATTTCGCATGACCGGACCGGTCCGGATAGCCCTCGGATCGGTCCGTTTTTCAGCCACCGGATCGGTTATTTTTTTATTCTACCGGATCGGTCTGATCCGCACCGTATCGGTTCTGTTGTCACCGGTTTGTCATCCATCCGGGGTCTACTGGAGTTGGGTCATTTCGGATCGGTCTGATTTCTTCCAGGTTGACTTTTTCCTTTTCTTCTTTGACTGGCCATAACTTTTGATCTCGAGCTCCGATTTGCGTGTCGTTTCTTCCAGGTTCTTGTGAAATCAAGCTCTTCAACCTCCCTTTAGGTGTTGAATTAGAACTCTGGGTATAACTTTACGTTTTTCCCCTTTGACTTGTCTTCCATTCTTCTGTTTCTTTCTTACGGTTTCTTTCTCTCTTTCTTGCACTCCATTCCTAAAAAATTCATCAGAAATACACAAAACTAAGGGAAATTGTTAGAAACTGTGACACCCCGACTAATTAAATACCGGGTAGCTACTCCTTTATTAAATTAATTCAAAATGCCAAGTTGGTTCAGTTAATAGCATCACTGTCGAAAACATTTTTATAATTACTAACCACCTAGTATTTAAAAAGTAAGTGCCAAATTTTAAGTTAAGTCTGATTAACATGCAGTAAAAGAATAATGAAATAATAACAACCATTCACTATAATGAAGTAATGAATAACCAACAACATGAATATAAATCCGGAGGAAAACTCCTCACAACAATTCCACAACTGAAAAATAATACTACAAGTCTGAATCCTGAATAATTACATGCCAGAAGTCTCAATAACTGAAATAAATGAAATGTCTCTAAAATAAATGGGCGACATGCCCTACAACTGATAACTGAAGAATATCGAGTCAAGATAGATGAAGCGTCTACAAGCAAAGTCCTGTAACTTCCACAAACAGCTACAGCTCGTCACCTGAATGAGAATCCTAAGCATGGTGTCCTTGTGGCTGGGCACCTAAAATGGTTTTTACAAAAATAGACTTGAAAGCAAATGGGTCAGAGCCCGAAAGTGGAAATCATTTTAAAAACAGCAAGTGTTTTAATAACATTAAAACATGAAATGCAAAATACATGTTAGGACGTGCACTCACATGGAATTCTCACCTCTCGACTACATGTGCACTCCTAACGTACCGTACCCATCTATAAGACATCCATATCTAACCAAACTGTAATAAGTTCTAACCCTTACTACTCGATTCCCATATTACATTCTAACGTTATCAATTAAATAGAGGGTTTTACTTACTCTCAGATTCTCAGTTAGGAATACCAATCACTATCAGTTAACCCGTTTTGTTTTCTCAAATCATTACCATAATATTATTCACAATATTAATCATGAAAGTTCCCATTAATAAGATGTATATTATTCACATCATAAATATACAATACAAGCACCCAGAGACTAAGCTGCGGTGCACACATACTCTGCTATCCATCCCGGTACATCACGTACATAAGGATCACGTATTCCGAATCTCTCAGGAATCGTTCTCAGATAACAACATCACAAATAATGGAGGCGAACACAGCCACATCACATGGGACACGCACATACCTGCGCTCCCACGATCAGCAGACTTATTAACATCCCAATAAGTCCTTCTCTGACCTATGTTCATCGAGGTAACCAGTCTAAATCCGGGCAACACAAGGATTAGAGGGCCCTAAGCGAACGCGAACCTCCCGTGATAGCAAGTATGGTAGGTATGTCATACACATAAAATCAATACATATACTAAGTATGCACACGTCTTAGTAATCATCATAATATGTTGGTGGTACCCTTCTCATTCTCGTACCGACATATAATACTACACAATTTATATATTCCCGGTTAATATAATAAGTTAGGCCGTCAATAGTTCTCACATCGTAATAGACACTCATGTCCTACTCATATTTTCCTTTAGGTTCAAACTACACTTCTAGGTTTGACTCCTCATTATATCCCAAACATCCCAAATATATCAATTAATCATCAAGGGAAAGCTATCTCTACCTATACACAAGGTTACGGGGCACTCGGGATCAAAACAGGCTAAAAAGCCTAAACTGTCAACTCGTTCGAAGTCTCGTTCGAACGAGGCTGTTCGAACGAGAGTTCGTTCGAACGAACTGGGATATCTAAAGAGATCTCGTTCGAACGAGATTATTGAACGAACTTCACCCTCGTTAGAAGTCAAAGGTCAACTCAACGAGCTCGTTCGAACGACCTGGGCAGGTCTTCTAACGAGTGGCCAGTTTCGAGCCCAGAAATCCTTATTTCGTTTTTCCCAATTTTCTTCACCTCTAATCTCACCTAAATGTCCCCCCAACAATGTTTTAAGGTATCTAATCCTTCCTAAACATGTTTCAACCGTATTACAACATTTATATGGGTTCAATTCACCCTAAACTGCATCAAATTATCAAATCTCCAACATTTATTTTTCAAATCTCAAGAACATGAACCCTAAAACTTATAAATCATCAATGGGCCTAATTAAATCCGTTTTTGTTTCATCCAAATTATAATATCATCAGAATAATCCACTAAATACAAATCTACATGCGATTCCTCATCAAAAATGTAAATTCTACTTCTAATTTTAATGGGTTTTTCATTAACTCCCAAAAACATACAATTTAATTGGGTTTCCTACGCATGGAACAAGCATTCTCTATAAAAATGAAATTAAATCACTTGCCTTAATGGTAACTCTGGATTTGATGACGAATCTGATGAATGGTTCTCTCTCTCCTCTGCAGAATTCCTCCTCTCTCTCTCTCTCTCCAAGCTTTCTTCTCAAGGTGTTAATGGAGGTGAGGTTGGTTTTGCCAAGTTATAACCTCTCCCGTAGCCCACTTCCTAAATTGGTGTTGGAAATGGCTTAGTGGGTTAATACTAAGTCAGATTTTTTACTCTAAATATCGTGGGTTTTAATTACCCAATTTTCGAAATTACCAAAATGCCCTTATAAGTTACCGGTATGGCCCAATAATGCCCCGGGACCCAAACTTAACCCCCGACTAGTGTTTTCTGACTATTTCGACCCTTCCGGACGCGTTGGCGCACTCAAAACGATGATACGGTTAATAGAACTAAAATTCACTTTTTAATTAAAATAAATATCTCCCTGACGCGACTATCACACGCGTCTCAATAAAAAATTTCAACTTGTCGTATTTCAATCTCACGACAAATTTCATACTTCAATATTCATGTATAATCATATATGCACATTATATTCAAATACCAACTCGCATCTCGCTAGTATTTTAATCCGGATTAATTTCCAATTAATACGCATTTAGTTTAATTAATCCCAAAAATAAATATCACAAAAATACGGGGTATTACATACTTCCCCCCTAATAACTGAATTTCATCCCGAAATTCGGAACTAGAAGGTACCTGGTAAGAACAACTCTGGATAACGTTTGCGCATCTCATCCTCGCGCTCCTATGTGGACTCCTCAACATTATGATGTCGCCACTGAACACGCACTAACGGGACTATCTTTGACCGCAGTTTCCGCTCACTTCGGTCCAAAATAGCAATTGGACCCTCCTCGTAGGAGCTATCAGGCTGGAGATCGATGTCCTCCAAAGCAGTGTGAGAATGAGCCAAATCGTCTCTAAGATATTTCCTTAGCGAGGAAATATGAAACACATCGTGAATCCGATGCAAATGCTCCGGTAACCCAAGCCTGTACGCAACCGGTCCAATCCGCTCAATAATAGGAAATGGTCCCACATATCTCGGTGCCAATTTCCCTTTCTTCCCAAAATGCATAATCCCCTTCATAGGAGATACTCTGAGCAAAACTTGGTCCCCCACTTGGAACTCCCTGAAGAATCTCTTCGCATCAGCATAGCTCTTCTGCCGATCCTGAGCTACTCGAATGCGACTCCGTATCAATTCTATCCTCGCCGAAGTATCCTGAATCACTTCCGGCCCAAGTAGTTTGTTGTCTCCCACCTCCAACCAACATGCTGGGGAACGACAACGTCTACCGTACAACGCCTCAAATGGATCCATGCCAATAGTGAACTGGTAGGAGTTGTTGTAAGTAAACTCCACTAGTGGAAGATACTGCTCCCATCCACCTCCAAAATCAATGATACTCATCCGTAGCATGTCCTTCAACATCTGGTTTGTACGCTCGGTTTGTCCATCCGTCTGCGGGTGATACGCCGTACTCAACCGCAATTCCGTGCCCATGGCCTCCTGAAAACTCTCCCAAAACCGTGAAACAAATATCTTGTCTCGGTCAGACACGATATTTAGGGGCACACCGTGAAGTCTCACTATCTCTGCAATAAAGAGCTGGGCATACTGTCCCGCAGTGTAGTCTGTCCTTACGGGTAGAAAATGAGCGACTTTGGTCAACCTGTCCACAATCACCCAAATGGAGTCGTGACCTCTCTGTGACGTAGGCAACCCCATGATAAAATCCATGGATATGCTCTCCCACACCCACATCGGGACCTCCAATGGCTGTAGAAGTCCTGCCGGTCTCTGATGGTCCACTTTTACTAGCTGACAAGTGACGCATTTAGAAACAAACTCGGCAATATCTTTCTTCATCCCGCTCCACCAATACTGTCGTCTCATGTCTTGGTACATTTTGTCCCCACCGGGATGTACCGCGAACCGTGAGCCGTGCGACTCTGCCATCTCCTCGTGCCGCAATTCTTCCCCTTCCGGGACTACTAATCTCCCATTGAAGCGTAATCCCCCGTCTGAGCTAACGGTATAGGACTCGGCTCCCTCTGCTAGTAAACGAACTATCACATCCTGACAGAACGAGTCATTTGCCTGTGCCCTTACTACTTTTGTGACAATCTGAGGCGTAACGGTCATCACAGACATGAACGATCGGGCCACTGCATCCTGGTGTCCCAACTCCTTCCATTTAGCCTTCCATACTTCTGCCACCTCATCTACGGGCCTACGGCTCAACACGTCTGCTACCACGTTAGCCTTTCCCGGGTGATACTGGATATCGAACTGATAATCCTTCACAAACTCAAGCCACCTCCGTTGCCGCATATTCAACTCCTTCTGTGTGAATAGGTACTGTAGGGACTTGTGGTCCGTGAACAATCGAAACTTCTCCCCCAACAGATAATGTCTCCAAATCCTTAGGGCAAATACCACTGCCGCCAACTCCAAGTCATGAGTAGGGTAATTCTTCTCGTGAGGCTTTAGCTTACGGGAAGCATAAGCTATGGCCTGACTCTCCTGCTGTAATACACCTCCAAGTCCTTGTAAGGACGCATCGGTGTAGACTAGATACTCAACTCCCAGTCTCGGCAATGCTAACACAGGTGCTGAGGTCAACTTATCCTTCAACTCGTCAAATGCCAACTGACAGGCATCACTCCAGATGAATGGCACACCCTTACGAGTCAGATGTGTCAAAGGACCCGCGATCTTTGAAAATCCCCGAATAAACCTCCTGTAGTATCCTGCTAGGCCCAAGAAACTACGGATCTCTGTCAGTGTCATGGGCTGTCCCCACTCCCTCACCGCGGATACCTTCCCCGAATCAACAGATATCCCCCGGTCGAAAATAATGTGTCCCAAAAACTGGACCTCCTTCAGCCAAAACCCGCACTTCTCATACTTTGCATACAACTAGTTCTGGCGTAGCGTCTGCAAAACTTGCCTCAAATGCTCGGCGTGCTCCTCCTCTGTCTGGGAGTAAACCAGAATATCATCGATGAAGACAATGACAAACTGATCTAGGAAATCCCTGAACACTCTATTCATCAAGTCCATAAACACTGCTGGAGCGTTGGTCAAACCAAAAGGCATAACCCGAAACTCGTAAGATCCATATCTCGATAAGAACGCAGTCTTCGAGACATCCTCTTCCCTGATACGCAACTGATGGTATCCCGATCTCAAATCAATCTTTGATAAGAAAGAAGCTCCTCTCAACTGGTCGAATAAGTCATCAATTCGAGGCAACGGATACTTATTCCGTATCGTGACCTTATTCAACTCTCGATAGTCCACATACAATCTCAGTGAACCATCCCTCTTCTTCACGAACAACACAGGGGCACCCCACGGCGAAATACTCCTCCGTATAAACCCCTGACCCAATAACTGCTCAATCTGATCCCGTAACTCCCTCATCTCAGCTGGAGCCATACGGTACAGTGCGCGTGCTATAGGTCTCGTATCAGGCAATAAGTCTATGACAAAGTCTATCTCTCGACTGGGGGGTAATCCAGGTATATCCTGAAATACATCGGTAAACTCTCTAACAATCGGAATCGAATCAAGTGGTATCACCATCTCCTTAGAGGTCTCCTCCTCTATATAGTACAAATGAGTGGACGATCCTCCCTCGGAATGAGGCATCGCCACCAAAAACATCTCCTGCCCGGGAATGGCAAAGATAATACTCCTACTGAAACAGTCAATCATGGATCGGTACGCAACAAGCCAAACCATACCAATAATGGCATCATACTCGGTCATCTCTAATACTAACATATCTGCAGGTAATACCAAACTACTAATCTCTACCCCTACTCCCCGGCATATAAAGAAAATAAGTGACCCGCTCCCCAATGGTGAGTCTACACACGTCACTGTGCTCTCTGCTGTGGCTAGCAACCCTAAGGCTTTCGCAAAATGTGTAGATATAAAGCAATGTGTTGCCCCCGTATCAAACAAAACCCGACCCATAGTACCATGGATAGGAAACATACCCTCAATCGCGGGTGGTGCCTGCGGAGCTGCTGCCTGGTGGACGTTATAGACACGTCCATACTGTAACTGTCCCTGCTGCACAGGAACTACTGGAATGGCTGGAAGAGCTGGCACCTGGGCTGGAGCTGGGAGGGCTGGTGGAAAAAGTGGCCTCTATGGCTCATGTCGAGCACCCTGCTGCTGCTGCGGGGCCCTGCCCCTATCAGGACAGTCCTGGCATTTATGTCCAGTCTTGCCACAAACGAAACACTTCCCTGGGAAGTTCCCCCCTCTCTCTCCCTGCTGCCCCCGGCCCTGGTGGCCGTTACCGTTCCTCCACTGGCCCTGCTGAAACTGCTGTTGACCATTCTGACCCTGCTGGTGCTGATGGCCGTTCGGACCCTGATGGCCCTGCCGGAAACCTCCCTATCCGTGCCTAAAATTTCTTGACCTGAACCTCTTGTGATCCCCCTGCTGGGTACCCTGGTCACCCTTCCTCTGCCCGTGAACAGATTGTGCCCTACTGGCACCATTTCCTCCAGTCCTGCCCTGATGGCTAGACTCTCCCGATCTCTTTCCCTCAGCCATGTGAAAGCGGTGATCCTGGCAATGGAGTAATGCAGCGTTAACCACATCAGAATAAGTGGCTAATGAGAGGTTCCCTAACAAGTGCTGACGAATCCTCCATGTCAACCCATCGGTAAATTTCTGTATCTTTTTTTCCTCCGTCGGTATCTCATCCGGAACAATGTTCAGAAGATCAGTGAATTCGGCCTCATACTCGGCCACAGTCTTACCCTCCTGCTTGAGGCTCATCAACTTCCTCCTCATCTCTGTGTGAACAGTCGACGGAAAGTACTTGCGATCAAACCGCACCCAAAACTCCTGAATAGTGAGAGTATCCCTCTCCTCTACGGTGGTAATAGACTCCCACCACTGCAGTGCAGATCCCACTAACTTAAAGGTAACTAGTATCTGCTTCTGGACATCTGTGCACTCATACATCCTTAGGTGTCGTTGTATGTCCTTCCTCCACTGACTTGAAACTACCACATCGGAGCTACCTGCGAACTCCGGAGGGTGTGCTTTCTGAAAAGCATCACGTACACGTTCCCAAGCAGACGGGAATGCATGAGCCTGAACTGGCGCGGTTATCGGAGCCTGAGGTGGTGCCTGCTGAACTACAGCTAGTGCGGCATTTACCGCCTGGGCCACAATGGCTACAACCTCGGCGGCATTCATCGTGCCCTGAACCGGTGCGGGCTGTGGTTATGGCGTTGCATCCCTGGGAATCCTTTGTGCACGTCGTGGAGGCATCTGAAATAAGAATGAAGTTTATAAGTTCGCAGTTATAAACTTAAAATAGCTGAAGAACGTAGCATATACAAAAGAATACAACAGTCCTAAAATATAGGGCTCTACATCAAAGAAAGCTCAGCGGAAAACATAATAAGTCGTACAGATCCTAAAGGACACTAGAACCTGATGCTCTGATACCACCTGTGACACCCCGACTAATTAAATACCGGGTAGCTACTCCTTTATTAAATTAATTCAAAATGCCAAGTTGGTTCAGTTAATAGCATCACTGTCGAAAACATTTTTATAATTACTAACCACCTAGTATTTAAAAAGTAAGTGCCAAATTTTAAGTTAAGTCTGATTAACATGCAGTAAAAGAATAATGAAATAATAACAACCATTCACTATAATGAAGTAATGAATAACCAACAACATGAATATAAATCCGGAGGAAAACTCCTCACAACAATTCCACAACTGAAAAATAATACTACAAGTCTGAATCCTGAATAATTACATGCCAGAAGTCTCAATAACTGAAATAAATGAAATGTCTCTAAAATAAATGGGCGACATGCCCTACAACTGATAACTGAAGAATATCGAGTCAAGATAGATGAAGCGTCTACAAGCAAAGTCCTGTAACTTCCACAAACAGCTACAGCTCGTCACCTGAATGAGAATCCTAAGCATGGTGTCCTTGTGGCTGGGCACCTAAAATGGTTTTTACAAAAATAGATTTGAAAGAAAATGGGTCAGAGCCCGAAAGTGGAAATCATTTTAAAAACAGCAAGTGTTTTAATAACATTAAAACATTAAATGCAAAATACATGTTAGGACATGCACTCACATGGAATTCTCACCTCTCGACTACATGTACACTCCTAACGTACCGTACCCATCTATAAGACATCCATATCTAACGAAACTGTAATAAGTTCTACCCATTACTACTCGATTCCCATATTACATTCTAACGTTATCAATTAAATAGAGGGTTTTACTTACTCTCAGATTCTCAGTTAGGAATGCCAATCATTATCAGTTAACCCGTTTTGTTTTCTCAAATCATTACCATAATATTATTCACAATATTAATCATGAAAGTTCCCATTAATAAGGTGTATATTATTCACATCATAAATATACAATACAAGCACCCCGAGACTAAGCTGCGGTGCACACATACTCTGCTATCCATCCCGGTACATCACGTACATAAGGATCACGTATTCCGAATCTCTCAAGAATCGTTCTCAGATAACAACATCACAAATAATGGAGGCGAACACAGTCACATCACATGGGACACGCACATACCTGCGCTCCCACGATCAGCAGACTTATTAACATCCCAATAAGTCCTTCTCTGACCTATGTTCATCGAGGTAACCAGTCTAAATCCAGGCAACACAAGGATTAGAGGGCCCTAAGCGAACGCGAACCTCCCGTGATAGCAAGTATGGTAGGTATGTCATACACATAAAATCAATACATATACTAAGTATGCACACGTCTTAGTAATCATCATAATATGTTGGTGGTACCCTTCTCATTCTCGTACCGACATATAATACTACACAATTTATATATTCCCGGTTAATATAATAAGTTAGGCCGTCAATAGTTCTCGCATCGTAATAGACACTCACGTCCTACTCATATTTTCCTTTAGGTTCAAACTACACTTCTAGGTTTGACTCCTCATTATATCCCAAACATCCCAAATATATCAATTAATCATCAAGGGAAAGCTATCTCTACCTATACACAAGGTTTCGGGGCACTCGGGATCAAAACAGGCTAATAAGCCTAAACTGTCAACTCGTTCGAAGTCTCGTTCGAACGAGGCTGTTCGAACGAGAGTTAGTTCCAACGAACTGGGCTATCTAACGAGATCTCGTTCGAACGAGATTATCGAACAAACTTCACCCTCATTAGAAGTCAAAGGTCAACTCGTTAGAAGCTCGTTCGAACGACCTGGGCAGGTCTTCTAACGAGTGGCTAGTTTCGAGCCCAGAAATCCTTATTTCGTTTTTCCCAATTTTCTTCACCTCTAATCTCACCTAAATGTCCCCCCAACAATGTTTTAAGGTATCTAATCCTTCTAAACATGTTTCAACCGTATTACAACATTTATATGGGTTCAATTCACCCTAAACTGCATCAAATTATCAAATCTCCAACATTTATTTTTCAAATCTCAAGAACATGAACCCTAAAACTTATAAATCATCAATGGGCCTAATTAAATCCGTTTTTGTTTCATCCAAATTATAATATCATCACAATAATCCTCTATATACAAATCTACATGCGATTCCTCATCAAAAATGTAAATTCTACTTCTAATTTTAATGGGTTTTTCATTAACTCCCAAGAACATACAATTTAATTGGGTTTCCTACGCATGGAAGAAGCATTCTCTATAAAAACGAAATTAAATCACTTGCCTTAATGGTAATTCTGGATTTGATGACGAATCTGATGAATGGTTCTCTCTCTCCTCTGCAGAATTCCTCCTCTCTCTCTCTCTCCAAGCTTTCTTCTCAAGGTGTTAATGGAGGTGAGGCTGGTTTTGCCAAGTTATAACCTCTCCCGTAGCCCACTTCCTAAATTGGGGTTGGAAATAGCTTAGTGGATTAATACTAAGTCAGATTTTTTACTCTAAATTTCGTGGGTTTTAATTACCCAATTTCCGAAATTACCAAAATGCCCTTATAAGTTACCGGTATGGCCCAATAATGCCCCGGGACCCAAACTTAACCCCCGGCTAGTGTTTTCTGACTATTTCGACCCTTCCGGACGCGTTGGCGCACTCAAAACGACCATATGGTTAATAGAACTAAAATTTACTTTTTAATTAAAATAAATATCTCCCTGACGCGACTGTCACACGCGTCTCAATAAAATTTTCCAACTTGTCGTATTTCAATCTCACGATAAATTTCATACTTCAATATTCATGTATAATCATATATGCACATTATATTCAAATTCCAACTCGCATCTCGCTAGTATTTTAATCCGGATTAATTTCCAATTAATACGCATTTAATTTAATTAATCCCAAAAATAAATATCACAAAAATACGGGGTATTACAGAAACAGTCAATGGCAATGATATGGAATAAAAATGGTTCAATTACCTTGTTCGGGATATAAAAATCACTAACTTAAGGGTCTAAATTCAGTAGAATTTATACTTGGTCACTGGGATTTAAGGAAATTATTATCTAGTTATTTCTCTATGATCCTTTTCTAAAGAGTTGTATATGCAATAATATTTTGGAGAAAAATTGGAACACATTTACCCGATGTAGATTATATTCTCCTACGGTAGTCATAACTTCATATGAAAACATTCATGTCGACCTTGCGCTTGCTTTTTGACTTAGTGCATCTACTAATACATTGCCTTTATCGAGGTGATATTATACCAATATTTGTAATCCTCTAAAGGTTTTATCCATTATCGTTGCGAAAGATTTAAGTCCTTATGGGTAAATATATACTTAAGACTTTTATGATCTGAGAATACTTGAAACTCTTCTTCGTACAAATACACCTCCAAATTTTTAATGCAAAAACTATCATTACAAGATCTAAATCGTGAAATAGATAGTTGCGTTCATGAATCTTTAATTGAAGAGACCCATATTCCATCATTTTTCCTAGTTTCATGAGTACACACCCTAATCCTTGCAAAGAGGCATCGATGTATACTTCTTATCCAACATCAATAGAAGGTATAGTAAACAGATGGGTGGTGGTTAATTTCTCCTTCAAGGTTTAAAATGCTTGTTTGCATTCGTCTGTCCACTCGAATCGTGCATATTTGCGAGTTAACTTCATCAATGATAATGAATTTTTTTATAATCCTTCGGAGATACATATATAATAACCTGCAAGTCCTAAGATACTTCGAATCTCTGTAATAGTATAAGGTTGATTCCACACAACAACTGCCATGGCTTTTACTTGATCAACTTATATTCCTAACTCGATAATCACGTGACATAAGAACTTTACTTGCCTCATTAGAAAATTGCATTTACTTTTCTTTGTGTAGAGGTGGTGTCGTCGTAAAATCTCTAGTACAATTTGTGAATTCTGCCCATGGTCTTCCTTAGTTTTGGAATATAATAAAATATCATCTACAAATATGATTATGAATTGATATAAAAATGGTCGGAATACCCGATGCATTAAATTCATAAAAGTTGCAGGTGCATTTGTATGTCCAAATAATATAACCAAAAATTCTAAATGTTCGTATCGATATCAAAATGCAGTATTTGGTATGTCTTGTTCTCTCACTCGTAATTGATGATATCCGAACCTTAAATCCATTTTTGAAAACACCTTCGAACCTCATAAGTGGTCAAACAAATCCCATATTCTTGGTAATGGAGACTTATTCTTGATAGTGACTTAATTTAATTTGCGATAGCCAATGCAAAAATTAAATGTTCCATCTTTCTTTTTGACGAATAACACTGGGGCTCCCAAAGGGGATGTACTTAAATAGATAAATTCTTTTGCTAATAACTCATCTAATTGGGTTCTAAGTTCCCGTAATACTAATGATGCCATTATGTATGGAGTGTAGAAATCGGAAAAGTATTTGGTAATTGGTCAATTATAAACTTTATCTCTCTGCACGGGGGAATACTAGGTAATTCTTGGGGAAAACGTCCCCATACTTTTCTAAAATCGAAAGAGAATAAGATGACATGTTACACATAAATTCAGAGTATTGTCCCTAAAAATAAAATGTTTCAATTTGAGGGTTCATAAAAGTCACTCTCTTTTTATGACAGTCAATATGACCAAAAATTTCCAATAGGACATCTATTCCTATAACAAGATCAAATACCTTGATATCTAGGACTTCCAAATAGATGGTATAAGAACTCCCATTCTGATTTCTATCCTACATTTATTACAAACTTGATTGGCTAGTACTATGTTAGATGTTGTCATACCTAAATATAGGAGACAATCTAAAAAATGCGGCATTGATTTAAGTTATTCCAATGAAGTTAGTACTAATGAATGAGTGCGAGGATCCATAATCAATTAATATGTGTCCCAAAAGAATTTTAAAAGAGATATTACCTTCGATGACATCATGATTATTTGAGTTCAGGGTTGGTAATATTGCAAAAGCCCGACCCTATGTCCTATTGCCTAGTTCTAGTTTCCTTCCATGCATGAATCCTGGTGGTTGTGAATAAGTAGTTTTTTCCCTTGGGACTGGGAAACTCTATTTGGGGGGGCTAGTAATGCGGGTATCTGAAATTTATGAGTTTTACCTAGTTTTCTTGAGGATGATTGAGACATATTGGGGTTGGATTTACAAAATCTTGGGCACTGGGGCATGATTTGATTGGGTTCATTACATTCATGACAATGGATTGTGGCTCTACTATCCTTATGGTGTATCTAACTAAACATAATACCATTTTTGGGTTTAAAAAAGGGGCGGTCCATAACCTGGTTATTGGAATTTCGATTGATGTAATTGTTTTGGGGGATTGGGGATGGATTGTTAGAAATGCAACTCGAAACTGGGTTTCATTCAATGAGCGTAACTATTTCTATGATTTTTCAAAGTCTTAAATCTGTAAAGGTATAAGGGGGGTCTTAATGTTAGTCTTTAGTCCTCTCTCAAAGTGCTTGTATATTTTTGCGTCCGTGTTCACATATTCCTGCTCGTATCGGGATAATTCCATGAACTATGTCTCATACTAAGCTATTGTCATATGTTGTTATAATCCCAAAAACTCCACCGTCAATTGATCTCTTATTGATTTTGAAAAATATCTCCTTAAATTGCTCCCACGTCATTCCCTTGTCATTTTGAATATGCCCTACCGATTGCCACCAGTGATTCGCTTCACCCTCAAAAAGATAAGTTTTTAAACCTACCCTAAGTTCGGGTACTGTTATCACTCCATTTAATAATTTTAGTATTTTCCTAAAACATTTTTCTGCCTCATGTGCTCCTGGTTTTTCGTAAAATGCTGGGGGTCATTGTCAGAGAATTTTTTTTAGGGCATTCATCATTCGTACTTCAGTAGATACTTCAGTACCTAATGGATTTTGAGGTGGTATATTTTCTTGTAATCGGTTTAAGGTCGTTAGTTCTTGTAAACATTGCATTATTTTTTCAGTAATAGTTGGAGGAATTGGTAAAATATGCACATTCTGTTGTGTTCTCCTTGCTAGTACTTTTGTGGTTCGTGTTTTCACCATCCAATATGATAAACAACTAGAAAATAATAACAAGTATTACACATAATCAAACTATACTATTCACATTATGATGGATTACATTGAGTTCCTACGTGAGACAAAATTTAGGAACTACTACAAACACACACGTATAGCTGCCATACTAACTATATTACATATAAAATAATTATCGTCTGGCTATTTCCACAACACCACATAGCACATGACGAAAGATAACATACATTCTTTCGTTTCGTTATTTATATGCATTCCAATTTCTTTTTCCTTCTCATGCTTTCAGAACACTTGGGTCAAGACTTGGCAAGTATCTACTTCTGAGCCTCTGGTGTTAGAGATTGATTATTATGAGGTGATGTTCAAGTACGTCTCATCTGATCCGTAGTCATCGAGGGATAGGGTAGTCATATAAATTTTTTCTTCACAGGCTAGATTACAAGATAAGTGAATTGCTTATTGTAGAAATTTATGGTCCTCATGGTATCGACATGCTTTTCTGGTAGCTTGTTCCTACCCCATAAGCCGACTTAAAAGTAAGTTGTGTTTTGATTTTGGGTGTCGTTACAGCCCATTCTCGATCTATGTCATAAATCACTTTGCAGAGTATTTTGTAACCTTTATCTCTTATAGTTTGACTAAAATTCTCCTGGATGGTGCCATTGGTGTTCAAATAAATTGTATCCCATATGTTCATGTCAGCAAGAGAGAATTTCAGTGTCGTGATGTTATAAAGAAGTTACAAAATTAAAATAACTATATATAACAATCTAAAGTCTCATATAGGAGTATTAAACCTAGGGCTCACTCCGATGATAACTTTTCACGCCCCAATTTTTTACACGCATAAATGGTAACAACAATATAAAGATAATTGTACATAATACAAAACAAATTTCTACTATAACAGAACTTTATTCAAATAGTTGTGCTTAAAGAACCTTACTTATTACAACCACATTTATTTTGTAACACGTGAATTTAAAAAGAGAAATTACATATTATAACTACATCAGCCGATAAGTAGTAGTATAAATAATCCATGTGGTTTTGCCTGCTTTGTTAACAACTTCCCAAACGTATGCAACTGATAGGAACATTTGTGATGGTGCAAAAAAGTACACGGGGTCGGGGTATTTTGCCTTCCTCAAGCTCGGGGTCCATCTGGAAGGGAAACGAATAAGCAAAACTTAACCAAGTAGATAACTCTATGTAACTCCTCGGTCTGAATTTATGGGTTACCCGTGATAAACCCGATCTGACACGAGCATTAGGTGTGAAGTGCAATAAAACGACATAAATAATATTACTAGTCCAGCTTTATTTAATTACCATTTCACTTGTTTAGCATGCAATTCCCATTTAAAATCAAGCTACGTGAGAGACCCGTGGGAAGCGTCCCTGGAATCCAAGCATACAGAGCTACTAATGTAAAATTAAAGAGAGTGATTACCTTTATAACACTCCCAAAATACGAAATTGCATCTAACATGTCGTAACAAAGACGAGGGAGTGATTCAAATGCTCAGTGGGAAATATACGAAATGCAGTATAGAATCGAACGGCAGAAAGAAAACTTTAACACGTATATCTACCTGCACATTCAACTACCATATATATATCTACATATATATACTAAATGCATGAAAGCGCTTTTATTCCAAAAACGTTATTTACCCCGATTAATTGACCTTAATCCTATAAAAGACATTCCCTTTTACTTGACTTGACATTTATTCCTTGAATTAACACACCCGGTTAATTACTAAAAACAAATACACTTTGTTTAGGGAAAATCACTTTTTTCACTGAAATTACTCACTTTATTTGTGCCATTCCACGTTAAGTATTTTCTTTGAAAATAACCATTTCAACACACGCAAATGCCGTATTATAAAATATATATTCTTCCTTTGAAAATATTTCATGAACACACCCTTCTTTAATTTATGGGTAGGTTGCTTAACCACCCATTTAACCACTTCACTTTATAATTTCGTTACCTTATGGACATTAATCAATTTTCACATTACTTGTCCAATTTATCCTTTACCAGAATATTTATTAATTCATTCAAGTTAGTTTGTATTTTCACATATTCACCACTCAACCCATTTCTTGACATGTTCTATTTTCATTATATTTTTCTCAGAATCGTTCAATAATCGCACACTTTAAAGGGATCCACATCGTCGTCTATGCGCACCATATGCTATGGACATTGATTTTGGGTCATTCTCCCCAAGGCTCCGGGACCTCCTTAATTTTTTCGGTGTTATCTGAGTCCTTATTAATGTGTTTTAACATTTTACAAATGTCCACATTATTCCACTATTCCTTTTTACCTGTCTGAAGGCAAAACACGGGGTTTCACCGCAACTTATGTTACACTTTAAAATCATAATTTCTTATCCTTTACACTTTAGCATTGATTTTATTCCAAATCATGTTCATTTAAGACCATCTTGTGTAACACCCCTTTTCAATATTTTTATTTCATAAAAATATTTCACTTTACGTAAAATTATCATTTTACCTATTTGTGTCCAAACTTGTCATTTCCTCCATTTCACAAGTGTTATTTTTCCAAAACACCATTAAGTTATCCACACTAACTTCTTAAGTATTTTTAACACATTAACACTTTTTAACATTTGGAGTAATATTCTTCTCAACTTGAAAACATCTCCATTTCATTATTTTCATTTCCAAGAAATCTTAACATCTAAGACTACCTTATAAGAAAATACCAATTACATTATTACTACTTGTAGTCTTAAAATCTTACATTTTCATCACATTTCAACACCCATTGCACACACCCTAAGGGCTGAATTTTCAAATTTCCTCTTTTCGTGTTTAAACCTAAATAAACCCTCGTGAAACTTGTCTATATGTTCAGTCTCAAAATAATATAAGTTTATATGCATGAGAATATGGATTTTATGTATAAAAATCCTATCGAATGGATCTAACATGTGATTTACTTTAGAAATTTCATAATACTTACAAAAATACATTTTTCAAGAATAAATGACATTTTTAATCTTCAAAACTTCAACAATGTCCAATTTTTATAAAATCTACATTTTTGTAAGAAATTTTAGAACATCATTTCCAAAACATTTTATTCCATAAAATGTTTAGCATCAAACTTCTAGAAATACACCATTTCATAGAAATCCCATCTTAAATTTCAAGACAACTTTGAAATATTTATTCATAATTTTCTTTCTAACAAAATAACATTTTGCAACATTTTTATTCCATAAAAATGTTAAATTCCAATGTTACTAGAAACTCATCATTTTTTCATATGCCTCCTACTATTATAATCTAATAACAAGACTACTAATATGCAAATAGAGTATTAATACTAATAGTAGAGTTTTTCCACCTCAAATGGAGCTCCAACAATAGTAGGATGAAACATCTCAGAAGATGGAAACCTCCTACCTCCTAAGGTGTCCTTAGAGAGTTTCCCTACTTTCACCAATCTTGTCTCCATGAAAGCTCCATCAAAATCCCTCTCCAAGTTCCATATGTCCTAAATTCTTCTTACTCAAGAACTCCCAACAACAAACTCCAAATTCGTAGCTTTAATCACTAATGGGAGAAATGGGTGTATTGGGTCTATTTATGGTGGAATATATCTAGAATATGGTGGCATAAGGTGGTTACATGGAGGTGTAGGGTGGTTATTAAAATGGGAGATTATGGTGTAACTCTCAAGAGAAAGAGAGGGGAGGAAAAATCTGATAACACCCACCCCTCACTCTCCTTCTTCTTCCAAACTCCTAATACACTCCAATTAGCCTCAAACAAGCCTTATAAAAACACCCAAAAAACTAAAATCCCATTTTTGCCCAATCTTGGCTCACCAGAACTCGGCACGTCGTCAATCCATTAGCCCAAAACATGATAGCACACAAGGGCAACCTGATTTAAAATTTTCTACAGCGCTCATTTGAACAAGAATGGCCTCTCGTTCGAATGAGAAGGTCCCTTTCGAACGAGAAGGTCTCGTTCGAACGATCCATCGAACGACCTTCTAACAAGTATGTTAAGGTATGAAGTGGAGTCTCATTTGATCTTCATTTGATATCCTCTTCGAACGACATGTTCTTCTCATTCGAACGACCCTGAACTCGTTCAAACGACTACTTTCAATTTATTCTCCAAATTTCTCAATTTTCCTCCACATTCTTTCAATAATTACCATCCAAACTCCAAAATCATTAAAATAAAGATATGATCCCAATTATAATTATCTAAATCCCGAGGTTTCATATTGTTACAATTTATGCCTAGGAAAAATAATAAAATATTTGTAACGGGTATTACATTTTTCCCTCCTTAGGTAATTTCATCCCCAAAATTATTGATCCATAAATTCCTCAAATTTATGGGGTTTACAAACTTTCATTCTAATTAATAGAAACCCTCTAAGACAAAATCATCCAAGTCCTCAATAGCTAAGATCACATCGCACACCCTATCACAGGGATTGTCACCAAAAACTCAACATGTGACATGCTTTAATGCTCACCATCACGCTAACCATCAACGTCGCATAACCGACTATGAGTCTCCACTCCTTTGACGATCATGCTCAATCAATTCCTAGGACTACCTTTACTAATACCCAAAGTATATCGGTGTCTCGATCGGTCAACCCTCAGTAGTGATTGACACTCATCCAAAGGTGAACTTTAATACAACCAGTCATCAAATTCATCACCAAGAACAATTTCCAATCTTATTACCACATATACTGTGTCCCCAAAAATTTTCAGATCATCCTGACTACACAATTTTTCCCGTGCTTGATACTAACCTTACATCGTTAATTACTCACTTCGAAGAGTAACACACCAACTAAATCATCATTGCATACTCGGTTGACACCTTCCATTGAGTCACTCTGATGACCCTAGTATTACCCTAGGCGTCTCATTATGGAGCACTCACTCAAGCATCACACTAATCCACTCCCCATGGCAAAAGTAACATTGCATGCTAATTTTTCCTTGATTTCTACCACTATAAAATGTCCTCAAGTCATCATCCTTCTCTATACAACTAGATCCACTGATTTCCATTCCGGCCGATCATAAAGTCGCTAATCCTAAGGAAAGAAAATACTACGAGCAAACCGTGCGATCGAAAGTGCAGCCACTGATACGGCGTAAATATTGCGTATTTCACCCGTTAACCTACGCCTTATTAGCCCCCTTGGGTATCTTAATCCCTATACTTATGCTCGTTAACTAGACAACCTCGGATTTCTATGTTAACATGTTTTGCAGGGGTTAATTGAGCTTTTGTAGGTATTTGGATGCTTAGTATGAAGTTCGGAAGCTTTCCGTAAATGTTTCGTCGACTTTTGCAGCTTCGGGGGCATTTTAGTAATTTCAACATTCGGGTTTGAATCCCGAGCTCTTCACGGAAGTTGAATCCCTCTGATTTCTCTTCGCGTGGCCGCCGACGGTGCATGATTCTGAGTTGTATCGAAAGAGTTATGGCATTTTTAGGATGGTTTTTACTTCAAATTCACACTCAAGGCCACATTCAAGGGCATTTTAGTCATTTCATATTTTGTTTTTTTAGCCTAATGTCTTCTTGGATGTTGTAGTCCTTTGAGTTATCTTCGCGTAGCCTCCGACCGTGCCTCATTCCGAGCTATAACGAAGAAATAGCGGCATTTTCCGTAAAATAGGACAAAGCTGCAGAATTGCAGACCTGTAGGGGAGAATCGATTCGCCCCAAATCCGAATTGATTCGGAATTGCTGCAGAATTGCAGTTCGAACTTCCCCTGTTTCCGAATCGATTCGGACCATTTCCGAATCGATTCGGCCCTCCAGATTTTTGGTTTTCTTCCCTTTTATTACAAGTTTGCCATGGGATATTTTGTATAAAACCAATTCTCTCTCATTTGAGAGGAAATATATCAGTTTATACACGATTTTTAGGTTAGTTTAGCTTAGGTTTTGTGGGTTTTGAGAGCTTGGCTTCATTTCTCTTTTGGTTGACAACCATTTGTGTATGTATGTTGAACTTTTCTTCACCCAATCCATTAATCTAGTTGTTCTTGCTTACTTTCTTGCTTTGTAGAGTAGATTTCATGCTTTATTAATTAGTTTACTTGTCTTATTTCTTGCTTTCCTAGTTCAATTAGTTGTAATTTAGTTTAATTCATGTATTACCCTTAGATAAATAGGGTCGGGATTGTGTTTCCGCCATTTTCGGGTTTGGACCTCGAAAGTTAGGGTTTCGTGTAAAATTGCATTTAATTGAAACTGCGTGTATTAAAGTTGGATTGTTATGCGTTTAACTTTATTTGTCACGCAACTTTAGTGTTTATAGCGATAATCCGAATTTAATCCGCGTGTGACCATTTTCAGTTAAATGTTTAATCTCGCAACTTTGGGTTAAATTCCTTCTTGTGTGATGTTTATGCTTAATTGTAAATGCTCGATTAAATATTTTCGAATCGAAATTCTAATTAGTAGTTGTTTAGCCCGTGAATGTGTGTATGCGATCCCGATCCTCGCTTTCCTTTAATTTAGTGTTAACTTCTCTTTTCTTTAGTCCACTATAACCACCCATCACCTTTTCTTATTTATTTTACACCCTTTTATTCCTGAAGTAACTAAAACAATTAAAGTCTAAAATTCAATCACTCCCTGTGGATTTACGATACCCGACTTACCGATGTACTTGCTTGTCAAGTGTAGCTGTAGTTTAGGTTCTTTTGCATGTCGAGCGGGAGCCGAAATCAACGATAGTGTCCCTACACGAACACTTGGTTTTCCTCGCATCACAAAATGGCGCCGTTGCCGGGGAGTGTGTTTTAGATTGTAATTGTTTCGTAGTATTTCTTTCATTCATATTTCTATTCTTTATTTTCTCCTTTCTTTTTGACTTGTGCTAGATTGTTTCGAGAAATTAAAATCTCGGTGCTTGTCGCTTTTGTTGAATAGCTTATTTTGAAATGTCTCACCATAACTTTCTAGATAATTTTAATTGTTATGCTAATAGTTCTCAAGGTTATACTCCCAAGACTATGCGTGAATGCCTACAAATTCTTGAGTATGAGCGTCTTGCACGTGAAAGTCAAGAATTTGCAAGCAATCCCCCATTGCCTTTGGAGGAAACTTTGCGTGGTGAGAATAAGGAATGGAATGATGAAGTTGAGATTTATGATGCTTGGATAAATAAATAAAATGTCCAACTCGATGAGATTATTTCTTCTTCACAAAGTCGGATTGAGGTTGAAACTTGCTTTTCACTTCCACCCATTTTTTAGGATGAAATAATTGAGAGTGATCCAAGCACTCTCGATTTCCAATCTCTTTTAAGTACTTCCAATTCTTTTGAGGTTGTAGGTCCTTCCTTTTCTTTACTCCCTACTATTCCCGAACAATTAAATTTATCGCAAGAATCGGTTGAAAGTCTTGAGGACTTTGACCCGATTCTTGAACGAGAATGTTATTTTGAGATGCTTCATCTCATGGGCTTTTCACTTGCACTTGCCCCACCTCCCCTTCCAATTGAAGAATCTTGGGGATGTGATTTTTATTTTTCTGAGACTAATGTAGTCTTGTCCCCCATAGTATCCAAATCCCCCATCGCCCGCCCAAAATTTCAAATTGGCGATGGTTCACTTTTTTCACCACCCACATGCCTTCCGTTGTTCAAACGGAATTCTTATTTTTCGGGAGGCATGTTCACTTTGGAGGGTCCAGCGTTGATCTTTCAAAGTCAAATCCCTTTTTGGGTGGACCCTCAACTATTTAGACTTCTAGTGTATAGTTAGTGTGAAGTCTAAATAGTAGGTTGTAAATAGTTAGCTTTTAAATTTTATTTCTTTCCTATTTTTCTTTCCTTTTTATTTATTCTAGTGTAATTAGTTAACTTTTTGTTATTTGTTTTTGCTATGCTCGGTACTAACTTGTTTTGTAGATTCCTTTGGACTCGCGCTTATGGAGATCGCTCCAATTTTGGGTAATATCGTTCTTTTCCTCTCTTTATGTTGTGTTCTTAATGCGCATTGAGGACAATGCAACATTTAAGTTAGGGGGTGTAGGATATTCTATCCATTTCATGTGTAGTCCATGGATTTGCTCACATTTAGTTACTAAGTATGCTTTTTTGTGAAGAATTTAAAAAATTTCGAAAATATTTTCTTTCTTTTTTCTCCTTTGTTGGGCATTTTGCCTTGTTTTCGATGACAAATTTTAATAATTGCCCGATCCGATTGACAACTCAATGATGCATGTTCTCGATTTTAGAAGTTATTAGACTTTAGTCCTCAAATCATTGATATTATGAATAACTTCATGAATTAAACTTTATCCTATGAGCATATGCACTTTCCTTGTTATATTAATTTGGTTTAAGATTTTTATAACTCGGTAATTTTGATGCATTGTATATACTTACACCGAGTAAGCTTCGTACCTTTCGTCGTTTGTGAGTGTTATACACTATTCTTTTCTCATTGAAAACGTTGAATTCATTGGTAATCTCTCTAATCTTTCATTTGACCGTTCATTAATCGAGTTCATGCTTGAAATGTGTTACTTGATCATGATTTTCATATATTGTTTTGACTTGAGAATTGCGTAAACTTTGTGAAATGATCATAGGCCATCTTTGCTATATCACCCATATTAGCCTTGACCTCACCCTTATATGTTTACCCTCGTTAACCCCTTTGAGCCTAAATATAGCCCTTCATTTCATAACCCAAATCCCATAACCAACTCCAAATTCGAGTTTTAAGCCATACATACACTTTTCATACCTTTGTTTGGAATGTTACTTGGGATTGAATGTTGTTGTTGTATTGCTGTTGCAATTTTAGGCATATGAGAGTTTGATGAGCAAAGAAAAGAAAGTAGTGAAAAAGTGAAGAAAAAGAGAAAGCAAAAAGCAATAGAAAACAAAAGAAAAAAATGAGAAAAAGAAGAAAAGAAAAGAAAGAGAAAGTTGTAAATGTTGTGTATAGTGTTCAATAAGCTTTGATTACTCTCCCCGATGTTATATCTAATGCTTGTTTTGGAACTTGTTTTCCAGTTTTTGATATTGCCCGAATTTTTCCATTATCCCGAGTTTTCATCCCGAACACTTTGAATCCGTACATACATTCCTTCATTTCGTACCCTAGCCTATCCTACATTACAACCCTATTACAAGTCCTATGTGATCTTAGGTTGATGTAATTCAAAAGTTTAAATAGTTTTGATAATCTGTGAAAATGCATTTCGCCTCTTTTAGTGAGTGGTATCTTTCATTGAGATTGTGCGCGGCCTAGTTTCCATTTACATTTACTCTTTATGCCCGCATGTCCCGTGTATTACCTCCCTTTTCATAGTGAATTCATTTGTGGAGCGTAATGCCCGTGAGGATTGAATGTATGCGTGCTTTGATTAGTATCCGGTTTATATAAGTTTTTCACCAAATCACACTATGCATGTGCTTTCCCCCCTCCCACTTTTAAAGTTTCAATTCTATGAGGTGCATTCAACTTGTTAATAACAACGGACTTTAGCTTGAATTCGTTCAATATGTTAATAACATGTTTGAAATCTTTTTCGTTGTTGTAGAGTTTGTCGCATGTTTGGTTGGGCATATTTTGAGGAAACCATATGATGTTTGTGGGATTCATCCGTGAAAACCCTCACGAGACGACACTCGTCCACTAGGGTAACCTAGGGGTTTAACGGCTTATTGCATATGCTAAATGCAATCGTTCGCCCGCGAAAGTGGCCTTATCTTTTTATTACTTTTTTATCCCATTTTGTACGTGTATCCTGCTTTTGGTTTGCTTATAGTTCTTGTTGTTTCCTATTTCATTGCTAGGGACTAGCAATGTGTAAGTTAGGGGGTGTGATACGGCGTAAATATTGCGTATTTCACCCGTTAACCTACGCCTTATTAGCCCCCTTGGGTATCTTAATCCCTATACTTATGCTCGTTAACTATACAACCTCGGATTTCTATGTTAACATGTTTTGCAGGGGTTAATTGAGCTTTTGTAGGTATTTGGATGCTTAGTATGAAGTTCGGAAGCTTTCCGGAAATGTTTCGTCGACTTTTGCAGCTTCGGGGGCATTTTAGTAATTTCAGCATTCGGGTTTGAATCCCGAGCTCTTCACGGAAGTTGAAGCCCTCTGATTTCTCTTCGTGTGGCCGCCGACGGTGCATGATTCTGAGTTGTATCGAAAGAGTTATGGCATTTTTAGGATGGTTTTTACTTCAAATTCACACTCAAGGCCACATTCAAGGGCATTTTAATCATTTCATATTTTGTTTTTTTAGCCTAATGTCTTCTTGGATGTTGTAGTCCTTTGAGTTATCTTCGCGTAGCCTCCGATCGTGCCTCATTCCGAGCTATAACGAAGAAATGGCGGCATTTTCCGTAAAACAGGACAAAGCTGCAGAATTGCAGACCTGTAGGGGCGAATCGATTCGCCCCAAATACGAATCGATTCGGAATTGCTGCAGAATTGCAGTTCGAACTTCCCCTGTTTCCGAATCGATTCGGACCATTTCCGAATCGATTCGGCCCTCCAGATTTTTGGTTTTCTTCCCTTTTATTACAAGTTTGCCATGGGATATTTTGTATAAAACCAATTCTCTCTCATTTGAGAGGAAATATATCAGTTTATACACGATTTTTAGGTTAGTTTAGCTTAGGTTTTGTGGGTTTTGAGAGCTTGGCTTCATTTCTCTTTTGGTTGACAACCATTTGTGTATGTATGTTGAACTTTTCTTCACCCAATCCATTAATCTAGTTGTTCTTGCTTACTTTCTTGCTTTGTAGAGTAGATTTCATGCTTTATTAATTAGTTTACTTGTCTTATTTCTTGCTTTCCTAGTTTAATTAGTTGTAATTTAGTTCAATTCATGTATTACCCTTAGATAAATAGGGTCGGGATTGTGTTTCCGCCATTTTCGGGTTTGGACCTCGAAAGTTAGGGTTTCGTGTAAGATTGCATTTAATTGAAACTGCGTGTATTAAAGTTGGATTGTTATGCGTTTAACTTTATTTGTCACGCAACTTTAGTGTTTATAGCGATAATCCGAATTTAATCCGCGTGTGACCATTTTCAGTTAAATGTTTAATCTCGCAACTTTGGGTTAAATTCCTTCTTGTGTGATGTTTATGCTTAATTGTAAATGCTCGATTAAATGTTTTCGAATCGAAATTCTAATTAGTAGTTGTTTAGCCCGTGAATGTGTGTATGTGATCCCGATCCTCGCTTTCCTTTAATTTAGTGTTAACTTCTCTTTTCTTTAGTCCACCATAACCACCCATCACCTTTTCTTATTTATTTTACACCCTTTTATTCCTGAAATAACTAAAACAATTAAAGTCTAAAATTCAATCACTCCCTGTGGATTTACGATACCCGACTTACCGCTGTACTTGCTTGTCAAGTGTAGTTGTAGTTTAGGTTCTTTTGCATGTCGAGCGGGAGCCGAAATCAACGATAGTGTCCCTACACGAACACTTGGTTTTCCTCGCATCAGCCACCCATACACAGAATTTTGTGCAATAGCAAGGACACCTCATAAAAGGGTGCACACAGTTAACGAGTTGCATTGACTATTTCCGGTCCACCCGCATTCTATTGGCCAAATCACGTCGTACCTTGACATGGTACAAATCCGAGTTACGAAAGTTTTGGGAACACCGAACCGTCGATTTTCAAAATCGAAAGGGACACACAACAATTAGAAGGAACAAGTAATTATTCTGAGAAAATCCCTCCCGTACTCGTCAGACTATGATTTACAAAAAGCAAACCCACGCTGCATGATTAAAGTCTTGTCACTCCTACCAGATGTTATCACTAGGTACTAACCTAGCCACAGACCCTGGCTTTAGTTACCAACCATGACGAATCGAATCACACCCATTCATCCTCGTAAGATGAAAGCAACGTATGAACCTGTTGTTCTCTGCAGAGTCAGATGCTAGACTTCCCTTCTTAGTAGTAACACCTTCCCCCTCACATCCTTGATACACATGAACCACTCTGATTGGCGAATGCCTAAGGACCTTGTCTACACTGACCATGTCTATTTTACCATTGACGACGTCACCCACCTACTACACCTAGGTTACTGTTTTCCTTATCACATCGTGAGCGCAACCCAAAATCTCCTTAGGCAATACTCCGTTCAAGAAGTTCGTTCACCTCATTATAACCTTTAACGGTGCAAGATCGTCACCAAGTTTATTTCGAGGTTTTATACAAACTGAACTCATGTGACGTCCACACCGATCGCCATTCGTATTCTAAGGGTTGTAAGTACCACACATGGCTACATCTTTTAATTTGTACCAGCTTTGCAGGATGTGACAAGAACCTGTCCTTTCCTTGATAGGGATATCCCAACATATACCGTCGACGCATGCCAACATTCTAATCGTGCTTCGATATTTTCCCCTTTAGGTGTCATTTTTAAGTCTCCACACGGCGTCATCCACCTAAGCCTCATATACATATACTAGTACTCCTCAAAATCAAGTGTCACACTGCCAATACTAGTCATTCCATTACACCCGGGCATCACGCCCATAAACGACACAATCTTTTAATTTCTCTTAGGAGGTTACACTACCCATCTTTTCTAATTCGGATAACATCACCCGACACGTACACTACTAGAATCTTTTCAAACCTTGACAAGAAGCCTGAGTTCGTCACCCGACCCTCAACACAATCATTACTAGAACGCTAACACTTCTCTCTACTAGACTAAACTGGTCTCTTAAGGCCACCAAACATACTCCATGTAAAAGTCCTCAAAACTCGACAAGATTTCATCAGCCATGCCTTTATCATTGTAGGTGTGCTCTACAAATCTTTCAATACCCTCATTGTGACTATTAGGTTCTTGCAAGGACACTAGTCTAAGATCCTTTACATAAGGTGCACCTAAACCATTTAATACCTTAAGACGTCACGACAATCAATTTCTATTCCCGATGACGCCACACACAATTAGTCCTACGGACACTCCAAGATGCCTTAAACCACACTCACACTAGGATTTCCTCACATATATCCATTACTTAGGCCACTAACAGCCTTGATAGTTAAATAATAATCTTCTCTATCTTTCAAATAACTGTGACCATATTCCACGTACCAAACCACAACTAACACTACTAAGGATTTTGGCAGGATACAGGACGTCACCTACAACCTATAAACCTCTAGGTCTGCATCACTGACACCAATAAATATCATGTTCCTTAAAGTTGCATCATATTTTCTAAAAACCTGACATAGAAGACTATCTAAAGTTCACTCCTAAGTCTCCTCAACCAGCATCATTGCATACGTAACATACTTAGTGCAATTTGCCTGTAATTCTCACCACACCCTACTATGTACAACTTCAATCAAGACACTTACTTACAACCATTGTATATTACTTACTCCCACCGAGTACACATCTCCAAGTGTCTACAAACACGATTCGTCATTTCTACCGAATCATCAATTGTCTATGACATGATACTACCCCAAGGATCAAATTCTTCTAATCACATCATTAGTACCAACTACCCCGAAGTACCTAATCAAAGAACTTAATGCATTCCTATCACAAATCAATGTTGCTTAGGTGTGATACACTAGTCACCTAACCTCCACAGTTGACTTTACACGATTCATGTTTCCAATTCGATAGACCTCATTTACAATTTTCTACATCTTAATTGGCTTCTTATATCATCACAGACTAACACACAAGCACCTCACACAAGAAACTAAGGTTTCACCACTATTGGCTTGCACGGTCACTCGTAACTTACTAACATGTCTAATCAAAAGCACGAACGCGATTAACGTTAACTGACTTGGTCGCATGCCACTTGGCAATGAATTTCCCTTTATACACACCTCCTCGGCTTTACCATCAAGAATACGGACTGAAATCATCACCAATCTAGCATTATTATCCCAAAACCAACACCGACATCGAAAGATCTAATACTGACCTCACCACGTCACTCCTGAAAGGAACCTTGAATCTAGAGCACTAAAACCATTTGTAACGCTCCAGCCCAGTTTATGGCTCACCTATGGTCAACTCGGTCCGACCCAAGCGTTAGGTATGAAGTGCAATGAAACAACCTAAATAATGTTTCTAGTCCAGTTTTATTTAATTACCATTTCACTTGTTTAGCATGCAATTCCCATTTAAAATCAATCTACGTAAGGGACTCATGGGAAGCGTCCTCGAAATCCAACCATACAGAGCTACTAACGTAAAATTAAAGAGAGTACTTACATGTATAACGCTCTCAAAATACGAAACTACATCCAACTTGTCGTAACAAAGATGAGGGAGTGAGTCGAAGGCTTAGTGGAAAATATACAAAATGCAATATAAAATTGAACGGCAGAAAGAAAACTCTAACACGTATATCTACGTGCACACGCAACTACCATATATAT
This sequence comes from Sambucus nigra, assembly GCA_949130495.1. NCBI lineage: Eukaryota > Viridiplantae > Streptophyta > Magnoliopsida > Dipsacales > Adoxaceae > Sambucus > Sambucus nigra. The sequence goes on from OX422222.1 coordinate 318,339,973, forward strand.
ATCCACATATATATACTTACAGGCATGAAACCGTTGTTATTCCAAAAATATTATTTACCCCGATTAATTCACCTTAATCCCGTAAAAGACATTCCCTTTTTACTTGCCTTGACATTTATTCCTTGATTTAACACAACCAGTTAAATACTTAAAACAGATACACTTTGTTTAAGAAAAATCATTTCTTTTACCAAAATTACTCACTTTATTTGTACCATTCCAAGTTAAGGACTTTCTTTGAAAATCACCATTTAAACACATGCAAATGCCGTATTAGAAAATACTTATTCTTCCATTGAAAACCTTTCATGAACACATTCTTGTATTACTTATGGGTTAAACCTCTTTAGGTTGCTTAACCACTTCACTGTACCATTTCGTTACCTTATGGACATTAATCGATTTTCACATTAGTTGTCCATTTTATCCTTTATCAGAACATTTATTAATTAATTCAAGTTAGGTTGTATTTTAAAATATTCACCATATAACCCATTTCTTGATAGGTTACATTTTCATTATCTTTTTATCGGAATCTTTCAATAACCGTATACTTTAACGGGCTCCACACCGCCGGCTATGCGCACCATATGCTCTAGCCAGTGATTTTGGGTCTTTCACATCAGGGCTCCATGCCTTCCTTAATTTTTTCGGTGTAATCCGAGTCCTTATCAATGTGTCTTAATATTTAAAAATGTCCAAATTATTCCACTCTTCCTTTTTACCAGGCCGAAGCCAAAACCGGGGTTCCACCCAACTTGTGTTTCACTTTAAAATCATCATTTCTTGTCCTTTACATTTTAGCATTGATATTAGAACCATCTTTTGTAACACCCTTTTTCAACATTTTATTTCATAATAATGTTCCATTTAACATAAAATTACCATTTTGCCCATTTGTTTCCAAACTTATCTTTTTCTCCATTTTCACAAGTGTTATTTTTCCAAAACACCATTAAGTTACCCACACTATTTTCTTAAGTATTTTTGATACATTAACACTTTTTAACATTTGGAGTAGTATTCTTCTCAAGTTGTAAACATTTTTATTTCATTATTTTCATTTCTAAGAAATCATTTACATCTAAGAATTGTAGTCTTGAAATCTTATATTTTTATCACATTTCAACACCCATTGCACACACCTTAAGGGATGAATTTTCTGCTCTCCTCATTTCATGTTTAAACCCTCATGAAACTTGTTTGTATGTTCATTCTCAAAATACTACAAGTTTATGTGCATGAAAAGATGGATTTTAAGTCTACAAATCCTATCAAATGGGTTTAACATGTGATTTACTTTAGAAATTTCATAATACTTGCAAAAATATATTTTTCAAGACTAAAGGACAATGTTATTCTTCCAAACTTCAACAATGTCCCATTTTTATAAAATCTTAATTTTTGCAAGACACTTGACAACATCATTTCCTAAACATTTGATTCCATAATATGTTTAGAATCAAGCTTCTAGAAATACACCATTTCATAGAAATCCCAATCTTAAAGTTTAAGACAAGTTTGAAATATTTATTTATAATTTTTATTTAACAAAATAACATTTTGCTACATTTTTATTCCATACAAATGTTAAATACCAAAGTAACTAAAAACTCATCATTTTATCCACATGCCTCCTACTCTTATAATTTAACAACATGACTACTAATATGCAAATAGAGTCTTAATACTAAGAGTAGAGTTTTCCCCATTCCCACCTCAAATGGAGCTCCAACAATGATAGGATGAAATATCTAAGAATATGGCAACCTCCTACCTCCTAAGGTGGCCTTAGAGAGGTTGCCTAGTTCTACCAAGATTGTCTCCATGAAAGCTCCATCAAAAACCCTCTTCAAGATCCATATGTCTCAACTTCTTCTTACTCAAGAACTTCCAACAACAAACCCCAAATTTGTAGCTCTAATCACCAATGGGGAAAATGGGTGTATTGGGTTTATTTATGGTTGAATATATCTAGAATGTGGTGTCATAAGGTGGGTAGATGGAGATGTAGAGTGGTTTATGGTGGTGGGATATGGTAACGTATCTCTCAAGAGATAAAGGGGGGAGAAGAAATCTGATAACACCCACCTCTCACTCTCTCTCTCTTCTTCCAAACTCCCAAAAAACTCCTGTTAACCCCAAACAACCGTTATAAAAACATCCCAAACACTAAAATCTCATTTTTTTTCCCCAATTATGGCTCACCATAACTCGACACGTCATCAATCCAACGGCCTAAAACGTGATAGCACATAAGGACAACCCGATTTAAAATTTTATGTTGCGCTCGTTCGAATGAGAAAGGCTTCTCATTCGAACGAGCCTTCGAACAACCTTCTAACGAGTCAGTTCAGGTATGTAGTGGAGTCTCGTTCGATCTCCTTTTTGAATGACCCTAAATTTGTTCGAATAACCACTTTTAAGTTATTCTCCAAATTTTCCAATTGTCATCCACATTTTTCCAATAATTACCGTCGGGACTCCAGAATCAGTAAAATACAGATATGACCCCATTATAATGATCCAAATTCCCAGGTTTCATATGCTTACAAATTATGCGAGGAAAAATAATAAAATATTAGGCACGGGTATCACACTTTAAGTCTAGCAATTTATAAAGATTTTTTTGTAGTAGTAGAATCAATGAGATGAACTTGAATATAATTTTTAAAGGGAAATGAAATTGAAATAACAATAACCCGAATGATATAATTGTAAATAAAGCAGTATAATGATATAACTAAGTATAGCAATATCAAGTTAGAAGGATTAAAGGTGTAGATAATTCAAAACAAGATAGCCCATAATTATTCAGATATAGAGGTTTAGGGTAGATATATCAATACAAGATAACAATCATCAAATAAAACTTGAGATAAAGTAATTATAGCCAAGGTAACATTGCTGAGCCCAAGCTCTGAAGAGAGGCATCCATATGGTTAGAAAAAACTAGGCACTTAATACCATGAGACCTATAAGCCAAATAACACTGTTTTTGGTAGAACGATAGCTTGCTTGAATAGTTATAATATATGTTATTAAAGGTTTAATGAAATCAGAATTAGATTGAAATCATCGATTTAAAAACAACATAGGTTTTTAAAATCGTTGTGTTTAAAATCAAATCAAGTTTAACGTACTTTGAACTACACAAATGAGTTTATAAATTAACATAAGATTTATGGGGCTATCACAAAGAGATATGAACAATTGACGTAATAAAGGTAATTCCATGAAATAATATCAAAATAGAAGTTGCCTACTTGGATAAGGGTCACGTTTTTAAATTGTAACATCTTGTAAAAGCGGCGAACTAGGGTTTTCTATAATAAAATGGAATAAGATCTTTTTTGTAAAAAAAAAACTAGTAATGTAAAGTAGTTAATGTGTAAAGAAAATAACCTTAGGTATTAATTTAAAATGTCCTGTGGGTTTTATTTATAGGTATTTTAGGTATTAGAAGAAATGGACTTTTATATTCCTTATGGGCTCCAAAACTTATATGTGAAATTTAGGGGTTAAATTTCTAAGTTGAAAAAGTTAAGGGGTTTATGTGCAAAGTATATTTTATATATTTAATTTCATTTTTAAGGTTTCTACGAAAATGGTTTCTGGTTAACCAAACAAGGTGGTATCATATACTTTTTTTACCAGAAATATATAAAATAAATTGTTTGAAAATTATTTCTGATTGGGCACACACCCTCACATGCGCAGTTAAACTTCCCAGGTGCTCTAGTTGACTCTACTCATGCGCGTGAACCCCATTTCACCCCCTACTTTCGACATTTTAACTTTAGGGTTAAAAAACTTTGGCCATCAATTGCATCCAGTATAGAATACCATTTCACTTCATTTAAAAGCCATTCTTCCTAATTTTTCATGAGGAATCCAACTATAACTATTATGGATTGAGGTTGCATGTAGCCTTGTACCAAGTTTCTGTAAAAATGAGCAAAGTTTCATTTAATATTTGTGAGTTTTTGTTTAAATTCGATCGACGGCATGACTAAGGCATTGTTTCTGGGTAAAAATAGGATATAATGGTTATAGTTTCAAGTCAAAATTCATAACTTACAGAGAGAATTTCATCTCTGAACATTTTTGGGCCTAAAAATCAAAATGGTGATATGAGGTATCAAAAGGGATTTGTACACAAATTGTCTATTGCACCTAGGTTCCTAAGGACTGGAGACTAGAGTTCGAGTTTTCCCACTTTGAAACTGGTTCAAAGTTAGGAATACATAATCCACCATTGAAGCTCAAGCTTCAATGAATTCTTTAGATATTCAAACCTATTCATTGCTAACCAACGTAAAGATTAATATGTAACTCCTGGAAATGAATCTAAGTTGGTGCAGAAACCCAACCAAATCAAATGAATTAACTTTAACACATAAAATGATATAATATGAAATTTTCCTAAATTTACGCTTCGATTTTGAGCAATGAAAGTGTACGTTTTTATAATGGTAACTTAGGGGGCGGGAGGTTTATAGGGGTAAAGGATGAGAGATTATTGGTGGATAGGGAGGTGGATTTCAAAGGGGTTTTTTGTGAGTTTGGTGTAATGGGTGGTGGATACCTATTGTTTACATTTGGTTTCATGTGCCACACAATTAATGTGGCTGCTTAGGTGGCTTCCATCTCATCATGGAGCTTAGTGAGTTTATTTACGTTTAAGTTTTTGGTCCCTAGGTGTTTTAGACTTGTGTATCTAGGCTTTTTCATGTGGTTTTGAAAGTTTTAAGGGCTAATATGTAATTTTACAAACTTGAAAGGGTCGTTTATGTTAATTATAGTAAATTCAAGTGTTATGGGTTATTTATGTTAATAATTTTTGGGATTGGGGTTTGTTTACGAGGTTAAAACAAAGTTTTCAAATTTTCTAGGGTTACTTTTAAAAAATTTATAACCTAAGGGTCATCTCGATAATTTCCACATTTCTTTGGTATGTAGTGGATACTTAACAACTCTATTAGTTCTATTAGGTCTCATGTCAGTATAGAATATTTATAGGTTTATATCGTTAGGTAGTCGCATTTTCGAATGCGAGTGTGTAGATAGGTAACATAGTGTATCTGAACGTACAGGTTGTTACACGTGTTATCTAATACATAGTGCACGGGGTTACCCTTCCAATACGTCAAGTCAAATGACATTGGCCTCCTAGACCACGCCTTCCTTTTCACGGCTCCATTCTCAACAGGGGTGGTCTTTTATAATTGGCATTCTTGAATTTAGGATTCTTCTCTGGTACATTAGATACACGTTTAGAAACCCTCCTTTCAATTTTTGAACCTAAAATCTTTCTAGGAGGTAACCTATGTTCGACCCTACTAGGCAAAAAATTTGCGCTTTTATCAAATCTAAAATTGCGATCGATAGGCAAGAATCTCCTATGAGAATGATGTACAATTTTTCCACGCGATCCACTTTCCTCTCCACATATAGGACACCCAAAGTAACCCGAACATTAAAGTCCGATAAAGTCCCAAAATCTGGAAAATCATGGATTACTAGGATCAACATAGCTTTAAATGTGAACTCTTCCTATTTACTAGAGTCAAATGCTTTCATGTCCACTACCCATAACCCATTCAATTCTTCTACCAATGGTTCTAAGTAGACATCAATGTCGTCACTTGGGGTCTTTGAACAGGTATCAACAAAGAAAACATTGAAAATTATGGTCTCACGCATAACAAAGGATTTAAATTTAGTAGTGATAAGATCACCGATCAAACACTTTAATTGGTTCTTAGATTAACAAATGGATTGAATCCATCTGCTGATATTGCCAATAACTTTGATTGGTGCTTAGATTAACGGATGCCTACTATTATAGGATCTAGAAAAGATTGTTCTCCCATGTGACCAAACATGAATATAAATTAATAATTGTTATTTGGGTTATCATATTATATAGATTTTTCAACTTTGTCTTCCTCGTATTCTTCATTATATAAATATATTTTTTTATCACACATTTCATCAAACAACAAACAGTCGTATCTTGAAAATGCATCACTTTACAAAAATTTCATCAAATAACTTTCATGCACAATTTTCTTTGTAGTATTTGATGTAAATATATGGGATCTTCTTGTTAAATAAAAATTATTAGGTAAAGCAGAGAGACTAACTGAGCATAACTTCGTTAGATGGAGCTTTCATGGCATTATGAAATAGAGAAGAAATGGTAGAGGAGCTTCGGATTAAGGTATATCTTAGAGGAAAAGAGGTAAGAATTTTTCACCAAGTAAAAACGTGGGCATCCATGTCACTTTGGATAATCGTTATTCAATTTTTACATGTAGATATGGTGAGAAAAAATACCCAATTGACTCAGCAGCCATGTAAGATTCACCGCCCCAAAAAAAAGGATTGGAGAGGGTCTTTCAAAAATCTTTTTTCTTAGATGGAAATTTGGGTTGCTGAAAACAACGGTTGAAGATGGCCTAAAACATTAATAACTTAACAATAGACCCCATAATTTTTAATGAGTTATCCATGTTTTAACTAATCACATTAGAGGGTCATGTTAACCTTACTTAAGGAGGGTCAACAAATTTGGACTCATTTAGAAACTAAAACATTAGAGATAGCCTACAACACAACAAGAACATCGAAAACCCTCACTCCCGCCACTACATCAAAAAGGTCAAATTGGCACCCTTCAGCTGGCCACCCTTATCGCGATCAATTATCGTGATAAAAAAAACGTGTTTTTTGTCACGGTCATTGACCATGACAAGTCCGTGACAACGGCTTGTCACGATCAAAGATCGTGACAGGTCCGTGACAAATTTGTCAGTAAAAAAACCCTCCCCCTCCTTTTTTCCCATCGTTTTGGTTTTACTCCCTATTTCTCTCTCTAAGCAACTGCTCTCTCTCTCTCTCTCTAAGCAATTTTCAAGTTTTTTCCTTTCTTTCTCTTTCCTTTGTATATATGTAAGTGTATATGTGTTTGTGTATATGTATGTGTGTGTGTGTGTATATGTGGGTGATGGGTGGGTGGGTGCGCGTGTGCGTGTGTGGTGGGGGGAGGGGGCAGGGGGTATGGGGTGGTGTGCGGTGCGTGTGTGTGTTTGCAGGTGTCTGAGTGTGTGTGTGGTGGGGTGGAAGGGGGAGTGGTGGGGTAGGGGGTGGGGGTGGGGGTGGGGGTGGGGGAGGGATGCATGTGTGTGTTTTGATTAACGTGTAAATACCCAAATATGTAAATACCCAAATATACCCTTAAGTATAAATACCCAAATATATGTTGAGAATTTTCTCACGGAATAGTCATAATAGGAATTGGAATTGGGACTTATAATTATTATTATTAATTTAATTATGACTTTAATTGGATATAAATGAGTTAGGAGCCTTTATTAATTGTTGGTTTTGAATTAGTAAGTAATTAGTTTGAATTGATGTTTAGGAATTTTAGTAATTGTACATATTAGATGTTGTTATTTTGGAATTCATAATTAAGTTATTAAACATTATTATTACACCGTGACAATTGAAACGGATAAATTGATTAATAAAATATAGCTTTAATTGTATAGCTTTAATTATGATATATTTATAAGACGTGATGAAATGAATTAATTTAGTAAATGAATTAGAAGGAGTACGGGATACACATTTGTTGGTTTGTTGTTGCTATTGTTGTTGGTTTATAGTGGACCAATGTTGGGTTGGTTAATTTTGGAAGTGGTCGGCATAACCATTGGATTATTGTCCAAATGAGGGGGGGAGTTCTCAACTTTTTTCTAAAATTAATTTATGTCACGAACAATATATTATTAATTCATATATATAGTATGTTTCATTTATGATAATTAAATGAAACATACTTGATATTACATGTAGTGCATTTAGATACTAGCCTTCTAGTTCTTATGTGTACGCATTCAATAGCCCTTAGACCCGTTCGAGAGTCATTACCCCTGTAATGAGATCTCTCAAATTGTTCCGTTTGGACAGTGTAGTACATGGTTATTTGGGGTGTCCTCTATGTGGAGAGGAAACTGAATCTCATCTCCCCGCTAGCTCAAAAAATGTATATCATTGCCATAGGAGGTTTTTACCCCCCGCTCATAGTTTCAGATTTGAGAAAGGTTCCAATTTTTTATCGGGTGGGGTTGAACATAGGCTAAAGCCGAGAAAACTTTCAGGTTCAAAAATTGAAAGTAAATCTTCCGATTGTGGCCCTAATATGCCATGTAAGAATCCTAAATTTAATAATGTCAAGCATAAGAAGACCCCAGCTGAGAATGAAACTGAGACAAGAAAGGAATGGTCTAGGAGCTCAACTTTATTTGACTTGCCTTATTAGAATAATAACCCGGTGCGCCGTGTATTGGATGTGATTCATGCAAAGAAGAACATCGATGAACATATTGTGGGCACATGCCTTGGGGGGAGTCATTCAAAGAATGGAGAAAATGCTCGAAAAGACCTTAAATCGTTGAAACTTAAGCCAGAACTATGGTTGAAAGAAGATAGTTAGGGAAGGACAATAATTCCCCCTGGTACATTTACTTTGACGAGTGGGAAAGGAAGGTGCTTTTAGACACAATATATAATTTGAAGGTTCCATCTAATTTTTCGTCCAACTTGCAAAGGATTGTGAATTATGCTACCCATGATTTACATAAGTGTAAGTCCCATGATTGGCATATGATCATGAAATTGGTTCCTCTATTGTTTAAGCACTTTTTCTCCAAGCACAAGGATTTGCGAAGGGCTATTATGCAAATTAGTATCGGCTTCTCACTTTTGTGTGAGAAGGTAGTCAATCGAGAACACAAAGTGGCCGCAAAATTGGCGGTGACCGAAGCGATTTGTGTGTTGGAGAAGTACTTTTCCCCGTCATTCTTTGACATAAGTGTTCACTTGTTGGTACACCTATGCGACGAGACACTTCTTTGCGGTCTAGTTAGATATCGGTGGATGTATCCGTTTGAAAGATTGATGAAAGTTTTCAAAGATTACGTCAAGAATACGCGATACATTGCAGGATCAATTGCAAAGGAATACATAACCATGGAGTTATCAATCTATACTCGGTAATATATGCCTGACTCAACCAGCATAGATGACATTGATGAGTTCGTCGATGAGGGTGGTCATTTGATGGGCAAACGAGTGAAATTGACGAGTTTGCAACATGAACAAGTAGCTCATTATCTATTTGACTTACATGAAGATGTCGAAGAATGGAAAAAGTAAGTTTAAATTATTTTAAGTTTTACATTATTTTAGATTGTTTTATACATGATTAATTTTGTAATACGCTCGTCACATTAAATTTATGCAGAAAATATGAAGCCTGTGAGAACAATAAAAGACGAAAAATAATGGCACAATCAGACAGCGAATTTAGGCTGTGGTTGTCACACGAGGTAGTTATAATGAAAATGGTTGTTATATAACGTTACATTACAATAAAACTTTACAACTAACCTAATTAATTTATCTATATTCTCAACTCTTAAAGACGGGTGATGCGACATCAAGGCTTGCTCGTCTAGCCACTGGACCCTTGTTCATGGCACAAAAGTACAAAAAGTATCGATTGAACGATTACGTATTTGGTGCAAGGGTGTACGAGAAAAGTACAAATGTACAGAACTCGGGCATTTCATACAAGGATCTTACTTTCTTTCGAGCGAGCGCAAAAGATAAAAACCTCGTTGAAGCTGAAATGACTTACTATGGTGTAATTTGAAATATATTTGAACTGGACTATGTAAGCTTCAAAGCGGTTGTATTTTACTGTGATTGGGTAAGAGTTGAGGATAAAAATGCTTGTACAGTTGATCCTAGCACCAATTTTATCATGATTGACTTGTCCAAGTTCAAGAGCAACGAACACGTGAGCGATGGGCCGTTTGTTTGTGCATTTTAAAAGGTCAAGCAAGTGTTTTACTCGGAGTATATCAACAACAAGCCATGGTCAACCGTCCTATATGCACCAAAGCGTCTAAACAGTAATGTGGATGACTTGGTTGCTCCTACCAAATATCAATCCATTTTTTATGATAACCCAAATTTGAAACAATTTTTAGATTTGTAATAAGTATTCCAATTATCAGACAATAGTTTAATGCTTTTATGAGACATCAGTTTACTGTTTTTAATTCATTTCTACTTGATATTTTCTCTCTTTCTCTCTTTCATTTTTATATGTGTGTGTGTGTGTGTGCGGGTGTGTGGGGGGGGGGAGTTTTCAACTATTTTCTAAAATTACTTCGTGTCACGACCCATTCGAGAGTGGCACGACCACATAAAATGTTTGTATGTCTTCTAATTCATTTGTATTCTTCTAACTCATTTGGATTTATACTAATAACAATAATTTTTAGAGAAAATGTCTCCTTCAGGATTAAGGCAAGGATGATGATAATGATGATGACTTCTTCAAGGCTCGGTGGTAGCGGAGGCGACGAGGGCTCCTCGGCCCCTGGGCTCCCCAAATGGGTCAAACTGGGAATGGTCGTTGAGAACAAGATGGACTTATTGACTAGATCCCTCGAGCTGGTGAAGACGATTATCGATCAGGGTACACCAGTCGGAGGGAGGTGCCAAATGAGATAAAGTTAGCTATTTGGGCGGTATTACAGGTAATGTATTTATATTTCAATTTATATTTATATTTATATTTATATTTATATTTATATTTATATTTATATTTATATTTATTCACGACTAAGACTTACATTATTTTTGTTTTGTATTTGTTTGACAGGAACAATTCAGCCTACCCCCAGAACTCCGCGATTCTGTGTTGGAGCAGTTGAGGGAGCAACACAAGACATGAATGAAGAATTTGCGGGCTCGGTATTTTGGGAAGACCCGAGAGTCCATTATCAGAATGCGTGAGTCCGTCCCGCCGAAGGAGCCAATCTCATTGGCACATTGGCAAAAGTTCATTGACAATGAGATCGAGGAGCGATAATTGGCATCTCGCCAATCGGGGAGGGAAAGCCGGGAAAAAAATGGACGTGCACTACTCTGGTCGGACGTCTTACACCGAGGTGGAGCACAGGATGGTAAGTTTTTATTTTTCTATAATTATATAAATATGTTATTCTGCATTATTTTACTTTGCGTTACTTACTAATTTTGAATTATTTTATTTCAAGGGATGGTGAGTGACCCTGGGGGTAGGCCGCATAGGCTCGATGCCTATGTGGCAATTCGGAAAAAGAAGGGCAAGGATAAAGAGGTGTCCCCGAGCGTCGCGGCTACGATTGTAAGTAATTCGACGATTTAATTTTTGTGAATTACGTTATAATTTTTTTATTTAATTATTTAACTAATCGTGTGTTGTTTGTCATTTCAGGCAAAGCTTAAGAAAGTGCATGAGTCGCAGTATGATGCCGACAAGGCATCTTTGTCCACGGATGCACTCAGCCAAGTGCTTGGCGTTGATCGTAAGGGGAGGACTAGGGGGTGAGCTCACGGGTGGGCAAATCTAGGATCACCGGAATGGAGACGAGCAACACTGGGTTGGCTCGTTAGGTGGACACGCATGATACGAAGCTATCAAGTTGGAAGTGACGATCCTAGATATGTATGCATTCATGAAGCGTCAGTTGGGCGAAAAGGGCAAGTGCAAAGGGAAGGAGAAGGTGGTGGAGGGGGAGGGGGAGGAGGACGAGGGCGTGGACATCGCTTCTTCATCGTCGATATGCGCGGACTCACCGCTTTATGATCAAGTCCCCTACTTGGCTCCCGTCCAGCGGCCTATGTCAACACTCGGTTGGCCAAGCGTGTTTTTACGCGACATATGTGATGGCCAGTGGATAGCGAGGGGGTTAAGGGACCCGAATACCTTTGAGGGTATGCCGGTTCATGGACGTAACCTTAAAAATGTCGAGGTCAAGGTGCTCGTTACGCATGTGATACCCACAAAGGAGAACTCTGCATTGTGGTTGCGCGAACAATGCGGCATGACGGATATTAAGGGGTGTCTCAATGCGTATTTTCCTTCCTCCTCGATCCTGCCCCAGACACTATGTCGTGACGTTATTTGTATCTATTTTTATTTGGACACTTGGATTATATTTGAATTGTTTTGATTTGGACATTTGGATATAGAAATTTATATGCAATGAATTGGTGCATTCTTTCTATTTTATTTGGATATATGTTGTTTGAACATGTACAATTTTGCTATAACAGGTACAAATATACTGTTGAACAGTGGCAGTGGCAGTGGACAAACTGCCCAGGAGATTTTTTTTAAATTTTGCCCAGAGTTATCACGATCATTGACCGTGACAAGTCTGTGACAAAGAAAACTTGTCACGGGCTTGTCACGATCAATGACCATGAAAATTTTTTAAGATGTGTCACTAGCTTGTCACGGTCTTTAACCGTGACAAGTCCGTGACAACAAGAGTTGTCACCCCCAGAATTGTCACGGTCATTGACCTTGACAAGTTGGACTCGTCACGGTCTATGACCGTGACAACCCGACAAATTTGGTGTAGTGCGCCCTCACCAATAAAAATCCACTGGCAACACCCAACCCCACTCTCACCGGCAACCGTAACCCAACCCCTACTTTGCACAATCCCCACCACCACTTAGAAAAGCTAATTCAAGAACAAGTTAACATCCACTCTGCAATCTCACACCCTCTTCTTTTATTCTTTTCCAAAAACTTCTCTTCACTCTCATAAAACGCTTATCTAAGGCGGCACCACCACCACAACAAAACACCATCAAACCAAAAGCAATCAGGACCATGACCCAAGTAGCGCCCATCAATCAATATATCTCCTCCCTAGCTCAATAAATGGACCTCCTCAAACGTTCTTACTAAACCAAAACCAAAACCCACAACCTCGAAAGTGAGCAACCTCTGAAACCCCACAAGATGACAGGACCACCGTAATCGAGGGGGTTTTGCTCGGGTTATGAAATTTAGGGCTAGGTTCTGATGACGAGAAAGGAGAAGAAAAAGATGATGAAAAGGATAATTCAACAATGCACGCGACCGGTCGAGAGAAATTTGAGGATATGTTGATACAGAGTGGATTCGGCCTAATTCGATGCTGCTAAGGGTTTAGGTTGGCGGAGGATGAGAGGCAGGGCAAGGAGAAGGATGGATTTTGTAGAGAGAGAATGGAATATGGGTATTGATGAGAGTGGTTGGGGATAGTGTTAAACTTCGAATTTGTCAAGTGAAGAAGATTGGCATTTGGTTAGAAGTTTTTAATTTTAAAGTAAATTACACATTTACTCCATAAACTATGCCTCCAATTTTTAAATCTTCTTTATACCTTATTTTTGTCTCAATGTAGTCTCAAAACTAATTAACTCAGTTCAATTAGATCCTTCTCTAAACTAATTAACTCGATTCAATTAGATCCTTCCGTTAAATTCGTATGTGATCTTTAACAAAAAAAGGTAAAATTGGCAAATCAATTTGCTTTCTAAATAAGACCACATTTCTAAATTTATCTGTTTACTTTTTTTTTTTAAAAAGAAAAAAAATTAAAAACACAACGAGCTAACAAAAGATTTAAAAAAAAAACAACTGATCAAAACTCAACACACCCTTCTCTCTCTCTGTGTGTGTGTGCGCGCGCGCCCATCAACCCCAACCCCATAATCAAACCTTGACCTCTATCTATCTCTCTCTCTCTAATCCACCATTTACTCACACACTAATAGACAAGGCAAACCCACCAGATCTGGAAAAAAAAGTTCACAACAATGATCTTTCTCTTTCTCTTTCTTTTTCTCTTTCTCCCGCAACCCCCAAACATAGCACCAGCCAAACCCAAATTTGAAAAAAAAAATCGCTCCAGAAAGTAATAACTCCAGTTTGACGGTATTGTTATATTATATTTATACACACATCTTGAACTCGAATTCTCCAAGAACTCTTGATCGAAATTGATTTCAATCCCAATTATGGTTTCTTGATTTCGATTTGGGACCAGTCTTAACTATGCTTGTGATTTCCCGATTCCAATCGATTTAGGGTTGAATATAAACCTTGATTTTTTATTTTGATTTGGCCAAATAATAAGCATTTTGGAAATTCTTCAAATAAGTTTTAATTTCTTCTACTAAGAACTTGGGTTCGATTGGTTGTCATGTTTTGCCACGACAAATGCCAAAAAATTGATAAATATAAAAATTTGCCTATTTTTTGACTTTTTGGTAGTACAATTTGTCGTGACATTGTTTGTCAGTGTACAACACCCTTAATGCATAAAGTGTTGACAAACTTTACTTACATATTTAAGTGATAAATATTTGTCAATAAATTTGCTAACTTCTTAAACGACTTAAATATTTTAAAACAAATTAATTAAAAACTGTTATAAATAATTAAAAAATTATTATAAATATTTAAAAATTATTTTTAATATTATAAAAAATTGCTAAGAAAATGTTATACAGTATTTTTAAAAACTGTATTATAAAAACAGTTTATAACATTTATAAAAACTATTTTGAATATATTATAAAAAAATATTTTAATGTTTTAACAATAATTTTAAAAACTGTTTTAAATAATTAAAAAAAACTATTATGAATATTTAAAAACTGTTTTGTAATGTTTTAAAAACTGTTTTTAATATTATACAAAATTGTTAAGAAAATGTTTTAAAAAATTTTTTAAAAACCATATTATAAAAATATTGTAAAAACTGTTTTTAACATTTTTACAAACTGTTTTGAATAAATTACAACAATTGTTTTAAACTTTTTAAAAACAAGTTCAAAAACTGTTTTAAATATTTAGAAAAACTGTTTTCAATATTTAGAAAACTATTTTGTAATGTTTTAAAAATGGTTTTTAATATTATAAAAAAATATTAAGAAAATGTTTTACAATTTTTTTTAAAAATCATATTATAAAAATATTGTGAAAACTATTTTAAATATTTTTAAAAACTGTTTTCAATATATTTTAAAAACTGTTTAAACTTTGTAAAAACAATTTCAAAATTTGTTTTAAATATTTAGAAAAACTATTTTGAATATTTAGAAAACAATTTTGTAATGTTTTAAAATTTGTTTTTAATATTATAAAAAATCGTTAAGAAAATGTTTCACAAATTTTTTTAAAAACTGAATTATAAAAATATTGTAAAAACTATTTTAAACATTTTGAAAAATCATTTTGAATATATTATAAAAACCGTTTTAAACCATTTTAAAAATAATTTTAAGATAATGTCATAAAAAATTTGTTATTAAAATGTTGTCTAAAAAATTTGTTTTGCCTCATTCGGTTGTTTGATGGAACAATGTGACAAAAACAACATTTATCTTGGCAAAATTTGTCATGGCAATATTTGCCCTGGTATGTACCAAACGGACCCTACGGGTTTGTGAATTTGTAAATTTGTCTGATAATAATTGAGGATAATTGTGTGATTAACAAATTTCTTAATTTTACCCCTCATTACGTTAAAGTAAACATACTAATTTAGGGATTACATTGAGACAAAATAAAGTATAGGGACCATTTAAAAACTGGAGGCATAGTTTATGAACTAAATGTATAAAAAAAATTAATGATGTTAGACTCTAGCATAAAAAGCTCGAAATATGTTAAAGATATTAGCAAAGTGGGGGATAAGTTAAATAACACTTTAAAAAGTGAGGGTTCAATCAAAAAGCCTTTCACATAATGTATTAGCCTTGAACTAAAAATATTTTGATTAATTATTAGAGTTAATTATACTTCCTCCCTGAATATTATACCCTTTTTCATTTTACTATTTGAAGTTTCATTTTCATCATTTAACCCCATGAACTTCCTAAACGACTACAACAAACCACCTACCGTTAACACCATTAATTTTTGGACGGAAAGGCGTGTCATGTGCCATGCACATGAGGGTATTTTTGTCCAAAATAATATAAATGTTAAAAAATAAAAATAAAAATAACAGAATAAGTCATTTAAAAAATATTCAGAAATCTGAAAATTATAGAAAATAGTTAAAATTTTGCAAATTACATAAAATATTTTAAAAATCTCAAAATCATGAAAATAAATATAAATTAAATAAATCATTTAAAATATCTAAAAAAACATTTTTTTTCCAATGAAATTCGAAAATAATAGCAAAAAACATATTTCAAAGTTTATAGATTAAAATATGAACGACACTGGAAAAAACTTCTAAAAAACTGAAAATAATAGAGCCTTTAAAACTCTAAAAATAATAGGAAAAACATTTGTAAAGTGTGAAAAATATTGAAAAAGAACTATAATAAATCCAGAAATAATAATAAAAAAAATTTAAATTATTGTTAAACTTAAAAAAAGATAGTATATAAAGCTTCTAAAAATATTTGATTTTTTTTTAATTCTGCAAATAATAGAAAGACATTTTAAAAATATACAAAACATTTTAAAAAGTTTGAATAAAACTGAATTTAAAAAAATATATCGAAAAAGACCTTTGAAGAATCTATAAATAGTAGAAAAACATTTCAACAATTCGAATGTGCTGAAAAAACCTTTTAAAAAGTCTGAAGACAATAGAAAAACATTTTAAAAGTAAGAACAATATTTATTAAAAAGTTTATAAAAATCCTGAAAAAAAATATAAAATTCATTTTTCCAGAAAAACTGTTTTCCAGCAAACAAAAATATATTTTTCAAGAAAAAAATGATTTCCAAACAAAAAAAATTGATCTCCAGCATAAAAAAAAAACAATAAAAAAATTATTTCAAGCAAAAAAAATTATTTGTAGCAAAATAAAAACTATTTTATTTTCAACAAAAAAATATATCCAGGAAACAAAATTTATTCCCAACAAATAAAAAATTAATTTCCAAAATAAAAAACCTGATTTAGGTTAAAAATGAATTTCGCAGAATTAAAAAATCCAGCAAAAAAAAAAATAACCCTGAAAATTAAAAAAAAAAAATCAACCCAAGAAAACAATTTTCCTGCAATAGGAAAATATAATCCGAGCTAAATAAATTCCAAATTCCCAATACAATAAGAATACATCTTCCAACAAATAAAAACATTTTCAGTAAAACAAATAAAAACAAACTTCCAACAAAAAATCCAACAAAAAAAAAAAGCATTCCCTTTTAACACCACTTTTTTCCCTTCCACAATACCCGTTTCATCCAATTCAAAATAAGCCCTAGCTTCAATACCCATTTCCCTTCTCATTAAACTGACAAAAATAAAAAATAAAAAAATCCAAGAAACACATACCTAGATTCAATACCCATTTTGTATGTGTTTTCGTGTGTGTTTGTGCAGCGCATGTGTGTAGATCTATGTTCGTGTGTTTTCACGTGTGTGCGGAGAGACGATAGAGGATGGTTGCCGTGAGTGAGAGAGAGAGAGTGATTTTTAGGGATTTTTTTCTTTTATAACGTATGTAATTAAAATACAAAAATACTTCTTTAAAAAGCCATGTCATACACAACCCACTTTTTCATCCAAAAATGAACAGTGTTAACAATAGGAGATTACTTGTAGTCGTTTAAGAACGGGATAAAGTGAAAAACGGGATAAAATTCAAGGGAAAGTGTAATTAACCATAATTATTAACTATTAATAATTTTTTTATTTACCAATAATTTAAAAAATATCTATGATGTAGTTCTCTTTGATATTCATATTACTGCCACCGCCTCACCAACTCAAAAGTGATTTTTTCAGATCTAAAGACGACTTCTATTTTGCAAAGAACCAAAGCTGCATATAGTCATAGTTGTTTTAAGAAATTACTACAGTTACCTGCTTGTGTTTACATGTTTTCATTTATTTTTTTTATCAATTTCATCAGTTCATTTTTATTTTTATTAAGATCGGTCTTTAACATAAAAAAAACTATACATTACACAGAAAAGGCACTACAATTCTCCTCAAATAAATCACCCCTAATTATGAGTAGAAATTACTATAATTTGCAAAACGCAAATAAGTTGTGCATGTGTAATAGACTCAAAACACAATAATTAATTATTACTTATTTTATTAAAGAGACTACACTTAGATTTCTATTTTGCTAGATAGAAACTGGCTAACCATATTCCTAAGCTGAAACCTAAACATTTTGCTTACACTGCAGAAAGGAAACCATCAAACAAAGAAAACAAAACTTCCTAAGGGAAAATTTTGCCCAAACAAAAAAACAGCCATTTACAAACCCACAGGTTACTTCTCTAACTCTAATCTAAAGATACTTATAATCCTTAACACATATAATGGCCATCTCTTACAAAACACTCCACAAAAAATCATTTCACAAACTGATGCACTAATATTTGATTGGTCACAAAATATGTCACACTTGTAGATGATTAAAACTTTATTCAATCAAATATTATTACTCTAGTTTGTGGAGTGTTTTGTGCGTTTAGCACTATTTTTTCGCAGAACTATTAGCCTCATATCCAAAGCCAGTGCCTCGTAGACCTTTAAGACATTTGTAGGAAATGTCATCAGTATGGAATAAGTGTAGGGACGGATAACAAACCCTAATTTCTCTGCTTGAAATTCAGTCAATAAATCAAGGGCATCGCATATAAAACAATCCTTCCTGGGATCCAAGCCATGCTTCCCAACAATGCTCATAATATCTAAAGTCGTGCTCTCCTGCAAGTCATATTAAAATGGGAGAATGACAAATAAATCCTATTTATTAAGAAAATAAATTAAGATTCTTATACAATCTTAATTTATATGGAGGTCATAGGATCGAGTCGCGGAAACAGTCTCTCTGCATATGCAGGGGTAAGGCCGCGTACATATACCCCCCCCCCCCCCCCCCCCCCCCCACCCACACACACACACAGAGGTACCCCGCAGTGGTGGGAGCCTCGTGCACTGGGTTTGCCTTTTATATAATCTTTTGATCTCACTCAAGTCATAAATGAGGGAAAAATAATATTTCAAGATACCACAAAACTCGAACCAAATGAGCACCAAATGAGGAAAAGGGGATAGTTGCTAGTACTCACTCGGTTCGAGTTCATGTATCCGAAATTGATAAATTCACATATAATGTTTGAGATTCAAGAAATGAATTCGCATCTGGTACTCAAACCCTCAACAGGTGTTAGATTTTATATGTAAATTTATCAAATTCGAAAAAATTCAGGATAGCACAAAACTCGAACCAAAACGTGCCCCTAAGAGAATGCAGAGAGAGAATTTGCTAGTAGTACCTTTAGTTCGAGGCCAGCACACAACAGTGGGGACAGAATCCATAAACTTTTCCTCGAATAGCAGTTCGCCGGACTTGATACTCCAAAGCCGTAAATTGAAGTCCTCTCCGCCTAAGTAGAAATGTGATTGCACTTAACCCAAATTTCTAAAAATTGATACAATAAAAAGTAAATGTGTCAAACTGTTCGTACCAGACATTACAAATCTCTCCGATGGGTCAACTCCAAGCTGTATGCGAGTATGGGAATTCACATTCCCTTCATAAGATTGTACAGCACCTCTCTGGATCATACGATGATCATAAAGCATAATCTGAAAATATAAATATTTTCAATGATTAACGCCCATATAACTGCACCTTTGGGCCTAGAGAGAGAATCTAAGAATGGACATTGATACAGATTTAAATACGAAATGAAGCACATAAACCAATAGTGCTGATAATGAAAATGTAGCATATGAATACAGCATCGACGCATTAATATGTAAGATATCTTTGAATGAATGCATGCATAATTAAACAGTAAAAAAAATTAAAATGCTAATAATTAAAAAAGAATTTTTATCATGAATCTATCCAACAATTTTTGTTTGCAATCTCATTTTGTTCTCAATATATCATATAAAAATTCACATGAGAAACTGAAAGGTTATGCCAAAGGGACATGTTTAGGCCCATTAATATGTAAGATATTTTTGAATGAATGCATGCCTAATTAAACAGTAAAAAAAATTAAAATGCTAATAATTAAGAAAGAATTTTTATCATGAATCTATCCAACAATTTTTGTTTGCAATCTCATTTTGTTCTCAATATATCATATAAAAATTCACATGAGAAACTGAAAGGTTAAGCCAAAGGGACATGTTTAGGACCAGAATCAAGCAAAATACCGTTATGACATGTTGAGTGTAACTAATTTGATCAAAAAAAGTCCAAAAGTACCACATTAGAACTATTGGACCCTCGAGAGTCGAGAGAACTTGAGCGAGGACCTTTTGAAGGTTAAGTCATGGGATAGGGCTTATGGAACCTCGATTGGGCTTCAGGTTCACAACTACATATCAACGTGTGATTTGTGTAGTACGTGCGTGCGCGCGCGAGAGAGAGAGAGAGAGGTGAATGGGAGACAAAAGATACAAAAATAGTATGCGAGAGATGCAAAGTATGGCTACTATGGTTACCAATAAATTAGAAATTCATTGTAAAGAACACTAATATAAATCTAGAATCAAAATTATATCCTAAAAATAATGCATCCACATAATAAAACATACGGTATGGGTTTATGTAGGACGATTCGCGGCTGAGATTGACCCAAGCTTTGTCATCCACAGATCAAAACATGTCTCCTGATCATGGTTCAAAGTCGCGGTATCGGTGTACGACTCGGACCCCCAACTTTCAACTCGGTCTGGGTATCGGTCGGTACGGAATGATACGCAATTTAGAGAGCCTAAAAAAATTTGAAAAAAATATTTAAAATTTTATAAAAATAAGAGTAATATTATTGATTACTTAGATAAGTACAAAACCATCATTTAGTATGCATAGGATTGTGTAATAGCTTATACTGACGTGTGTCGCTCTTGTTAGCTGTATTTCATAATAGTTTAGTAATAAGTAAGCAAAACGATTAAATTAGACATAAAAGTATATAAAAAATAGTAAATAGAAGTTAAATATATTGTTTCATTAATGTATTAATTAATAATCAAGTAAATATTAATACTTAATTAATATATTCGATAATACATAAAATATTTTAATTAAATAATAGTACATTTTAAGGAGAGATAATGATACATTTTAATATATATAAAGTTAATAGCGATACATCTTTTCATGTATATTTTAAGTAAATAAAGACTGTTTAAACACAATGATATATATTTAATGTATTTTTAATTAAGATATATACATTATCACTTATATGGTAAGGATTTAATTAAACCATAATTAACATGACGAAATTGATAGAAGTAGTACAAATTTAATGACTTTTGTAATTACAATAAAATTTATAATTAGTTGTCCAATATTGTCCGAGATGACTGAGATCGCGCCGATATTGTCCGAGACGACCGAGATCGTGCCGATATCGTCTGAGTTGATCGAGATCTCGCCGATACGGTCTGATTTGAGCCAAAAATGCCTATTTGAAACCAAGTCACAACTCGGCCGAGTTGACTCGATATCGGCCAACACTTTGAACCATGTCCTGATAATGCCCGTGGCATTTTTCTCAATGGTCAGCGATCTTGTTTCTGTAATACATGTTTGAAGAGACAGATGCACATCTGATAAATTTTAGAAATGGAACAAAGAAAAAAAAAAGTTCAAATAGACCTTTTCATCACTAGAAAAATATTGATTATGTGTATGTGTAAGGTTATCCGAAAGAAAGCTTAACCTCATAACATAACAACATAGGATAGTGGTGTTGAAATAAACATTAAAAAGTCAAATATGTGAAAAAGAGAAGATTAGCCCACAAACTAGGTAGTGGAACTTAAAAGAAGTGTTAAGAAAAAATATGAAGTACTAAAGAGACACTAAATGTCAGATGATGTGGGCGCAAAATCGATTACAACACATCAACATTTAATACTTAGGGCAAAACACACTCAATGGCTATTTTTATTCTCAAAGAAATAGTGTATACAATGCAAGGGAACATTCTCTTTTATACACTCAAAAATGAATGCTCCAAACCAACTAGTGATGTCATGGGTAACATCATGGTGGTAGTGACACAAGATATGGCGTCACTAAAAGTAACGACAATCTAGTACAAAATAAAGTCTATAAAGACAACCATATATACTCATGCTCCGGCACGCGCGCGCACACACACCTCCTCTTCTCTTGAGAAGTGGCCATATAGTCCTTATATTAGCAATAGAAGTTAGGGTCCACGTGCTAGAGGGTGACCATGGTGATCCCAATGTCATCAATCTCGCGCTGACCAAGTCAACGGGCAAGGAATCGGGTGTAGTCGTTGAGAGAAGGTATCATGCTCATAATCAACTAAGCCTTCTCATCCCACAAGATCAACAAGAGAGCGACCCGGATGACCCTCAACCAGGGAACTTCTGAAAAAATCCATGTATGTGACGTAACTAGATAAAATGGCACACAAGAACAAGCACAAGATGAATATAACTTCTCCCTTTACTATATGATATCCCCAAATGGGGTGAATACAAGTCTATGGAAGTGTGCACCTAGGTCAACACGCCTCACGGGAAAACAGACCTAAAAGGACATCTAGAAACATCTAAAACTAACTATTTATAAAAATTCATGGGGCATATGAAGACTGAGGAGGAGGGCCTCTACAGGGACGAGCTTGTTGAGCACCTGCACAGGGGTCGGGAATGGTGGGCCCACCCACTGAGCTCCAATGGTCGTGCCTCCTCCCATCGGAGCCTTGCCTTTATCGCAAACATGGTGGAATCCCCTCCTGTCAGTTGTTGGGCCCTCCTCGATGAGGGGTTGGGGGAGCTGCGTCAGAGGGCTGCTATGTAAAGGGAGAACTCTAGATTTGGACGGGAATGGGTCGGCCATGGTGGTCGGGCCAAGTGGGGGTATTGGTCATGCACATATGGCTAAGAGAGGTTGCACGAGGTCGGTGATTTTAATGGTGAGACCAAGAAGGGCAGCCTCCATAGTTGTCGTGCGTCGATCCATTCTACCTTAGTTGCATTTCTTGGGCACCACATTGATTGTTGTAATGATTTACAACTGGAGGTGAATTGGGGTCTGAAACCAATTTGACGTAACTACATAAAATGGAACACAATAGCAAGCACAAGATGAATAAAACTTCTCTCTCTTGGCTATAAGACATCCCCAAGTGGGGAAACAAACCTCATTTATGCGCCTCCAATAATTTATGTTCAGTTTTTCGAAAAATCACTTCAAGATTATTTGACATCCATGCAGACCCAAAAGAAGGCAAGGCTTCCCATAAAACAAAATTGAGAGCTCAAAAATAAGAAGAGGAGGGTCTAGAGAGAGAGAGAGAGAGAGCCGAGGCGTAAGCCTCTTCTTTGGAACTTGATGCTATATCGAGAATTGTCACCAACTCGCCTTGAGGCGTACTGGTGTGACGAGTGCCTTGGGATGGGGCACAATTTCGAATTTGACCCTTACGGGATATTTCCCTATTTGAATCGTGTCTATCTTTATTAGTATTTTTTTTCTATGTTGTTATTTTTTGCTTTAATTTGATATTTAGGTGATGTAAGCCCTATCTTATAAAGGGTTAGTTTTACATATTTATAGTTGTCCTTATAGGTCTTTCCCCCGTTTTAGTTTGTTGTCCTAGGTGCACACTTCCCTAGGTTATAAATAGAGTCATTTTACATAATTATACACACACCATTCTTAATTAGTGATGTTGATTTTAGGCCTATTTGATAATGATGATGTGATCCGAAACACTATTTATTGTGTTCGTTATATTCATTATCAATCTTTTTGACATGACAGTTGTTTTACATTACTTTTGTTGTTTTATTAATACTTTCTACGATACTTTGTTGATTTTCTTTTTATCAAGTTGAAGCTTGTGCCTTCATGCTCCTTAAGGCGCTTATGCCTCACCTCGCATCGTTGCGATAATGATTATGTTATGAAAGATGTAGTGAGGCAATATATATTAAGTGTTGTGTTATGTTATTATGTTATTGCGAGCTTCGTATGTTTGGGCACTCCACAGACTTTCAGGATTTAATTTTTATTAGTCAAGGACTTCATGTTATCGAGTGCATATGTGGTCAGGGATTGATATCTTAGTTAATTTTATGGCATGTTATTATTATTATGACGACAACAACGGCGACGAGGACGAGGATGATGATGATGATGTGCAAGTTTAATTATATTTATGTGGTGATTGATGATTTTGGCAAGGTCTTCTTAGTGGAGGTCACAGCCATAGCACAACTAAAATGGATGTGTGAGGGTAGACAACTGTCACACCGAGGCCTAAGTATGCTGGTGCTCGACGCATGATTGTCAATAAAATAGGGAAAGCCTAATTCATGAAAAAAATATTGAATACACGTAGAGACATTTTATTAAGATGAATCAAAACAAGTTGAGTAATTCTTACATAAGAAGTACTTCGAACTATTTTGTTAATAAGAAGCCTAATTGCAAAGTCTGCACTAATTTCTTATTTGTAACTAACGAGCGGGTAGTTTTTAAATTTTACCGAAAGTTAAAAGCATTCAAGCCTTTTGTCCTTTAATCTATAGTATACAAAACCATAAGGAAATATTACATAAAACAATGTCTATGATTCTTCAATTTAATTGACAACTTATGTCAGATAATTGCCCCCTTGCTAGAGATGGGATATTGGAATATGTGGTACAAGTACAGATAAAAAAAAATATACAAGGAACAAACACAAACCGATCCATCCATGGAGCTTCCCAAAAAGTATTGATCATACAGATCAAGTGATGCCAAACTACATTTTCAAAACCAGATGAAATGTTATAATGCAAAAAAATATATAAATAATCTAAACAAGCCAATCGAAATTCCACTAACCAGGAAATAGATGAAGGCATAGAAATCGTACAAGAGTGACATAAGTTTCCCTTGAGCTGCATAGCATCAGGTTAAGATTCCTCAGGCAACATATGGTTATCTATGGTCTATTCGACAGTTTTCATAATTAGACAATTAAGAGAATAATTACATGATGAAATATTATTACTACTCTTATCCCAGTTGTGCAACAAATCAACATTACAAGTTGAAAACAGGTTTTTGTTGGGATGGGAGAGGGGGAAGGGGGACAAGAGAAAATACTAGAGGAAGTAAAAATTAGATTCTAGGAAAGAAAAATGAAAAAAAAAAGAGGAAACATACCTCAAACCATTGTTTAGAAAAATTTTGAGCCGTTCTACTTGAAGGCTCATTTGCGTTACGAGAAGGGTGAGGAATTCGATGTCTAGTAAATCTAGTAGAAAATCCTTCTGGTTTCTGGCGAGCATCAACTGTCACAATTGCTCCATTTCTCAGTCCACACAAAACAATATTGCCCTGGAACAAGATAAAAATTCACTATGTTGCGAACATATGGGCCTAGTTGGCAGAGAATAGAGAATGGACAAGCTATTCTTGTTTTACATGCTTAATGTCATTCATAGAAACTTCAATAACAAAACAAAACCTTAAAGGTTGTCTGAATTGGGAAATACTTCTAAAATTATTAGCATATCATGAACTTTACTGGTGTCATATGCATTTAAGAAAACAAGAATAGATAAAGACAACAAAATGGTACCAAATCAAGTACTCGTGTAGATAATGTCCAAGAACTTCATTTGTATCCCTTTAAACAATCTTAGTAGCATTTAATGGCCTAACTAGGTCCAAGCAATACAAAATATGTCAAGAAGAAAGGTGCAAATTCGGGCTCTATGGACCCACTTGGAACCTAGTGTATTGTCAAGTATAATGCCATGTTACTTTTAGGTTCATATGCTCATTTTATCAGTTGTAGGTTTTTCTATCAACTTGTTTTATTGAGTTGAGGGCAATTGGAAATGAAAAAATTATGGGCATGGTCCTATATTACAAGAGTAGTGGTTCACATATTTTACTTAGTTACGAGGACGAACTGAATTCTGCTAATGAACCTTCATGCATGTACACGGTTGTCAAAATGTGTAAATACATTCTTGGGGTATCTAAAACTAATATAAAAAATAAATCAACACAAATTATATGCAATATTAAGTATAAAATAATGTTTAAAGCATCAATCAATCCAAAATATAATCAAATGTTCATGGTATCATATTTCATAACATAATTCCAAAATGCAGTATTTTCTAATTTTTCCTCCGCAATGATAGCATTCTATATAAACATTAAAAAAAACGAGTAAATAATTTAACCAACTAATTGATATATATAATAATATACTCAGTGGTCACTGTAGAGGGGGCTTGAAGGTAATCCTGAGATTAGGGGTAATTCCCTAATTAAGTAATGGTGTTTGAGATTAAGCAACCGAGGCAGTTCGAGCGTAGCAACTCTGCGTGGCAACTCAGCGAGGCAGCTTAGCGTGGCAACTCATATTTTAGCTTGTTGTGTTAGTCATATTGTATCTTTGTTTATATTGACTGTAAGCTATAACGGTTGTAATGTTGTAACGAGAATAATAATGAGTTTTAGTGTGAGGTCAAACGGTACTCGCGAGAGACCAGGTCTGGCAGGGCCTGGAAGAGCTTTCATGCTCTATCGAACAACCTCGCCGTGGGAACTTTTGAGGGACTTGGTTTGGAGGATTGAGAAGTGAGGCACCGTTGGGTCTTGTCCTGAACATCTTAGATACACCTGGTAAAACACCGAAGGACCCTGGCCGTGAAACCTCGGGCGAAGCAGCTTGGAGTTCCATCGGACGTTGAGTTGTGAACCAAACAGCCCTCTACTTAATGTCACGTCTACTGTAGGTGATGTCACTAGCCAGCTAAACAATGTCAAACTTGTACTTGAGTAAACCACCGTGGTATTTGGGGCTGTCAGGCAGTTGGTGAGCCACCTCTGCGACAACAGCCCCCTGACACACAGTGGCTAGGCAAAAGGCATGTCTTGGCATTTAATGTTTATGACGTGGAGACAACTAGTGCATCAGGCATTTAATGTTGTGACATAAAGTATGAGGGATGTCTTTCATAGTCTTTAATGACTGAATTGCCTCGGGGGGTGGTGTGGGGGGCTATTTAAGGACCCCAACCACCTTTGATAAGAAGATGATTTTTTGAGAGCTCAGGAGTTATTGCTAGAGAGAATACACATCAGAGAGAGTTATTACAAACCAGAGGGTTTACTCACTCACCATTGTTATTTATTACGAAGCTTTTAATACTTGACAGAGATTCTTGAGGGTGTTTGGTGTGTTTCTACCTGCCTACCAAGGTGTATCTAGGGTGCTTACTTCTCTCTCCCTCTAGCTAAGTTACTTCTAAGTTTCATTACCACTTTCTGAGTTATACACGAGAGATTTGCAAGTTTTAACTAAGTTTATCTTCATTCGGTTTGGGTTTGGGTTTGTGTCCTATCATTAATCCAAAGCTCTGGCCAAATTAGCTTATCATTACCATACTCAAATAGGGGTTACGCCTCCATCTCATCTAAACTACCCTCTTACAGTCACTATGGTCTATGTATTATAAAACACAGAATTTAATAATTTATACAATAATCATAACCACTAAGACCAAATATACTTATTATATACTAATATTATAATAATATAGTCACTTTGCACAACACACTAAGCCACACATAAATAAATAAATTTGTTGGGAATAAAAAACAAAGGAAGAAAATAGTAAATGAAAAAAGAGAGGAGGTTGCGAACAGGGAAAAATCAACCATCACCTAAATCAAAGAAGAAATAGAAAGGAGCAAGTGATCTAATTCGTAATTAGAAACCCTAGCAAAGTTGTTATGGCTTGTAAGTTCTTGTGCCTGTTTTTTTGAAACCCTCGTAACTTTGCTAAACCAAATCCCAAATCCCTTTTACGAACTCCCTCTGCTTACTCTATTCTTTTTTTTGGTTAAAAAAGCAAAGTGGTGTTGTTTAGCTGAAAAATAAAAAAAGTATGTATCGGCGATACGATACTATACATTAGATATGTACGTATCAGGCAATACTTACTTATTTATCACCGATACTTATAAAAAACGATACATCCACCGATATAACATGTTTTACCCTCGATACAATGCGATACGTCTGATGCGTATCGTGTATCGGCCAATATTGACAACATTACGATAGTCTAACTAGTGTAAGTGATGAAATGTGTGTGGGTGGGCCCCTATGGGTTGGTTGAATATAAAAAGTGTAGAGTAGGGACGGAGATATTTTGTAAGTCACTGATTTTTTAAAGATTATTAGATTATGAGTGATTAGGGTGTTTTCCATGTTTATTGGTGAGGAGAATTTCCCACTAATAAGCCGAACGAAACGCGCATCAGCAGAGACCAGTGACCGTCTGACTTCCAAGACCAGTCAGCCTTCGGTGCAAGAATACTGAACCAACTAACCACCAAAGAGACTAAACCGAAAAACCTCGTTCACAAGGACATAGGATCAGATGAAATACATTTGTCACGCTATCAATCGGCTTAAACCCCTATGGCCGGATGGACGAGGAACCCCAGCGGCCATTTTGACATAATCTATCGTGTGGCCTATCATTCAGGAGGTATTACTAAACCCGCTTAGCACATAAAAAGCACATGCCCAAGCAATGACCTCCACACACCGACCCCCACCCTGAGATGACGGGGGGGGGCTTGTCTAGCCTCAAGGGCTACCACATCCTCCACCAATAGCATGGTAGTTAATAGGGTTATGGGTTGCTAATAAAGCCATGGGAAGAATCACATAAGACATAGGCCAATTAACACACATTCATTGTAACATTCAGTTAAGATGAAGACTCCCCCTCTCTTTTTGCCAAGTGATCAAAGCAAGACCGAACCACGTATATTTTGGCGTTATTTCTTTCACTTAACTAATAAAAATCTAAGCTGTTAATTTTCACTCCACCATTTATCTTTACTTTCCTTTGCTTTGAGCAAGGCTAGTGGTATCCAAAAGGCCCTAGCCCTAGCCCTAGCCCCACCCTCTCTCTTGTAATCACTTTTAATTATAATACAAAAATGAATACAGATTTATGAGAGAAACCATAATATTTTGTGTATAAAGTGTATGTGTGTATTAAGTTTTCCGTTGCACCAAGTATTAAGCTTCTGGTTTTAAGGTGGTTTGCCAAATAGAAGCAGCATTTACATATACTTCCAGCTTTATAAATTCAATTGAAGAAAAGGGAGAGAGAGAGAGAGAGAGAGAGAAGCTCTCCTAAAATTTAATACGAGTGTCATACTATAAAAACTAGTAAAATCTTCGAACAACAGTAACTTCTACAATACTAATCAATATAGAAACACTATATTCCCATTTATCCAATTTTTAAAACATTTATGTCTCCTATAAAACTGGTAATTCTGTAATTTCAGTTAACTTGAATATATAAGCTGTCGTATTATGATTATCTTGCATATTTGAGATCAATTCAACTAAGCCTATGGGAACATATGTTTATAGTTCGACTCTTATACTTGTCGGACACTCAATTTCGAGATGTCTCCTAAAAAGAAAGAGCTCGTGAGAACGCTCGTCAATGGAAATTATAATGATCGCTTGATTCCAAAAGTGTAGTACAAGTCAACCACAATTTCCCAAGTAAGATATATTAATTGAAAGGGAACTTGAGCCTTCAATCAACATATATGATGAGGAGGAATATGCCCGATTAACTCAATATATTAAGGTGCATCAAAATCCTAGTTAAAGAATTCTAACCCTTCTTGTTCATTATAAATCTTTTTTTTTTATTAGTCACGTACATTATAAATCATTAGGTTGACATCTGAAATTTTCAAGGAGTTTCTATAAAAGGAAAGGGGGGGGGAGAACTCTTGCAGCATATTTTCTTGAATGTTAACAACTGACCATCTTCAAATTTAATTCCATTAAGGTCACTCCTCTTTAAGAAAGCGTCTAAAAGTTTTTTGGTTTCATCTTCTATCGATAATCAAAAGGTACAATTGCAATTCCTTAATTCAGTATCTTTCTCAGGCAAGCATTAGAGTGACACAAGACCAGAAGATGATAAGATTCTTTGTGGACTCCATTTCTACTGAGAAACTAAAAATCAGATTCACTTCATCTAGATGTTCAGTAAAAAAATTAATCTTGACTAACAATTACAGAATCAAAATCCCATATAATATTATGAACATCAATAGAATAATATGAGATGCAGGGATCACCAAAGAAACTGGGAATGGGGGAATGGAATAAACTTGAAAGGAAAAACTTGGTTCCGATTTACTCAATATAGGAAACAGGCATCGCTGGTATAAATTTAGATCAGTTTAATTTGAGAAATTCATTTACAACGTAAAAATTCAAAATTAACCTGATCATTACTCTTGGTTATAGTATGATTGTGACATTGAGAAGGGAAAGGATGAGTGTGTCACATCTTCAGTTTGCTGGTCATACTCAATTCACATAATAAAGGAAGATGAAGAGAAGAGAAGAAGAGAGAGAAGAGAGAAATCAGCCAAGAGGAAATGAATGAATGAATACCTTCATTATCCCCATCACATTCTATTTATATTTACAAGTTTCAGAAATTACATAAGCACCCTACATAGTTTAACTATAACATAACACACCATAACTATTACAAATAAGATCCGACAAC
This sequence comes from Sambucus nigra, assembly GCA_949130495.1. Taxonomy (NCBI): domain Eukaryota; kingdom Viridiplantae; phylum Streptophyta; class Magnoliopsida; order Dipsacales; family Adoxaceae; genus Sambucus; species Sambucus nigra. The sequence goes on from OX422222.1 coordinate 318,370,479, forward strand.
ACTCCCCCTCAAGGTGATGCAAAGATATCTATCATGTGCAGCTTGACCAACAAATGTTACAAACAAGTTTTGCTCATACAAAGAGGCATCAGCCACTTGATCAGTCGTGCTGACGTCCGAAGTACAAATCAATCCAAGACGAAGTTTTCCCTTGATAAAATGTCGATCAACTTCAATGTGCTTTGTCCCGGATTAAGGACAATACTAATGGCGAATTTGTTGTCACAATACAAATTCATTGGCTCAAGAACAGAGTAACCCAACTCATCTAACATGGTCCGTAGCCACATCAACTCGCACACTTCATGTGCCATGGATTTGAACTCTGCTTCTGCACTATACCTAGCAACTACAGACTATTTCTTGCTTCGCCATGAAACAAGATTACCTCCAACAAAAGTTCAATATCCTAAAGTGGATCGTCAATCGATGACCGACCCTAACAACTTAGCACCAGTGTAAACTTCAACATGTAAGTGACCATGTTATAAAAACAATATTCCCGGGGAAACTCTAGACTTCCGTTGAGAAATAAGCATTCCTTCCTTGGATCTGCACACTTTGATGCCAAGGAAGTATCTCAATAATCCGAGGTCTTTAACCTCAAATTTGTTCCTAAGAGTGTCTTCATTACTTGTATCTCTTTCGGATCATCACCAGTGATAGCAATATCATCAACATATACAATAAGTGCAGTGGTGTAATTTTGGTGCCTATTGATGAAGAGTGTATAATCCGCCTGACTCTGTGTACCCTACTCTTTTCACAGCACTGTTGAACCTCTCAAACCAAGTATGTGGAGACTGCTTAAGCGCATACAAGGCCTTATTTAGTTTGCACACTAAATCATGTCCATCGTCAAACTTGAAACCAAGAGGCATCATCATATACACTTCTTCCTCCAAATCGTCGCGAAAAAAGGCATTCTTTACACCCAACTGATGCAAGGGCAATTAGCTGCCGAGGAGAGAAGGAGTAGTATGGAGTTCATCTTGGCAACCGGAGCAAACATGTCCTCCTGATAATCAATCACGTATGTTTGAGTGAAGCCTTTTGCAACTAACCGTGCTTTATATCTCTCAGTTTTTCCATCAACTTGAAATTTAACTAAATATACCCATTTGCAACCTATTGGTTTCTTCCCTTTGGGCAGTGGAACAATATCCCAAGTATTATTCTTCTCAAGGACCTTCATTTCCTCGAACATGCCTTCCTTCCACTGGTTCTGACTAAGGGCATCTGAAACATTAGAAAAAATAGAAATAGACCATATAGAATATGTGAAAGCATGATACGTAGGAGATAAGGCATCATAGGATACAAACTGAGATATAGGATGTTTTGTACAATCACAAACACCCTTATGAAGAGCAATGGGGGCATAAAGATCGAGTGAAGGATTACCTCGATAGAGAGAGGCTTCTTGGTCCTGGGGTGAAATGGCTTGTTTTTCTCTCCTAGTATATACAAGTATCTCATTTGCCTATTACGAATCATTAGTGTTAGTAGTAATAAGCATAGGCTCCCCCTGAGAACGGGTAACGGAATGGGACATGGGTTCTCTATACTTATAATCTCCCATGTAAATAATCTCGAGTATTAAGGGAAAAAAAGGGAACCGACTCAAAGAATGTGACATCCATGGAGACAAACCGACGACAAGCAGTAGGATTATAACACCGATACCCCGTTTGAGTGGAAGAATACCCAAGAAACACACATCGGCCTGCCTTTGGATCCATTTTGTCCTTCTGATGATATATGTGAACATAGCAAACACAACCAAACACTTTGGGAGGAATAGTGAATGGAGGGGAGTGAGGGTATAAAATAAAGACCGGTGATAGATAGTCGAGAATCCTAGAGGGCATGCGATTGATTAAATACGTCGTGGTTAAGGTTGCATCATCTCAATATGATTTAGGTAACCCCATACCTATGAGAAAGGAACGACTCACCTCTGCAATATGACGATGTTTTCTTTCAACCACACCATTTTGTTATGGGGTACCAAAACATAAGGTTTAATGGACAATTCCATTATCAACAAAAAAAGAAGCAAGGTCACCATACATAAATTCCTCTCCATTATCGAATCGAAGGATCTTAAGGGGACAACCAAACTGAGTACACACCATCTTATGAAATGTTTAAAAAATGAAATGAACTTCACTTTTAGTTTTCATAAGATAAAGCCAAGTATAACGACTGAAGTCATCAACAAACACGACAAAGTATCGAAAACCAAGTAATAAAGTAATTGGTTCAAGACCCCACATATCAAAATGAACAAATTGTAACAAAGTTGTAGTTTTATTAATACTAATAGGATAGGGAAAACAACATTATTTTGCGAGAACACATGCTTCACAATTTAGCTCAAAAGGTGCAACAGATGCAAATTTTGAGAGTATAAGTTTTAAAACAGAATTAGGTAAATGTCCTAGTCTATTATGCCATCGCATAAACAAATCTTTATTGTGGCTAATATCCCTGGCACTAGTTTGATTTGCAACATAAGAAGATGGCCACGTGTCCAGCAAATACAAGCAATTGTCTTCACGTCCACTCCTAATCGCCTAACTCGTATCCAAGGCCTGAAAGACACAATGAGATGGAAAAAAAAGTTACATTACAATTCAAGCTTTTGGTCATGTGACTGACAGAGAGAAGATTATTGTTAAGCTTTCGAGCATGAAGAACAGATAGGGTAATATTATAAGAGACGGGAATTGTGCCCTTCCCCGCAATGGAAGAGATGCCATTCTAATCTTATCCCTACCAGAACACACACTGTAGGAGGAGAAACCGAATGTCATACCAGTCATGTGATCAGTAGCCCCTGAATCAATGATCCAAGGAAGCGCATCAAATGAAGCGGAAACATGATTTTCCGATGAGACGTGCCTATCTTAGCAAAATTTGAGGTTGAACTCTGATGAGAATCAAGTTGAGCTAACATCTGTCGGAGATACGAAACATCCTTCTGAGTGAATTGTTATGGCCAACGGACACGATCAGTAGGAGCTAGACGCTCATTAATTGTCGTATGCGTCGCAGATGGACCACGAAATGGGGTCGACCGAGCTCTAACATTTGACTGAGCTGTAAGAGGTCGGACATGGAGATTTCAGTATGTTTCCCAAGTATGATGAGTACGCCCATACTTCAACCTGCTCTTATCATCTTGCTTCCCCGCTCTTTAGGGAATGGGTCTATTCCATTGTCGGGTGGTGAGAACAAACTCTCAGATAAAGGCACTTTTGGCTCAAGCTTTGGATTTATAACTTTTTTCCTGCTTTCCTCAGTTTGGATATAATAAAAAACTTTCTTACAGAATTAGGTGCATGATAACTCCCCAAAACTTGCACCCTAGCATACGCATATTGTGACTGCAGACCACCCAAGAACTCATAGATGCGATTCCGTTCTACCATAGCTCGAAATGCTTTGACATCAGCTACACAAACTGGTATGTGGTTTTGGTAGTGGTCAACCTCTTCCCACTTGCCATGCAAAGTACGGTAATAGGTAGTAAAAGAAAGATCATCTTGCTTGAATTTTGTAATCTCTAGTTGAAGCTCATACAACTTAGCAAAATTACCAACGGATGAATACGTCTCTTCAACAGCATCCCATAACTCTTTAGTCGTTTTTACAAACAAGAACCCTTTCCTAATTTATGGTTGCATTGACTTTAACAATCATGTCATAACTGAAGCATTTTCAGTATTCTATTCTTTGAACTTAGGATCATTCTTGGTCGGGTACGTAACAGTTCCATCAATATAGTCAATCATTCTTCTACATGTGATATGAGTACACGCTAATTGAGCCCACTGTATATAATTGAGCCCACTGTGACAACAACTGCTTTATTTATGGTTAGAGATTTATAGATATGGTATTGTTTGATAAAGCATTGTTGGACAAGAGTTTGGTGGTAGGAATTAATGCTAGGTAGGGGCTTTTAGAGTTCTTACCAGGAAAAGTGGGATGCGGGCTTGGGGGATGACATTCAAATTACCTTGGGATGTCTCTAGGAGGGTATAGAGTTTGGAACCTTGGTGGTGGAAAAAGTGAGATAAATTTATTATAAGGGAGGAAATGCAGCTTTTTTAGGAGGTCAATTGATTTTAATTTGGCGGTGTGAATAGCCTTCCCATTTATTTCATGCCTTTAGAGGCTCCTAGGAAAGGTGACTAAAGTTCTCGATAGATTAATGATACTTCAAAGAAGAGGGAGCGAGGAAGGGTGTAGTATCCATTAGGTAAATTTGAAGTTGTTTTTCTGAAAATAAAAAAATAGAAGGGGTTGCGAATTGGCAATCTGTTAATCAGGAGTCGAGCTTTATTGAGCAAAGGCTTTGAAGATTACCCTTGGAACATAACTCCCATTGGTGTGATGTGGTTAGGATTAGGTGGCAATTGGATAAGAATTTCAAGGAATGGACAGGGGTTCATTCCGTAGCCCTTTTAAGGTTCTTTCTCAAGGCTTGAATTCTTTAGAGTGGGACAGGCTGTCAGTTCTCATGTCCGATTTTGGGAAGATATTTGGGAAAGAGACTTGATTGTGAACTCTTTGTTTCCTTTTTTTTTCCATTTGTCTTTAAATCATAATGTGTCCATTATTTATCTTCCTTTTTTTAACTCAAATGGGGTCTGCACTTGGAATATTTCCTTCAACAGGAAATTAAAGGATCAGGAAATTGAGGATTTTATAGACTTATTATCTTCAGTCAAGGGAATCCGATTATTGCTTGACAGTAAGGGTTTCACTTGTAAATCTTTCTTCAGAGCTTTGAGCAATTCAACCATCCTCCCTGTGTTTAAACTTTACAAAATGTTTTGAATATTTAATATTCCTTATTGAGCGAAAAGATTTAACATGGATTGTTACTTTAGGAAAGATTAATACATGAGATTTCTGCAAGAAATAAAGGCTGACATAATGCTTAAACCCCCAAAGGTGTTTACTATGCAAAGAGTAGGAGAGTTTGGACCACAAACTTATTAATTAATCTTTCACGCGGTATTTAAGGAGTAAAGTTTGTCAGAATTTGGTGTATCAGTAGCTGTGACGCACAGTGACGGACACATGACACATGACTCCACACGCTAACACGATATTTATAAAATTAGGTAGTACATGGACACGTTGGGGACACATAGACTGTTGCTCATATTTTTGTATTTACCACTAAGAGAAATATTAGTATTCCAATAGTTTAAGACTTATTATACTTCAATCCCTTTAATTAGAACGAATACATTTCAAAACAACAATTACATTTTGAGTCCCTTTTTTGTTGAGGGTAACTATATTTTACTCCCCGAAATGTGTTTGAGCATGTCCCAATGCGTCCGAGCATGTCAAAACGTGAAAATGTGCCAAGTCTATTGAGATCCATAAGGTTAGATATTATGCGGTGTCTATGGCTGGAACAGAAACCGACATAATTTTTGGTGAAGTGGAAGAAGATTAACAGCTCTTCTGAGACGGTGAAATTCATAGCTTCATTGTGCAGATCTTCGTTAAAAAGTTCTAGGGAGTTTACTATTGAATTTTTTCTATTGAACTGGAGGGAGGTTATAAGGATGTAAATTTCCTTTATTTTTGTTATGATGGTGAACTTCCTGTCCCCTTTTGAGTAATCCACATTTTATTAATAATATTATTATTTTCTTACAAAGGAAAGAAACTCGAATATAATAATGATTTAATTAAGAGTGCGGAAGCGTAAAACAAAGGATTTTTAACTACACAACAACAACATGGCAAAACGAGAAGGGTTTCTTATTTCTCTCTCTAGTCTCTCAATATCAAAATGCCAAAAGTGTTACAAAAAAAGGCCCTTTGGCTATTTATACTAAAAATACAAAAAGCAAAAAAAGAACTAAATAAAAAGAATGATAAAAAGCACGTTCCTATCCCTATGCTCCTGTATCACTCTCCCTCTCTTGAGAAGACTCCATATACTAATAGAAATTAGGGTCGATGTGCTGCACGGTGGCCTCAAATGATCCATAAATCCTCGGCCTCGGGACGGCCAACCCAACGAACCAAGTAACGCGTATAATCACTTGAAGATGAAGATACGAGCTCGGAGTCTAGAATTCCCTCAACGCGATCTACGTGAGAGCGGACCGGGTGGACCGTGGTCGGTGGAATGAGAATCGACGGAGCATGGGTTCCTCGGAATGGGGAAAGGTCTGCCACATTGAACGTGTGGTGCATACGGAACTCATCGGGAAGATCAACCTCATAGGCGTTCTGCCCACAAGCTCGGATAATAGGAAAAGGCCAAAATCAGCGCATAAGAGGTTTGGTACCCTTGCCCTGTCAACGCGCTTTCTGGAAGTATACCATGACTAGATCACTCGGGTGGAAGGAGACAAATCGGATGTGCTCATTGGCGGCCTCCTTATAAGAGGTATATATAGTCTGTAGGCGAGCGAGCACAACGGCCTAAATGGAAGTCAGGCGAGCAGCAAACTCCTCAGCAGAAGGACATGTAGGCACCGTCGGAGGCGCAAGGTCGATAGGCATAGTAGGGGACTGCCCTAATACAATCTGGAACGGGGAAAAACCGGTAAAACGGTTGACGGCGTTATTGAAGGCAAACTCGACCTGTGCTATCACTATGTCCAACCTACGGGGATGCTCCGAAGACAGACATCTCAATAGATCACCCACACTCCGATTTACTACCTCAGTCTGGCCATCCGTCTGGGGTGGAAAGGCGGTCGAGAACTGTAATTCTGTCCGTAAAAATTGCCGAAGTTGCCCTGTAAATCGTACGTCCCTGTCGGAGGTGATGCCACGTGGAACTCCGTGACGACGAATGATCTCGCGAAAATATAATAAAGCGACATGGGACGCATCCGTCGTGCGAGTGCAAGGGATGAAATGCGACATCTTAGAGAACCGATCTACCACAACAAGGATGGAATCATGGCCACTAAATGTACGAGGTAGCCCAATAATAAAATCCATCAAAACATCAGGAATCAGCAAGGGAGTATATAGACCCGCATTGGTGTGCTGGCCCTTGGTCGTCTGGCAAGTGTAGCAACGCCTAATGAAAGCGCTGGCATCCTTCTTCATTGTCGGCCAGTAAAATTGGTTCCTCAGCATCGCGTGAGTACGCGCCTATCCCAAATGGCCCGCCAATCCTCCCCCGTGGATCTCAGAAATGATCTTTTCCCGTAAGGAAGAAGATGGAATACATAAAGCAGTCCCTCAGTGTAGGAACCAACCCTGTAATAGATACTGACCCGAAGCACCATTGCCTTGCTAGCAAGCTGCAAAGATCGCTCAAAACTCTACATCAGTCGAATAAAGATCACGGACTTCATCAAACCCAAATATTTGACTCCTAAAAGTCACCAACCCGTGCGCTCTCCTGCTAAGGGCATCCGCCACCTGATTCTTCTTCCACGGTTTATATTGTAAATGAAAAGTGTAGCGCTAGAGGTAAGAAGTCCACTTAACGTGTCTGTCACTAACACGCAGCTGACTATGTAGGAAACGTAGAGCTTTATGATCGGACTTGATGACAAATTCCTTACGGAGGAGATAGGGCGACCAAAACTTCACCGTCTTTACAAACGCATAGAACTCGAGATCATATGTCGAATAATTGAGGGTGGCTCTGGTCAACTTCTGATTAAAGAAAGCGCGATCGGCTTCCCATTCTGGTGCAAAACAGTGTCCACCCCTATCTTGCAAGCATCGCAAGACAACTCAAACAGCTGATCGAAATTTGGTGATGCTAGAATAAGCGGCGGCGGCATCAACTCCTTGACGCGCATGAAGGCTTTATCTGCCTCGGGAGTCCACCGAAACTCAGCGCTCTAGGAAGAATTCATCAAGTCCGTGATAGGCGTCATGACAGTGTTGAATCCGGCTATAATGCGCCAATAAAACCGGCTAGGCCATGAAAGCTGCGGACCTGTGATACCGATGTGGGTGAGGGTCAATCCACTATTGCCCAAACCTTGGCATCATCCACCCTGATGCTGTCGTCGGAAACCATATAACCCAAGAACGTCACTGATGGTACCATAAAATCGCACTTCTTCAGCGTGAGGAAGAATCGCTCGGCTCGTAGGACCTCCAACACTTGAGCCACATGGCCAAAGTGCTCCTCCTCTGATCGACTATAAATCAGAATATCATCAAAATAAACGACCACAAATTTGCCCATGAAATGGCACAAGATGTGTCATCACCCTCATAAAGGTAGATGTGACATTGGAGAGGCCGAAAGGCATCACCGTCCACTCATATAGCCCGTCCTTCATCTTGAAGGCAGTCTTCCACTCATCCCCTCATCCCCTGGTTTCATGCGAATTTGGTGATAGCCACTCTTCAAATCTAGCTTGAAGAAAACCCTCGCACAATGGGCCTGGTCTAGCATATCCTCCAAACCTATACTTCATGGTAATCTTGTTAATAGCTCGGCTATCAACACACATTCGCTAACTTCCATCCTTCTTTGGCGCTAACAGGGCGGGTACCGCACAAGGAGACATACTCCTGAATATAGCCCTTGTCGCATAGTTCCGTAACCTGTCTCTACAACTCTGCGTGCCCCGTGGGCGACGTGTGATAATGGGGGAGATTGGGAAGCTGCGCCCCGGGGATAAAATCAATAGTATGATGTATATCCCGAAGAGGAAGAAGATCATCTAGAGGTGAACACACGACGTCGGTAAATAAAATCCAACAAACTCTGGAAGCGTGGGGGAACGGATGCCTCCGGAGTGGTAATGGGACTAATGAGAGCATAACATAATCCTGTCTCTGCGGCCTCTGTGACTAACTCCTCATGTGATACTACTAGGGCGGAGGATCGTGACATCGGGAATGATCGCATGGGGTGGAGGAGAAAGTTCCTTCCTTCATGCATAAACGAATAAGTGTTGGCTCGACCGTCGTGCGTGTTACGATGATTAAATTGGCATGGTCTTCCCAAAAGAAAGTGACATGCCCGCATATCCATCACGGCGCACAAGACCTCATCATAGTAGTCCCCAATAGAAAAAGCCGCTTGGCATTGTCGCTTAGGGGAAAGTGTGGCTCCACTACCCAACCACCCAATTCGGCACAAAGAGGCTAATGATTCCATGGGAAGTTTCAACTTGTCTACCATTTCTTGAGCCACCAAATTGTCGCTAGCTCCGCCATCAATGATTACCGTGCACAGCCTCCCTCTCGCGGTACAACGAGTAAAGAGAATACTCGTGCGGATCGACGTATCATCATTAGGAGGAGGTGATTGGGGGTCCATCGAAGTCGTGATCATAACGGTATGTGTGTAGGCGGTAGAAATATCGGCAAGTCTTGCTTGCGCCTGACAAATAGAGTCACGACGGCAGCAAATAGATTGAATGGTAGATAAAGGTACATCGGTAGGGATATAGAGAATGCCCAATGAGGTGCGCCCTTTGTATAAAGAGTTAGGGTTTGCAATTGGATCGGATTTTAGGATTTCTTGAGAATGAGGAAGGTAGGGCCTGTGACTTGATTTCTTTTGTGGAAATTGGTTGGGGTCTGTGAGGGGATGATTCTTGATGGATCGGGAGCAAACAAATTTGGTTCTAGGTCATGGGCAATACAATCTTGAAAATTCGGGTGGTTATCAATCGTCCCTGCTAGGCCTGTCAACGGGTCGGAGTCGGAGTCGGGTTTAGGGATATCCAGATCCGTGTAATCGGGTCTTCATCGGGTTCAGGTTCGGGTCCAGGTCCAGGTTTTCATCGGGTCTACAATATTGGATCCAGACCCGGATCCGTTCGGGTCTTCGGGTTCGGGTCCGGGTCTGGCCAAATATATACATTTATTTTATATTATCCCCCTTCTTTATTTTTTAATCTTAAATTAAAATATTTTGTAATGTATTGTAGAATATTATTAGATTAAATAAAACATATATTATTTATATTTATTATATACATAAATATATATTTATATATATATTACTTACATGTTATATTGATAAGATATATTTATAAATATATATAAATTTATAGTATATGTATATATATTTAAAAAATAATAATGTACAATCCGGGTCGGGACTTCAGGTTCGGGTCTTGTATAAGATTCAGACCCTACCCGTTTAATAAACAGGACTTCGGGTATTCGGGTATTCGGGTCTTGGGTCCAAAAAAATATGCTCAGACCCTATTATACGGATTGGGTCCGGGTAGGGTCCGGGTCCAGACCCGACCCATTGACAGGCCTAGTCCCTGCCATGCGGTTCGCCTGAGGAGACGTCGGTGCAGCTGTAATAGATCGGTCCGGCATATATGGGTTGTTGGCATGTCCAACCAGTGGTGTCGGTGGGGTTTCGTCAGATTCGGTGGACTTAGGGTGTTGGACTGCAATTTCGACAAGTTATGGTCAGCTCGTGTCGATCGGCGTTCGAAGGGAAGGATTGGGGTTTCATCGGGTGGCTGACGATGGGTTGGGTCAACAGTCCTCCTATCTGGGATTTGCAACAGTTTTCGGTGAAAATCAGCCCTTTCGAGGGGTCTTGTGACGGCTTCATCGGTGCTGGAGATTTCATGGATTGATTGGAGTTGGTCTATGTGTGAATTGGTTGAATTAGGGTTCTTGTTTGGAGTTAGGGTTTGGGAGGTAATTTTGGGGATGATCCGGGTCTCATTAGGATGAATCCAATTTGAGTCCCAATCTTCAATTAGCATGATTAATCCAAGAACAAACCACGCTCTGATACTAATTTGATGTAAAATTTTTTAACTACACAACAACAACAACATGAGAAAAGGAAGAAGGGTTTCTTATTTCTCTCTAGTCTCTCAATATCAAAATGGCAGAAGTGTTACAAAAGAGGGCCCTTTGGCTATTTATACTAAAGATACAAAAGGCTAAAAAAGAACAAAATAAAAAGAATGATAAAAAGGACGTTCGTGTCCCTATGCTCCTGCATTAAATAATATCTTTTTGTTGGTTTTTAATTGGACCCCTAATAAATGTTTTGGACTCAATCTGATCTATTTCTATCTGAAGCAAAGAGCGGCAGGTTGAAAAGTTCCCCAAAATTCTTTGCACAAATAATATAAACTAACCAGAACCTGATCAAGGGTCCACAATTATATAGCCATGAAGATAACTTCCACAGCAAACATACATGCAAATAAGGGTGCCATTATGGGGCGCTTAAGAACTCCTGTTGGGGTGCTTTATTCCATCAGTATTTTTTTGAAGTACATATATACTTTACCAGTAGGGAAGAAATTACCAAAAAAAAAAAAACTCAATATATAACTATACAGTATATTAACAAGTATATAACAATTCTTGTATATTTTTCTTTTTTCGGTTGAGAAGTTCATTTATTCCAATTTTTCCTTTGATGAAAATCCAAAGTTGCATTATTACGAACTAGTTCAACAATACTAAGACCAGCCCCACAATTTAATATACATTCAAGTCTCACCTTCCTCCCAAATGTAACTTCTAATAAAGTGTCTTAACAAGCTTTAATTATCTTAAAAATATATATCAATAACTTGAAGTGTAAAGGCCATATTTGAAGACACCAATTTTGGCCCGGGATTGAACCCTTCTCATTTGGAGTCTTGTATTCAACAATGTGTTATGTAAGGGATGATTTAATTCATTAACCTAATAACTTTTCTATAAAGTCCTGAATAATATATCCACAGGAAATCTTTTGTCTTTACTCGTCAGTAACTCTAGCTATGAGAGTGGAATTGATGATCGAATAATTTAAATAGTTCCAACACATTAAGCATTGAAGACTAGTATTTAAGGAATAGAACGGCATACATTTTGTATACACCCAAAACACATATTTCCCTCAAATCAAAATCAATTTAACAAGTCATAGTAAAGTTGCAATTGGTCTAAATTGCTATTTGAAAAACTTCCTCACATTTTTTTCTAATAATTATTCAATACAGTGAGAAGGTGGATGTGAAAGGAAAACTCAAAGATATGTTAATGTTGACAGTTACCGAATGATCAAGTTGTAATGACAAAATGTCGCTTTTACAACGACAAACCCACGATTGCGCTCCAGTTTCTATATTGACTAAGGCAGCTCCAAGATTGGTGCCTATACAAAATAATAAACAGATTTGAGATAAATGTATATCAACAAAACAATTATATTGCAAGTAATTTCACAAAAATTTCTCAACATTTTCTTATTTAACGTTTAGTCCAAGTTTTTTTTTTGTTCCAAAAAGTCCCTCGCCATATAAAACGCTCACAAACACTCTCTCTTCTCTTATCGTAAACCCCAAAACCCTTGACCCCTACACCCTAAACCATTTCCCCAAAATTTGAAAAAAAAACGCAAAAATAGACGAGGGGTTTTTTGGAACAAAAAAAATAAGGTGGACTATATGCAAAACGTATTATCTCCTAAGGAATAAACATTCATTGTCCCTAATATTAATAGGGCTTGTTGTCTGCAAATTTGAAGCATAGTTAATAACATCGATTTCAAAAAAATATTAACTGAACAGATAAAGAAAAATTAAAGAACGTGCCAATTACTGCGTGACTCCCACTAGAGTTGCAATCTGCAGTCCACACTGTGCAATCAAACGAAGTAAGCACCTGTATTCCTCTCCTTATTATGGGAATGCCTCGATTATACTCTAATGGTTCACTGAGGTTAAGACTATAGACAATCCCACCAGAAGTTTCTGATCCCAGAGTGGTTATCCTGTTTCTTTTTGTCAAGTCTTTCAAATGTGACAACAAAAGTGATATTTGTCTATTATTATATAGTGATAGACAGAGAGGTGATGAGTAAGAAGTGACCACCATGATCCAAAATTTTCATTCAAAGCTATTAATCAACTACAAGATGATTTATTAGATATCCGTATCTGTCCAAGATAAACCTTTACAAAGGGTGATTTTGACTTGGATGATGTAACCTTTAGTGGAGAATTTTAAGCATTCACCCAACGAAAAAGTACCAAAAGTCTAGAAAGAATCAAAAGGGCACCTTTAGTCTAATTATACCAATTATTAAGGTACCTAACTCAAAATAATAATAATGACGACTTTTTTTAAGAGACAATGGGTAGGAAAGAACCCAACAGCATGGTTGAGATGTTTAGCAAGTTGGCTAGCAAATAAAAGATTAAATAAAAAATTAGGGCAAAGCAAAATCAAAGAAAGAGTAATATTAGGAGAAAAACACGCATCCCCTTGCTATAGACTGAGAGTCATCCGCAATATGAACATACTGACAAATGGGAACGGTTGGCGAGGAAAGAATGGTTGACTCACCCGTCATGTGATCATTGACTCCGTAATAAAGAATCGATGTGGGCTTCACAGCTCCGGAGGGGATACGGCAAGTAATAGTGGTAGTGCGAGAAGAATCGACAGTGACCGATAGAGGAGCCGCCTGAGAACAAGTGGTAACAACAACTCTTTCATCCAAGACGAGCCAAACAGTCGGTTTTGTGCAAATTTCAATTTCAACTCTGAGCAGCGAGTTGGTAACAACAAACAAGCTCCCTATCACCAAAACGATATCCGAAAGAAAAATTACACCCAATGTTACCTGGCATGCGGATCGCTGCGGTATGCGAAAAAGGAACAGGAACGGAGAACGTTACTCTTTGCGAAACATGGTACAGTGGGGGTAGGCTTCTTCGGATTAACGAAATACATTTTACAAGGTCGGGAGCACTTTTTAGGATCACGTGTTGAAACATATATATATATATATATATATATATATTGTACACAAATACCAACAATTAGAAATAAGAACTTAAAAGGAACTTTAAGGTCTTATACTGTGGAGACTTGAAAAAGTGGAGAATGGGAGTCATTTAACATGAACACTATGAAAATATGTGCTCTACTTTTTGTTTTTGTTTTTTCTTTTTTTTTACCACACAGCTGTAAGTCATTTAAGGTGACCCCTTAAAAAAAGTCTTCCCGGTTCTTTATTAGCCATCCAGTTGTAAGTCATTTAAGGTTTAAGTGGGCTATTCACTGTTTTTAACTATATAAAATTCTACTGACACACTTTGTACAAAGTGCAAAAAAAAACACTTTGTACAGAATAAGAACTCCGTCAAGAAAGGACTCTTCACTGTGGGACATGGTCTGTTTCTCTCCCCACAAAATCCAAAGCAATTTCTTCCTCTCTGTTTCCCAAAAACGAATCTATTCAGCTATATGTTCTTCGATCTAATTTTGGTTGTATAACACCAAACCATAATCTCGTCTTTACTCTGTATTTTTTTTGCTCGCTACTGCTAATTTCTCTCAATGTTGGAGTACACGATCAAGATCGCTCATAATCCGCGATTGAGATCATGCATTCCAGATTGTAAGTCGCTAGGGCAGTGCGATTTCTGGTAACTCTGATTGCACCCATTCATAACTAGACTTGTAGCCAATTGAACCAGTGTACATTTTACGAATGAAAAAACATCTCTGTCAATATTCTAATCACCAAAATATCTCACAATGGTCCAAAATTGACCAAACAACAATATGAAATTTCCGGAGGACAGATTTGTCCAAAAAATAGCAAAGCACTCGCCAAATCATCAAGAACCTGTGGGAGGTGTGCAAATTATCAAACTACCACACAAATGGCTGGAGACACAGAAATATCCAAACGAACGCTACCAAAAAGCCTCGCAGACACACAAAAAACAAAGAAGCACTTACTGCATTAAACCAAGAAAGCAAATCCTAAAATGGAAAAAAGCCGAGGCAGAGCCTCAAGAACTATAGCTGGACCCCTTGAAATAGAGTAGCGACCTGCCTGGAGCCAAGAAGAGAGGGTCACACCTTCCTAAAAGACCAAGAGAGAGGTGAGATCAAGTCCGGTTAGGAAACCAGACTTGGAGATGTTCGCCTAGGTGAAGGAGGCCAAAAACAAGAGTGGCAAGTGGCAAACAAGGAGAAATGGAGGCCGACTAGGGCAGATGTGTGATCGGAGGTTAGAGGGTGAGGTAGGAGGCTGATGGGTGTTACTCTGACCCGGGGGGGGGGGGGGGGGGGGGGGGGGGGGGGGGGCGGGGAGGGGGAGAGAAATCTAGGGTTGGGTTTGTTGATGCAAGAGAGAGACATTTAGGGTTTGGGTCTGGATTTGATACCAAGAAGAATTTTGTGATGCGATGGCTTACTATATTGGGGAGCCCAATAATTGTATCAATACTAAAAAATATTACATTTGTAAAAGTATCTAAAGACAACGAAGCTAAGCCTACAAAACTAAGGCCCAAAACACTCCCAATACAAAAGGGAAAATACTAAAATAACATGAAATCCAACAATAATAATAGATTTTTCCATCTCAACACTAGAAACAAAACCTTGCGGTCAAACGACTTTGCTTTGCCACAAGGGGAGAATCTTTTGCTATAAAAAATATCTATTTGTTCCACGAAATAACCAAGAAAGATGACTATATCAATGATTAAATTTGGTAATTTCCTTTAGACCAGAATACCATCGGTCAAAGGGACTGGAAAGTATTAGAAATGGCTTTTGAGGCTGATGTCTCCTTTGTCTAATGCTAGCTAGAATCTATGTAACTGACCTAGATTGCGTATCAAGCATTGGAGGACTGGGGTACTCCTAAGGCCAAGGTCCTTCTAGGCACAGATGTTGAGGTCTGACATTTGATGAGTCCAAACTTGTCCTCAAGGTGTCAGCCACATGGTTGACACACTTGCCATGGGGTACGATGGAGTGCACGCGGGGTATAGCCAATATAACTCATAGCACTAGTAACATTAAATAATGAAAATACAATGAAAATACAATTTATTTTCAAACAACTATATGATCCATATTCCCACCATTTCCATCACCATCTCCAGGTTGGAGAAAGCTTGAATAAGCTTTTGGGGAAATTGCATATGATCATGGCAGTTGAGAAAATTGGGGAAAAAAATAATCATTTGCAAATGTGAGACAAACCCATATTATTCCAGCCCAACAAAATCCACATCCACATGTTTTGTCTCAAATTCTCAGTTGACCCATGATCCAACTTAACCCAATCAATAATCATTAGCTCCTTGGAAATATTATTTCTCTTCAACCCACGGTCGTTTCAGAGAACTCGTCCAAGGAATTGTTTGGGTTAAGGAGCACCATACGCCTTGGTTTGAGACAACTGCCCATCTTGGTTTGAGGGGAAAAAATTTATAGGTAATATCTATAGAGGCACAATGAGAATATGTTGTATTTTTTTGGGGTGAAATCATAATATGCCCACCTTACTTTGCTCTTCATATGTCGTATTAGAAAGAATTTTAAAACAATATACAAAAAATATAACGGGAGAGGAGAAGTTAGAGAAGCCAACCTGTGAGAGAGGGAGAGAGATTATACTCGCCTCAGATTTCTTCAAATCATCTCACGTAAGGTGCGAATCTGCTCGGATTTGATTCCACTTCTTCAGCAAGTGTGATTTCTCACAGATTCTAAAGTTTATTTGACTTGAGGTCACTTTTATTTTCATTTCCAGCTTGTTAGTGTTTTGAAAATTGAACGTTAGATTTTAAATATTAAATGTTGGGTTTGATAATTAAATGTTAAATTTGTTAATTGTTAGTTGTTAGGCTTAAAATTAGACTAATTGTCAATTGTTAAGGTTTGAATTTGAGTGGTTGATTAATTCCTACCATTTGTTAAAATAAAAGGTTTAAATGATTGTGTAATATAATACATTAGTAGTTTTCGTTATTTTCTTGTAGATATGCTTAGGCACTTAAAAAAATGCCTCAACATTGTCTCCCCCTTTGAGTGACCAAGATGACGTCATCCTATGGAAAAGCAAAAAATTCAAAAATAATTTTTTGAAGTCGGAGCTTGATCCAACAAAAATTATGTGTTCTAAACACAATTACTATTTAATATTCTCTCTTGAACTTAATGTTGAATGTTTGTAGTTAAGGATGGTGAAAAAAAAAATTATGAATCCACCAGCCCACCTTAACAAAAGCTTCTAGATCTGCCCTGGCTGCAACTCACCAAATTGGAGTCCACAGGTCCAACGTCTGGAGCATCGTCTTGCCCATATTCTTTGACATCAGCGGAGCGATACTTGCGCGCGAAACCGCATCGCACAGGATTAATGCCCATATGACTCTCCAAGTTCCGATCCTTGGCCCTTTTAAATTGCCAAAGGTCATTTTCCCTACATCGCCGCCGATGAAGTCCAGTCCCATTTGCTCATCACCCTATAAATATAAAACACAACCTTTTGGCTTGGGTCAAACTCGCCACAGTGAGAAGAAGCTCGCATGGAATGTCGGACACTTGAACCCCTAATGAGGGCCGCCAAAGAGGAGCAGACCCATTGGGGTTCAAGAACAAGGTAGAAAGTTCTAAGGGGCTATCGGCATCGTGGTGTTTGCCTCGACATCACCACCAGAAGCAACATTGTGCGACTCAATGATTTGTGAAGAACTCTCGCCTAAAGGGCAATTTGGGGAATGTATTCTTGACGTAAACGGTGTCAATGACACTCGAAGAAAACAACTCAAACAAGAGAGACTCTACTAAAAATATCTATTGATTGATTGATCCCTCAAATGATGGTGTGGTAGCAAAAAATATAAAGGGAATGGGAAACGTTCTAGAGGGCATATTTCGGTGACACCCCGCCTAATAAAATACCGGGCGATCAATTTTGTACCAAATTAAAACAGGAGTCTCATATGGTTCATTCTCAGCATCACTGTCGAAAACCAAATTAATTACTAATAACCTATTAGGCTGGCGTCAAAATTTTATTTAACTAATCTTTTTAATCAAACCATTCAAATAAAACATTCACACGGTTTATATATATATAACTGAAATGAAATAAAATAACCGAACACTCGGTTTAACATATTACAACCATAATGAATGCCGCACTAAAAGGCGGTAAAAGAATAGATAAATATAATTGGGCTTTCGGCCCGAGTGATACTACAATGCTTCCTAACTAGATCAAGAGAATGGAAGCGTCTAAAAGAAACCTA
The DNA here is from genome assembly GCA_949130495.1 of Sambucus nigra. Classification (NCBI taxonomy): domain Eukaryota; kingdom Viridiplantae; phylum Streptophyta; class Magnoliopsida; order Dipsacales; family Adoxaceae; genus Sambucus; species Sambucus nigra. Next base: position 318,388,508 of record OX422222.1, read on the forward strand.
CATGCATCCACAACTGCTGCAGCAAGCGTCTGACTCGAAGGAATCATCATCCAGGCGTCCCTGTGTCTGGACAGCTATATATATATATATATATATAGAGAGAGAGAGAGAGAAAAGAGGGGAAAAAAAGATAAACGGGTCAGAGCCCGAGTTGTAAAAATGTTTTGCAAGTACATAAACGCTTTATTTTTAAAATATGATTTCTCTCATATATAAATTGATATCGCACTCCCATGAGATACCCCTCACCCGTCTTCTAGTAGTGCACACCTATCACATTCTTTTAAATTAACCTAGTTAAGCTACCCTGCCTAACTAAACGATATCACCCAATCTCTAAAAATCCAAATTATCCCGAGGACTAAGGGCTAAACTTCTCCCCATTCTCAACACTGCGCTACGTTCGTGCGTGGGGTGTCTCGCGAAGCGAAATCCAAACAAGGAACCCCCCCGATACACTACTATTTGGCAATGTTGATCGTCGAGATCCATTAGGCCCTCAGCACATAACGCGTATAAATATATAGTTTGCATAAATATATATATACCTATCTCACTATAACATATTACTCATACTTACATAAATCTACCAGAAGGGGAATTACACCTTATATACATATGTTTACTTTATATACTATCTCATCTTCATATACAAGCAATATACTATGCTCAACGAATATAATTATACTTACTAAAATCACAAGCATAATAACCATCCCACCGAGCTATAACTAGAGGATGCAGTCTCATAGTGCCTATCTGAATCCGGGTTTACTCACTATACCACGATGCCAAGCCAGACTCTCTCATGGTCATGGTAAAAATACACAACGGTGGAGGCGGTCATGTTCCCTCTGCAAGTGGAGTACACACACATCTCACTCGTACGCAGGACGAGATGACCTGGGGATGTACTCTCCCTGCTCCTCAAGCCAGGGGATTCACCCACATCGCGCAACCTCCCCGGATCGCCCAAGAGAAAATATATATAATCAGCTATTCCAACCCTACGCCAAAGGAAAGCCCGTGGAACCAGCCTTCAAGATACAAATATACCGATCACACACAGATATATTTATATGTATCTTATTATATATACTGTAATCACATCGTATATATATTTATATCACTCCTCAATATGTATATGGCTATAATTGCCAACTCATATAGCAACAGCCAAAACCCGAATGTTCCCATTCGTAAAAGTATAAGTATTTATACACTTGAAATACTAAACTAAATAATTAACCTCTTACTTAAAAATATAACTCCCACCCTTTTAAGGATTTACTCTCTCCGATGCCGATTCGTAATAATTAAATAAGTGTACTCTCAACTTATTTTAAATCCTATAGGTATCGCGTAACCTATAATCATAGTCGTCAAACAACCCCATATAGCCTACTCGTGCATCTTTAGTCCATATCCTCAATTTCCCATCCTATTCGCATCCTAGGATTTACTCCAAATATATATGCGTTATATAACTATTTTCGACACGCATAATATAAATGTAATCGTCCACCGAAATATTTCCCCAAGTGTTACTAATCCCGAACACCCTTAGGAACCCCAAATATTTAACTCCCCCAATTTATTTTCCTCGAAACTATTCCTTTAACGACAAGCATTTGGCACTCTCTTATTCCCAAATAACTAGAAATACATTCCCCTAGTTGGATAATTATTTTCTCAAATAAACAAGCTGAAAACCATAAATTTGGGAATTTATCCCATTTAGATTAACTAAGCCGAAATTGCCAAAATATCTGTAGGGTCGATCGATCGACCCTTGGACATCGATCGATCGATCAAACAGGCAGCTTCTTCTCCAACCCCTGTTCCGGCCATTAACGAACCTCCAACCCTTTTTATCTCTTCTCCCAACCATATATAATCCCAACCAACTACATTTATTCAAAGAAAATAGGTTCTAATCATCCTAGAACCAAGAATCAACAACTAATTTCCGTAAATTTCTAAATTTCTCAAATTGAATATTAATCGAGTTTTATCCGTTTAATCTTCCGAAACACCCGTTTGATTCACGAAAACCCAATCCCAAAATCATATAGTTTGTTATTACCAATTATGATATGAGATTTATGCTCAAAATGAATAAAGCAAGTAAACACTTACCTCGGGGATAAAATCCGACGACCTCGAGCCGAATCCCGCGGAGTTTGGCCGAAAATCCCCTTTTTCTCTCATCTTTTCTCTCTTCCTTTCTTCCCTTCTTCTTTTCTCACTTTTTCTTCCTTTCTTTCACTCTCTCGTGCCTTATATAGGGATAAATAAGGGTTTGTCTCTTATAAACCCAAAAATGACTCGTTTACTCAATTACGAGTTCCTACTCGTCCAAAAATTCCCAGAACCCAAATACTACCCCCGGATACACTATTCTGACTAACTCGGCCATTCCAAAACCAACCGCGCACTCAAAATCTCCATCCGAGTCACTTAACCGCAATTCACTAATTATACCCCACACATCTCAATATGGGTTTTCCAATTAAAATGTTATCCTTCGTCGCTCCACCCAACTGCGACATGTAATTAAAATAATCCGACTTATTTACTTAATCCCAAATGTAAATGTAACACGCATCGGAAATCCTCTAATACTCATAAACTCTGAAAACTTTTTATAAGAGAAATTCCTCAAATCTCCAAATTACGCCCACTTAAGAAATTTTATTATCCCTAAAAGTGCGGGGTATTACATTCTCCCCTCCTTACAACGGAATTTTGTCCCCGAAATTCAGATACGACTGGTACTACCAACCTGGGATTACTATTCACATTTCATCTTGCACGCACAAGTCGAAAGGTACTAACCCATACTCTCGTTCGGTATCCACCATCTCAAGGCTTATTCTATCGCGCTAGCTTAACCAACCTCTAAATGTTAACACACCTCCTCGGTCGTAAGGTTAACTCTAATAACGACGAGTCGCACCTAGTGCTTCTATATCCGCCGCTCTAACGTCTCGAAAAGCCGATACTCTCGCTAACACTCTAAGCGTCCATTCATCTATTACAGGACATCGAATTTCCCTCGAAAAGGAAATTACACTAACGCTTGACTATTCCCGTCAGTCTTCTCACTTATCTTAGGTGTGCTAACTCTTATTGCACAAATATACTGGGATCATTGCATACCTCTTACGATGTTCCGTCCAACCCATTCCAAATCCATTGAGAACTGCCTCGCAGCATAACCTTCAGTTTATATAATACGCTTCTTTTACCTCAGGCGATATATAAAATCAACTTACCAAGGTGCCCATACACCTTTTACCTGTGCACGTCGGCAAAACTATTGTAAACGTCACACACGTAACACTCTCTAAAAACGGGCCTCACTTCCTCGGCCTGGTACTAACACATGGGTTTTCCTAACCCTAAAATTTCCAAACTTCAATCCTTCCTATACCTGGAAATTCAATTTTCCTTAAGATTAACCCGCCAATCTTCTAGTGGTTAACTCACAACTATCTCCTTATATCGGCGCCACTAGTCCTACTGGCTTTACTTCCCAATAATCCTAAGATCGATTCATTTCCCACCCACATGAGACGAGTACTATCCTAACTATGTCCTGAGTGCCCAAGACCCCTCTCAATTTCTGACATTTGCTCGGTTTCATGCGTGAGACGTCTCGCAACGTTACACTACTCCCTCGCATTATCGGTCATCGAGATATAATGGTCTAAGGCACACCAGCTGGATGTCCTAAATCCTACCTCGCTAACCTACTAACGTACTTCTATCACTATGTCCTTCCATTTTGGCTAAATGGAAAGTCTAACTAATCGGGGCGCCTACTCTCTGCAAAAATGTTACGAACATTCTACCCAAAACATACTACCTCCAAAATTTGCCTTCTATTCAAGGCCTGGCTATAAGCCTCAAATCACTTTCCTGCATCTGGCCTCACCCACATACTTGCTGTGAGAGGACCATTTCAGTGCTTTTCCATAGCACATCCACTTCCATAAGCATGTAATCATCCCACGGCTCTCAGTCCATAGTGTTTTCTCCACACTTAAGTGACTTATCATAAAAACTATCATCCTTGCATCCCGTAACATCTCTCCACTCCCGACGTCGTTAAGGTTCATGCGTGGAGTGTCTCACAAGCGAAATCCAAACAAGGAACCACTCCTATACACTACTGCTTAACTTTGTCGGTCGTGGAGGTCCGTTAGCTTTAAATATGCCACTGGGAAAATCCTATCCCACCTACCAACAAAATGTGGTCAGAACTCCTTCTTTCCAAGAGCCATACCACAAGCCGCTTGTACTAACACTAAGTCCTTGCGCAAATAACGACGAGCTTAACTCACAGCTTAACGATAAATCTTGCATACCTTAAATCATATATATAAGGTCGCCACGCACTCAAAGCATGATAATGAAACCTCTACTCGTCGAAGTTCCATCTGTTGCGCTAAAGCAAGACTATCTCTAGCGACCAAGACGACAAAACTCACTCGGGAATTTTATCAAACACTTGGTGTGCGGAAAACACCCAAGACCTTGTTCCCAAAATGAACTAGTGTGCAAACTCCCAATCGAATCAACCAAACATCAATGAAGAGACAATAAGAACATACAAGCAATCATCAAAGCAAAACAACAACGATATACCGTGGTTCACCCAAATTTGGGCTACATCCACCAAGGAGGATTTCTTCTTTCTATAGATAAATGGAGGAACCCAAAAGTTATACACACACACAATTTATCTCTCTTAGAAAGTCACTCACAACCTCACAAGAACTCACCCCTCAAATGGGAGCTCTATCTCTCTTTAGCTTTGATAACTCACAAAATAGCTCTCAAACTTGTCATCTATCAAAACCTAGAAATGACACTTGTATTTATATATTTGAGCCAAAATGGCAAATTTGTAAATAAATCAAAACTGAAAAAATAGGAGAGCCAAAATCAACAAACTCCACCTTGGCGATCCTGACGATCCAACCAATCTCTAGAATGCTGAAATTGAACCCGCTTGAAGACTGTCCGACCATCTACCAAGCTAATGCGATTCCCCCAGGCGATCCTCACGATCCAACCGAACTCGGAATGCAAACATCAAATCCGCTCTAAGATCATCCCGACATCTAACAAGCCAATACGCTCCACCCGACGCTAAGCCACCTCAAACTTCAACCATGAAGTGAGATACCGCAAGTCTTCACTCCAAGACTCCAAACGACTCCACCCGCCGAGGAACCAAGTTCTAAACTAAGAACTCCCCTGAATGCTTCCCATGTAACCATACGGTGAAGCTCGCTCCTCATGTAACCCGGTGAGTACACCCCCACACAATACATATAGCATACACCTTCTTTACACGAAACATTCAAACACATCAACACCATCTTCCACCTTGAGAAATAACCACGGATGAGAGGGAAAATTCCTCACCTCTCATACCCTCCAAATCTCACCCTCGAAAGATATACCAAGTCTTTGTCACGAAAAACTCCCGTTTGCCAATGCTCGCAAACAATAACTCATCGGCCTTCCTTGAACTAGCTACACACACCTCGAATCCATCACAGTCCTACACCTCCTCGATTCGAATCGGCCAATGCATGTGTGCAACTAAACCGGGTCAACATCACCCGTTGGCCATGGAGGGGGACTTCGATCCATCCCCTCCACTAGTAGGTATTCTCCCATCACTACCGTCTACTCTTACAAAGCTAGCACCCAATGTCTCCGCTTTGTTCACAAACGAGACATGCCTCGAATGTTCGATCACTTGTGCACACCGCTTCCTTGTCTTCCTCGAAGTTTGATTTAGACGATACAACCCCTCTCTCCCCTCTCCCCTCGCTAGGACCATACAACCGCGTGTGACTTTCAAGACTCCACCCGCCACCGACACCCGACAACCCTTGGAATCCAAACGGCTAATGGATATCAAATTCTTTCGCAACTTTGGGACATAGGCCACACCACCCAAAGTGCGTTCCACCCCATCGAACATCTTGAGTTTCACCGTCCCGACACCCTCAACGGAAACCTTCTCTCCGTTAGCCAAAGACATGGAACCTTTTCCATTTTCTGTGAAAGTCTGAAAATATTCCCTCTTGGAGCAAACGTGATCCGACGATCCCGAATCTAATATCCAATCATCTTGGGAAAGAGAGTTAACCTTGGAGATTGTGAGAAGTTCTCCAAGTTCATCTTCATAATTCGCACTCGCTACCGTTGCCCTCTCGGAATCAACCTTGCCCTTAACCTTGTCGATCCACAAAGGACATTCTCGGATCATATGACCCCATTCCCTGCACTTGTAGCATTTCGGCCCTTTACCACCAACTCCTCTCGATCTAGACCTACTACCGTCATTAAATCCCCGGTTGGAGTTCCTCCCGCCATTTTGCCCACCTCCATCTCTCGCCATAAGGCCTTCATTATGGGAATACCCGTCACCTCCACCTTCCTTCTTTCTCATCGTGACATGAGATTGAATATCTTGCACAACCTCGTTGCACCGGAGCGTAGACTTCCCAAACATGAGCGGGGTCACAAAATGCTCGTATGAATCGGGTAATGATGCAAGCAACAACAATGCTCGATCCTCCTCAATGAATTGAACGTCTATCCGGTTCAAGTCATTTATCAAGGCATTAAAAACGTTGATATGCTTCATCATATCCTCACCCTCCTTCATCTCAAGCTTGAAGAGTTTCTTCTTGAGGAACAATTTATTTGACAACGACTTTCCCAAATAAATCTCTTCAAGCTTATCCCACATGCCTTTAGCCGTGGTCTCCGCTATCACATTATTCAACACATCATCCGTGATAAGCATCTCAATACACGAAGCCGCTCTTTGATCAATGTCAATCCACTCGGCATCGGTCAAGCCTACCGGTCGTCCCTCTACCCCCAACAATGCTAATTGCAACCTCCGTTGGACAAGAACGCCTCGCATTCGTCTTTGCCATAACCCGAAATTGATCTTCTCATCAAAAGCCTTCATGTCCGTCTTCATTGAGCCACTTGATCCATAACTCGGATCCCATCTCTTAGAGACTCCGCTCGTAGAGGTTGATTCTCGAGTACTCTCCACATTTTCCGTCATTTGGAACAAAAACAAAAGCTATGCCAAAATTGCCAAAATTGATTCAACCTCGAACAAAAATACCGGGCAAACAATGCAACCAAAGCTCTGATACCACTTGTTGCGCTAAAGTAAGACTATCTCTAGCGACCAAGACGACAAAACTCACTCGGGAATTTTATCAAACACTTGGTGTGCGGAAAACACCCAAGACCTTGTTCCCAAAATGAACTAGTGTGCAAACTCCCAATCGAATCAACCAAACATCAATGAAGAGACAATAAGAACATACAAGCAATCATCAAAGCAAAACAACAACGATATACCGTGGTTCACCCAAATTTGGGCTACATCCACCAAGGAGGATTTCTTCTTTCTATAGATAAATGGAGGAACCCAAAAGTTATACACACACACAATTTATCTCTCTTAGAAAGTCACTCACAACCTCACAAGAACTCACCCCTCAAATGGGAGCTCTATCTCTCTTTAGCTTTGATAACTCACAAAATAGCTCTCAAACTTGTCCTCTATCAAAACCTAGAAATGACACTTGTATTTATAGATTTGAGCCAAAATGGCAAATTTGTAAATAAACCAAAACTGAAAAAATAGGAGAGCCAAAATCAACACCATCTTCCCATAATAAAAGCGAACTCAACCTGTATCCAGATGAGATATCGCAAAAACCTGTTCCACTCTGGAACCGCGGATACGATAGTCTTTCAATCATTAGCCTGCTATCGCTCCAATCCACTAAGAACATATTATACTCAAAATAATATCATACTCGTATATCACATACAAACAAGCAATACGAACCAAATATGAGCTCGACATACCAACACCCGTCTTCATAACGAACGAAGAAAGTTGAGCCCCGCTACCGCGGAAAAACACATAGACATACACTATATAATGTTATCTATACTACCAATAAACTCGAATCACACACACGAATCTAGGGTTAGCGAAATACCGCGACTCTATCTAGCCACGCAAAATTTACCTCCTTCCCTCCAAGGCAAAACTCATAACATTCTTGCCACTTGCCCTGGCTACTCCAAATGGTTCTCGGACATGGTACACTTGCCATAATTGAACCAAAAACTATTTTAATTAATGCCCCCTCTAGGCACCCTACTCTTGTCCTTCAACTCCTACTGGACAAGGACTAACCGTGTGGTTCTACACCCCACATTGCAACATTCCCCACTTCTGGCCACTCTACCCATGTTAAGTTCATCAGTATCTAGGACTCTATAGCCTCGATCCTGACAATCGCCTTCATAGTCCCCTTAGCTTCTTCGTCACAAGGAAACTCCACCACCGGTCTCAACAGCCTTGTTTCGATGAAGCCTTGTTTCGATGAATCCCGGGGTGGATGTCCACCAATGGGGTTCCACGAATACAAACAATCTCAGTCTTTATCCTCGGACTTAATTCTTTAACTCCTCCAGCTCCACCCTCATGGAAGCACTTAACATTCCCTGTATAAGAGGTACGACATTGCCCTTACATATACAAAAAGTCCGGGTATTGGCAACACTTACGAGTGACCCAATCATTTTACCAAAGAAGTCTCTCTCCATTGTACCTACCTTACTTCGGTACAAAGCTTACTTATCCTTATAACTCTTTATCCTCTAACCGATCCTTATGTGAAAAAATCCAGAAACTCCATTCTTTTCATTATTAATAAACCAAAGGAACTCGCGGTTAAAAGTATCCCTAAGATTCCTCTATGAGCAAAACATCTTGCTCCTTTCTACATGGTGACTACCATTCCCACCATTTCAATATTGCGCCCACGAGTGAAAAATTTTCCTCAAATTTTCACATAAGGGTATTTCCATACCCTGCTCTAAGCCAAAGCTCCCGAGCCTTCTACTTCCGTTGAATCTCGTTACACTTTCTTCGCATGACTTAACTTCAACTTGTGGTCCTTATCAAAGACCCTTCGAACCTTTCCCTAGTTTAACTTCACTGGGTAATTCAAATTCAGCACCACTCTTTACTATAGCGGTACGTGAATAGTTATAACTACCATACCTTAGTAATCGTTGCATGTTACAACTCTTAGCAAATGCCACCAAAGGAGTGACCTCAATTGCGGTCCTCGTCCCCAACTTCAATTTACAACTCCAACTAAGCCACGCCTCCTGCCACCCTCATCACGGCCTTCCTTAGACGGCTTCCTAGATCAGCACACGATTCTCGAACGAACACGCAAAAGATTTACTATAGTCTTACATAACAGCAGGAGGACGAAATCTCACATTAGGAATCAACAGTCCTAATCCTAAGGCTCTATATCAAATCGAGAGCAACGCTGAAAGCGTAGTACGTCCGCACAGATTCCCAAGGACACTAGAACCACATGCTCTAATACCATCTGTGACACCCCGCCTAATAAAATACCGGGCGATTAATCCTGTACCAAATTAAAACAGAAGTCTCATATGGTTTATTCTCAGCATCACTGTCGAAAACCAAATTAATTACTCATAACCTATTAGGCTGGCGTCAAAATTTTATTCAACTAATCTTTTTAATCAAACCATTCAAATAAAACATTCACACAGTTTATATATATATAACTGAAATGAAATAAAATAACCGAACACTCGGTTTAACATAATACAACCATAATGAATGCCGCACTAAAAGGCGGTAAAAGAATAGACATATACAATTGGGTTTTCGGCCCGAGTGATACTACAATGCTTCCTAACTAGATCAAAAGAATAGAAGCGTCTAAAAGAAACCTGCATGCATCCACAACTACTGCAGCAAGCGTCTGACTCGAAGGAATCTTCATCCAGGCGTCCCTGTGTCTGGACACCTCTATATATATATATATATATATATATATATATATATATATATAGATATATACACACACACATATAGCAAAAGAGGGGAAAAATAGATAAACGGGTCAGAGCCCGAGTTGTAAAAATGTTTTGCAAGTGCATAAATGCTTTATTTTTAAAATATGATTTCTCTCGTATATAAATTGGTATCGCACTCCCATGAGATACCCCTCACCCCTCTTCTAGTAGTGCACACCTATCGCATTCTTTTAAATTAACCTAGTTAAGCTGCCCTGCCTAACTAAACCATATCACCCAATCTCTAAAAATCCAAATTATCCCGAGCATTAAGGGCTAAACTTCTCCCAATTCTCAACACTGCGCTACGTTCGTACGTGGGGTGTCTCGTGAAGCGAAATCCAAACAAGAATCCCCCCGATACACTACTATTTGGCAATGTTGATCGTCGAGATCCATTAGGCCCTCAGCACATAACGCGTATAAAAATATGGTTCGCATAAATATATATATACCTATCTCACTATAACCTATAACTCATACTTACATAAATCCGGATATAAATCTACCGAAAGGGGAATTACACCTTATATACATATGTTTACTTTATATGCTATCTCATTTTCATATGCAAGCAATATACTATGCTCAACGAATATAATTATACTTACTAAAATCACAAGCATAATAACCATCCCACCGAGCTATAACTCGAGGATGAAGTCTCATAGTGCCTATCCGAATCCGGGTTTACTCGCTATACCACGATACCAAGCCAGACTCTCTCATGGTCATGGTAAAAATACACAACGGTGGAGGCGGTCATGTTCCCTCTGCAAGTGGAGTACACACACATCGCACTCGTACGCGGGACGAGATGACTTGGGGATATACTCTCCCTGCTCCTCAAGTCAGGGGATTCACCCACATCGCGCAACCTCCCCGGATCACCCTAGAGAAAATATATATAATCAGCTATTCCAACCCTACGCCAAATGAAAGCCCGTGGAACCAGCCTCCAAGATACAAATATACCAATCACACACAGATATATTTATACGTATCTTATTATATATACTGTAATCACATCGTATATATATCTATACCACTCCTCTATATGTATATGGCTATAATTGCCAACTCATATAGCAACAGCCAAAACCCGAATGTTCCCATTCGTAAAAGTATAAGTATTTATACACTTGAAATACTAAACTAAATAAGTATCCTCTTACTTAAAAATATAATTCCCACCTTAATCCCTTTTAAGGATTTACTCTCTCCAAATATCCTGATTCATAATAATTAAATAAGTGTACTCTCAACTTATTTTAAATCCTATAGGTATCGCGTAACCTATAATCATAGTCGTCAACCGACCCCGGATAGCCTACTCGTGCATCTTTAGTCCATATCCTCAATTTCCCATCCTATTCGCATCCTAGGATTTACTCCAAATATATAGGCGTTATATAACTATTTTCGACACGCATAATCACTGTTCTAAAAAACCCGCCTAGGCACGCCTAGGCTTGAGGGTTGGGGGAAACGCCCCGCCTTAAGATTTTGACGCCTTATGCTTGGTAAAACCCTTAAGGCGTACTTTTTCTCTAAAAACAACAATGCTTTAGTGAAACGATATCCCCTTTTAAAGATTTTTTTACAAACCGAACCATTATCTCATCCAAAATAATCAAATAGTATTTTTATTTGCAAATATTCAGACATATTTTTATGATATGTACAATTTTAGTATTTTAATAGCCTTGTTATGGTTAAAAAATATTAAAATATATTAAAAAGACTTAAACGCCTTTTCACGCCTTTTTACGCCAAGGCCCGCCTAGGCTTCTAAGGCTTAAGGCTTGGCCTCCACGCCTCGATCACGCCCCGCGTTTTTTAGAACCTTGCGCATAATATAAATGTAATCGTCCACCGAAATATTTCCCCAAGTGTTACTAATCCCGAACACCCTTAGGAACCCCAAATATTTAACTCCCCCAATTTATTTTCCTCGAAACTATTCCTTTAACGACAAACATTTGGCACTCTCTTATTTCCAAATAACTAGAAATAAATTCCCCTAGTTGGATAATTATTTTCTCAAATAAACAAGCTGAAAACCATAAATTTGGGAATTTATCCCATTTAGATTAACTAAGCCGAAATTGCCAAAATATCTGTAGGGTCAATCGATCGACCCTTGGACATCGATCGATCGATCAAACAGGGCAGCTTTCTCTCCAACCCCTGTTCCGGCCATTAACGAACCTCCAACCCTTTTTATCTCTTCTCCCAACCATATATAATCCCAACCAGCTACATTTATTCAAAGAAAATAGGTTCTAATCATCCTAGAACCAAGAATCAACAACTAATTTCCGTAAATTTCTAAATTTCTCAAATTGAATATTAACCGAGTTTTATCCGTTTAATCTTCCGAAACACCCGTTTGATTCACGAAAACCCAATCCCAAAATCATATAGTTTGTTATTACCAATTATGATATGAGATTTATGCTCAAAATGAATAAAGCAAGTAAACACTTGCCTCGTGGATAAAATCCGACGACCTCAAGCCGAATCCTGCGGAGTTGGGCCGGAAATCCCCTTTTTCTCTCCTCTTTTCTCTCTTCCTTTCTTCCCTTCTTCTTTTCTCTCTTTTTCTTCCTTTCTTTCACTCTCCCGTGCCTTATATAGGGAGATAAGGGTTTGTCCCTTATAAACCCAAAAATGACTCGTTTACTCAATTACGAGTTCCTACTGGTCCAAAAATTCCCAAAATCCAAATACTACCCTCGGATACACTATTCTGACTAACTCAGCCATTCCGAAACCAACCGCGCACTCGAAATCTCCATCCGAGTCACTTAACCGCAATTCACTAATTAAACCCCACACATCTCAATACGGGTTTTCCAATTAAAATGTTATCCTTCGTCGCTTCACCCAACTGTGACATGTAATTAAAATAATCCGACTTATTTACTTCATCCCAAAAGTAAATGTAACACGAATCGGAAATCCTCTAATACTCATAAACTCCGAAAATTATTGTTCAGAAAAATTCCTCAAATCTCCAAATTACGCCCACTTAAGAAATTTTATTATCCCTAAAAGTGCGGGGTATTACAATTTCTATCCACTAAAGGAAGATTATGTCATTCATGTGAGGTCATGGATGACATCATATGGGGATAAGCACACCCATGACAGCAGATGGTGTAGAACCTTCTTATTACTAAAAGTACCTGAGTATCCCTCAAAGTTCTAATAACTATGACTAAATTATTACAAGGGGAAATGACAGCAGAGGACAAAAATAAATATAAAGTGCCAAATAAGCCTGGCCTCAATTCTCCTTCACTTGAGGCAGGAAGGATCAATTTAAACGATAAATTGATTGTTTAAAAAAAATTGTTTTCACCAGACTCTTCATTTTCATCATCGTTTCTTCCATATTTCCGGTTCGGTTATCAGAAAGGTGTAAATTCTTTGTGACCATGGTTGTTTACACGAAGATACCTACACTAATGCTATAAAAAAGCATGGGATCAAGGAGTTATGTTCCGGTGAGGTGAGGCGCAGGCCTCAATTTGAACCATAAAAAACACTCAATGTTATCAAAAATAATACTAATAAAATTGCAAAATAATGTATCATGGCTATCATCACAAGAAAAGGTCCATAATCCATTTTACCAACACAATGGATAATGTATCATCATCAAATCACCACAAAAGTATCCATTAAATCATTAAAAAAAAGGTATCAGCATCATCAATTTATAATATATCATTTAGACCTATAAATTAAACATAATAACAGCATTATAACGTATTATATATATATATATATATATATATATATATACACACACGCACACATATGAAGTAAAAACAGTAAAATGATTACAATAATATATAAATTAAAAATAGAGTATGTATAACATAATAATTGAAATGCGACATTACAATTCTAATAATAATAGAACAGATTTATGTACAATTATATAAGTTGAACATATTATAACATAACAATAGCATTACAATATATTATTAAAAAAAATATTATAGCTAATTATGTATAAACTAAAAAATAATAAAAAAGAGCTTAAAATGAGGCTCAAGCCTCAACCGCCTCAAAGCCCCCTTAACCCTCAAGGCATCTAATCACCGCTTCGCATTGAGGTGTCACCTCAAAGCGCCCCTCACACCAATTTTGAAAAACATTGACTTACACAATAATAGCAATAACAACGATACCAGTTCGACAACACGACAAATAATCACAATACAACGAAAAAGAACACTCTCAATAATATTAATAATTTAATAAAAGAGACGATATATCATTATATCATATAAAGAACTAAGGGCCATGGGAACTGAGTAACCTAAATAACAAATGGACTAAAGTGACCCAACTAACTAAAATATCCTAATGAAAATTCTTTAATTCTAATTATATTAAAATCAAATACATTTTTTTTCAGACCCAGCCCATAAAAACCATATTCCCACCGCTTGCATCAGAATAAGTCGCATCTATCACATTATGTGTCGCTAGAAACCTTTTTTAGTGCCAAGTAGGTGGAAATTACAAGCGGATAGTTCTAGGTCTTTTGGCAAAAGTAGTAGTTCAGGGAGGCATTTGCAACTAGTGTGATAGTCCGGGGGACTTATTGCAATTTGCCCTTATAATTATATACATCTAAGGATGCAAAGTTATTCCTGTTAATTGCTGTTGATGAAACCAACAAAAAATGAAGAAAATATATATAAATGTTATAACAAAATGGCAAGTGGCCACTAACATATCAAGGATACAAAACATGCTGCTTTGACGAAGCATTGTCAGTTGTGAGAGGTGAGCGCTCTCTTGGCATCTTTATACAAGATATATTTGACGACATTTGAATTGGAGCCCCTCCAGGTCTCCAAAGATGGCAAGGTAGTTCTACAAGCCCTGCTTGCTTTTCTGCGTTGAGAGGCCATACACGGTCTGGAACGCATTTTAACCCGTAATTACATTGTCGATCAACTTTGCCAACTTCATAAAGACTGCAAAAGCACCAAACTTCAAAAACATAACTCATAAACGATTACGTAAGTAAATATGTACAGGTTACTTATTTAGAAATATTTGCAAGGATTGGATATATATATATATATATAGAGAGAGAGAGAGAGAGAGAGAGAGTCGATATGATTTGGTCCTTAGCATGCTACATTAGTGAAGTCAGGTGTACCACTGCTAATATTGGGGAAGAAAAGGCCTCATAAAGTTGTCCAGACATCATGGAGCATTGAGGGGCAACTGACACAAGTGATCATTGGGTGGAAAATGCACTACTTATGACCAGAGCAAAGGTTATGAACCCCATTATAATCAGATGTTAATACAAACACTGAAGAGAGTGAAGGTTCCAGTAAGTAATTTATATGAGAAGCTTGAATGAAAACCCCCATTAATGTTCTGGAAGTCCATGTATTTTTTAAGGCAATACAAAAGTCAATCAATATATGGCATAATGATGCACTACTTGGTCCTTAGCATGTCATTGCGATTTGACCTTGTACGCAAATGACTTATAATTAACATGATGAACGAGGGTTTCCAACCAGCCCAATAAGTACTCCGAAGAGCTGAACTTCATGTGGTTATTATTTGCAATATTAAGTAATTAAATGACCTGGTCATCCCGAACTGTTCAAAAATAGCATGCATGGTGTATTGTGCAATGTCTTTGCTAGTTTTTCTGTTCAATATGGATACAGTACGCTTGACATGAAACCCAAAAAACAAAAGATTAAGAATTTGAGCTATGTAAGCTTCCTAACACCATAATTCTATTTATGCATACACATATATTGGTGGGGGGAGGCTAACCTACCTCTAGTTAGCCTTTACCCCTTCTATTTGGTATACAAATGATCCTCATTTGATAGCTTTTCATTTTGAGTCGGGGTTATTTTTATCTAACGTAAACTACACGTCAATGGCCAAAAAAACAAAACAAACCTCAATTCTAGAGAGAAAAACTAAGAATTTCTTATATTCCAAATGGAAGCTATCTCCAAATGAGGAGTAGATGGGTATTTAAAGGTGGAATATTACTTGCTAGTCAAGTAATTACCTATATGACTAAAAGGGGCAAGCATTAACAAAAGAATACATAATTAGTCCCAAACATTGGAGACCAATTAAAAGAGATAAAAGCAATAAAAGAAATAAAAGGATCTAAAAAAAGGAAAACTAATATCGATTCCCATCACTTTCCCTCCCTCAAAAAGAGTTCGTCCACGAACTTAAAGAGGAATGCCCATTGAGTCCGGCTCCAAAATGATAATCAATGTGTGTCGAGGAGGCTCTTCGGACTCATCAAGATACTCCGATGGGTGCTCCATCGCTAGAAGGGCTCGGCGACGTGGGAAAGAGCACTCTGAAGCTCTATGTCCAACAATGCCACAATTGTAGCACCGGAATGTAAGAGGGCCTGAATGTGGTGCTGTGGAGCTAGTAGTGGTGGCTGGAGTAGTGGTAGAAGAAGCCGAAACTGCCACTGGAGGAGGAGCGGAATCAGAGACCGATGAAGGTGGAGCTCGGGAGGATGGCGGAGCTAATGGTGCCGTGTGATAAGCCTTGACCTTGGTAGCATACTCTACCGCCTTTAAAAAGGTCGGTATCTCTCGCAATCCCAGATCACGCTAAATATATGGCTGGAGCCCTAAAATATCGCGGTTGATTCGCTGATCCTCAGTCTCGGAGATACGAGCCCTGGTGCAAAGGAGCTGGAACTGCTCAGTATATTCCACCACCGTAGACGTCTCCTGTCGGAGGGACTGTATGCGAGCAAAAAGGTCGCGCTCATATGTCGACAGTATAAATGAAGCTTGAAGAGCTGCCTTTAGCTCGGGCCATGCCTGGATACGGGGAAGCCCTGGGGCTGTACGGCGATAGCAAAGATCGTTCCACCAAATTTGAGCTAATTCCTGAAATTTGGTGGCTGCAAGGAGAACACGAGCGGCCTATACCCTCTTGTAATCAAAAGCTATCTCCATAGAAGCCAATCAATCAATTATGTCATCGAGGAGAATCGTCCGTCGAACATAGGAACATCGATGCGTATATCCCCATGGAAACTCCAAGGGAGTGTAAAGGGTCTCCATCCTAATGAGCATCAAGGCCTGCCACATTACCTGGCACAGGTGCGGCATGATCGGCATGTAAGGGAGGCATCTGGACAAGTGGTGGATGCGGAGGAGGAACATGCTGGCCATTGGAGGAGCAAAGGGGCCACGATGATAATGGGGACACGTGCCAATCAAATGGCCACGCTCACCACAATAAAAGCACAGGCGATCCCGTAATAGCGTGAAGCAGTGAGCGTCAGGTGGGGGAGGAGGTATCCACTCCAAAACGCTATGGTGGGTATCTCCGGCGTCAGAGGATGGGGAAGAACCACTAGAGTGTAGGATAGGTCGAGATGAGTAGGTGTGTGGGATAGTGGTGGATGAGGGTGGAAATGTGGATGAGGTGGCTGATGGCCAGCGAGGGTTTCTGGAATCTGACCACAAAAGTTATGAGCGTCAAAGCCGTGAGGAATGGTTGGATGGTCGTATTGGCCGAAATTTTCGAATGGAGGATACCTAGTATCCTGCGGTCGGCCGAGGGTTTCAGAGGTTCAGTTCCCTTCAAAATTTTCGAGTAGTTCTGAATTTTCGACGGGTCCAAATAAGGTAAGTGATGGGCAGAGTGGTGTGGCAAATCTGCCAGCTATGTAGCACGGACACGGACACGGGTGTCGTGTCCGACACGACACGGACACGTCGACACGGCAAATCTAAAAAAATAAGGACACGACACGGCGGGGGACACGGTATTAAATAAATATTTTTTATAATTATTGTTATATATAAAAAATATGAAATATCACATTAATGCTAATCTCATAATAAGAACAACATTAAACATATAAGCATTAAGAGTATTAAATCCATTCTACACATCAAACATCACAATGATACTAAATCCCATACTAATAATAACAATCAAAATGCATATGGTTAACGCAATTTATTAAACAGAGATTAAAAAAAAAGAATAAATAGGTGAGAAAAAAGAAAAAAAAACATATGTTTCCTGCCCCTTTTTTTTTAAGTTATTATATATTTATGTCAGTCGTGTCCCTTACGTGTCTCAGCCGTGTCCCTTGCGTGTCCCAACCGTGTCCCTTACGTGTTTCAGCCGTGTCCAACTATTTTTAAATGCCTTTTAAGCCCGACACGCCACGTGGCGTGTCGGACACGTGTCCAAGCCGTGTCCCTTGCGTGTCCGTGTCCGTGTCCTTTGAGTGTCCGACACTCGTACGCGGCCTTCGGAGAAGTGTCCGTGCTTCATAGTCTGCCAGGGCTGTAGAGGTCGAAAGTGCCCTGATTCTCGGGAAAATCGAATCGGGTGGCTTTTCTGAATGGATCAGGAGTTCCGACGGGTAGGCTGTGATCCTCGAGTAGGGTGGGGAAACCAGATTTTCCGGTTGGATCAGAAATTCCAAAGATGCCGAGGGTTTTAGGCATGCCAGAAGAGATATTTAAGCCGGAATGGGAGGATAGTCTGATGGGTTCTGATCGGATGATTGCGCCGAGGAGTACAGGGTCTCTGAAGGGCGGTGCGGGTCAAAAACAACATTTGGGTTACCAGGATCGGACCTTCCTCTGTGTCGGTTACGGCCTGCTGTTTTTCTGAGGAAATCGAAGGCAGAACTTTTTTGTCAGTGGCTCAGCAAGTTCATCATGATCGAGGGATTCGGGATTCCCCACAAAGGCGGGCTAGATGTGAATTCTGAGATGACTTACAATTCTACCATGATTCTTGCCTGACCCGTGGGTTTCCGGTTCTCTAATCAATTCCGGCAGTCAATGTTTAAAAAGGCGCCCGAGGCGTACGCATCGAGGCGAGGCGGCGGAAAAAAGCCTCGTGGCTTAAGCCTCATGGGTGACAGGTGAAGCTACCACCTTTGTTGCTTGAGGCGTTGCGCCTTGAGGCAATTAGCCTTGAGGTTGTTAGGCGTACGCAGGCTTTTGGGATTAAAAAAAAAGAGAAGAAGTTAAGTTACGTAAAACTGAGGCTCTAAATTTATTTTTAAAAAAAACTTTTATCATATCCCCTCATTTTATCGTAAGCCCCAAGTCAAAAAAACGTAACAGCGGCCACCGTTTTTTCCTTACGGCCTTGATTTGATCATTCCGGTCTTGTTTTATTCATTCCAGCGTTGATTTGTTCCCTTTCGACCCTCGGTTTTCATTTTTCGGTCTTCGTCTGCCCTTAGTAAGCACGCTGGACATATTTTCATTACTTATTTGTTTGAGATAACTGCTTAAAACTATATTTTTACTATAAATTTAGTTTAAATAACTGTTATTTGTTTTTTTCACTGTTTTTTCACCATACTTAAGTTTTAATCAATGTTTGTTTAAAAAAAAAAATTAACTTGAAAAATTTACTAATTTTTTGGAATAACTGTTTGAAACTATATTTTTATTATAAATATAGTTTTAAATAATTGTAATTTGTTTTATTCGGTGTTTGTTTAAAAAATTTGTTTTATATTTTATATTCAACGCAAAATGACTTCTTTTTTAAAAAAAAAAAATCATAAAGTTTTTTTAATTATAAATATATAGTTTATTTGAAATTAATGTACTAAATTAACTTCAATATGACTTTTTTTAAAAGGTTTCTATTTTTTGGTTTTCAACTTAGATTAATATGTTTTGATTTGCTTGTTAAGTTGCATTAATTAATTTATTATCATATTGTAAAATAACCAATATGTTAAATTGATTTTCTCAAATTACTTTTTTTTCAAAAGTTATCTCGGGGCAACAAAAAAATCTCAAACTATGTGTGAAAGTCCTCAAGGATTTTTTTTGTAGTTTTATTTTATATTTCTTTGTTATTTTATTTTTAGGGTTTTATTAGTATTTTTTAATATTATTTTGAACTTTTTTTTCCTTTTCGATGAGGCTTACGCCTCAAACGCCTCGCCTTTCGCCTTTTTAAACATTGTCAGCATTCCACCATCTTCCGTCGACTTTTCAGTAATGATCTTTTTTCCAGGTCTATGGGAGGGTGGTGCTTGTGGCTCTCTCGTGGTGGTAGGGGGTTGAATTTTGAAGAAGAGTTTTAAGAAGGCATCAAATTGTTGTTATTGTTTTTGTGCAATTTCTTCCATTTTCCGGGTGGTTATTTCTTCCATTTTGTCAATTTTTCACATTAATTTTTTATTGCTATCCTTCAATTCATGGATCTCTTCTACTTGTTGTTTGCAATTTTTTTGAGCCATTGAGAAAGCAATGTACGAATTTGATTATCTACACACCATTACACTAATGTTAGAGCGACACCCGCTCTGATACCAATTTGACGTAAACTACACGTCAATGGCCAAAAAAACAAAACAAACACCAATTCTGCAGAAAGAAACTAAGAATTTCTTATATTCAAAATAGAAGCTATCTCCAAATGAGTACATAGGTATTTAGAGGTGGGATATTACTTGCTAGCCAAGTAATTACCTAAATGACAAAGGGGCAAGCATTAACAAAAGAATACCTAATTAGTCCCAAACATGCTGGGAGACCAATTAAAAGAGATAAAAGATATAAAAGGATCTTAAAAAAAAGGAAAACTAATATGGATTCCTATCATTATCATTTCCTGAGTTTGTACTTTTTCAGTTATCCGCCATTTACTATTCTTCCTCAATGAATGAAAACATGCTCTCACCTAGTCATTCGCTCTCTCTTGTACCAACCTCATAATCACATGGAAGCTAAAGCCTAATCGAGTCATTAGAAATGGCCAATTCAATGTTAAGTGGAACATGGATCACTTCGATGCGTGGTATGCCATAGTATGCGGTATGTTGGGGGTAGGTTTAGTTGCGATATTGTTTCGGTTCGCGGTTCGCTTGAAACTATTATTTTGATCGTTTTAGGTACCATATAAAGTGTTTCGCTACACTCAAACTCACATAAAAGGTGCCCCTCGGGGTTATTTTGATCTTCACCTAGTTTTGGTTATTCTTAGCCTTTTGGTCCTTTAATTCCCTTGGTGGTAATTTTCATTTACTTTACCGTGTCAGTAGTAGATTTACTTTTACCTGTTTATTCGTCATATTCTGTAAGCCCTATTCTATAAAGGATTCTAATTTGTTATTTTTCATCCTTTAGCCCCTTAAGTGTTGCCTTTTGGCCCACATCCCTGAGGTATATATAAATCATTGTAGTGTAATACCCCGTACTTTTGACTATAATTATTTTTGGGATTAATTAATTTAAATTGCGTATTAATTGGAAATTAATCCGGGTTAAAAATACTAATGTGATGCGAATTGGTATTTGATTATGTGCATATACGATTATATATGAACTTGGTATTATAAAATTTGTCGTGAGATTTATATACAGCATTTTAGAAATTTTGTTGAGACGCGTGGGACCGCCGCGTCACGGTATAATATTTTGATATTAAAAGTGAATTTAAAATCTATAATCCGTATGGTCGTTTTGAGTGCGCCATCGCGTCCGGAAGGGTCGAGATAGTCAGAAAACACTAGCCGGGGGTATAGTTTGGGTCCCGGGGTATTTTTAGGCCATACCGGTAACTTAAAGGGTATTTTAGTAATTTGGTACTTTTGGGTAATTAAAAGTGACGAAAATTGAGAGTTGTAATCTGATAAGGAATTGACCCAACCAACCCTTTATTAACCCCATAAGCTACGTAGGTTATCATTTAGTCTTCCAACTCTCCCAAAGCAAACCCTAGCCACCATAGCCACCTTTGGAAGAAGAAAGCTTGGAGAAGGAGAGAGAGAGAGGAAATCTGCAGAAAGAGATTACAAATCCAACACCAAATCCAGAGACAATCAAGGCAAGTGATTTATTCCATTTAAATTTCGGAGAATGCTTCTTCCATGTTAGATTATTCAAAAATTTTGTATGTTCTTGGAAGATAATGAAAAACCCATAAGATTGGAGTTATTAGTTTAAATTTTGGGATATAGGTTGCATGTAGAATGGTTACTGGAAGATTATATTAAGAGAATTATCGACTTTTGTTATACCAAAAACGGATTTAAGATGAAGTTTATGAATGTTCTTGAGATAAAATCTGGAAACTAGGTTTTTGATGAAGTTTGACCCATATGTAGCCTTTAGATGTTGAATTAGTGGTTTGTGGACGTTAGTAATATTGTAGGATTGTTATATGACATTAATATAACGTTATATCTGAGAATCATACGTTAGAAATAAGTTTTGGGACGTTTTCAAATCTGCAGAACAAAGCAGTCCGTAGCCATACCTGTTCGATCGATCGATCGATCGACTTGATCGATCGATCGATATTCATAGGTCGATCGATCGACCTTCCCAGAATGAGTAAAATTTTCCTTAATTTGATTTTAATGGTGGAAACCCTCGGAGAATATGTTTGGAGAACTTATGAATACCCTCAACCTTAAGGAGACCAGTAGGAGTGATTATTATAGTGGACTTTAATTAGAATACAATTCGGGGAATAATTCTAGGTTATTGAAATTCGTTAGAGAGGTAACGTTTGGGTTAATAGTGCAAAATTGTGTAATTCGATGAAATAAGGTTTAGGGCAGAAGTAAAGACCTTAGGTATATAGATGCCATATGTGGGAATTATGGGAACTTAATAGTCTATTCAAGATAGGTTTTAAGGATAAGGGACTACGGCGTGAGACGTGTCGGCAATTTAACCTTATAGTAACGGAAGACTTGAAATATATAAGTTTGGAATAATGGTATACTGATGTAGAAAATACCTTATTAATATGGTAATATCTAAGATGTGTGAATGCTTAGTATATAGTTTATGTGTATGACATACCTACCATACTTGCTATCACGGGGGAGGTTTGCGTTCGCTTAGGACCCTCTAATCCTTGTGTGCCTACGGGGGGGATTTAGACTGGTACCTTGATGAACATAGGTCATAGAAAGACTTATTGTGATATTAATAAGTCCGCTGACCATGGGAGCGTAGGTATGTGCGTGACCCATGTGATGGTGACTGTGTTCGCCTCCACTATTTGTGATTTGTGTTATCTGAACTATTCCTGAGAGATTCGGAATATGTGATCCTTATGTACGTGATGTACCGGGATGGATAGCAGAGTATGTGCGCACCATAGCTTAGATTGCGGGGTGCTTGTATCGTATATTTATGATGTGAATAATATACATTTAATTAATGGGAATCCTCATGTTAATGCTGTAAAAATATTACGGTATTGTTTCGAGATATATAATGGGTTAGCTGATAGTTATATCTATGGCATATTTAGTAACTGAGCTTACGTTAAACCTCTATTTAATTACGAGCGTTGTTATGATAAATGGAACCGAGTAATATGGGTAGAACATTTGGCAGTTTAGCTAGTTATGTTGTCAGTTAGCTAGCAATATGGGTCGTTATAGATGGGTACTTACGTTAGGAGTGCACAGTTAGTCGAGAGGTGAGAATTTAATGTGAGTGCACGTCCTAACATGTACTTTGCATTTAATGTTTTAAATGTTTTTAAAGCACTTGCAGGTTTTTAAAATGATTTCAACTTTCGGGCTCTGACCCATTTGCTTTCAAATATATTTTCTTGTAAAAACCATTTTAGGTGCCCAGTCACAAGGACATCAAGCATAGGATTCTCATTCAGAAGACGAGCTGTAGCTGTTTGTGGAAGCTACAGGGACTTGCTTTTAGACGCCTCTCTCATTTGGATTCCAGTCTCAGCATCTATCAGTTGTAGGGCATGTTGCCCAATTCTATTAGACATTTTTACATTTCAGTTTTCAGACTCTGGCATGTATTGCTCAGTATTCAGTTTTAGTTATTTATTTCAGTTTACTTATCAGTTGTGGGATTTGTATTGAGGAGTTTTTCCTCCAGGTTTTATTTACATTTTGTTTATGGGTAGAACCTTTGGCAGTTTAGCTAGTTATGTTGTCGGTTAGTTAGTAGTATGGGTCTTTATAGATGGGTAATTGCGTTAGTAGTGCACAGTTAGACGAGAGGTGAGAATATCATGTGAGTGCACGTCCTAACATGTACTTTGCATTTAATGTTTTAAATGTTTTTAAAGCACTTGCAGGTTTTTAAAATGATTTCCACTTTCGGGCTCTGACCCATTTGCTTTCAAATATATTTTCTTGTAAAACCATTTTAGGTGCCCAGCCACAAGGACACCAAGCATAGGATTCTCATTCAGGTGACGAGCTGTAGCTGTTTGTGGAAGCTACAGGGACTTGCTATGGTTCCATTTATCATAACACCGCTCGTAATTAAATAGAGGTTTAACGTAAACTCAGTTACTAAATATGCCATATATATAAGTATCAGTTAACTCCTTATATATCTCGAAACAATACCGTGATACATTTACAACATTAACATGAGGATTCCCATTAATTTAATGTATATTGTTCACATCATAAATATACGATACAAGCACCCCGCAATCTAAGCTATGGTGTACACATACTCTGCTATCCATCCCGGTACATCACGTACATAAGGATCACATATTCCGAATCTCTCAGGAATAGTTCAGATAACACAAATCACAAATAGTGGAGGCGAACACAGTCACCATCACATGGGTCACGCACATACCTACGCTCCCATGGTCAGCGGACTTATTAATATCACAATAAGTCTTTCTATGACCTATGTTCATCAAGGTACCAGTCTATATCCCCCCCGTAGGCACACAAGGATTAGAGGGTCCTAAGCGAACGTAACCTCCCGTGATAGCAAGTATGGTAGGTATGTCATACACATAAACTATGTACTAAGCATTCACACATCTTAGATATCACCATTTTAATAAGGTATTTTCTACATCATTATACCATTATCCCAAACTTATATATTTAAAGTAATCCGATAATATATAATTTAAATACTCGACACGCCTCACGTCGTAATTCCTTAAACTTAAAACCTATCTCGAATAGACTACTAAGTTCCCATAATTCTCACATATGATATCTTTATACCTAAGGTCTTTACTTCTGCCCCAAACCTTATTTCATCAACTTATTCAAATTTGTACTATTAACCCAAATATTATCTCACATAACGAATTTCATTTAGTTAGAATAATTCCTCAAATTACATTCTGATTAAAGTCCCACTTCATAATCATGCCTACTGGTCTTCCTTAAGGGTGAGGGTATTCATAAGTTCTCCAAACATATTCTCCGAGGGTTTCCACCATTTAAAATCAAATTAAGGAAAATTTTACTCATTCTGGGAAGGTCGATCGATCGACCTATGAATATCGATCGATCGATCAAGTCGATCGATCGACTGATGAATGTCGATCGATCGATCGAACAGGTATGGCTACGGACTGCTTTGTTCTGCAGATTTGAAAACGTCCCAAAACTTATTTCTAACGTAAGATTCTCAGATATAACGTTATATTAATGTCATATAACAATCCTACAATATTACTAACGTCCACAAACCACTAATTCAACATCTAAAGGCTACATATGGGTCAAACTTCATCAAAAACCTAGTTTCCAGATTTTATCTCAAGAACATTCATAAACTTCATCTTAAATCCGTTTTTGGTATAACAAAAGTCGATAATTCTCTTAATATAATCTTCCAGTAATCATTCTACATGCAACCTATATCCCAAAATTTAAACTAATAACTCCAATCTTATGGGTTTTTCATTATCTTCAAAGAACATACAAAATTTTTGAATAATCTAACATGGAAGAAGCATTCTCTGAAATTTAAATGGAATAAATCACTTGTCTTGGTTTGATTTCGGATTTGGTGTTGATTTGGTGAAGAATCTCTGCAGAATTCCTCTCTCTCTCTTCTTCTCCAAGCTTTCTTCTTCCAAAGATGGCTATGGTGGCTAGGGTTTGCTTTGGGAGAGTTGGAAGACTAAATGATAACCTACGTAGCTTATGGGGTTAATAAAGGGTTGGTTGGGTCAATCCTTATCAGATTACAACTCTCAATTTTCGTCACTTTAATTACCCAAAAATACCAAATTACTAAAATACCCTTTAAGTTGCCGGTATGGCCTAAAAATACCCCGGGACCCAAACTATACCCCCGGCTAGTGTAATCCAAATGAGAGAGGCGTCTAAAAGCAAGTCCCTGTAGCTTCCACAAACAGCTACAGCTCGTCACCTGAATGAGAATCCTATGCTTGGTGTCCTTGTGGCTGGGCACCTAAAATGGTTTTACAAGAAAATATATTTGAAAGCAAATGGGTCAGAGCCCGAAAGTGGAAATCATTTTAAAAACCTGCAAGTGCTTTAAAAACATTTAAAAAATTAAATGCAAAGTACATGTTAGGACGTGCACTCACATGATATTCTCACCTCTCGTCTAACTGTGCACTCCTAACGCAATTACCCATCTATAAAGACCCATACTACTAACTAACCGACAACATAACTAGCTAAACTGCCAAAGGTTCTACCCATATTACTCGGTTCCATTTATCATAACACCGCTCGTAATTAAATAGAGGTTTAACGTAAACTCAGTTACTAAATATGCCATATATATAAGTATCAGTTAACTCCTTATATATCTCGAAACAATACCGTGATACATTTACAGCATTAACATGAGGATTCCCATTAATTTAATGTATATTGTTCACATCATAAATATACGATACAAGCACCCCGCAATCTAAGCTATGGTGTACACATACTCTGCTATCCATCCCGGTACATCACGTACATAAGGATCACATATTCCGAATCTCTCAGGAATAGTTCAGATAACACAAATCACAAATAGTGGAGGCGAACACAGTCACCATCACATGGGTCACGCACATGCCTACGCTCCCATGGTCAGCGGACTTATTAATATCACAATAAGTCTTTCTATGACCTATGTTCATCAAGGTACCAGTCTATATCCCCCCCGTAGGCACACAAGGATTAGAGGGTCCTAAGCGAACGTAACCTCCCGTGATAGCAAGTATGGTAGGTATGTCATACACATAAACTATGTACTAAGCATTCACACATCTTAGATATCACCATTTTAATAAGGTATTTTCTACATCATTATACCATTATCCCAAACTTATATATTTAAAGTAATCCGATAATATATAATTTAAATACTCGACACGCCTCACGTCGTAATTCCTTAAACTTAAAACCTATCTCGAATAGACTACTAAGTTCCCATAATTCTCACATATGATATCTTTATACCTAAGTTCTTTACTTCTGCCCCAAACCTTATTTCATCAACTTATTCAAATTTGTACTATTAACCCAAATATTATCTCACATAACGAATTTCATTTAGTTAGAATAATTCCTCAAATTACATTCTGATTAAAGTCCCACTTCATAATCATGCCTACTGGTCTTCCTTAAGGGTGAGGGTATTCATAAGTTCTCCAAACATATTCTCCGAGGGTTTCCACCATTTAAAATCAAATTAAGGAAAATTTTACTCATTCTGGGAAGGTCGATCGATCGACCTATGAATATCGATCGATCGATATAGTCGATCGATCGACTTATGAATGTCGATCGATCGATCGAACAGGTATGGCTACGGCCTGCTTCGTTCTGCAGATTTGAAAACGTCCCAAAACTTATTTCTAACGTATGATTCTCAGATATAACGTTATATTAATGTCATATAACAATCCTACAATATTACTAACGTCCACAAACCAATATTTCAACAACTATAGGCTACATATGGATCAATCTTCATCAAAAACCTAGTTTCCAGATTTTATCTCAAGAACATTCATAAACTTCATCTTAAATCCGTTTTTGGTATAACAAAAGTCGATAATTCTCTTAATATAATCTTCCAGTAACATTCTACATGCAACCTATATCCCAAAATTTAAATTAATAACTCCAATCTTATGGGTTTTTCATTATCTTCCAAGAACATACAAAATTTTTGAATAATCTAACATGGAAGAAGCATTCTCCGAAATTTAAATGGAATAAATCACTTGCCTTGATTGTCTCTGGATTTGGTGTTGGATTTGTAATCTCTTTCTGCAGATTTCCTCTCTCTCTCTCCTTCTCCAAGCTTTCTTCTTCCAAAGGTGGCTATGGTGGCTAGGGTTTGCTTTGGGAGAGTTGGAAGACTAAATGATAACCTACGTAGCTTATGGGGTTAATAAAGGGTTGGTTGGGTCAATTCCTTATCAGATTACAACTCTCAATTTTCGTCACTTTTAATTACCCAAAAGTACCAAATTACTAAAATACCCTTTAAGTTACCGGTATGGCCTAAAAATACCCCGGGACCCAAACTATACCCCCGGCTAGTGTTTTCTGACTATCTCGACCCTTCCGGACGCGTTGGCGCACTCAAAACGACCATACGGATTATAGATTTTAAATTCACTTTTAATATCAAAATATTATACCGTGACGCGGCGGTCCCACGCGTCTCAACAAAATTTCTAAAATGCCGTATATAAATCTCACGACAAATTTTATAATACCAAGTTCATATATAATCGTATATGCACATAATCAAATACCAATTCGCATCACATTAGTATTTTTAACCCGGATTAATTTCCAATTAATACGCAATTTAAATTAATTAATCCCAAAAATAATTATAGTCAAAAGTACGGGGTATTACATACTCCCCCCCTAATAACTGAATTTCGTCCCGAAATTCGAAACTAGAAAGTACCTGCTAAAAACAGTTCTGGATAACGCTCGCGCATCTCATCCTCGCGCTCCCATGTGGACTCCTCGACATTGTGATGTCGCCACTGAACACGCACTAACGGGACTATCTTTGACCGCAGTTTCCTCTTGCTTCGGTCCAAAATAGCAATTGGCCCCTCCTCGTAAGAGCTATCCGGCTGGAGATCGATGTCCTCCACAGCAATGTGAGAATGAGCCAAATTGTCCCTAAGGTATTTCCTCAGCGAGGAAATATGGAACACGTCGTGAATCCGATGCAAGTGCTCCGGTAGTCCAAGTCCATATGCAACCGGTCCTATCCGCTCAATAATAGGAAACGGCCCCACATACCTCGGTGCCAACTTCCCCTTCTTCCCGAAACGCATAATCCCCTTCATAGGAGATACTCTGAGCAGAACTTGGTCCCCCACTTGGAACTCCCTGAAAAATCTCTTCGCATCAGCATAACTCTTCTGCCTGTCTTGAGCTACTCGAATGCGACTCCGAATCAACTCAATCCTTGCCGAAGTATCCTGAATAACTTCCGGCCCAAGCAGTTTGTTGTCCCCCACCTCCAACCAACATGCTGGGGAACGACAAGGTCTACCGTACAATGCCTCAAACGGAATCATGCCAATAGTGAACTGATAGGAGTTGTTGTAAGCAAACTCCACCAGTGGAAGGTACTGCTCCCATCCACCCCCGAAGTCAATAATGCACATGCGTAGCATGTCCTCCAACATCTGGTTGGTGCGCTCTGTCTGCCCATCGGTCTGCGGATGATAAGCCGTACTCAACCGCAATTCCGTGCCCATGGCCTCCTGGAAACTTTCCCAAAACCTCGAAACAAATATCTTGTCTCTGTCAGACACGATATT
The DNA here is from genome assembly GCA_949130495.1 of Sambucus nigra. Classification (NCBI taxonomy): domain Eukaryota; kingdom Viridiplantae; phylum Streptophyta; class Magnoliopsida; order Dipsacales; family Adoxaceae; genus Sambucus; species Sambucus nigra. The sequence continues at coordinate 318,418,079 of OX422222.1, forward strand.
TAGGGGCACACCATGAAGTCTCACAATCTCTTAAATGAAGAGCTGGGCATACTGTCCCGTAGTGTAGTCAGTCCTTACGGGTAAGAAGTGAGCGACCTTGGACAACCTGTCCACAATTACCCAAACGGAGTCGTGACCCCTCTGCGACGTAGGCAACCCCGTGACAAAATCCATGGATATGCTCTCCCACATCCACACCGGAACCTCCAACGGCTGTAGCAATCCTGCTGGTCTCTGATGGTCCACTTTTACAAGCTGACAAGTGGCGCATTTCGAGACAAACTCAGCGATATCTTTCTTCATACCGCCACTATTAGAATTTTAATTGCATTAACATCTATATATAATTTTGAGATTCATCAAATGGATGTGAAAACTGCCTTTTTAAATGGTGACTTAGAAGAAGAAATTTACATGGAACAACCTGAAGGGTTTGTTATGCCTGGACAAGAAAATAAAGTATGTAAACTTATTAAGTCCTTATATTGCCTAAAACAAGCACCTAAACAATGGCATGAAAAATTTGATAAAGTCATTATTTCTTATGGTTTTAAAATTCATGAATCTGATAAGTGTGTTTATAGTAAATTTGCTAATGGTAAAGGTGTGATCATTTGTTTATATGTAGATGACATGTTAATTCTTGGTACTGATTTAGAAAGCATTAATAATACTAAGAGTTTTTTGTCTTCTAAATTTGATATGAAAGATATGGGTGTAGCTGATGTCATATTAGGAATGAGAATAATAAGGAAAGATAAAAATATAATTCTCTCTCAATCTCATTATGTTGAGAAAATTTTAAAGAAATTTAATCAGTTTGATTGCACACCTGTTAGTACACCTTTTGAACCACAGCTAAAAATGATCCCTAATAATGGTAGAGCTATTTCACAATTGGAATATGCACGAGTAATTGGTAGTTTAATGTATGCCATGACATGTACTCGACCTGATATTGCTTATGCTGTTGGTAAATTAAGTAGATATACTAGTAATCCAAGTTTATTGCATTGGCATGCTGTCAATAGAATATTAAAATATTTGAAAGGAACTATGGACTATGGTATATACTATAGTGGATATCCTTCAGTATTATAAGGGTTTTCTGATGCCAGTTGGATAACTGAGCGGGAGGATCATTCCTCAACAAGTGGATGGATTTTCACACTTGGTGGAGGAGCTGTTTCTTGGGGATCAAAGAAACAAACTTGTATAGCTGACTCTACTATGGCAGCTGAGTTTGTAGCATTAGCTGCAACTAGTAAAGAGGCAGAATGGTTAAGGAATTCATTGATTGAAATTCCAGTTTGGCCAAAACCAATGCCTCCAATATCTATACATTGTGATAGTGAGTCTACACTTTCCAGAGCTTATAGTAAAGTGTATAATGGAAAGTCTACACATATTGGCCTGAGACATAGTTATGTCAGACAAATGATTACAGATAGTGTAATCACAGTGGATTATGTAAAATCAAGTCAAAATTTAGCTGATCCTTTTACAAAAGGTCTTGCAAGAGGACTGGTGTATAAGACATCAATAGGGATGGGACTAAAGCCCATTAATAATAATCACTCTTGATGGAAACTCAACTTGAAACTTGATATATTCAAGTCTCAAGTTCAATGATTAAAGTACATCATACGACGTGATTGTAAGCACTATGAAATTTAACATCCCAAGGATAAGTGCTTAGAACATGTAATGAATAATGAAAGAGGATGGGTTTAACCTTAATAGATTTATGGTGTTTTAAGTTACATGGACACCTATGATAATCTACCTATATGAGTGTGGAAGTGGTGCCGCTTCCTATGAGTATTGGGCTTGACTCTAAAGCACTCATGAAATCAAGGTACAGACACAAGGCCTAATTCATGTGTCGGCTTATATGGATAATCAGTGACTAAAAGATTTGTGTGTGAAGACAAATCCGGATAATCAATATAGATTGATAGTTCAAAGACAAGTCTACTATACTTTCATGGTTAACCTTGACGAACCTTCACAGGGTATTGGTTCAAGTCGTGAGACACCAATGCTTATACACAGTCTTACAGACAATCAAAGATTTACAAAACTTATTTTGAAAATGGTGGAGGAATGTTGGAGATTTTTAAAATAAGAGAGCAAGAGTTTTTTGGGTGTAAAAGCCTTAAAAGCTTGTCCCACATTGGAAGTGTGTGGAAGAGGTGGGAAGCTAACCCAAATATAAAAGGGTATAGTGTCCCACATTGGAAAATGTACAAAGCTAAGTGTCACCACTAAGCTATAAAAGGGGTGGGCAACCTTTGAGTCCCACATTGGAAAAATGTTAAGAATTTTTACACTTAATAAGTACAAATGGAAGATGAAGAGTTAATTCATCTAGCATTTAAGAGGCTATTCAAGAGACCTCAATACGGTGCGAAGCACCGTACGCACAGCGCGCGCGCGCGCGCGCGCGCGCGCGTGCGGGTGCGGGGCAGTGGGCTGTAGAGGCGCTAGTGGCGCACTTTGCACTTCGCACGCCGCGTGTCCGCAGTGGTAGCGGGTTGCCGGGATTCGTCCGGGTCGGATCGCGGTAGCTCGGGCGCGGTCACTTTTTGGTTGACCCGTGCAAAACCGATTCGGTATTATTATACCTGTTCGGAAAGGACTTAAGACTGTTGGTAATTAACAGTCATACCTGTTCGGAAATGACTTAATTCAACAGTCATGACTCTTGAAGACAAAGCCTTTCATTTTCTATAAATAAAGGCTGCCTAAAAACGGAATTACATTAATTAAAAAAACCAGTTTCAGATTTCCAGACCCTGCTATTACTCTCTTACAATTTTCAGGAGATACAAATTCTCTTATTCTGTTTTGTGCACATAAACAGAATAAGAACTTGATTGACTGTTCTTCGCTGCTACATCCAAGGGCTGTCTTCAAATATACAAGTTGCAGACAGTGCAAGTGCTTCATTGTATCTTGAGTACGGATTTGCTGATTCCCGTTTGTATACCGAAATTCTTCGTGTGGGGCAAATACTGTATTTAGGAAAGTGACATCACGCCTTGAAGTTTTATAGTGACTATTCAGAAATTACTTTGTTGTATTGAAGTTGACATTTTTGAGATATATAAAGAGTTCCATTTCTGTATTTGCATTCATAATTTCCAACAATCCCTGTGACACCCCGACTAATTAAACACCGGGTAGCTACTCCTTTATAAAATTAATTCAAAATGCCAAGTTGGCTCAGTTAATAGCATCACTGTCGAAAACGTTTTATTATTACTAACCACCTAGTATTTAAAAAGTAAGTGCCAAATTTTATTAAATCTGATTAACATGCAACAAGAGTAATGAATAACTAAGTAACACCATTCACCATACTGAAGTAAAACGAATAACCATCACAAAATGTAAATAAACTCTGGAGGAAAAACTCCTCAATACAAATCCCACAACTGAAATGAATAACCGAAACTGAAATAACTAAAACTGAATACTGAGCAATACATGCTAGAGTCTGAAAACTGAAATGTAAAAATGTCTAATAGAATTGGGCAACATGCCCTACAACTGATAGATGCTGAGACTGGAATCCAAATGAGAGAGGCGTCTAAAAGCAAGTCCCTGTAGCTTCCACAAACAGCTACAGCTCGTCACCTGAATGAGAATCCTATGCTTGGTGTCCTTGTGGCTGGGCACCTAAAATGGTTTTACAAGAAAATATATTTGAAAGCAAATGGGTCAGAGCCCGAAAGTTGAAATCATTTTAAAAACCTGCAAGTGCTTTAAAAACATTTAAAACATTAAATGCAAAGTACATGTTAGGACGTGCACTCACATGATATTCTCACCTCTCGTCTAACTGTGCACTCCTAACGCAATTACCCATCTATAAAGACCCATACTACTAACTAACCGACAACATAACTAGCTAAACTGCCAAAGGTTCTACCCATATTACTCGGTTCCATTTATCATAACAACGCTCGTAATTAAATAGAGGTTTAACGTAAACTCAGTTACTAAATATGCCATAGATATAACTATCAGCTAACCCATTATATATCTCGAAACAATACCGTAATATTTTTACAGCATTAACATGAGGATTCTCATTAATTTAATGTATATTATTCACATCATAAATATACGATACAAGCACCCCGCAATCTAAGCTATGGTGCACATATACTCTGCTATCCATCCCGGTACATCACGTACATAAGGATCACATATTCCGAATCTCTCAGGAATAGTTCAGATAACACAAATCACAAATAGTGGAGGCGAACACAGTCACCATCACATGGGTCACGCACATACCTACGCTCCCATGGTCAGCGGACTTATTAATATCACAATAAGTCTTTCTATGACCTATGTTCATCAAGGTACCAGTCTATATCCCCCCCGTAGGCACACAAGGATTAGAGGGTCCTAAGCGAACGTAACCTCCCGTGATAGCAAGTATGGTAGGTATGTCATACACATAAACTATGTACTAAGCATTCACACATCTTAGATATCACCATTTTAATAAGGTATTTTCTACATCATTATACCATTATCCCAAACTTATATATTTAAAGTAATCCGATAATATATAATTTAAATACTCGACACGCCTCACGTCGTAATTCCTTAAACTTAAAACCTATCTCGAATAGACTACTAAGTTCCCATAATTCTCACATATGATATCTTTATACCTAAGTTCTTTACTTCTGCCCCAAACCTTATTTCATCAACTTATTCAAATTTGTACTATTAACCCAAATATTATCTCACATAACGAATTTCATTTAGTTAGAATAATTCCTCAAATTACATTTTGATTAAAGTCCCACTTCATAATCATGCCTACTGGTCTTCCTTAAGGGTGAGGGTATTCATAAGTTCTCCAAACATATTCTCCGAGGGTTTCCACCATTTAAAATCAAATTAAGGAAAATTTTACTCATTCTGGGAAGGTCGATCGATCGACCTATGAATATCGATCGATCGATATAGTCGATCGATCGACTTATGAATGTCGATCGATCGATCGAACAGGTATGGCTACGGCCTGCTTCGTTCTGCAGATTTGAAAACGTCCCAAAACTTATTTCTAACGTATGATTCTCAGATATAACGTTATATTAATGTCATATAACAATCCTACAATATTACTAACGTCCACAAACCAATATTTCAACAACTATAGGCTACATATGGATCAATCTTCATCAAAAACCTAGTTTCCAGATTTTATCTCAAGAACATTCATAAACTTCATCTTAAATCCGTTTTTGGTATAACAAAAGTCGATAATTCTCTTAATATAATCTTCCAGTAACATTCTACATGCAACCTATATCCCAAAATTTAAATTAATAACTCCAATCTTATGGGTTTTTCATTATCTTCCAAGAACATACAAAATTTTTGAATAATCTAACATGGAAGAAGCATTCTCCGAAATTTAAATGGAATAAATCACTTGCCTTGATTGTCTCTGGATTTGGTGTTGGATTTGTAATCTCTTTCTGCAGATTTCCTCTCTCTCTCTCCTTCTCCAAGCTTTCTTCTTCCAAAGGTGGCTATGGTGGCTAGGGTTTGCTTTGGGAGAGTTGGAAGACTAAATGATAACCTACGTAGCTTATGGGGTTAATAAAGGGTTGGTTGGGTCAATTCCTTATCAGATTACAACTCTCAATTTTCGTCACTTTTAATTACCCAAAAGTACCAAATTACTAAAATACCCTTTAAGTTACCGGTATGGCCTAAAAATACCCCGGGACCCAAACTATACCCCCGGCTAGTGTTTTCTGACTATCTCGACCCTTCCGGACGCGTTGGCGCACTCAAAACGACCATACGGATTATAGATTTTAAATTCACTTTTAATATCAAAATATTATACCGTGACGCGGCGGTCCCACGCGTCTCAACAAAATTTCTAAAATGCCGTATATAAATCTCACGACAAATTTTATAATACCAAGTTCATATATAATCGTATATGCACATAATCAAATACCAATTCGCATCACATTAGTATTTTTAACCCGGATTAATTTCCAATTAATACGCAATTTAAATTAATTAATCCCAAAAATAATTATAGTCAAAAGTACGGGGTATTACATACTTCCCCCCTAATAACTGAATTTCGTCCCGAAATTCGAAACTAGAAAGTACCTGCTAAAAACAGCTCTGGATAACGTTCGCGCATCTCATCCTCGCGCTCCCATGTGGACTCCTCGACATTGTGATGTCGCCACTGAACACGCACTAACGGGACTATCTTTGACCGCAGTTTCCTCTCGCTTCGGTCCAAAATAGCAATTGGCCCCTCCTCGTAAGAGCTATCCGGCTGGAGATCGATGTCCTCCACAGCAATGTGAGAATGAGCCAAATTGTCCCTAAGGTATCTCCTCAGCGAGGAAATATGGAACACGTCGTGAATCCGATGCAAGTGCTCCGGTAGTCCAAGTCTATATGCAACCGGTCCTATCCGCTCAATAATAGGAAACGGCCCCACATACCTCGGTGCCAACTTCCCCTTCTTCCCGAATCGCATAATCCCCTTCATCGGAGATACCCTGAGCAAAACCTGGTCCCCCACTTGGAAATCCCTGAAAAATCTCTTCGCATCAGCATAACTCTTCTGCCTGTCTTGAGCTACCCGAATGCGACTCCGAATCAACTCAATCCTTGCCGAAGTATCCTGAATCACTTCCGGCCCAAGCAGTTTGTTGTCCCCCACTTCCAACCAACATGCTGGGGAACGACAAGGCCTACCGTACAATGCCTCAAACGGAGCCATGCCAATCGTGAACTGATAGGAGTTGTTGTAAGCAAACTCCACCAGTGGAAGGTACTGCTCCCATCCACCCCCGAAGTCAATAATGCACATGCGTAGCATGTCCTCCAACATCTGGTTGGTGCGCTCTGTCTGCCCATCGGTCTGCGGGTGATAAGCCGTACTCAACCGCAATTCCGTGCCCATGGCCTCCTGGAAACTCTCCCAAAACCTCGAAACAAATATCTTGTCTCTGTCAGACACGATATTCAGGGGCACACCGTGAAGTCTCACAATCTCTGAAATGAAAAGCTGGGCATACTGTCCCGTAGTGTAGTCAGTCCTTACGGGTAAGAAGTGATCGACCTTGGACAACCTGTCCACAATTACCCAAACGGAGTCGTGACCCCTCTGCGACGTAGGCAACCCCGTGACAAAATCCATGGATATGCTCTCCCACATCCACACCGGAACCTCCAACGGCTGTAGCAATCCTGCGGGTCTCTGATGATCCACTTTTACAAGCTGACAAGTGGCGCATTTCGAGACAAACTCAGCGATATCTCTTTTCATACCGCTCCACCAATACTGGCGTCTCATGTCCTGGTACATTTTGTCCCCTCCGGGATGTACCGCGAACCGTGAGCCGTGCAACTCAGCCATAACATCGTGCCGCAATTCTTCCCCTTCCGGAACTACCAACCTCCCATTGAAGCGCAATCCCCCGTCTGAGCTAACGGTATAGGACTCGGCTCCCTCTGCTAGTAATCGAACTATCTGCTCCTGACAGAACGTGTCCTTAGCCTGTGCCCGTACTACCTTCGTGACAATCTGCGGTGTAACGGTCATCACAGACATGAAAGATCGGGCCACTGCATCCTGGTGTCCCAATTCCTTCCACTTAGCCTTCCACACCTCTGCCACCTCATCTGCTGGCCTGCGGCTCAACGCGTCTGCTACCACGTTAGCCTTACCCGGGTGGTACTGGATGTCGAACTGGTAGTCCTTCACAAACTCAAGCCACCTACGCTGCCGCATGTTCAACTCTTTCTGCGTGAACAGATACTGTAGGGACTTGTAGTCCGTGAACAGCTGAAACTTCTCCCCCAAAAGATAGTGCCTCCAAATCCGTAAGGCAAATACCACTGCTGCCAACTCCAAATCATGTGTGGGGTAATCCTTCTCATGGGGCTTAAGCTTACGGGAAGCATAAGCTATGGCCTGTCTCGAAGACTGCGTTCTTGTCAAGATATGGTTCTTATGAGTTCCGGGTTATGCCTTTCGGCTTGACCAACGCTCCAGCTGTGTTTATGGACTTGATGAACAGGGTGTTCAGAGAATTCCTAGATCAGTTTGTCATTGTCTTCATTGATGACATTCTGGTCTACTCTCAGACAGAGGAGGAGCACGCCGAGCATTTGAGGCAGGTTTTGCAGACACTTCGTCAGAACGAGCTGTATGCAAAATATGAGAAGTGCGGGTTTTGGCTGAAGGAGGTCCAGTTCTTGGGTCACATTATTTCCGACCAGGGAATATCAGTTGATCCAGGGAAGGTGTCAGCGGTGAGGGAGTGGGGACAGCCCACGACACCAACAGAGATTCGTAGTTTCTTGGGCTTAGCAGGATACTACAGGAGGTTCATTCGGGGTTTCTCGGAGATAGCAGGTCCTTTGACACATCTTACTCGTAAGGGTGTGCCATATGTCTGGAGTGATGCCTGTCAGTTGGCATTCGATGAATTGAAGGACAAATTGACCTCAGCACCTGTGTTAGCATTGCCGAGACCGGGAGTTGAGTATTTGGTTTACACCGATGCGTCTTTGCAAGGGCTTGGAGGTGTTTTGCAGCAGGAGAGACAGGCCATAGCTTATGCTTCCCGTAAGCTTAAGCCTCATGAGAAGGATTACCCCGCACATGATTTGGAGTTGGCAGCAGTGGTATTTGCCTTACGGATTTGGAGGCACTATCTTTTGGGGGAGAAGTTTCAGCTGTTCACGGACCACAAGTCCCTACAGTATCTGTTCACGCAGAAAGAGTTGAACATGCGGCAGCGTAGGTGGCTTGAATTTGTGAAGGACTACCAGTTCGACATCCAGTACCACCCGGGTAAGGCTAACGTGGTAGCAGACGCGTTGAGCACAGGCCAGCAGATGAGGTGGCAGAGGTGTGGAAGGCTAAGTGGAAGGAATTGGGACACCAGGATGCAGTGGCCCGATCTTTCATGTCTGTGATGACCGTTACACCGCAGATTGTCACGAAGGTAGTACGGGCACAGGCTAAGGACACGTTCTGTCAGGAGCAGATAGTTCGGTTGCTAGCAGAGGGAGCCGAGTCCTATACCGTTAGCTCAGACGGGGGATTGCGCTTCAATGGGAGATGGGTAGTTCCGGAAGGGGAAGAATTGCGGCACGATGTGATGGCTGAGTTGCACGGCTCACGGTTCGCGGTACATCCCGGAGGGGACAAAATGTACCAAGACATGAGACGGCAGTATTGGTGGAGCGGTATGAAGAGAGATATCGCTGAGTTTGTCTCGAAATGCGCCACTTGTCAACTTGTAAAAGTGGATCATCAGAGACCGGCAGGATTACTACAGCCATTAAAGGTTCCGGTGTGGATGTGGGAGAGCATATCCATGGACTTTATCACGGGGTTGCCTACGTCGCAGAGGGGTCACGACTCCGTTTGGGTAATTGTGGACAGGTTGTCCAAGGTCGCTCACTTCTTACCCGTAAGGACTGACTACACTACGGGACAGTATGCCCAGCTCTTCATTTCAGAGATTGTGAGACTTCACGGTGTTCCCCTGAATATCGTGTCTGACAGAGACAAGATATTTGTTTCGAGGTTTTGGGAGAGTTTCGAGGAGGCCATGGGCACGGAATTGCGGTTGAGTACGGCTTATCACCCGCAGACCGATGGGCAGACAGAGCGCACCAACCAGATGTTGGAGGACATGCTACGCATGTGCATTATTGACTTCGGGGGTGGATGGGAGCAGTACCTTCCACTGGTGGAGTTTGCTTACAACAACTCCTATCAGTTCACGATTGGCATGGCTCCGTTTGAGGCATTGTACGGTAGGCCTTGTCGTTCTCCAGCATGTTGGTTGGAAGTGGGGGACAACAAACTGCTTGGGCCGGAAGTGATTCAGGATACTTCGGCAAGGATTGAGTTGATTCGGAGTCGCATTCGGGTAGCTCAAGACAGGCAGAAGAGTTATGCTGATGCGAAGAGGTTTTTCAGGGAGTTCCAAGTGGGGGACCAGGTTCTGCTCAGGGTATCTCCGATGAAGGGGATTATGCGTTTCGGGAAGAAGGGGAAGTTGGCACCGAGGTATGTGGGGCCGTTCCCTATTATTGAGCGGATCGGACCGGTAACGTATAGACTTGGGTTGCCGGAACATTTGCATCGGATTCACGACGTGTTCCATATTTCCTCGCTGAGGAAATACCTTAGGGACAATTTGGCTCATTCTCACATTGCTGTGGAGGACATCGATCTCCAGCCAGATAGCTCCTACGAAGAGGGACCGATTGCTATTTTGGACCGAAGCGAGAGGAAACTGCGGTCAAAGATAGTCCCGTTAGTGCGTGTTCAGTGGCGACATCACAATGTCGAGGAGTCCACATGGGAGCGCGAGGATGAGATGCGCGAGCGTTATCCAGAACTGTTTTTTTAGCAGGTACTTTCTAGTTTTGAATTTCGGGACGAAATTCAGTTATTAGGGGGGGAGTATGTAATACCCCGTACTTTTTACTATAATTATTTTTGGGATTAATTAATTTAAATTGCGTATTAATTGGAAATTAATCCGGGTTAAAAATACTAATGTGATGCGAATTGGTATTTGATTATGTGCATATACGATTATATATGAACTTGGTATTATAAAATTGTCGTGAGATTTATATACGGCATTTTTAGAAATTTTGTTGAGACGCGTGGGACCGCCGCGTCACGGTATAATATTTTGATATTAAAAGTGAATTTAAAATCTATAATCCGTATGGTCGTTTTGAGTGCGCCAACGCGTCCGGAAGGGTCGAGATAGTCAGAAAACACTAGCCGGGGGTATAGTTTGGGTCCCGGGGTATTTTTAGGCCATACCGGTAACTTAAAGGGTATTTTAGTAATTTGGTACTTTTGGGTAATTAAAAGTGACGAAAATTGAGAGTTGTAATCTGATAAGGAATTGACCCAACCAACCCTTTATTAACCCCATAAGCTACGTAGGTTATCATTTAGTCTTCCAACTCTCCCAAAGCAAACCCTAGCCACCATAGCCACCTTTGGAAGAAGAAAGCTTGGAGAAGGAGAGAGAGAGAGGAAATCTGCAGAAAGAGATTACAAATCCAACACCAAATCCAGAGACAATCAAGGCAAGTGATTTATTCCATTTAAATTTCGGAGAATGCTTCTTCCATGTTAGATTATTCAAAAAATTTGTATGTTCTTGGAAGATAATGAAAAACCCATAAGATTGGAGTTATTAATTTAAATTTTGGGATATAGGTTGCATGTAGAATGTTACTGGAAGATTATATTAAGAGAATTATCGACTTTTGTTATACCAAAAACGGATTTAAGATGAAGTTTATGAATGTTCTTGAGATAAAATCTGGAAACTAGGTTTTTGATGAAGATTGATCCATATGTAGCCTATAGTTGTTGAAATATTGGTTTGTGGACGTTAGTAATATTGTAGGATTGTTATATGACATTAATATAACGTTATATCTGAGAATCATACGTTAGAAATAAGTTTTGGGACGTTTTCAAATCTGCAGAACGAAGCAGGCCGTAGCCATACCTGTTCGATCGATCGATCGACATTCATAAGTCGATCGATCGACTATATCGATCGATCGATATTCATAGGTCGATCGATCGACTATATCGATCGATCGATATTCATAGGTCGATCGATCGACCTTCCCAGAATGAGTAAAATTTTCCTTAATTTGATTTTAAATGGTGGAAACCCTCGGAGAATATGTTTGGAGAACTTATGAATACCCTCACCCTTAAGGAAGACCAGTAGGCATGATTATGAAGTGGGACTTTAATCAGAATGTAATTTGAGGAATAATTCTAGGTTATTGAAATTCGTTAGAGAGGTAACGTTTGGGTTAATAGTGCAAAATTGTGTAATTCGATGAAATAAGGTTTAGGGCAGAAGTAAAGACCTTAGGTATATAGATGCCATATGTGGGAATTATGGGAACTTAATAGTCTATTCAAGATAGGTTTTAAGGATAAGGGACTACGGCGTGAGACGTGTCGGCAATTTAACCTTATAGTAACGGAAGACTTGAAATATATAAGTTTGGAATAATGGTATAATGATGTAGAAAATACCTTATTAATATGGTAATATCTAAGATGTGTGAATGCTTAGTATATAGTTTATGTGTATGACATACCTACCATACTTGCTATCACGGGGGAGGTTTGCGTTCGCTTAGGACCCTCTAATCCTTGTGTGCCTACGGGGGGGATTTAGACTGGTACCTTGATGAACATAGGTCATAGAAAGACTTATTGTGATATTAATAAGTCCGTTGACCATGGGAGCGTAGGTATGTGCGTGACCCATGTGATGGTGACTGTGTTCGCCTCCACTATTTGTGATTTGTGTTATCTGAACTATTCCTGAGAGATTCGGAATATGTGATCCTTATGTACGTGATGTACCGGGATGGATAGCAGAGTATGTGCGCACCATAGCTTAGATTGCGGGGTGCTTGTATCGTATATTTATGATGTGAATAATATACATTTAATTAATGGGAATCCTCATGTTAATGCTGTAAAAATATTACGGTATTGTTTCGAGATATATAATGGGTTAGCTGATAGTTATATCTATGGCATATTTAGTAACTGAGCTTACGTTAAACCTCTATTTAATTACGAGCGTTGTTATGATAAATGGAACCGAGTAATATGGGTAGAACATTTGGCAGTTTAGCTAGTTATGTTGTCAATTAGCTAGCAATATGGGTCGTTATAGATGGGTACTTACGTTAGGAGTGCACAGTTAGTCGAGAGGTGAGAATTTAATGTGAGTGCACGTCATAACATGTACTTTGCATTTAATGTTTTAAATGTTTTTAAAGCACTTGCAGGTTTTTAAAATGATTTCAACTTTCGGCCTCTGACCCATTTGCTTTCAAATATATTTTCTTCTAAAAACCATTTTAGGTGCCCAGTCACAAGGACATCAAGCATAGGATTCTCATTCAGAAGACGAGCTGTAGCTGTTTGTGGAAGCTACAGGGACTTGCTTTTAGACGCCTCTCTCATTTGGATTCCAGTCTCAGCATCTATCAGTTGTAGGGCATGTTGCCCAATTCTATTTGACATTTTTACATTTCAGTTTTCAGACTCTAGCATGTATTGCTCAGTATTCAGTTTTAGTTATTTCAGTTTCGGTTATTCATTTCAGTTGTGGGATTAATTAATTTAAATTGCGTATTAATTGGAAATTAATCCGGGTTAAAAATACTAATGTGATGCGAATTGGTATTTCATTATGTGCATATACGATTATATATGAACTTGGTATTATAAAATTTGTCGTGAGATTTATATACGGCATTTTAGAAATTTTGTTGAGACGCGTGGGACCGCCGCGTCACGGTATAATATTTTGATATTAAAAGTGAATTTAAAATCTATAATCCGTATGGTCGTTTTGAGTGCGCCAACGCGTCCGGAAGGGTCGAGATAGTCAGAAAACACTAGCCGGGGGTATAGTTTGGGTCCCGGGGTATTTTTAGCCCATACCGATAACTTAAAGGGTATTTTAGAAATTTGGTACTTTTGGGTAATTAAAAGTGACGAAAATTGAGAGTTGTAATCTGATAAGGATTGACTCAACCAACCCTTTATTAACCCCATAAGCTACGTAGGTTATCATTTAGTCTTCCAAGTCTCCCAAAGCAAACCCTAGCCACCATAGCCATCTTTGGAAGAAGAAAGCTTGGAGAAGAAGAGAGAGAGAGGAATTCTGCAGAGATTCTTCACCAAATCAACACCAAATCCAGAGACAATCAAGGCAAGTGATTTATTCCATTTAAATTTCAGAGAATGCTTCTTCCATGTTAGATTATTCAAAAATTTTGTATGTTCTTTGAAGATAATGAAAAACCCATAAGATTGGAGTTATTAGTTTAAATTTTGGGATATAGGTTGCATGTAGAATGGTTACTGGAAGATTATATTAAGAGAATTATCGACTTTTGTTATACCAAAAACGGATTTAAGATGAAGTTTATGAATGTTCTTGAGATAAAATCTGGAAACTAGGTTTTTGATGAAGTTTGACCCATATGTAGCCTTTAGCTGTTGAATTAGTGGTTTGTGGACGTTAGTAATATTGTAGGATTGTTATATGACATTAATATAACGTTATATCTGAGAATCATACGTTAGAAATAAGTTTTGGGACGTTTTCAAATCTGCAGAACGAAGCAGGCCGTAGCCATACCTGTTCGATCGATCGATCGACATTCATAAGTCGATCGATCGACTATATCGATCGATCGATATTCATAGGTCGATCGATCGACCTTCCCAGAATGAGTAAAATTTTCCTTAATTTGATTTTAATGGTGGAAACCCTCGGAGAATATGTTTGGAGAACTTATGAATACCCTCAACCTTAAGGAGACCAGTAGGAGTGATTATTATAGTGGACTTTAATTAGAATACAATTCGGGGAATAATTCTAGGTTATTGAAATTCGTTAGAGAGGTAACGTTTGGGTTAATAGTGCAAAATTGTGTAATTCGATGAAATAAGGTTTAGGGCAGAAGTAAAGACCTTAGGTATATAGATGCCATATGTGGGAATTATGGGAACTTAATAGTCTATTCAAGATAGGTTTTAAGGATAAGGGACTACGGCGTGAGACGTGTCGGCAATTTAACCTTATAGTAACGGAAGACTTGAAATATATAAGTTTGGAATAATGGTATAATGATGTAGAAAATACCTTATTAATATGGTAATATCTAAGATGTGTGAATGCTTAGTATATAGTTTATGTGTATGACATACATACCATACTTGCTATCACGGGAGGTTACGTTCGCTTAGGACCCTCTAATCCTTGTGTGCCTACGGGGGGGATATAGACTGGTACCTTGATGAACATAGGTCATAGAAAGACTTATTGTGATATTAATAAGTCCGCTGACCATGGGAGCGTAGGTATGTGCGTGACCCATGTGATGGTGACTGTGTTCGCCTCCACTATTTGTGATTTGTGTTATCTGAACTATTCCTGAGAGATTCGGAATATGTGATCCTTATGTACGTGATGTACCGGGATGGATAGCAGAGTATGTGCGCACCATAGCTTAGATTGCGGGGTGCTTGTATCGTATATTTATGATGTGAATAATATACATTTAATTAATGGGAATCCTCATGTTAATGCTGTAAAAATATTACGGTATTGTTTCGAGATATATAATGGGTTAGCTGATAGTTATATCTATGGCATATTTAGTAACTGAGTTTACGTTAAACCTCTATTTAATTACGAGCGGTGTTATGATAAATGGAACCGAGTAATATGGGTAGAACCTTTGGCAGTTTAGCTAGTTATGTTGTCGGTTAGTTAGTAGTATGGGTCTTTATAGATGGGTAATTGCGTTAGGAGTGCACAGTTAGACGAGAGGTGAGAATATCATGTGAGTGCACGTCCTAACATGTACTTTGCATTTAATGTTTTAAATGTTTTTAAAGCACTTGCAGGTTTTTAAAATGATTTCAACTTTCGGGCTCTGACCCATTTGCTTTCAAATATATTTTCTTGTAAAACCATTTTAGGTGCCCAGCCACAAGGACACCAAGCATAGGATTCTCATTCAGGTGACGAGCTGTAGCTGTTTGTGGAAGCTACAGGGACTTGCTTTTAGACGCCTCTCTCATTTGGATTCCAGTCTCAGCATCTATCAGTTGTAGGGCATGTTGCCCAATTCTATTAGACATTTTTACATTTCAGTTTTCAGACTCTGGCATGTATTGCTCAGTATTCAGTTTTAGTTATTTATTTCAGTTTACTTATCAGTTGTGGGATTTGTATTGAGGAGTTTTTCCTCCCGGTTTTATTTACATTTTGTGATGGTTATTCGTTTCACTTCAGTATGGTGAATGTTGTTATTTAGTTATTCATTACTCTTGTTGCATGTTAATCAGATTTAATAAAATTTGGCACTTACTTTTTAAATACTAGGTGGTTAGTAATAATAAAACGTTTTCGACAGTGATGCTATTAACTGAGTCAACTTGACATTTTGAATGAGCACCTGTGACACCCCGACTAATTAAACACCGGGTAGCTACTCCTTTAAAAAATTAATTCAAAATGTCAAGTTGACTCAGTTAATAGCATCACTGTCGAAAACCTTTTATTATTACTAACCACCTAGTATTTAAAAAGTAAGTGCCAAATTTTATTAAATCTGATTAACATGCAACAAGAGTAATGAATAACTAAATAACAACATTCACCATACTGAAGTGAAACGAATAACCATCACAAAATGTAAATAAAACCTGGAGGAAAAACTCCTCAATACAAATCCCACAACTGATAAGTAAACTGAAATAAATAACTAAAACTGAATACTGAGCAATACATGCCAGAGTCTGAAAACTGAAATGTAAAAATGTCTAATAGAATTGGGCAACATGCCCTACAACTGATAGATGCTGAGACTGGAATCCAAATGAGAGAGGCGTCTAAAAGCAAGTCCCTGTAGCTTCCACAAACAGCTACAGCTCGTCACCTGAATGAGAATCCTATGCTTGGTGTCCTTGTGGCTGGGCACCTAAAATGGTTTTACAAGAAAATATATTTGAAAGCAAATGGGTCAGAGCCCGAAAGTGGAAATCATTTTAAAAACCTGCAAGTGATTTATTCCATTTAAATTTCAGAGAATGCTTCTTCCATGTTAGATTATTCAAAAATTTTGTATGTTCTTTGAAGATAATGAAAAACCCATAAGATTGGAGTTATTAGTTTAAATTTTGGGATATAGGTTGCATGTAGAATGGTTACTGGAAGATTATATTAAGAGAATTATCGACTTTTGTTATACCAAAAACGGATTTAAGATGAAGTTTATGAATGTTCTTGAGATAAAATCTGGAAACTAGGTTTTTGATGAAGTTTGACCCATATGTAGCCTTTAGATGTTGAATTAGTGGTTTGTGGACGTTAGTAATATTGTAGGATTGTTATATGACATTAATATAACGTTATATCTGAGAATCATACGTTAGAAATAAGTTTTGGGACGTTTTCAAATCTGCAGAACAAAGCAGTCCGTAGCCATACCTGTTCGATCGATCGATCGACATTCATCAGTCGATCGATCGACTTGATCGATCGATCGATATTCATAGGTCGATCGATCGACCTTCCCAGAATGAGTAAAATTTTCCTTAATTTGATTTTAAATGGTGGAAACCCTCGGAGAATATGTTTGGAGAACTTATGAATACCCTCACCCTTAAGGAAGACCAGTAGGCATGATTATGAAGTGGGACTTTAATCAGAATGTAATTTGAGGAATTATTCTAACTAAATGAAATTCGTTATGTGAGATAATATTTGGGTTAATAGTACAAATTTGAATAAGTTGATGAAATAAGGTTTGGGGCAGAAGTAAAGACCTTAGGTATAAAGATATCATATGTGAGAATTATGGGAACTTAGTAGTCTATTCGAGATAGGTTTTAAGTTTAAGGAATTACGACGTGAGGTGTGTCGACTATTTAAATTATATATTATCGGATTACTTTAAATATATAAGTTTGGGATAATGGTATAATGATGTAGAAAATACCTTATTAAAATGGTGATATCTAAGATGTGTGAATGCTTAGTACATAGTTTATGTGTATGACATACCTACCATACTTGCTATCACGGGAGGTTACGTTCGCTTAGGACCCTCTAATCCTTGTGTGCCTATGGGGGGGATATAGACTGGTACCTTGATGAACATAGGTCATAGAAAGACTTATTGTGATATTAATAAGTCCGCTGACCATGGGAGCGTAGGTATGTGCGTGACCCATGTGATGGTGACTGTGTTCGCCTCCACTATTTGTGATTTGTGTTATCTGAACTATTCCTGAGAGATTCGGAATATGTGATCCTTATGTACGTGATGTACCGGGATGGATAGCAGAGTATGTGTACACCATAGCTTATATTGCGGGGTGCTTGTATCGTATATTTATGATGTGAACAATATACATTAAATTAATGGGAATCCTCATGTTAATGCTGTAAATGTATCACGGTATTGTTTCGAGATATATAAGGAGTTAACTGATACTTATATATATGGCATATTTAGTAACTGAGTTTACGTTAAACCTCTATTTAATTACGAGCGGTGTTATGATAAATGGAACCGAGTAATATGGGTAGAACCTTTGGCAGTTTAGCTAGTTATGTTGTCGGTTAGTTAGTAGTATGGGTCTTTATAGATGGGTAATTGCGTTAGGAGTGCACAGTTAGACGAGAGGTGAGAATATCATGTGAGTGCACGTCCTAACATGTACTTTGCATTTAATGTTTTAAATGTTTTTAAAGCACTTGCAGGTTTTTAAAATGATTTCCACTTTCGGGCTCTGACCCATTTGCTTTCAAATATATTTTCTTGTAAAACCATTTTAGGTGCCCAGCCACAAGGACACCAAGCATAGGATTCTCATTCAGGTGACGAACCTTCACAGGGTATTGGTTCAAGTCGTGAGACACCAATGCTTATACACAGTCTTACAGACAATCAAAGATTTACAAAACTTATTTTGAAAATGGTGGAGGAATGTTGGAGATTTTTAAAATAAGAGAGCAAGAGTTTTTTGGGTGTAAAAGCCTTAAAAGCTTGTCCCACATTGGAAGTGTGTGGAAGAGGTGGGAAGCTAACCCAAATATAAAAGGGTATAGTGTCCCACATTGGAAAATGTACAAAGCTAAGTGTCACCACTAAGCTATAAAAGGGGTGGGCAACCTTTGAGTCCCACATTGGAAAAATGTTAAGAATTTTTACACTTAATAAGTACAAATGGAAGATGAAGAGTTAATTCATCTAGCATTTAAGAGACTATTCAAGAGACCTCAATACGGTGCGAAGCACCGTACGCACACGCGCGCGCGCGCGCGCGCGTGCGGGTGCGGGGCAGTGGGCTGTAGAGGCGCTCGTGGCGCACTTTGCACTTCGCACGCCGCGTGTCCGCAGTGGTAGCGGGTTGCCGGGATTCGTCCGGGTCGGATCGCGGTAGCTCGGGCGCGGTCACTTTTTGGTTGACCCGTGCAAAACCGATTCGGTATTATTATACCTGTTCGGAAAGAACTTAAGACTGTTGGTAATTAACAGTCATACCTGTTCGGAAATGACTTAATTCAACAGTCATGACTCTTGAAGACAAAGCGTTTCATTTTTTATAAATAAGGGCTGCCTAAAAACGGAATTACATTAATTACAAAAACCAGTTTCAGATTTCCAGACCCTGCTATTACTCTCTTACAATTTTCAGGAGATACAAATTCTCTTATTCTGTTATGTGCACATAAACAGAATAAGAACTTGATTGACTGTTCTTCGCTGCTACATCCAAGGGCTGTCTTCAAATATACAAGTTGCAGACAGTGCAAGTGCTTCATTGTATCTTGAGTACGGATTTGCTGATTCCCGTTTGTATACCGAAATTCTTCGTGTGGGGCAAATACTGTATTTAGGAAAGTGACATCACGCCTTGAAGTTTTATAGTGACTATTCAGAAATTACTTTGTTGTATTGAAGTTTACATTTTTGAGATATATAAAGAGTTCCATTTCTGTATTTGCATTCATAATTTCCAACAATCACGAAATTCAGTTATTAGGGGGGAAGTATGTAATACCCCGTACTTTTGACTATAATTATTTTTGGGATTAATTAATTTAAATTGCGTATTAATTGGAAATTAATCCGGGTTAAAAATACTAATGTGATGCGAATTGGTATTTGATTATGTGCATATACGATTATATATGAACTTGGTATTATAAAATTTGTCGTGAGATTTATATACGGCATTTTAGAAATTTTGTTGAGACGCGTGGGACCGCCGCGTCACGGTATAATATTTTGATATTAAAAGTGAATTTAAAATCTATAATCCGTATGGTCGTTTTGAGTGCGCCATCGCGTCCGGAAGGGTCGAGATAGTCAGAAAACACTAGCCGGGGGTATAGTTTGGGTCCCGGGGTATTTTTAGGCCATACCGGTAACTTAAAGGGTATTTTAGTAATTTGGTACTTTTGGGTAATTAAAAGTGACGAAAATTGAGAGTTGTAATCTGATAAGGAATTGACCCAACCAACCCTTTATTAACCCCATAAGCTACGTAGGTTATCATTTAGTCTTCCAACTCTCCCAAAGCAAACCCTAACCACCATAGCCACCTTTGGAAGAAGAAAGCTTGGAGAAGGAGAGAGAGAGAGGAAATCTGCAGAAAGAGATTACAAATCCAACACCAAATCCAGAGACAATCAAGGCAAGTGATTTATTCCATTTAAATTTCAGAGAATGCTTCTTCCATGTTAGATTATTCAAAAATTTTGTATGTTCTTTGAAGATAATGAAAAACCCATAAGATTGGAGTTATTAGTTTAAATTTTGGGATATAGGTTGCATGTAGAATGGTTACTGGAAGATTATATTAAGAGAATTATCGACTTTTGTTATACCAAAAACGGATTTAAGATGAAGTTTATGAATGTTCTTGAGATAAAATCTGGAAACTAGGTTTTTGATGAAGTTTGACCCATATGTAGCCTTTAGATGTTGAATTAGTGGTTTGTGGACGTTAGTAATATTGTAGGATTGTTATATGACATTAATATAACGTTATATCTGAGAATCATACGTTAGAAATAAGTTTTGGGACGTTTTCAAATCTGCAGAACAAAGCAGTCCGTAGCCATACCTGTTCGATCGATCGATCGACATTCATCAGTCGATCGATCGACTTGATCGATCGATCGATATTCATAGGTCGATCGATCGACCTTCCCAGAATGAGTAAAATTTTCCTTAATTTGATTTTAATGGTGGAAACCCTCGGAGAATATGTTTGGAGAACTTATGAATACCCTCAACCTTAAGGAGACCAGTAGGAGTGATTATTATAGTGGACTTTAATTAGAATACAATTCGGGGAATAATTCTAGGTTATTGAAATTCGTTAGAGAGGTAACGTTTGGGTTAATAGTGCAAAATTGTGTAATTCGATGAAATAAGGTTTAGGGCAGAAGTAAAGACCTTAGGTATATAGATGCCATATGTGGGAATTATGGGAACTTAATAGTCTATTCAAGATAGGTTTTAAGGATAAGGGACTACGGCGTGAGACGTGTCGGCAATTTAACCTTATAGTAACGGAAGACTTGAAATATATAAGTTTGGAATAATGGTATAATGATGTAGAAAATACCTTATTAATATGGTAATATCTAAGATGTGTGAATGCTTAGTATATAGTTTATGTGTATGACATACCTACCATACTTGCTATCACGGGGGAGGTTTGCGTTCGCTTAGGACCCTCTAATCCTTGTGTGCCTACGGGGGGGATTTAGACTGGTACCTTGATGAACATAGGTCATAGAAAGACTTATTGTGATATTAATAAGTCCGCTGACCATGGGAGCGTAGGTATGTGCGTGACCCATGTGATGGTGACTGTGTTCGCCTCCACTATTTGTGATTTGTGTTATCTGAACTATTCCTGAGAGATTCGGAATATGTGATCCTTATGTACGTGATGTACCGGGATGGATAGCAGAGTATGTGCGCACCATAGCTTAGATTGCGGGGTGCTTGTATCGTATATTTATGATGTGAATAATATACATTTAATTAATGGGAATCCTCATGTTAATGCTGTAAAAATATTACGGTATTGTTTCGAGATATATAATGGGTTAGCTGATAGTTATATCTATGGCATATTTAGTAACTGAGCTTACGTTAAACCTCTATTTAATTACGAGCGTTGTTATGATAAATGGAACCGAGTAATATGGGTAGAACATTTGGCAGTTTAGCTAGTTATGTTGTCAGTTAGCTAGCAATATGGGTCGTTATAGATGGGTACTTACGTTAGGAGTGCACAGTTAGTCGAGAGGTGAGAATTTAATGTGAGTGCACGTCCTAACATGTACTTTGCATTTAATGTTTTAAATGTTTTTAAAGCACTTGCAGGTTTTTAAAATGATTTCAACTTTCGGGCTCTGACCCATTTGCTTTCAAATATATTTTCTTGTAAAAACCATTTTAGGTGCCCAGTCACAAGGACATCAAGCATAGGATTCTCATTCAGAAGACGAGCTGTAGCTGTTTGTGGAAGCTACAGGGACTTGCTTTTAGACGCCTCTCTCATTTGGATTCCAGTCTCAGCATCTATCAGTTGTAGGGCATGTTGCCCAATTCTATTAGACATTTTTACATTTCAGTTTTCAGACTCTGGCATGTATTGCTCAGTATTCAGTTTTAGTTATTTATTTCAGTTTACTTATCAGTTGTGGGATTTGTATTGAGGAGTTTTTCCTCCCGGTTTTATTTACATTTTGTGATGGTTATTCGTTTCACTTCAGTATGGTGAATGTTGTTATTTAGTTATTCATTACTCTTGTTGCATGTTAATCAGATTTAATAAAATTTGGCACTTACTTTTTAAATACTAGGTGGTTAGTAATAATAAAACGTTTTCGACAGTGATGCTATTAACTGAGTCAACTTGACATTTTGAATTAATTTTATAAAGGAGTAGCTACCCGGTTTTTAATTAGTCGGGGTGTCACATGTAGCTACCTCATTAGGGGATATATTTGAGAGAGAGAAAGTTCTTATAATTTGTGCTTGTTCCTGTTACGCTAAATTGGTATCAAATCCATAAGCACCCCGAAGTGTAAATGTAAAACAAATCGTGACAACTCCAAATGGCGCGCAAGAGATCAACCCAAATGAAAATGGAACGATGTGTAGCTGCCTAGAAGAAACAGTGAAAACCTTCATCAAAGAGATGAGTCCCTAGCACCCTTTATTTGAATCCGACAGTGACGTACGCGAGGCTTAAGGGAATCATTTGTTTTTTTTGCTTTTATTAACTTTCATATTTTAGTTATAGTTATTAGGTTTAGTGAGGGCTAGAATAGGTATTTTGTAAAGGGAATGTTATAATCCATGTGATGTAATTAGTGATGTCACATGTGACCTAAGCACTGTTTAATAGTCAAGTAAAGGGACCTTTCTAAGAGCATCTGTAGTGGAGGATGGCAAGATCAGGTATATTTGCAAATCAAAAAGGTGAGATGCCTTTCGTGAAGGCTGTGCACATACAGTGGTGAATGATAAAGAATGATAAAAGGGTTTGGGTCAAAAGTTCCTACGAACTATATTAGTTGGTAGGAAATTCTTACAAATTAATATAGTTCGTAGGAACCCAAATAAACTTTGTTGTTACTTTTTATTGTGGTAATAATACTTCCCTAACTCCTCCGAAGAAAAGAAGTTCGTAGGAATTCCTACGAACTTCAGAAGTTCGTAGGAACCCTTTGCAAATTCAGCAACCAATTTGTGTATTTGGAGAACCACTACAAATCGATGAACAGAATCTGTTAACTTATTCCCACCAGTGCAGGCATCCGAATTTGTAAACATACAAATTTTGTTGGCAGTTAGCATCCCCATTGTGGATGCTCTAAATCCTTCTCTTATACTTATAAATTGTGTAATGCCCCATTAGGGCAACGCATTTAAGTACTAGCGAATTAGATAGATAAATTGGGCATTTAACCTCTATATGTTGTTGTGTAGTTTTTAGATCTAAATCGTTTTGTTGCAGGAGGATAGGGATATGGGCGTCCTTTTTAATATTCTTTCATTTTGTGCTTTTTTTTATCCTTTTGTATCTTTAGTATAAATAGCCTACGGACTTTCATTTGTAACACTTTTGCCATTTTGTGATTAAAAGACTAGAGAGAGAAATAAGAAACCTCTTACATTTTCCATGTTGTTGTTGTTGTTGTTGTTGTGTAGATAACTTCTTTCTTTGACGCTTCCGCACACTAGATTACATCCAATTGGTATCGGAGCGTGGTTTGTTCTTGGTTCAGTCATGTTCATTGAAGATTGGGATTCCCATTGGAACCATCCGGATGAAATCAAAAAGAAAAAACTAACCCTAAAGTTTTTACACCATTTTCACCCGTAGAAGCCACCGACTCAACCACCCAACGAACCCTACCACTTCCTATCATCACTGACACTTTTTCGGCTGGCCGATCAACCCAGACACCTTCCGAACCCCTGACGACCACTACGATACAGCTAGGGGTGTGCAAAAAAACCGACCAAACCGACAAACCGACAAACCGACAAAACCGAGCCGAACCGAAAATTTTCGGGCCGGGTTTTTTTTAGGGTCGGTTCGGTTCGGTTTAATCAGGTATAAAACTGACAGGGTCGGTTCGGTTTTCGGTTTTGGCATAAAAAAACCGATTTTGAACCGAACCGAACCGAATTAATTTTTATACTTTTTAATTTTATATTTTATATTTTATATTATATTCATATTAGTGTTGACATATTATATTATATTTTTTAATTTTATATTTATATTAGGTATTAAAAAAATATATTTTTTATTAAAATAAAGGAAAAAACCGAACCGGTCCTGTATAAAACCGGCCCTGTCAAAAACCGACGGGCAAACCTAACCGGCGCTGTCAATAACCGACCCGATTCGGTTCGGTTCGGTTTTTCAGCATTTTCGGTTCGGTTCGGTTCTCCTCCTCCAAAAACCGACATGGTCGGTTCGGCCCAAAAAACCCGGTCAAAACCGAACCGACCGACCCGTGAACACCCCTAGATACAGCCATCTGAGGCCAAAACAAGTGGCGCGACCTCCTGCGGAGGTCCAGAACACCGCGCCTCCCTCGTTCCTCTCCCCAGTTGCTCGAAACCCTCTGTGGGACCTTCTACCATGATCTCAGCCCCTGCCGACAGTATTAGGCAGCTCAGAATTCATGAGAAACCCCAGAAATTTAAGGACCAAACCCAAACCACTCCTAGTGCAAACCCTAATCAAATTCAACCAAAAAAAAAAAAACTAATCCCAAACCCTATTTACCCCATTTCCAAGAAACCTTAATATCCAGTCCTTCTAAAAACCCTAATTCCTTATATAAAGGATGCACCTCCTTGGGCATTATCCCCATCCCTACCAATGTTCCATTACCTACCGCTCAATCCATTTTTCGACAACGAGATTCCTTTTGTCAGACCCAAGCAAAGCTTGTCGATGTCTCTACTACCTACACAGATATCGTGATGATAACAACACTCGTACATCATCAAACACCTTCACCTAACGATGATACCTGGATCCGATCGAGTATTTTTTTTACTCGTTGCACCGCAAAGGGGAGGTTATGCACGGTGATTATCAATGGGAGCTAGTGATAATTTGGCAACGCAGGAAATGATCGACAAATTAAAGATTCCCACAGAATCACTGCCCAACCCGTGTCGTATTGGATGGTTGGAAAATGGAGACACACTTGCTCCTAGCCGATAATGTCGGGTGACTTTTTCCATTGGAGATTATCATGACGAGGTTCTATGTACCGTGGTGGATATGCGAGTGTGTCACCTTCTTTTGGGAAGGTCGTGGCAGTTTGATCATCGCAGCATGCACGATGGCTGAGCCAATACCTATTCATTTAAGCATGAGGGGAGAGACTTTCTTCTCCGCCCTATGCGACCATTCCCGATGTCTCGACCTTTTACCCTTATAGTTTTACAAGAGGAGTTAGCCACAGATACTGCGGAGACAGGGTTGTGTTATGCTCTCATTAGTCCTATTACCATCCCGGAGGCGACTATCCCACCGTGTGTGCAGAGTTTGTTGGATTCTTTCACCAACGTGTGCACACCCTCAGATGATCTTTCTCCTCTCAAGAAAATACAGCATGCCATTGATTTTGTCCCGGGGGCGCAACTCCCCAACCTTCCCCACTACCGCATGTCACCCACAGAGCACACAGAGTTACAGAGTCAGGTCACAGAGCTCTGTGACAATGGCTATATTTGGGAGAGTATGTCTCATTGTGCGGTACCCGCCCTATTAGCGCCAAAGAAGGATGGAAGTTGGCGTATGTGTGTTGATAGCCGAGCTATTAACAAGATCACCGTGAAGTACAAATTTCCTATTCCTAGGTTGGAGGATATGCTAGATCAATTCCACGGTGCGAGGATTTTCTCCAAACTAGACTTGAAGAGTGGCTACCACCAAATTTGCATGAAACCAGGGGATGAGTGGAAAACTGCCTTCAAGACGAAGGATGGGCTATACGAGTGGACGGTGATGCCTTTTGGCCTCTCCAATGCCCCATCTACCTTTATGAGAGTGATGACAGATACTGCGCCCTTTCATGGGCAAATTTGTGTTTGTTTATTTTGATGATATCCTAATTTACAACCGATCGGAGGAAGAGAACCTAGACCATATGGCTCAAATATTAAAGGTCCTACGAGCCGAGCGATTCTTCCTTACGTTGAAGAAGTGCGCTTTTATGGTACCACCTGTGACCTTTTAGGGTATGTGGTCTCTGGCGACCGCATCAGAGTGGATGATGCCAAAGTTCAGGCAGTAGTAAATTGGCCCCCACCCTCTTCGGTCTCCCAAGTGCGCAGCGTTCATGGATTAGCCGGCATTTATAGGCGCTTCATAGCCGGATTCAGCACTGTCATGAGTCCTATTACAGATTTGATGAGTACTTCCTCCAGTGTCATGAGTCCTATTACATACAACTACATCATGGTAGTCTCCTACAGAGAAGGCTACTCGACATTGTCGACTCGGAGTAATAGCGGTACCATTACTCAACCAATCAATTCGGCACGGGGAGGCTAATGACTTCGTAGGAAGCTTCAACTTGTCTACCATTTCCTGTGCTACCAAGTTATCGCTAGCAAATATCAACAAGCCTGGCTTGATCACAGCAAAAAGAATCACGGCGTCGGTAAAAGGATGGGGAGGATGCCCAATGATGCGCACCCTTTAAACAAAGGGTTAGGGTTTTTAGATGGAATGGAATTTAAGGTTTCTTGTGGATTGGTAAGTATGGTTTGGGATTAGTTTTCTTGGATTGAGATTGATTAGGGTTTGGGTTAGGGTGAGTTTCGGGTAAATCCGTGTGAATCTTGAATTGATCGGAGTCAGAAATCATTGGTTCTTTATAGCAGTGTTCAGTATCTCCAGCTTGAATGGAGTAGGAGTAGGGTTGATCGGGGTGGGGCAGCCTTATTCAGGCCAAAAGTGCCCTCGGATGAAGATTCCGGTAGATCTTGATTAACGGCGGAATTCGTAGTTGAAGATTGAACCGTTGGCGGCTGTTGTGGTTGTGTTCTGGCCGGACGGTTATTGGGAACCCCAAAGGGTGCCGTACGCGCACCCTGGAACTAGTCTGACTTCGACTGGGTAAAATCGATGGTTTCCTCCGAGTGGGCCCTGCCTACCACAGCAGCGGTGGGTCGGTGAGGCAAAATCGATGTTGCCGGTGATTCTGCGATGGCGACAGCACTACAATCAAGTCCGGCATGGCCGAAAGTGGGTGGTGGAGCGCGCAGATCAGCGACGCTAGGGTTGGTCCGGGTATCATCCAGATGAATCCAATTTGAATACCAATCTTTGATGAACATGGTTAATCCAAGAACAAACCACGCTCTGATACCAATTTGATGTAATTAACGGTGCGGAAGCGTAAAAAGAAATCTAATATACACAACAACAAATTAGAGGTCACAAGGGTTTCTTATTTCTCTCTCTAGTCTCTCAATTCCAAATAGGTAAAAGTGATACAAATGGGCGCCTTCATACCATTTATACTAAAAGGTACAAAAGGGTAAAAATAATAAAAAAATGCTAAAAAGAAGACTATATCCCTATGCTCCTGCATCAATTAGGTGCCTCACCCACCGTCCTAGTGGATCTTGTTGAGCTCCCCCTTGTATCCCGATTAGCCCTTCAGCGGTGGCAGAGTTCGTCGCTCATTTGACGGCTATACTGTCTGATGTTCGCGTGCGCTTGCAGCAGGTCTACCCCTCTTATAAAGGCCATGTAGATGAACACCGTCGTTTTGTTGCCTATCAGCCGAAGGACCGTGTCATTATTTACCTACAGAAGGCATGCCGTCAGGGGAAGGGACATAAGTTGTAGATGCATCATTTTGATCCCTTCTCGATCATTCATCGTTGTGGGGACAACGCGTACGAAGTTGGTTTACCTGTCGAGTTCCGGATGCACCACACATTCAATGTTGCAGATCTATCTCCATTCTGGGGTACGCATGTTCCGCCAATCTCCCCCCGTTTAGGGCCATTTTGTCCAATCTTAACCGCACCAAGGTTGCCCTCGAATCCGAAAACATCTCACCCCCTTCGGGCAATTATATCATTTACTTGGTTCGTTGGCATAGCCATCCCAAGGCGCAAGACTCCTAAATCACAGAGGCCACCCTCCAGTGCGTCGGCCCTGATCTTTACCGCCTGTATACGGAGTACATGGCGAGTTCCCATGGGAAGGAGAGTGATGCAGGAGCATAGTAGTTTAGAGTTGTTTTGACATTTGGTTGTTTTGTCATTTTTAGTCTTTTACCTATTTTGAGTTAGCTTGACTAGCAAGCTAACATTTTCCTTTTTTCCATTAAAAGGGGTCTTAGGTCCCTCATTTATACCACTACTATTTTGAGAGATATGAATGAGATTTAGAAATTGGGCCCTTGGTCCCTAAATAATTGTTGACGGCGTTGTCGTCGTCGTCGCTGTGTAGTTTATAGATTAATCGCTTCCGCTCCCCAATTACACATCAAATTCTCTTAGTTTAAAAGTTTTCCTTTGTTGCGAACACTATTTCTCTTAGCCTGGTCTGATGTGTAGTTCTCTTAGCCTGGATTCTTGGTCCCCCCCCCCCCCTTTTTTTGTTTTAGTACTATAGTAACTCTTATTTTTTTTAAATATTTTGTGTTATGAAATCTGTCACCCTTGTTTTAGTAACCCTTATTTTTATCCCTCTTTTCTTTTGTTTTTAATAGTTTAATAACCCTTATTCGAATCTGCAAAAAAAAGAAAAATCATTTTTTCCTATTCTCTCATTAATTAAATGATTCAAGTTATTGTTAATTTATGAGGAAACCAAACACAACACACAAATACCTTGCCTTAAAATATTATATTAATCATAGTTACAAGAATTATACTTATATACTCGTTGATTATTGATGATTTTATGATGATATTCATATTAAAAAAATTATTAACATTTTTCATAATATTTAATTGAAATTTTTTTTTTGAAGTTGAGGCTTATGCCTCAATGCGCCAGGAGACTTAAGCCAAGCCAAGCCTCCACATCGCGCCTTTTTAAACATTGCAATTTGGATATGTTGGCTAAGAGCCTCTATGAAGACAGAGGTGCCCGCGTTTGACGATCAAATGAACCCCGATGCATTCGTTGATTGGTTCAATTAGATCAAGGATGTCTTTAAGTACAAGGACTTGCGGGGGTGAAATGTGTGAGGTTGGTGGTGATCAAATTTCAAGGGTATGCTAAGGTTAGGTGGAATAAGCTCTGAGGGCTCAGGCTGTCCATTCGTGATAATGAGGCAATTGTTACGAGAAGCCTTAATACCCTAGTACTACAAGCGAGATCTATTCCAATCCTTTCAGCAAGGTTCATTGTCGATCCTCAATTACACTGAGAGGTTAAAGTTATTGTGCTCTCGGCAAGTTTGGAGTAGGACAAAGAGTAATTGACGCCCGTTATCCCCTCAAGAGCTGCAACTGCAGATCCTCCATGACTTTCAACTTTGCAACACAACAGCAATAGCGAAGGCCATTATTGGAGCAGGTGTCAGAGGATGTGGTAGCGCGCACTAACCAGATCCTACCTAATGGTCTTCCCCTTTGAGCTCGTGGGGGAGAGTGACGTAATAGGTTCCCTTTGAGGGTCTTTTAATCATTGCCCTTTTCGGGAATGTTTGTCCTTTTGGTCCCATAGTAGTTATTTCATTTATTTTACCATGTTATAAGTAGATTTAACTTGTACTTTACTTTGTATTAGTCATATGAAGCCTATTTCATAAAGGTAGTCTAGATTGTTCTTTTTTGTCTTTTAACCCCTTTTAGTGTTGCCCTAAGCCTAGGTTGCACATCCCTGGACTATATAAATCATTGTAATTAACCATTTAGGAATATCATATATTTGAGATAGAGAAAGTTCTTCCAACTTGTGCTTGCTCTCGAGTGTCAATTGTTGTGTTACGTCACACACACACATATACTCAACCTTTTTTATTTAAATTAGGTTTTTTGATTAATCATTTAATATTAGAGTATTTAGATTTTAGGAAACCTGACCGACAAGGAGCAAATCGATAACATCGTAAAATATATATGCTTATTTTCTCGTTTTCCTTTGTTATTCTCTTCTCTTCGAAACAAAGGAATGATGTAAGAATCAAAGATTTAGGACGCCAAAACACCCTAGAAGGGTAAACGAACGGAATAATTGGGGGAGGGCGTTCTGGTCATATTGAGCCAATCACATGGTCTTCCTAAAATTAAAAGAACAATGAAGCATAAAATGGTTGACTTGACTGATAGACATTGATAACCTAACTGAAATTGCAGCAATAAATCATCCATGAAATCGGTTATTATTTGTACAAGTGATATTTATGTGATAAGAACCCGAATAACCTATTATGAACAATGTGATAAGAACCTGAGCACCTAGGCATTTTTTTAAGATCATAGAATAATATATAACAACAGTGTACATATATATACACATAAATATCATACTAGAGGAATTCAAATTCAAGAGAGAGGAGGCGGAGACCTTCAAGTGAGTTTTGTTGTTGTGTGTGTATGTGGGGTGGGGGGGGGGGGGGGGACTTCAACAATAGTGTATATATATTCTGTTAATCTTCTTTTTTTCTTTTTCGGTTTTTATAACCCGGGGGAACTTCAACAATAGTGTATATATATTCTGTTAATCTTCTTTTTTTTCTTTTTTCAGTTTTTATAACCCCACGACGTCGTTCAAGGGTTTAGAAAGGGAAGAAGAAAAAAATCTGATTTTTTGAATTAATTGGCGATTGATTTTAAAAAGTCAACGATTTTTTCATTAATTGACGATTATTTCAAAAGATCGGCTATGTTCAGATTGACAATTTTTTTTTACCGCCTAGGGGTAGCGAGACACCGGACCACAGCCTAGACGGCTTTTTAGAACATTGATTATGAAATTGATATTCTTCCCACTAAGGTAATTAATGAAAAGGGGAAAAGAAGAAAAAAGAAACCTACTGACAAAATTATCCCCCCACCCCTTCTTCTTTTTCCTCTCTCTCTCTCTCTTATATAGCAGTCTTCCCACACAAGGAGTAAATCCTATCCACATCAAACTAGTGGGTAGGTCAGTTTTCTCACATATATAGACTGGATCGCTTTCATAATTCTGAGTCTTTGTTTAAGTTTGATGGTAAATGTAAATGGGTCTGAATCCCATAATCGGGTGTCAAGATTTTTTTTCTGTCAATAGGAAATATGAGATCAGATGTAGTTTTACATGTGAGCATGTGGGTTTGTTATACATGTGAACTTCCAGCGCCATCTATGAGATATTGGATATGAGAGAGGTGACACAGGTAGAATAACACAAGCACAATTTCCCTATTCTAATAGTAGACGTTTCACTCTTCTTCTACCCTAATGAAGGTGGTGATTACAATGGCCTTGTTGCAGAGAATTAACTTGGAAATGATGGTGTGTGCCCTTGTCCAACAACAACCAACATATTAAAACCTAATGTGGCAGTAAATCTAAGAAAAAATGTTCAGAACAAATTGTTGAAGAAAATGATGCCAGGAAGGAAACCAAGGGGCGATGTGGGGAAGACGAAAGAGAACAAGAGATGCCTCTGGAAAATGTAACCGAGTAACCAACAGCTATCCCACCGGGGCCATCATGCACAAAGGTAAAATGTAGTACTAAAATCAATGTGATAGACATGTATTTTAAGCAATATCTAAAAGGTGCTAGGAGGAAGGATGCCTAGCGGTCGTGAGTTTTTTTTTTAAATATAATACTACAAAGAAATCAACTATCAGCACAAACTTAATGATTCGACACGAAGTAAAAGTACTAAAATCAATATAGCAATAATTGTGCTTACACCAAAACATTAACCAAATATATAGTGTGCGTAGGCGAGGCGGCATCATCCATCTCACCTAGACCCTAGGCAGGGCTTAGGCAGCACCTATGTGGAATTTTCAGAACAGTGATCCGGGTCAATATTTCTTTCTATTTCGATCCAGTTCAATTTGGTTTTCAGTTTTAAGACTTTTAGACAATTACCATAACCAAACCACTTGGTTCTATGATACCACTACACTAGCAAAACAGGCCAAACCATTGCTTTGGTCACCCTTTTAAATTGACAGGTTCTGATGAACACCCTTACAGAGGAGTCAGGTTGCTGGCTTTTATGGGTTTCAGATTGTGAATTTGGCAAGCAATGTTTGCATGCCACATTAGTTTATTATGATCTTTTGGAGGGCAAATACTTTAAGTTTGTACATTTCCACTCTTTCATTATTTCCCGAAACTGTTATATTGCTAATGCTATCCAAACCTCACTGTATCATATGATCGATACAACTTTTATAGTCGTACCTACAATAACAATCACATAATAAAACACATTGTCCAACATCACGAGTATATTGCATATGTAAATTCCAGTTTCATTGTCCCTCTCCCCATAACTTCAACAAAACAAATGCGATCGTTAATTTTAAATTTTAAATCCAGGGCAGCATAATATCTAACAAAACAAGTTGTATTCGTTCGATGATAAGTGTTTCAAACGTCCCATACTTGAACAAGAGGGGTAAGAATATATCTTCCAAATGGAAAAATTAAACATACCACAATGAGCCATTAAAGCCGCCCGCTAATAAAATATCTGTTCCAATGGCACCACTTGGAGTGTCTATATCAACATGTATCTGTTCCAACGCACCATCACCGATCCTTTCTGTCCCGCAATACTTCCAAATCTTGTTCATAAAATACAGAAGTAATATTAGTAATGAAAACGAATTTTATTTGTTAAAGACTCCAAGGGTGAGTTTGAT
Source organism: Sambucus nigra (assembly GCA_949130495.1). NCBI lineage: Eukaryota > Viridiplantae > Streptophyta > Magnoliopsida > Dipsacales > Adoxaceae > Sambucus > Sambucus nigra. Next base: position 318,451,138 of record OX422222.1, read on the forward strand.
GACAGTTGAAGAAGATTGTAAACAACTTCATTTTAATGAAAAGTTGGAGAATGAATGAGTGTAAAAATGAGATGAGTTATTTGGTGAAACCGTCTTATTTTTCCATTTTTTCATGCAACTCAATCCTTTGCCGGGTGGGTAACAACTGGATTCCATAGAAAAGTGTTTAAAAGTAAGATATCATTTCACCAAGCCACTCATCTATTCTTCCACTCCTTTTCTAACTTTTGATATATATTGTTTTTCAATCTTTTTTCAACTTCGTAAATAAACGCATCATACAAGAAAAGGAAAAGAGCAAAAACCTAAGCTAAAAAATGTCACACCTTCTTAAATAAGTTTGTGGGCAGAAACTTACCTGCATAGTTCATGATACCAAAAATTGTATATTCCTAAAACGAAGACAAATAAAGTCCATCTAACATTTGATTTATAGCTCACTGCCTCACCCTAACTCATTTTAATGCAGATAATAATAATAATAACCTCGTTTGAGTACTATTGGCGTTCCCAAATTCTGCAAACTTTTAACACCCAATTGTCTATCTTCTCCATTGGCCTACCCGAATTCTGCAAACTTTTAACACCCAATTGTCTATCTTCACCATTCCTTCGAAAGAATTGCTTATTTTCTTGAACAGCACATAAAATATTAGATTAGGAGGGAGACTTTCCAGCCTTATCAATGGTCTTAACATTCCATATCTGCAACCTCACCATGAATGGGCCTTCAAGGAAAACCACACTCAGCCTACATAATTCCTCAGCCATTTCTTAATTCTTAGTTTAGTTTTGTCCATTGATTATGTTAAAATTCAATTTTTTCTTTAAAAGGTTTGACTTTTAATCATGGAATCTTAATTTGGAACAAATGGAATATTTTACTTTGTAGTAGAAGTAGGACATAGTTTCCAATTTAAGTTTCATCATTTCCTAGGAATTAAAATCTCTATATAGAGGGAAACACCTTCTGTTATTCACACATTATCCATTATATCAATACAAATTTCAGCTACTAGCTCCAGAATTTGGTTCGGTTGCGAAAGATATCTTCTAGTCGTTTAGGAAAGAGTTTTTATCTTCCCCCTTAAGGTAACAATGTTAATTATTATCACTTCTGCTCTGCTGCGAACACCATGAACCTGAATATTATAAATCCAGAAATGAATTTGGATACATGAAATTCTACTCTCTTTATCACTCTTAGCACACCGTGAAAGGAGGGCATTGCTATGGCTTTAAGTTGCATATTCATTATGGAAGGTTAGAGGGGAAAGGAAATACACTATTCACCGTTTTTGTGAAGGGGTGAAGAGAGAGAGTGATTTCTCTCATATTTAACCAAGTTTTCATCTCCGGGAGTGCCCACACACAAGGCTTACTTTAGGGGATCATATACTAGAAGGCCCCAAGCTTGTGGTGGATTATAGTAAGAATTTTGGAGACCTTGGGAGGACAGCAAGATCATATCTTCATCATCTATTTCTCCTTCGGATCACCTACAAGATCCGCAAAGATATCGTGATTTGAAACCCTAGGTTTGTGCTTTAAACCTAGTTGTTGTTTTCACTTTCTAATGCATGATCAATTGATGTTTTTTGCATGAAAAGTATTTTCCGCGTACGTCAATCCCCAATAATTTTTGGGTAATTAAAATGAATAAAATAGGCATTTGTCTAATTAATTGGTATTTTGAGGTTTGGGTGGAAACCCTAGGTTTTTGGACTTGCTTGGACTCCAAGATAGGACTTTTACAAAGTCAATCACGTGCAGTTTTACTAGTTTAGAGTTGTGAATTAGTGGGACTCTTTATAATTTGAATACAAATTAAACTCTAAAACCAGAGAGAGAGAGAGAGAGAGAGAGAGAGAGAGAGAGAGAGAGAGAGAGAGAGAGAGAGAGAGAGAGAGAGAGTTTGGACACCGGGGCTGACCGCAACCGCGGGTGCTCCTAGACGCAGTCGTCGAGAGGGTGCGTGGTCCCCTCAAATTTTCTTTTCCTTAAATATATTAGACTTTGACCAAATTTCATCTTACACGCATACTGTTTTCTCAAACCAAACTCACAGAACCCTTTCTCATTCTACCCTACCCTTTAACCTCCATTACAACTCATTCTAACCTCGAATTAAGAGCTTTCCAATTGGAATTTTAAGAAGATCAAAGAAAAGCTTTTTTGAAGATTTTTGAAGGAGGACCAAGTTTCTCAAATCAGATTCTTCAAAATACTTACACAAGGCAATAATATCTCTATTTTTCTTCTTAAGTATTATTTGATTTAAATGTGCCTAAATCCTAATTACTCATGTTTTGTAAATATGATTAGGAACCTAATTAGGGTAAGTGATAACCTAATTCAAAATCTTTATTCGCTTAGACTTACCGGAATATCACCAAATATGTCTCCCTAACACTTTCTACAAAAGTTAAAAGAACATCACATTAGAACTAACAAAAGTTTAATGCTATTCGACAACCACGACACCAAGCAGTTGCTTAACTTCCATTTTATGAGCTTTATTTTTATTTTTATTTTGTTTTAGGGTCATTTTGTCATGCAAATACCAAAAATTGGATTCAAAGAAGAGACAAAACACAAGCACAAATATGAAAATTATATTAACAAGCCAAAGAATAATAAAATCTCTATTACAACATCACCTATTTATACTAGTAGTAATCCAATCTTAACTAGGAAAGTATTAGACCCCCGAAAGGCCCTTTAATAACTCTAATATTTCCTCAAGATAACTAAAACTCTTTTATTAGAATTAATACTAACAATTAACAAACAAATCTATTCCATAGCTACATCATTCTCCCTACCTTCGAAAGAGTTCGTTCTCGAACTTTATAAGTTAAAGATGCACGTGTAAATCTTCAATATATACCGCCAACGAGATATGAAAATTTTAGGGTCCCAAAAATAATTTTGCCAAAAATTTAGTGGGCCCAAAATCTTTCTCCCAAATTTCCTCCTAAAGTTCGGCCAAATCGGACTTATTAAACTGCAGAATTCCAAGCCAAAAAGTTCCAATCAGCAAACCAAAACAAATAAAATGAGAAGACATCCGAAAGTAGGCGCCTTGGGTTTAATTAATGATAAGTCTTCTCTTGAAAATAGACCCCTAATAAGCCCGATTTTGACGTGAACTACACGTCAATGACCTAAAACCAAGACAACTTGATTTCTAGAGAGAGAAACAAAAGAGTTCTTCTCTTCAAGAATTGAGAAGTGAGTACAAATGAAAGAAACGATTCTATTTATAGAGGCTGAATTACTTGCTAATCAAGTAATTAGCTAAAATGACTAAAAGGGTCTACTGAAAATAAAAGAATGCTCAATTAGTCCCAAACATGCTTGGCAACTAATTAAGAGAAGAAAATAGCTAAAAAGAGCTAAAAATATAAATAAAAGGAAAATATAAAAGAAAGATAAAATGGATCTCCATCACTCTCCCCCCCTCAAAAAGAGTTTGTCCACGAACTCAAAGGGGAAGACCAACAGAATCACCCTCTAAGATGGTAATCAATGCAGGATCAGGAGGCTGCTCGGTCTCGTTGAGATACTCGGGGGAGTGATCCATCGCTAGTAGGGCCCGTCGACGTGACTGAGGGCACTCAGAAGCTCGGTGGCCCATGGTGCTGCAATTAAAGCAGCGAAATGTGGGAGGGCCTGTATGGGTCGCAGCGGAAGTGGTGGTAACTGGAGCAATGGCCGAAGATGAAGCTGCCGGAGGAGCATAACTCAAGGAAGATGGAGGTCGGGATGCTGGAGAAGCTGCTAAGGCTGCATAATAGACCTCGACCTTAGTAGCATACAATACCGCCTTCAAAAAGGTCGATATCTCCCTCAATCCAAGGTCGCAATGAATATGTGGCTGAAGTCCCAGAATGTAGCGGTTGATCCGCTGATCCTCTGTCTCTGGTAGGCGTGCTCTGGTGCAGAGGAGCTGGAACTGCTTCGTGTACTCTACGACCGAAGACGTGTCCTGCTGGAGAGACTGAATACGCGTAAAGAGGTCTCTCTCATAAGTCGGATGTATAAAGGAGGCCTGAAGAGCTGCCTTGAGATCGAGCCAGTCCTGAATAGGTGGAAGTCCTGCAGTCGTCCTATGATAACAAAGGTCATTCCACCAAACACGAGCAAACCCCTGAAATTTGGTTGTAGCTAGGAGTACACATGAGCGGCCCTGAATCCGCTTGTAATCAAAAACTGTCTCCATAGCCGCGAGCTAATCGGTCATATCATCCGGGGAGAGTTTGCCATCAAACATAGGAATGTCTATACTAATGTCCCCATGGAGACTCCGAGAAAGTAACTGGAGTGCTAAAGAGAGTGGGTCTCCATCCTGATAAACTCTGGCGCCCACCACATCACCTGGTGCAGGTGCAACATAATCAACCGGGTCTGGTGACATCTGTACAGGTGGTGGGCGAGGAGAATAGCATGAGGAGCCATGGGAGGTGCCCGGGGATCACGCTGATAGTGGGGACACGTGGCAATGAGGTGACCACGTCCTCCACACTAGAAACACTACGATCCTGTAATGGAATGGGGTGGGGGGGGAATCCACTCATAGATACTACGGCGGGTATCTCCAATGTCAGGGGAAGAAGAGGAATCAGTGTACAGTAAAGAGAGGTCATGATGAGAGGGTGTGTGATGTGATGATAGGGGAAGTGGTATGTGTGGTTGTGCTTGTGGGTGTAAACACGGATCAATATTTTGATTTTCGAAAATACCAAAATCAAATGGGTCGGGTGGTCGAATAGGGTTGAAATTGGGTGGATGGTTGAAGGGAATTGTGTTCGGGAGGCAACTCAGGTAGGGCTACATTTTGAGTGGGTGCATGTTCTTGGGAAAAATTAGGGTTTCTTGGGTTATTTAAGTTTAAATTTTGGTCAGGGAAAGTGGTATGGATTCCGGGTAATGAACGGGTTTTGTAACGGGGGTTGGGTAAGCAATTATGGGACTGTAATCGTACTCCGGGTTGTCCAGTAGGTACCAAATGTTTAAGGAGGTAAGGAGGAGTTGTTTGAGGGTCGAAAGAACAGGGGTAAAAGGTCGGGGCGGGGTCGGGAATGGTCAGTGGCTTCCTGGGGGTTTTCTATTGCCGGAAAAAGGTCGGGACAAGGGTTGTATGTTCGCCCGCTATGGCAGAAGGTCTGGGAGGCTAGCGGAGGGGCGTCGACAGGCGGTAGGGTTGGTGAAGGGGTTGTGGTGAGCCGCAGGTGGCCGGCGGCTGGTGTGACACCCCGCCTAATTAAATACCGGGTGATCAGTCCTTTATTAAATTAAAATCAAGGTGAACGGTTGGTTCATTCTTAGCATCACTGTCGCAAAAATAATTAATTCCAATTTAAACACCCTAAATAATTAAGCGAAGTGTCAAAACAAATTTAAGTCCTCATTTATTTAATTCCGTTATAAAAATCTTTTGAACATAAATAAATTTGAATAATGCAAATGATAAAGATATCATTCATCCAACAAACCATGCCAACTAGTGTACTCAAATCCAAATAAATAACTACAATCACTGACAATGTAATAGATAAAACAATCCCAAACGGAAACCAAATACTGAAATGATATAAGTATATGCAATCCCTATCAAGTCTAAACAAGAGTCTGGAAATGGACGACACATCCCTAACTAAAAGAACTAAACAAAAGTCTAAGGAACCAAAGGAAGAAGCGTCTACTGCAATAACCTGCAACTCCCACACAAGCTGCAGCATGTCCAGTCAAATGATTCTACACCTGACGCCCCTGTGGCTGAGCACTTGTAATATATACATATATATATATAGAAGAGAGAAAATGACAGAAAACGGGTCAGAGCCCGAGTGTAAAACAGTTTAAAAATAGTTTAGCAAGTATTTAAATTGCTTACCGGCTAATATAACCACCATGTTAGTACGCGACACTCTCTTGAGAATTCTCACCTCTCATCTAGTGTGCACGCCTACCGTACGACTAAATACCTCATAAGTCTATCTAACTTATCTCCCAATGATTTTATTTCGAGAAGTCACAAGGCTATGATATTTAGTTTAGAGATCAATCTCTTCATGATTACTTACGTTACTTAATATATCTCGTTACCGTTATAAAGTTCCCGAATACTTTCTATACAATTTGGATCATTGATTCAATACTTAACTGCTTATACACACGGCAGAAGATTTCCATATATACGCATATATATTAATCACTCATATAATATAATTACTATCGGCACCCCACATAAAATCTATGGTGCTGGCATACTCTGCTATCAAGTCCCCGTATCTCTCGTACTAAGGGAAATACTAGTTCGGAATCACTCTCGAACTGTATTAACACAATACACACAAAATGGAGGCGACGCATAGTTCCAAGTCACTAAGCGGTCAGCACATACCCCTCACGTCTCTTAGGACCGTCTGACTATCATTCTCAGATAGCCTGTACCAAGGAATCCTATGTTCTAGGGTACAAGTCAATATCCCCCATAAAGGTCCCATCGAGATAAGACTGTCCCGACGCGGCAACCTCTGTGATAGCAAATAGCGCGGGTATGATTATACACAAGCATAATATCAATATATACACATGCACTCGGTCATATATAGAAATATTCTCATTTTCCAATTAGGTTCGCCCACAACCCATAATAATTATTAACCGTACTTAGTACAATTTTACCCAATTATCTCGCATAAAGGATTCGTCTCTTTTATTCTCAATTATAATTATTTCATACTTCTCATCTCTCGAAGTATTCTCTCCCACTAAAGGTAATTGCAGTAGGTTCACCCTCTCTAACCTACTGGTCTAAGTCATTTATAAACATATCAATTCCATATCTAACGTGCGAACGATTTTCGATGTGTTAAACCCCCCGTTAGCCCACGGTTTTATCCCATATAAAATTTCATTTAACGGTATTCTACTTAGACCCTACTGGTCCTCTTCATGACCCATTATGCTCTTTAAATAATGTTCAAGGGTTCCTACGCATTTTATCCGGATTAAACGAAAAGGAAAACGACATTCAGTTTTCTAGGAGGGATCAATCGATCGAGGAAAGGGGTCGATCGATCGATCAAGCAGTTCTTGCCCAGAAAACTGCAAATTCGACCTACGGGTTTCATCCAATAATTTCCTCCAAAACACCATTAATGATCCTCAAACTCCCAAACAAGTTTACTACTGGTTACATATACCTATATACATGAATTCCTACGTGAGGCATGTACAAATTCATCAAAGGTATCGAATTAAAAGGGTAATTCATCATAATTATCAAGAACCCTAGTTTTTACATTAATATCAAATCTTCGAATTAAAAGGGCCATATTGGAGGACATGTGTACGTTCATCATTGGTTCACGTGAGAGTGTAATTTTTACATACAACACGCCCTTTTTTTAATTGGATGAGTACAAATATATAATCTGCATCGCAACATCAACTAATATAGTGAGCAGTGAACAGCTTCTGATCATTGTCCTTTTCAGTTTTTTTCTTTTTAATAAGAAACAAGATTTTATTGATATAAATAGAAGCAACACAATATTGAGGGCGAAGAGTCCTCAAGTTTACAATAAAAATAATAAGACAGAATGGAAAGAGCAAAAAAAATTGATATATTAAGAAACATCAATGTTGTTGTAATGACAGTGTAGATCGATAGACTGTCATTATTACAACTACAATTGAAAATATGCACAAAATTTTGCTCGAAATACAAATGCACTACTGTAAAGTGTAAAGAAACAAGACAAGCAAGCTATCAATCACAACTCCACACTAGCACACAACCCATGCAGTTTGTGTGTGTATATATATATATATATATATATATATATATATATATAGGATCAAGTGAGGACCTCAGTTTGCATATCGCTGGCGTGGACCAATTTTGATAAAATAGTAAAAAAAAAAAATTGGATAAATTTTTTTTTATGGTTTTTAAACATTTCAGTAGGACCATAAAAAAATCAGGTCAAAATGATTTTTTTTGCTATTTTAAAAAAATCGGTCAAATTTTGTCAGTTTTTAACAACTTAAAAACAACTGACATATTTTGACCGACTTATTTAAAATAGTAAAAAAATTCATTTTGACCTGGGGCAACTCAAAATTATTTTTTTTAGTATTTTAAAAAAATTGGTCCGCACCAAGTCCGCAAGGACTTGGTCCACACTTGATCCTGCCCATATATATATATATATATATATATATATATAGGGAGAGAGAGAGAGATTAAACTACAAAATAACATTGTATCTATACAACTCTTATAACATAAGATATTTTAGCAACTTCCGTTAGCAACCGCATAGAAGCCCAAAACTTTTACTACTCCCAAATTGATGTGCCTAAGAATTAAATCTTCTTGATAAACATACCATTGGTCTTGATGCTTGCGTCTTTTGGTATTCCTCATGAAAGTTGATCTTCCCTTTTTTCGAAGTGATAACATTACCATACAACTCCCTAACATGAAGAAGCTTAGCAATTTTGATTCCCATTCTCCTGCATCCTTTGCTTTCCTATAATTGAATGGTTGAAAATAGACCCAACCCAAGATTTGTTAAACCAGTTGACCATACGAGAAAACGGGAATAGAAATGGTGAAGCGGCAACCATAAAAAAATGGCTAATAGAGATAAGCGTGATCACGATTGACGTGCAAATAAAGGCACAAAAACAAATAATATTCTTCATTACATCAAACTGAAATATTTGCAAGTACACCCTGGTTAGGTAAAAGAACTTTAACACCTCTAATAGGATCAAAATGGTATCACGTGACTATATCAGGTTGTCTTGAGATCAAATGACCAGCAGCATTGTGATAATAGCCTTTTCATTCCACGCTTTCTTTTCTTCACCCTCCAAATAATATATACAATCTTATTAAGGAAATTAAGGCCGCTTACTACCAACTATTGGTGTGCTAGGGCTTTGGTTTCAATGGTCTATTCAATTTTTGAAATTTTAGGCTATTTCTTGACCAAATTTTAAGAGGAAATCTTGGGTTAAATTCCAGATTCGTAAGGTAGATCACGTCAGTATTTTGAATTTTACAAAAATAAATAAATAAAAGTGAGTCTATCGGAATAAAAGTGGTGTATATACGGACTGATTGTGGTGATAAGTGTGTGAAGATTAAAATAAAATAAAACAGAACAAAGAGGAGAATAAACAGAGCAGGAGAAGGTAAAATCTTGAATCTCACTAAGACTGTACAGGAAACACCATCAAAAAGTGCAAGCAGCTAGAGAATTCTAGTCAGGTAAAACTTGTTATATTGAATTCTCTCATGTTCGGGAAAACAAGTCTTTACATTTAGGAACACTTAACTCTTAACTTAACTCTTAACATTATGGGAAATTATGCTACACTATTTCATTAGATCAGCGATTATGTTCTTCTAAACCTATCTTTCTCACATCGTATGATGACCTATTTTTTCCTACTACTTGAGTAATTTCAACTATAGCCATCCACATTGCGCTGGTGTCCTCATACAAGCTCATTTACCACCTTTCATTTTTGTACGTTTTACATGATGTAACGACATTTCTTGATCCATCCCTCTACATCAACTTGTTGATTAGTACTATACAACACTTCACACAAACCACTTGCAATATACTCCCTCCATACCAAATTAGGAGAGCTCTTATTTGAAAGTTCAACTTTTTAACAAAACTGATCAATGCCAAAACTTACTCTAAGATCATGAAACTTGGTGCATTGATTTTCAAATTAGACTCTTCATTTGAGACGGACTAAGAAAGAAAGTATAACTCCTAATTTATCATGAATGGAATATAAATCTTTTTTACACTAAATTTCACTACATACCCGCTCGATCCCTAATGCTCCTATACGTGAATTGCCCAATTATAGCTAACAACTCTAGTCAACAAAGTCTTGCCCAAGTACTTGGGGTCAGCTAATTTGCTACAGTTGAATACTCACAATAATTGCCTATCTCAGCAGTCTTGCACCACCAGCATGACTTAAGTTATTTTTATAATTCTCATATAATATAGAATATCGGCATCACTATTTAAGTCAAACATCGAAAAAGTTTACGAATTTAAAACATTCAGTAGATTGGAGAAATTTAAACCATATTTTTTATAACCTTATATTTTCCAAAAATCCGAATGGAGGAATAGCATTTCGTATTCAAAGACCAACCCACAGTTCTGAATTCTCTTTTGGTGTGTTTGATTCTTTCATAGTGTTTAATAGCAATATTTTTCATAAAATATTTCCTCACTTCCCCAAGAAAGATATGTTCCAGTAAAAAGAAGTTACTTTAGCCTAAACAAAGACCTCAAGTTCTACAAGACGAAATTTAAACTTAAAAAGTATTTCCTTTTCCTTGGAGGCAACAAACACACCTTAAGAGCCCGTTTAGTTCGTAGCGAAATTCACTTAAGTGAAAAGTAAAATGGCGACACATGTTTTCACCTATTTGTTAAATTGTGTTCACAATTATTGTTCAAATGGTCATAATTATAGCATGCGCACTTATTCATAATTCCAAACGAACACAAATTTAATTTCAAATATTTGAAAAAATATGGGTTTTTTAATAAATACGTCTAATGTCGTAATTAGATATAATAAATATGTCTAATATCGTAATATATAATTAGACTTATCCCCCCAGCAAGTGCATCATCCCATTTATACCTTACGCATCAGCCCGTTTGTACCTTATGCATACGGGGTAAGTCCAATTGCAGCATTATCTTAGGCGGCAAAGTAAAAAACATATCTATACATTTTATTTTTAGCCGCGGTTATAAATATTTCACTCATTTGAATGCGTAATTATAAAGTAAATCAAGTATTCACAGTGGAAGAATAAAAAAATTACCTTGTTGGGGTTTGTGGGTGGTTTTTGAGCAGCAGTATTATTTCTAGAAGAACCAGGAATTGGGCCTTTGATAGGGAAGTACCTGTTCTTCTCCACATCAAAATAGAACCCAGGAAGATCTGCAACTCACAATAATTATATTTACTATTAGCATTATCAAACATAAAATAAAAATTTGACCCCTATTATCATTCAATATGTAAAATGAGAACATATGTATTATTAGCATTGACATATAACAAGCCAGAGAGAGAGAGAGAGAGAGAGAGAGAGAACCTTGAGGCATCTTAGTTGGGAAATATTATGAAAATGAAAACATACAACCATGTGGGTATGGGTATATGTATGTATTTATCGCCAACGCTGTGTAAACAACCGCCAACGGCCCAAGAAGAAGAAAACTAGCGCCAAACCTATTCTTGGCATATGTATATGGGTAGTTTTGTATAAACCCACCTTTTAATTTTTTTAAACCCACGCAAATGGGTTACAATCATTTACCACACCCAAATAAAGGGGGTTGTTGAATAAAAATCAAATATTAGCATTTGAAAAAACATACAACACCTCGCACCAGTGGATTGCGTATTTAGAATCGAATGATAGGGTTATGATTTTTTTGGTCGTGGGTTCCCAATTTAGGTGGTTAAGAGATGGTGTTACACAACTAAATAAATTATTTTTTAGATAATTTTTTTTATAACATATTTAAATATTTCAATGAATCAACGTAAAAAAGTATCCCCTCAAAAAAACTATTTTGTCATTTTAAAAAAATAGGGTATTGAAAAAAGGTTCAATTTAACTCAAAGTGTATTAAAAATATAATACTCCGCATAATTTTATAAATTTAGTTCATGTTCTAAAAACACCATAAAAAATTACTAAGGGCCTGTTTGGTTCTCTATTCAGAAAATTCGATTTAAACACTGTTTTTAAATACAGTTTTAAAATTCAATTTTTTGTGTTTATAATTATTGGTGTGCGTTTGGTAAAGTTGTTTTTAAATACAGTTTTTTGAAAATTTGACAAAATTGACAAATATGTATATTTATATCATACATATGTGTGTGTGTGTGTGTGTATATATATATATATATATGTATGTACATATAAGCATACATAAAACTTTCATACATACATGATACATGAATGTATACATACATACATACATCATAAATTATATACATGTACATTTAATAACATGTATTTTTAGGTATATTTAATGAGGTATGTTGTGGAGTTTATATATATATATATATATATATATATATATATATATATATATATATAAAACTTTCATACATACATGATACATGAATGTATACATATACATACATACATACATCATAAATTATATACACGTACATTTAATATCATGTATTTTTAGGTATATTTAATGAGGTATGTTAGGGAGTTTAACTCTCTCTCTCTCTCTCTCTCTCTCTCTCTATATATATATATATATATATATATATATATATATATATATAATGATGTCGCATATATAATTCACTATAAAATTATATACATACATGAATTGATAATATTTTTTAATACATATGAACTATATGTATATTTTATATTATTCCATACATCAATAATATATGTATAAAACTATATATAAGTATCATATATCTATTGATAATATTATTTAACTTTATATTATTCCATACGTAATTTTGTGTATATGTACATATATATTTTTCATTTATAAGAATTACACACATTAATGTATTATGTATGTATATTATATATTAAGGTATAATTGCTTTAAAATATTAAGAATGAATAATTCTGAGTTGAAAAATAAAAAGAACAGATGTTATAAAACACCCAAAATCTGTTTTTGAAAAACTTGATTATAACACAGGAATATTATAATTCTGTGTTTAAAAACAGGTTGTCAAACGAAGATTTTTATCAGAATTGTATTTAAACACAGAAAACAGAATTATAGTTGCAAACCAAACAGGACCTAATATGTCATTTGATAACTCATACAAAAAAAAATCATCAAATTTGTAAAAGTCCATAACTTCAAATCTACAAATTCAACATTCACAAAATTTATATAATTGAAATCTACTCGTCGAAATCTATCCAACAACATCCATGTTTAATATTTTTTGACAAAAAAATCGAAACCGATAAATTTATTATTTAAAACCTCTATTTTTTCCTACGAAAACTCCATTTTTTCCTGCGAACAGTATATTTTTTCCGATGAAAAACCTTCTCCGGCGTTGGCAATGGTGCCACTAGCACGAATCAAAAAAATGAAAGGAATGGACAAAGGGAAAGTGAAACGATGAGAGAGAAACAATCCAGCGTAGGTCAGAATTGCACACGAGGCGGATCGTTAGAAAGGGTATTCAACACCCTTAATAAATTCATTTAGTATTATTCGAGCTGAAGAGTTGAATTTGCTTAAACGGAGTCTGGGAGCGCCCGGTGACCTCCGGATCGATTTTTGAGGGAAAATTAATCGTTCGTCCGAACAGTTATGCCAATTTGCACATGTGGGTGGACCATTGGAAAGGTGTTTCAGTGACCTTCAAAGATTCAAAGAGTTTTTTCTCTAACGAAAGAGTTGATCGGAGTCAAATGGGGCCCGGGGGCCCCCGATGGTCTCTAGATCGGTACTCGGAGTGCGACTTAAGTTTGCAGTAGAAGGGGGAAGTGCTAGGAGTCTAAGAAGAGACTTAGGGGTCCTAGAATGTGGTGTCTACATATCCCCTCGATGGGTAAGCTTCGAACAAGTGATGGTTATCGAATAGACACCACATGATGGAGGGAGGTCAGATATGGGGACCTAAGGAATTGTGACACCCCGCTTAATTAAATACCGTGCGATCACTCCTTTATTAAATTAATTCAAGGTGAACAGTTGGTTCATTCTCAGCATCACTGTCGAAAAATAAAACTTTTCCAATTTAAACACCCTAATTAATTAAGCTAAGTGTCAAAACTATTTAAACCTTTATTCTCATTTTATTAAATCCGGTTATAAAACCTTAAACCATTAACGTCTAAAGAGTCACACAATAAGTAGAAGAATAAAATGAACATTCAAGAGTTTACCCAACAATAATAAATCCCAACATTAAAATACTAAGGAAAACATCCTGACATTAATAATCCCGAAATAAAGATACTGAAATTAAAAGAATTACAATCTTTGACAATATCAACTAAATAATGGAAAAAGGGCGACACATGCCCCCACTGGATAAAGCTGAACTAGAAGTAGAGTCAACAATGAGGTCGTCTAAACAATGGCCTGCAACTCCCACAAAAGCTACAGCACGTTCCATCCAAAGGATCCTATGCAAGACGCCCCTGTGGCTGGGCACCTGTAATACATACATATATATACAATAGAGAAAGAGAAATGGAAACGGGTCAGAGCCCGATAGTGTATATGATTTAAAAATTCGTTTAGCAAGTATTTAAATTGATTACAGGCCAATGCAACAACATATCAGTGCGACACTCTCTTGAGAAATTATCATCTCTCTTCTAATGTGCACTCTTATCGCACTAACCTTCCCAATGGTTTATCTCATCGTATATCACACTATCTTTCCCCACGGATTTAACATATCTTAGGTGACTCTCAAGATTTAAGATTTAACAACCTCATGGTTTAAAAGGATAATTTCATTTAGTACAAAACGCTCATTTTAACTTTATTGATTCATAAAGTTTTTCCAATATCATATTATACTTTTCAAAACAAGTATTTCCGATTTGAGTCATTACACATGTCTTACTTACCATAACACAGTAGGCAGTTTCCCAAATTTCATAAGTTCATATATATATATATATTAAATACACGTATAATATATATATATATTCTAACAACACCCCACATAAAAATTATGGTGCGGGCATACTCTGCTATCCATTCCCCGTATCAATCACACTAAGGGAATACAAGTTCGGAATCACTCTCGAACTGTATAAATACATACACAAACAATATTGAGGCGAAGCATAGTTTCCAAGTCCAAGAGGTCAGTACATACCCTCACGTCTCTTAGGACAGTGACTACCGATTCGATAGCCTGTACCTAGGATTTCTATCTTCTAGGGTACGAGTCAATATCCCCCATAAGGCACACGAGATAAGATCGTCCCAGCGCGGAAACCTCAGGGATAGCAAGTAGCGCGGGCATGATTTTCACAAGTATATAATATATGCATACACAATCATATAAATATACCACTTTTATTATATCAATTTAGGTTTATCCAATAACCCACATTCACGACATTTATCCTTATTTTCCCATTATTATTTATCAAGTATAATGGTTCGTTTCTAACTTTAATTCGAAGGGTTTTTTCAACTTACTACGTAACCCTCATGGACTCTATTCTTCCAAATGTACAATTCAGTAGATATCCATTTATGTTCCAACGTAACTCTCTCTTACGTGTCTCTCCCCTTTAATATATACTTACATTATCCCTTATGCAAAATATCCCAAAAATATAGATTTCGCCTTGCATTAAAGGATTTTGAATTTTATTTTCAAAGATGAGAATTTCAAACGGTTTCGAAATCGAAATTAAAATGGAGTTTTAATTGAATTTTTATTATCTCTAAGAGTTTTCAAAACATAAAATTGTCTAGCAAAAAAAATATTAAAAAATATTGAACGGTCCGATCGAGCTGAATTTTTTTTTGTAGCTTCCTCTCGTCTTCAGCTAATTCTCTGTAAAATTTCATCCAATTCCAACGGTCCGATCGTCCAGAATAATTTTTTTTTTTAGTGTTTGTATCTGATTAGAACTCTTTTCTTAATCAAACTTTTAATCATTTACATGACAAAGGGTTTCCAAAATATCATATAAATCATCATTACATGAAAATTTCCCATCTCAAATTGGGTTTTTCTTCCATAAATCTCATCCTAATAACTCCCAAACTAATATGGATGATGCATCAACGAAATAAGCAAGATAAACACTTGCCTGGGATTTTCAGAAATCTGGTTTGGTGTTGAACTTGGTGTGGTTGCGTTCCCCGTCTCGCGATCTACGCGTTGGCGGTGGCGGCGGTGTAAACAGATGAGTTTTGAGCCTTGGAATGCCTTGAGAGCTCTCTCCTCTCCTCTCCAATGGCCGTTCTAGCGTTTTGAGTTATCTAACCCTAGGAGGTAACCTAAACATCTGATATAACCCCTTTAATTTTCGTGGGTTTAATTACCCAAAAATATAAAATGACCAAAATGCCCTCCCGGGGTACCAATTAAGCCTAAAATAGCCCCGAGACTCAAACTAAACCCCCGAGTACACTTTTCTGACTATCTCGGCCCTTCCGGACACGTTGGCGCACTCAAAACGACCATACGGATAACTAAAAATATTTCACTTTTATTAATCAACATTTATTCCCGACGCGACACAGGCGCGTCCCGACTTAAATTTCCATAATTGTCATTTTATTCACACTTGACAATATTATAAAAGTAAATCTCATGTATTACTATACTCATCCAGTAACATTCAACAAATAACAAATTTTCAATAATTACTAACTCTCGTCACGCTAGTAAATATTTAAAACAACATTCCGGATTAAAATTAAATTAATTTATCTCAATTAAATTTAATAAATCCCATAATTTAAAAGCTATAAAAATACGGGGTATTACAGGGATGTGGATGACCAATTCAGAGGGTCGAGGTCGACTCTAACTTAAAAGAGGTAACGACCGAGAATCGAGGTCAATTCTGACCTAACTGAGGTGACGATCCAAGACCGAGGTCAATTCTGACCTAAGAGAGGTAACGATCGAGGACCAAGGTCAATTCTGACCCAACTAAGGTGATGATCTAAGATCGAGGTCAATTTTGACCTAAAAGAGGTGACAATCGAGGTCAATTCTGACCTAACTAAGGTGACGATCCAAGACCGAGGTCAATTCTGACCTAAAAGAGGTCACGACCGAGGTCAATTCTGGACTAACTAAGGTGACAATTCAAGATCGAGGTCAATTCTGACCTAAAAGAGGTGACGACTAAGGACCGAGGTCAGTTATGACCTAACTAAGGTGACGATCCAAAATCGAGGTCAATTCTGACCTAAAGGAGGTGCCGACCAAGGACCGAGGTCAATTCTGACCTAACTAAGGTGATGATCCAAGACCGAGGTCAATTCTAACCTAAAAGAGGTGTACTTTTCATTTGGGAATTTTGGGGACTCCACTGGGGATGAAGATTGGATTTTAGGTTTTGTTGGGGAGTAGTGAATGATCCAAGGATTTGTAGCTGGGGAAAGATTTGGAGCATCCTTTGGAGACGTTGCTGGGGAGAATGATTCTCTAAAATTTCGCTGGGGGTGTAAAAAAATGTTTCCTTGGTGAACAAGGTGCTAGAATGGATTTGGAAAATTTAGGATTTTTTTTAAAATTATTCAGGATTTTCTGGTATTTTTTGGACTTTTTGTACGAAATTTTACAGGGTGTGCCGACCGGTATGGATAGAGGTGTGCCAATCGACATTAGTACGGACTTTTGGGGTACCTCGAGCAAGTGAAAGTATCAATAGCGATCGGTGGGTGGAGGGGACTGCCGATCGACATGACCCTTAGCCTCCTATAAAAAGAGGGTGAGTTCTCCTCATTCTGCATAGTTGTCTGACTTTTGTTCTTCTGTTATAAACCTCTGCAAATTGTCCTAACGTCCGAAATGGCTGACTTCTCAAGCAATGTGACTTATATGGCGTGGCTCAATGCTGATGACTGGGCAGGGTTGGAATGGAGGGCTAGGGTGCCCCTTGTATTGGGTAGCGAGAACTCTTTCGACTCGTTTAAGCCTGTGGCGGATGATCAAACTCTTCTGCGTGAGCCTTCGTGTCATTGCTCTTCAAGGGTGGTAAACCCTGGTGGCTATGTAAGTCTTGCATGACTCTTGGTATTCCTTTATTCTTTTCTTGATGAGATTGCTTTATTTCTTAAATTTGATAAGGATTTTCTTCATTTCTTGACAGTCTGACGTCTCCATGTTGACTATTTATGCCCGCGGTACGACAGGGCTTAAGGATGTTTGGGATCATCTTCCTGTTATGGTGCACTGGATGGTATCCTCTGTGGGTTTTGGGAGGCTAGCATCGGCTTTGGACGAGATTCCCCGCTCCACTGCGGTTCTATGTGCTTTGGGAGAGAGGTGGTGGGACACTACCCACACCTTCCATTTTGGCTTCGGAGAGATGACGGTGACTCCCATTGACATTTGGTTGGACTGTGAGGGAGCCCAGATTGAGGTGGACAGGATGCTGCGGGTGACGCCGGAGGCGATGACGGCGACTCTTGGTGACGTGGAGAGGGTAGTTTATGGAGATTCCCTCTGCTTGTCTTCTTTGAGGGAGATTTTATTGAGGAATAGGGCCGATGAAATTAACGAGCAGCAGGTGTGTCAGATGTCCCACTTATTTATCTTGTTGATGTTGGGAGGTTTTCTAGTGGCGACGTCGTCCACTTGTGGTTACTGCCATTTCTGAGGGTGTTTTCGAACATTCGCTTCTATGACTGGGGGAGCCTGACTTTGGCGACCCTTTATTATTCTTTGGATGCATTCAACAGATGATGTCGATCGACTTTTACTGGGGCCACATATCTTCTGGAGGTATTTATTATTTTGCGCATTTTCCTTTATGCATTCGCATTTTCCATTCATGCACTTCTTTTGATTTTTTTGAATACTGATCCTTGTCCTTTGCAGGCGTAGTTCTACGAGGTAATTGGGTTGAACACCCAACTGATTTCTTTAAAGGATGAATTCGCTGGGGACTTTTATCGGATGTTCCGATGGTGGAGGTCTAATCGGTAATCGAAGAAGAACCTTTCTCTGAAGGTAGTGCATCAGGTCTTGAATGGCCTGATGAGCGAGTGGGTAAGCATTCTTTTGTCCTTGATACCGTTCTTTTCCTTTTATGCCATTTTATTGATATTATTCCTTTGTTTTTGCTGGGGATTTGTAAGTGAATTTTTATCCTTGGGGGACACATATTCAGCACGCTGGGGCGACTGTGGGACATGCACAAATGTGGCGCCTACTGGCGCTTGAGTTCGGCTACTCCTGGTTTCTTGGGGAGAGGGTAGTCTGGTAGATTATGGAGGATGAGGTTGCGGTGCCGCCGCGAGGCCCCCTATGTTCATGAGGCGCGTGTGGGAGATGTCTGATGATGCCCGGGTGGCTGTGATAACGAGAGAGCCATACTCCTTGTATACTGTATACTGACATAACGGTGATGTACGACTATCTGGACTTCATCACGAGTTGGATGATGCTCATTATCATTTATGATGTGATGCCTCTCCCTAGAGCGGGCTCGAGTCGACGGGTGGGTTCTTCTCATAGCGCAGGCGGTGCGGCTACATAAGCAGCGGTGGTGAGGACTTCATGGCCTTCTTTTGTGAGGCTATATTCTCCTAGCTGCAACCTTCGATAAGCTGATGGGGGATCGATGTGTATATCGCATCGCCCTTATGCGATGGACCCGGAGGAGTTAGGTTCGACGAAGGAGGTCCTTCGGTACGTATTTTTTTATTTCTATGATTTCTTTCTCTTTCCTCATGCTTGACTGATTTGATCTTTTCCATTCTTCCTTGCAACATATCAGTGTTTCGACCACTTGGATAAAGGACATCGGGGACTGGATATCTTCGATGACTGCTTACACTCGTGAGGCAATTCTGGTCCCTTCTTGCTTGGTACCGTCTGCCTCGTTGGGGGAAGGGTCTGGCTCTGGAAATGAGGGCACGTCGTCTCACCGCAGGGGGGAAATGGTGCATTGCAGGGATCGGGGATCTTAGAGAGATAAGAAAGAGAGAGAGAGAGAGAGAGAGAGAGAGAGAGAGAGAGAGAGAAATTGGGTTAGATATGAGTCCCGTTGTTTTTTCCTGCTCTTCCTACAAAATGTTAATGTAACACGGAAAAATATATGCAAATGAAGAATGAAATTTTTTGTTAATTTTCTTTGCTTAATGATTAATGCACATGATCTTTTTACTTTGTTGCTAAGACCGTAAAAAGAATTTTGAAGATTGATTTTGAGAATGGTTTTATTAAAAAGAGATTAGTAAAAGTATAAAGGAAATTCAGAATTTCCTTAAGATACAAATTATTTTTATCATTTTTTTTTGGCAAAACAGGAAAAAGGGGATTTTCCCAAAATAAGGATTGTCGATCGACATGACCCCTGTCCTACCTATCAGAATATCAGTCCAGTCCAATCAATCAAAGGCTTTGATTACACTTTCTTTAATTGCTTGGTATTTGGTGGGGCAAGTTTTACTCCGATTTCTGCAGGGTTCTTTGTCTTGGCTTGAGAGTTTTCAAGTATTAAAGGGGGTGTGGATGGGGCCTTCCTCCTCACACTTTCACTTTCTTTCTTTTCCACATTCTCACTTACTTACTATCTCTTAGTCTTTTAAGATGGCTCTCCCTTGTAGCATTGAGTTCACTAACTACCTCAAAGCCTTGGAAGCACTGTATTCTTACAATGTTGATTATGACGCCTTTTACATGCAAAGAGTCTCTTTATGGCGCAACCGTCCCATTGAGTGGAACATGCTGATGGCGACTATCGAGTTTTGGTGTCCCGAGAATCATGTCTTTCGCTTCGGGTTGGATGATATTTGTCCAACGTATAAGGAATTTTCTGCCATGCTAGGGATAAATCCCAGTGTTCCTGCGGCTCTGCTTGAGTTTTCACATTCTCCCAGGGAATTGCTGGCTGGACTTCTTCATATTTTTCCTTCGCCCGTGGTCGAGGTGTAAAACCTAGCGTCCGTGTAATACGCTAGTCTTTGTTATCGGCTTCCAACCTCAATACAAAAAAACCTGAACTTGTAACTACACTCTTAAGGAGTATAGTGGTGAGTCTAGGTATCGAATCCACAGGGAATGGTTGATAGAATTTAATTGATTTATTACTTCTAAAGAAAAAGCCAAAAAGATGATGATGGTTGAAAAGGGAAAAAAATAGGTAAATAAAGAAATTAAATTAATTAAGATGAATAAGAAAATAGGGTGGAGTACAATCCCTCAAACCTTAGAGAATTACCGTATAGAATACTAGAATTATAAATTGAAATTTTTTACTAAATCCAGTCTTTATATATCCTAAGCATTACATATGTGAAGGATCTTGCCCGCATCATATGAAATCAAAGGCAAATACAAAGCGGTGAATGGAAAATTACACTTGCATAGCATTGTTAAACATCCCAAGTACCTAGGGCAAGAGGGATTAAAAGATCGGCTAAGTTTGTATAATTTCCATACACGATTCGGTCAATATTTAATTTACCCTATATTTTCTACATGGGTAATTCACCTCGGAAGGAATTCATGTACCCCAGCCCTTGAGAATTTAGCTGGACATGATTTTTCTAGAAAACAAATTCATACCAATACATGGAATTATGGATCTAGCAAACATTGGCAACAAATTGCAAAACAATTGAGAATTGAATTGAAAATAGAATTGAGATAAAATAAGAGAAAGGGAAATTGATACTTGAAATCTGCACTAAGGAAGAGAGATGATTGAATCCAGAAATACTTCTTGTTCTTACAAACTATGGCTTTTCTAAAAATAAGAAATTTGTCTACTACAAACTCTCTAAAATCTGATTCTCTCTCTAAAATTATATTCTACTCTCTAGAATTCAACTCTCATTTGAAATGAGGTAGGGCTTGGTCTTTTATAGCACCAAGTAGAAAAAATTGGACAGCTAGAATCGCTTGTTGCGCAAGTTTTCACCAGCTAATCACCTCAAAATCTGCATAATTAATGCCAGCAATTCGCACCGCCGGACCGGTCCGGTTAGTACTCGGATCGATCCGTTTCTCAGCCACCGGATGGGTTCTTTTTTTATTCTACTGGATCGGTTCGGTACCCATCGAATCGGTTCTGCTGTCATCGGTTTGTCATCCATCTGGGGTCTACTGGACTTGGGTCATTTCGGATCGGTCCGACATCCTCGGATCGGTCCGATTTCTTCCATGTTGACTTTTTCCTTTTCTTTTTTGACTGGCCATAACTTTTGATCTCGAGCTCCGATTTGAGTGTCGTTTCTTCCGATATTATTGTGAAATCAAGCACTTCAACTTTCTAGTTGGCCCCTCCTCCGGACTGAGGCTAAAAAATTACGAAAATGCCCTTCAACTCTCCATTTCTTGGTTTCTTTCACTGTTTTGAGTTCTCTTTCGCACCAATTCGCATGAAATACCTATAAAGCACATGAAATACACAAAACACGAAATACATGCCAAAAGGGGTTAGTAGCATAAATACGAGACAAATTCAAGCTATTTACACTGCACGGGATCATAAAAATACCGAAATTAAGGGGATGAATATGAAGAATATGTGCCTAATCACACCCCCTAACTTAGAACTTTGCGCGTCCCGAGCAATGTAAAAGAATCCTATCAAGGCTCAACTCTTGAAAATCATCTTATTGGGATAGAATACCTTTTTTCGCGACAAGCGATTGCATTTAGCGTATGCAACAAGCCTTTAAACCCCTAGGTTACCCTAGTAGGACGAGTTTTGTCTCGTGAGGGTTTGCAGTGAATACACCCACAAAATTCTTTATTGACTAAAATAAATATCAAAATACTTAAAAATTGTACAATTTAAACTTTTCGAAAAATAATCACCATAAATTCATATTCAAATGTCTCAAACCATAGTGTGTGTGTGCAAAGCCAGAAATTAAACCTCAAATTTCCATCGATTGAGCATTACGTTACTTTCCAAAAATTCGTTTTGATTCAAATTATTACGGATGCACTCACAAACGAATCACTCGGATTGCGGCTATTTTCTCTCGGTATGCATGATATAAAGAGTAAATATAATGGACACAAATTCACGCATACAAAATTGAAAAGAAGGAAATATATGGTGAAAATATCTCATCATCGGAATACAGTTATTAGGAAATGGAAAACATCATCTCTTAATCACACCCTTTTAATCTCTTTTATTATCTTTTCATGTCTTAGCTCTCCATGCGGTAATTAATTTCACCATTCGGGCTCGGTTAGGGCTTTTTGGGTTAAAAGGTGTAAAGGGTAAAAATGGGAATGGATGGGCTGTTCGGAATTGGAAAATGTCCTTATGACGTCCATTAGTGCTTTTTCGGGCATTTGCTCATTTTTCTCTTTCTTTTTCAATTTTCATTTTTTCTTTTCTTTTTCTTTTCTTGCTATTTTTTTTAGCATATCTATTTTTTTCTTATTGCCCCTTTTTATAGCACAATTTGGACTTTATTTGATGAATATTCAATTTTCACAGTTCCGAACTATTTGGATTTTTCGGGTTATCAAACGAAAGGAAAATATTTTATTAGGCTCAAATTGGGTTGCAAAGGGATGATTTTTTTTTCACAACGTTTTTTATGGCTAATATTTTTGGGTTAAACAAACGAAGGCCTACTTCATTGTCCAAATTTCTAATCACCTTACCATATGCACCTCGAGATTAATAATTTAGAGATATATTTAGCATGAATTTCGAGATAACATTTCACACATTTCCCATAACCGACCAAAACAAAGGATTGAGATCATCAACGACTTATTAAAACGCTGAAAAGAACTTTGAGTTAATCATAAACTCGGATTGATTTAAAAACTCATAAAAAATTGAAAGGCTCGAAATCTCACCGGGTTGGACTAATCTCCACACTTATTCATAAAGTCGTCAATTTTCTTTCAATTTCCATCTTTGGTCAATTTTGGCTTAGTGCAATTGAGATTTAACAATTTGAGACTTTAAACAGAATAAAAGTGATATTTTTGAAAAATTTAAATTCCAATTTTTATTTATGTTTAACAAAAATATTTTTGGTTTTTTCAAAATTTGTCATTTTTTTTTTGAAAATAAAATAAAAAATATACTTGGAACAAACATGTGGTCGAATCAATGAATCTAAATAATAAACGGGAAGAATATCCCACACCCCCTAACTTAAATATTGCATTGTCCTCAATGCGAATCAAGAACACAACATAAAGAGAGGAAAATAAAGATATTACCCAAATGGAGTGATCCCCGATGAGTGCGAGTCCATTGAATCTACAAAACATATTAGAACCAATCATAACAAAAAGAATAACAAAAACTTTAACTAATGACACTACACTATAAAAAAAGAAAAAGAAAAAGCTAATTATGTACAACCTACGATTTGAAATTCTAATAAGTTATACACTAAGAGTCGAAAAATTTGAGGATCCACCCAAAATACGATATGACTTTGAGGGATTAATGGTGTACCCTCACTAGAAATCATGCCGCCCAAAAAATAAGAATTTCGTTTGAACAATGGAAGGCATGTGCAACCCGGAAGAAATGAACCATCACCTATTAAAAAATTTAGGGGGATAATGAGGGATTTGGGTGCATAGGGGGACAAGTCCCATTGGGATCCAAGAAAAATAGAATCACGTTCCAAAGATTTTTCAAGTAGTATGGGAAGCGGATCACACAAACAGAAAGAGTCCATCTTGGAAAATAATTTAAGCATAGAGTCCTTGTCCTCAAAATCTTCTCCCTCAAAATTTTCAATTGGATCTGGTGGAGAGACACGTCTGAGTGTATGGCCCGTAAGATGAAGCATCTCAAAAAAACATTCCCATACAAGAATCGGATCAACATCCTCAAGACATTCATCCAATTCTTGTGATGGATTTAATGGTTCGATAATAGTGAATGAGAATGGTGAGGACATAAATTCAAGCTCAAGTGATTCTTCATTGGATTCCTCATTCGGTTGAAAACATTCTTTAGTCTAAAAAATATTGGAAGAAAATCGTCATTGGATTCGAATAATGCATCTAACTCTTGCTCCCAAAAACGACCCTATATTCTTTTTCACGCCTTTCTTCTTCAAGCCTTTCATTTTCATAAATTTGGATGGCCTTAGCACTGGGCTTGTATTTATGAGGCTCATCTTTAGTGATATTGATCCAATGTTCATAAATCGTGAGTTCATTCTCCTCCTCACTATTAGCATAACAATTAAAGCCACCAAAAGAGTTAAAATAAGACATTTCAAAGTGGGCAATTCAAAAACGTGACACACATTTTTCTTTATTATTTATTTATTTATTACGAAGTAGTATGTCAATTATAATCTATAACAAACACTCCCCGGCAAAGGCGCCATTTTGGTCGAGGTGTAAAACCTAGCGTCCGTGTAATAAGCTAGTCGTTGTTATCGGCTTCCAACCTCAATACAAAAAAACCTAAACTTGTAACTACACTCTTAAGGAGTATAGTGGTGAGTCTGGATATCGAATCCACAGGGAATGGTTGATAGAATTTAATTGATTTATCACTTCTAAAGAAAAAGCGAAAAAGATGATGATGGTTGAAAAGGGAAAAAAATAGGTAAATAAAGAAATTAAATTAATTAAGATGAATAAGAAAATAGGGTGGAGTACAATCCCTCAAACCTTAGAGAATTACCGTATAGAATACTAGAATTATAAATTGAAATTTTTTACTAAATCCAGTCTTTATATATCCTAAGCATTACATATATGAAGGATCTTGCCAGCATCATATGAAATCAAAGGCAAATACAAAGCGGTGAATGGAAAATTACACTTGCATAGCATTCTTAAACATCCCAAGTACCTAGGGCAAGAGGGATTAAAAGATCGGCTAAGTTTGTATAATTTCCATACACGATTCGGTCAATATTTAATTTACCCTCTATTTTCTACATGGGTAATTCACCTCGGAAGGAATTCATGTACCCCAGCCCTTGAGAATTTAGCTGGACATGATTTTTCTAGAAAACAAATTCATACCAATACATGGAATTATGGATCTAGCAAACATTGGCAACAAATTGCAAAACAATTGAGAATTGAATTGAAAATAGAATTGAGATAAAATAAGAGAAAGGGAAATTGATACTTGAAATCTGCACTAAGGAAGAGAGATGATTGAATCCAGAAATACTTCTTGTTCTTACAAACTATGGCTTTTCTAAAAATAAGAAATTTGTCTACTACAAACTCTCTAAAATCTGATTCTCTCTCTAAAATTATATTCTACTCTCTAGAATTCAACTCTCATTTGAAATGAGGTAGGGCTTGGTCTTTTATAGCACCAAGTAGAAAAAATTGGACAGCTAGAATCGCTTGTTGCGCAAGTTTTCACCAGCTAATCACCTCAAAATCTGCATAATTAATGCCAGCAATTCGCACCGCCGGACCGGTCCGGTTAGTACTCGGATCGATCCGTTTCTCAGCCACCGGATGGGTTCTTTTTTTATTCTACTGGATCGGTTCGGTACCCATCGAATCGGTTCTGCTGTCATCGGTTTGTCATCCATCTGGGGTCTACTGGACTTGGGTCATTTCGGATCGGTCCGACATCCTCGGATCGGTCCGATTTCTTCCATGTTGACTTTTTCCTTTTCTTTTTTGACTGGCCATAACTTTTGATCTCGAGCTCCGATTTGAGTGTCGTTTCTTCCGATATTATTGTGAAATCAAGCACTTCAACTTTCTAGTTGGCCCCTCCTCCGGACTGAGGCTAAAAAATTACGAAAATGCCCTTCAACTCTCCATTTCTTGGTTTCTTTCACTGTTTTGAGTTCTCTTTCACACCAATTTGCATGAAATACCTATAAAGCACATGAGAAATACACAAAATACGAAATACTTGCCAAAAGGGGTTAGTATCATAAATACGTGACAAATCCAAGCTATTTACACTGCACGGGATCATAAAAATACCGAAATTAAGGGGATAAATATGAAGAATATGTGCCTAATCAGCCCGCCAGGCCATTGGTTACAAGGGGAATGATTTCCCTTCCGACAGTTTTGCAGTCCGTTAGTTCGCAATACGTGGGTGATGTTGGATATGTCGGGGCCGTCATCCTAAGCATTGTTTCAAAAGTTAAGTTGGGGACTAAGGAGATGCTGGTGGACCCCCAATTGGCTGTTATTATTTCTTGGATACCATACCATCGAAATCCTGCGGCGGTGATATTGGCGGAGACCTTGAATGGCCTGGATGCCTGATGGGAGGGTCGTTCTGACTTTTTGAGGGGTTGCGCTGTAATATTGTTTATGTTGCTGTCAGAGAGGTTTCGTATGGCGGTCCCATCTGAGTATCCTTTGTCAACAGTGGAAAAAATTTTCTCGCGCTATTTTATTAGTATAGGCCTGGACATTGAGAGTTGGGGGAACTAGGTTGTAGAGCACGGGCTCGAGGTCTACGCTGGTTTGTGCCTTGGTGGGGGGAGCTGCTACCCATTCTGGAGCGTGGAGAGTACTAGTACGTCAGACTGGTTGGCCTTAGACAAACCTCTTTTTACTTTTCTTGGCAGGTGTTGCACCAGTATGGTTGGGAACAAATTATGCCACCGCGGACACCAAACTTCTTTCCCGTGGAGGATCTAACAAAGCGTATGCGCATGCAGCTTATTTTTCTGTGAGAGAATCGTCGTCCGTTGACCCGTCCTTCTCAGTCTACTGGGCGAGTCTTACATGTCTCTGGGGACTACATGAAGTGGTTGTGGAAGAAAGTAGT
Source organism: Sambucus nigra (assembly GCA_949130495.1). Classification (NCBI taxonomy): domain Eukaryota; kingdom Viridiplantae; phylum Streptophyta; class Magnoliopsida; order Dipsacales; family Adoxaceae; genus Sambucus; species Sambucus nigra. The sequence goes on from OX422222.1 coordinate 318,478,628, forward strand.
GGCCAGGATGTTGACTGTGGAGACTGGTCAAAGGTGGTTTGCCATATCTGACACTATGGAGGGAGGCATTGTGGTCTACCCCAAGCTGGTCCGGGCTTATTGGTCCATGGAGCGTCTGCGATACTTCATTCAGGCAGGGGAGGTTTGGGGAGCCCAGGATGCAGGTAATGATGGTGTTGGTTCCTCTGGAAGCTGCGGGTAGGGCTTTGGGAAGCTTTTTTAATGGGTGTGGTTTTGTGCTTTATAGGAATAATTGGGGGGGGGGTGATTTTCAGGAGTAGAGGGGCTTGTTATTATCTATTTTTTTTAGTAGGTGTAGTGTTGGCAAGAGAAGTCGTTTGACTCCTTACGCCGATGTAATCGTACGAAAATTTCATATAATGAAATAAATAATTATTTGATCATTTAGCTGTGCCTCTTGATGACTTTTTGCGTTTTGAATTATCAATACCAATCGCTAAGGCATACATAATCTTTTTATTCATGTATATGCTAAAATGAACTGTCATTATCGGGGATAAGAAAAGAATAACATTTTATGATAAAGAAGGGGTTCGCACTCATGTGAAGTGATCGAGCTACCTATATACCTCTGGGGGGTTTGAAAATTATTGAAAATGTTTTTAGAGGATCAGGCCCACGTAGTTCTGCGTAGGGGGAAAAGAAAAGATTTTTTTTCAGAATAGAAGGGAGATGAGAAGAGTCGTAGCGTGCCGAGATTTCGAACTAGAGGTCAAATTTCTTGAGACGGTCCAGGTTAACTGGACGCGCCATTTCTTTTCTGTCGAGGTCGATAAGCACAACAACGCTGCCCTACAGGATCTTCTTCACAGTGTAGGGGCCGTTTCAATTGGGCTTAAATTTCCCTCTGGGGTCCCAGATAGGCTCTACTATTTCTTTGAGGGTTAAGTCCCCTTATTGGACACCGCAGTCCTTGACTCTCTTATTGAATGATCGCGCTATATGGCGATGGTGCCCTTGTATATGATACATAGCTTTCAATCTCCTTTCGTCTAAGAGGGATAACTCATCAAGACGGCTTTGGTACCAGTCTTCTTCGCTGAACTTACTTTTAAGCATGACGCGCAGCGAGGGTATTTCCAACTCCACAGGTAGGACTACTTCCATGCCGTAGACTAGATAGTAAGGGGTAGCCCCAGTAGAGGTTCAGACTGAAATGCGGTAGCCCCAGAGGGAGTAAGGGATCCTGTCGGCCCAATCACGATAACTCTCGATCATCTTACTGATAATGGCTTTGAGATTCTTATTGGCTGCTTTGACTGCTCCATTGGTTTGAGGTCGGTATGGAGAGGATTTGTGTCTTTGAATACCAAACTCGTCGATCACCTCTGTAACCTTCGCCTCAAAATATAGCCCATTGTCTGATACCAGCTCTTGCGGTACCCTATATCGGCAGATGATGTTTTTCTTGATGAATTTGGCCACTTTCTTAGCATTCAGTACTGCATATGACTCGGCTTCGATCCATTTAATGAAGTAGTCAATAGCGACTAGGATGAAGCCATACCCAATGGATGCCTTTAGTGTGACTTTCCCTATGATGTCGATGACCCATGTGGAAAACGGAGAGGGAGAAGTCATGTTGTACAGTTCTCATGGAGGCAGATGTTGTAAGTTGGAGAACTGTTGGCATTTGAGACATCTTCGCACGTAGGTTGTGCAGTTCTGAACCATGGTAGTCCAGTAGTATCCCTGTCGAATGATCTTTTTGGCGAACCGTTCCCCGCTGTGGATTTTCTACATCATTTCTTTAATGTCAGCCCCTACGATGCAGTGTAAATGGGTTCCATTGAAGTTTCTCTTAAATGGTGCTTTATCACAGACAATTTACTAGGCGACCAGTCTTCAAAAAGTTACTTAGTCTTTCTTCTCAGCTCCTTGGGGATACCTATCGTGTTAGAGGTGGCGCCAAATGTCATAGTACCAGTAGTCGGCTATTTCAGGTTCTTCCTCCGTGCAGAGCTCAATGTGGTAGCAATGGGTTGGTTTGTCTTATTTCTGGACAAGGAAGGGGGCTATGGTTATTCCTTCGGGAATGTCAATCATGGAGGCTAAGGTGTCAAGGGCGTTAGACAAGTTGTTCTTTGCTCGGGGAAAATAGCGAAAGGTGATTTATTGGATTTGGGAAGCTAGATCTTCAAGGTGGGCATAGAAGGGTAAGAGTTTTTCATCTTTGACTTTACATTTCCTGAGTACTTGATCGATGATGAGGGCGAAATCCCCGTAGACATAGAGGCATCGAATTCTTTTCTTGAGGGAAACTTTGAGGCCTACCGTGCATGCCTCGTATTCAGTCATGTTATTAGTGCAGGGGAAATCCAATTAATGGCAATGGGAGTGTGGGAGTTATCAGGGGCAATTAAGAGAATCCCAATGCCATATCCTTTTTTGTTGGCGGCGCCGTCAAAGAACATTTCCCATCGAAGATCTTCGTGGGAGGCGCAAAGCATATTCTCATCTGGGAATTCGAAAATATATAAATCGGCTTCTTCCATAGAGTAGTCAGCAAGGTAATCAGAGATGGCTCTTCCTTTCTTAGCTTTTTGTGTGACATAGGTGTTATCAAACCCGACTAGAAACATCAACCAAGGGGCCATCTAGCTGAATAGGATGGGCTTCTTAAGAAGGTACTTGATAGGATTCATTTAGGATACGAGTCTGATGGGGAAGGCGAGCGTGTAGTGTCGTAACTTTTTGGTAACCCAGACAAGAGCAACACATGATTTTTCCAAGGTTGTGTAGTTTAACTCGTAATCGACAAATTTTGTCTGGGATATTAGATGGCTTTCTCTTTGCGGGTTTCTTTAAGGTATTGGGATAGCAAATCCCTTACGGCAGTATCGATCGTGGTTAGGTATAGGAGTAAGGGAAGACCAGGATGTAATGGAATGAGCATCGGAGGTCGGGTTAGGTATTGCTTTATTAAATCGAAGGCTTTTTTGGCAAGCTTCATTCCAGACCTTGGTTGAATCCTTTCAGAGGAGTTTAAATATGGGTTCAAAGATGAAAGTCAATTGGCTGATGTACTATAATTTCCTAAGGAATCCTCGGACTTCTTTCTCTGTTCGGGGATGTGGCATCTTAAGTATGGATTTCAGCTTAGCAAAATCTGCTTCTATCCCTTTCTCACTGACCATGAATCCCAAGAGTTTCCCTTTAGTAACGCTAAAGACACATTTTTGTGGGTTAAGCCGCATTTGGTACTGTCACAGTTGTTCAAAGAATTTTTGGAGAGCGAGAACATGAGCTTCTCTAGTCTTGGACTTGATAATCATGTCATTCACATAAACCTCGACTTCCTTGTGTATCAAATCATACAAAATGGTTGTGGCAGCCCTTTGGCAGGTAGCCCCTGCATTTTTTAGACCAAATGGCATAACTGTGTAGCAAAAGGTTCCTCATAGGATGATGAATGCAATTTTCTCTTGATGATAAGGGTACATATTGATCTGGTTATATCCGGTAAACCCGTCAGCGAATTACTTGAGAGTGTGAGTGGTTGTGTTGTCCACAATCATATTGATTTTGGGCAGCGGGTAATCATCCTTCGGAAAGGCCTTGCTCAAGTCTTGGTAGTCGACACACATGCGGACCTTTCTTCCTGATTTCGACATGGGTAAGATATTGGATAGACATGTAGGATATTCAATTACTCGAATGAATCCTGCATTCCATTGCTTGACCAATTTTTTTTTAACCTTGAGTGACCATTCGGTGCGGAGCTTTCGCAGCTTTTGTTTGACCGGTTTATATTTCGGGAGAGTTAGAATCTTGTGATGTGCTATCTCAGGGTCAATGTCAGGTATATCATCGTAGGACCATGCAAAGACATCCACAAATTCCTTCAATAACTCTTCGAGTTACGTGCATTCATGCTCATTAAAGGTAGCCCTTATTTTAATCTCGCGCATTTGGCTACTAGAATGGAGATTAATAACAACAGTTTATTCTTCATTAACTTGAACGCAGTTATGTTTTTTTATTATTAACCTTATTTATATCAGTTAAGAATTATTCATTTGCAAAGTCATCATTATCAAGAGTTTGATTAGAATCAAGACAAATAATATAAGGCACAACAAGATACTCAAAACCTTCATTTATTTCATTGATAGGAAAAAAAAGCATTGAGAACCTCATTAAAGGAGGTCTCGATTACATTAGAGTGAGAGGAAACAACTAAAGGGGAAAGGGGATAAACATTAGGGTAAGGTTGAATATCAGTAGGTGGCACAGGTGAAGCATGCCAGTTGAGAAGAGGTATATTAGCATCTTTGATGAGGTAGGATGAATCAAATGATGTAGTCCTTGAGTGGATCATGAAGAGTGCCAGCCCCAGTATCTACCAGTTGAAAGAGTCATCGGAGTCACTATCCTAAGAATCCTTAGCATCGGCTATGGTCTCTTCAGTGAGTTGTTGACGCAGTGCTGGGAACTTTTAGCTCCTGGGTAGCTGTCTTGAAAAAAGATCTCCATTCTTGGTTTCATCATTTTGTCTACAGGGTCTTACCAATGTTCAGGGAAGACGAAAAAGGGGAAATCTTCACCCTCTATGATGAATCTTCCATTTAGGGAATCTCCCGAGATAGTTCGCGTGCATTCAAACTTTCTCTTCAATTGAGGCCAATGGATCAATCTTAGTTCTTCTTCTGATCGTTGATAGCCCAAGCCACAGGGAGGAAAGGCCTCCTTCAACACAATAGGTTCAGTTATCCCTTGTTGTCTTTGTCCTAACCCCAGTCTGGGCATGAAATGCATGCTCTTGAACATTTGGATTACATTAATATTTCCATAAGGATCATATTCTGGACAAACACTGTCTTTGAATTCTTCCCCTATTGGGAGTAGGAGTGGTTCGGCCTGGAAGCTTAATAGCAACATATCGTAAATTCTGTGTTGTATCTCGAGTAGTAGATTACTGGTGCTTGCATTATCAATGTTGTCACTATCTCCCAAGATGGTGCTAACTTGTCCATTGGCGAAGAACTTCAATTTTTTATGAAGGGAAAAAAACACCCCTTTGATGTAGTGGAGTCACGGTCATCCTAGCAGCAGATTGAAACAGGTTGGGATATCGATGACTTGGAATTCAACAACATGATTTATAGGGACAGCCCCTATTTCAATCTTAATAGATACTATTACTTCTCAGCGTGTGTTGTCGTAGATGCGCAGGACAACAGAAGTTAGAGCAAGGTCGCTCAATTTCAATCCTAGGCAATTGAAGGTTCTTAACGGGCACACATTCAGAGCTGATTCGTTATCGACGAGTGAGAGGGGGATAGTTTTCCCCATAACTTTGATAGAGATATTAAGAGTATGATTATGGTTGGGATCAGTCTTAGGGATATCCTCTTCGAAAAAGGTAAGAATTCGGTTAGAGGTCAAGGATCCAAATAGGTTCAGTGCTTCTTCTGGTGTTGTTGAGGGAGGAACTGTGGGTCGTGTGAGTAACTTGATGAGGGCATTTTGGTGCATTTGGGAAGACATGAAATGTCCCCATAGAGTGATGTTAGCTTGGGTCTTCTTCAGTTGATCAAGGACCTTACTTTCTTCAAGAGTTATTTCTGGCATAGGGAGATTCTCAACACCTTTCCCTTTATTGCTTGCTGATGGTTGTAAGCTCGAATTCTGGTAATGTCTCCCTGACCTGGTTATGTGGTTCACGGAATAGGGGAAAAATAGAAACCTTATTTCTTCATCGATATCGAGTTGTTTAGCTACCTGGTTTATCTCTCCTAGAAGCTCCTCGAATGATATCACTCCGCATAGGTTGGCTATCAGAGTAGTTTTTCCTGAATCTGGCTCTTCCTCTGATTCTTCAGAATCATCTCCCCATCCGGTGGCAACGATATTGTCTTTCCATGCACAGTCAATACACTCTACAACTTCTATGGCCTCTTCGTATAGTTCCTCCCATTCGATAGGGAAATGCAAAACTGAGGGTACCTTATAATTTCAAAGCATTGAGCAGCTCGAATATACTACAAATATCACCGGTCTGTTGAAATAAATCTGCCATGATCTAGACCAGGTCATCTAGACTGACTTCGTCGACTGACATTATCCAGTTGTCCGACTCTCGGGCCCATTTTTTAACTTCTAAGAAGAACCCACTGAATCTCTGGCATTCGATGGTCATCTAGGAGGGAAATTTTAGCCCGAACTCTAGGAATTGGTTAAGTACTTTTGATAATTCTATAGCCTTACCTACAGATTAGGTACGAACAACGATACATGCTCTGGTGAGGAGTGATAAGGTTTGATCGGTAAGGTTGGTAGGGTGTAGGAGGAAATATGGGTATATTTTGAGAGGTTTATGAGAGTATATGGGTATGAGTGGTGATTTACTTGGCATAATTTGGGTAGGTGGGTCGAGTTCTGAGTCTTCTTCTAGGAAGATGGAGTTTGTATGATTTGGGTGTGGATTATGGGTAGTGTTTGGTTTAGGATTGGCTGGTGGGGTGATGATACCCCGCCAATCAGGATTTGGATTGTGTTTCGGAGATGGAAACATTGGTATGTGGTATGGCCATCAGTTTGGTGATAGTAAAAATAGGCATCTGGTTTGAAGTTTTTTGGAAGTGGATTTGGTAAAGGACGAGGGTCCAAGCGTTTGATCAGGTTTCGGTTTAAGAGAGACTCGTAGACTTTGGAGAGAGGAGCGTGAAGCTCAGTATATTCCTTCCAGATTGGGTTTGGGCGACTTTCTAGTGCCCATGAAGCGACAAACTGAGAGATGTTGTTGATAGTAGAAACTGCGATACTAGCAGGTTTTTTTAACTTTTAGGAGCAAATTGTCTAGAGATTTTCTTGGGTTCAACTTCCATCTTGATAAGACCTTCTTTGATTTCTACTCCTGCTTCCCAGAGGTCTCGGAATGAGGGTAATACTATCCTCCCATGGTTGCTCGGACATGAGGTACGAAGTTCTTCTTCACAATGCTGACTTGTTCTTCTTCGGAGGGCCGATTGGTCATGGTATCTACTTTTTCTCTCCATCTTACTATGAAGTTGTTGACTGATTCCCCAGGATTCTGCTTAAGTAGCTCTAAGTCACGATGAGTAACCTCTAGCTCCTTGTTGTGCTTGTACTGTGACATGAAGTCACGGATAACGTCTTCCCAGCTGCGAATTCTAGATTCTTCAAGGGTTAGGAACCAACAGAGGGTGCTATCTTTCAAAGTCTGCTGGAATATCTGAGCCATTATTTCTTCGGAAGCCCCTAGGAGAGTTATGGCTCGGTGATAGCTATGGAGATGAACGATCGGGGGTCCACTACCTCAAAACTTCTCGATATTGGGCATCTTGAATTTTTCTGGTAACCTGGCCTTAGGATAGTGAGACATGTGGGTGTAGTCCTTGTAGTTCCCTGAGATTCTGGCTTGGTCGAATTTCTTGGTTAGCATCTTGAGGTCTTCCTTGACCTTTTTCTGTTCTTCCTCTTTCAGATCAACAGTTACGGGTAAATTAGCCCCAATCTGAGCAAGGGTTGGCATCGGTGTAACACCCCGTATTTTTGAGGATTTAAATAATGATGCGATTTATTATTATTGTTGGATTAATTAAATTAAAATGCGAGAATTAATTATTAATTCAGATTAAAATTAAATATTTACTAGCGTGACGAGAAGTTAGTAATTATTAATATTACTGTGAGAATAAGTAATATGGAATGACGATTTTATATAACTTATTGTGAGAGAGAAATACGACAGTTTGGTATATTAAGTCGGGACACGCGTGTGAGTCGTGTCAGGACTAAATAAGTGGAATAAAAAAGGTAAATTATTTTAAGTAACTCCTATGATCATTTCGACTGCGTCGTTGAGTCCAAAGGGGTCGAGATAGTAAAAAAACTCTACCCGGGTATTCTATTTGGACTCCAAGATATTTTTAGGCCAAGCCGGCACCCGGTAGGGGTAGTTTTGTAATTTAGATTTTTGGAGGAATTAAATGGATGAGAATTGGAGAAATATTATATCATCTAATTGGGGACAATTAGGGTTAGGATACACCACAAATCAAGAGAGAGCCACAGTGGGTGAGGGAGAGCAAATTCCAAAGGAGGAGAGTCAATTTACACCATCTTGCACAACCACCACAACCATCGTGTAGATCGGAACGCGAGGAGCGCATCCATACCAACAACACCAACGGATAAGACCTTCGAAATCGAGGAAAATGTTTATTGCTTGCTTTCTTTAGCAGTAATTGTGTTCATGTTAGTCTAGGTTAATAAACCATTGTTATTAAAGTTAATTTGAGTGAAATTGGAGAATTATATCATAAACTAGGGATGATTTGATAAGAGTTGAATCCCATATGTAAATAAGATGATGACTACGAAATTATGGTGATTTCTATGAACAAATCTGGGTTTAATTTAGAAGTTTTGCATATAAAATTAAGAACTAGGGTTCTTGATAATAAATTGGGAATTTCGAATTATATGGATGATTGGTGATGAATTAATGATGTTAGGTTATGGGAAATCACATATATATGTTAGAATAATGTTTGGTATTGATTATTGGAAGTTCGGGCTTGATTTTTAGAGGTTTTAGGAGTAAAAATGGTGGGAAAACGCTGAATCTGGAGGTAGGGGACAGAACAACCCAGGTCGCGAGATGTCGCGCGAAGTGGGTCGTTCGAGCGAGACCAGTAAGTCGCGCGAAGTCGTTCGAGCGAGATAGAGATGTCGCGCGATGATGGATCGAGTGACACGTGTATGTCGTTCGAGCGAGATCCTATTCTGGTTCGAGCGAGATTTCTAATTTTCAGAGAATTTCCTATTTTCCCCCTATTTGGTAAATAGTCAATTTGAGTGAGGAAAAATTAGTGTTCGATGAACGCAAAATAGTGCAGAATTATTGGGAGTTGTTTAGGTGTAATGATTTAAATATTTGGGACGGTGAGTTTACCTTGAAGATTACGAGAGAGAGAGATAATCGTAATTATAAATGCGTCGAGAGTATTACGTGATAAATACTTACGATATTAGTTCTGAAGATATGGAACTTATAAGAATAAAAATTAGTGGTTACTTGTGGGACTTCTTATGATTATGTATTAAGGATTTTTGGGTGACATATTATTCTTATATATATATATATATTATGAGAGAGGGAATATCATAATTTCAAAATACGCTGCTAGTATTTAGTGATAAAAATACTATGTATGAAATATGACAATTGGTTGTGTGTATACCGTTTGATTGATGGGTTGTGTGTATACCTATATTCGATATTATGTGTATGACATACCTAGCTGCTTGCTATCGCGGGGGGTTGTGTAGAGACGGTCTTATCCCGAGTGACCTTCGGGGGATATTTGACTTGTATCTCAGAACATAGGACTGTGAAGACTTATTTGTGAGTTGATAAGTCAGCTGACTATGGGAGCGTAGGTATGTGCGTGACCCATAGGTATGTGAACTATGTTTGCCGCCAATATGTGTGATTTGTTGATATGGTTCGTGGGAGATTTATGAACCGATAGTCCTTATTTGAGTACGAGATGTACTGGGACATGATGGCAAAGTATGTAATGCACTACAGGTGTATCCTTGGGGTGCTGTGCTAGTATATATATATAAAATAGTGGTGGATATATATATGTATACTTGTGTTATACTTAGAATGTGATATTTATAAGCTATTGAAATTATGTTAATACATATATAGGATATATATATATATATATATATATATATGCTTATGGTATATCTAGAATGAGATAATTGCAGACTATTAAGATAGTGAAATCTTCAATAACGTAAATAGTAAATACTTAACTTTAGTGTGATAACACTTATTTAAAATGATAAATGTTGAGACCAAATACGGAATACTACTACGAGGGGTAGCTACAAGGATAATCCTTTTTCCTAATTAGGAGTGTATCAGATGGCTAGGTTGGATTACATGTACGTTGGGAGTGCTCACTAGTCGAGAGGTGAGAATCTCATGTGAGAGTTCGAACTAACATGCATATAATACTTGCTTTAATGCAGTTTTAAATACTTGATAATAAATATTTTTAAAACATCGGGCTCTAACCCGTCTCTTGCATTTCTTCTCTCTTTTGCTATATATATATATGTATTAGTACAGGTGCCCAGCCACAGGGATACCGGTTCTAGATACTTGGATGGTTTACCGAGCTGCAACTATTGTGGAAGTTGCGGGTCATTGAGATTAGACGATTCTCTCATTTCATTCAGTTCCTAGTTTAGATATTTCAATTCGGGCATGTGTCGCCCATTCTCATTAGCGGGGTTGTACTCAGTTCCTTTGTAGTTCTTTTCAGTTGGATTGAGTATTCATTATGGTTTGGTTTGTGACTTTGAACTGGAAGGTTTTATCCAGTCTTAATTATTCAGTATTTGATTCAGTCAGCATTCATTTCTTGTGTATGGTTTATAATTCAATGTTCAGAATTAATTGAATTAATTGGTTTCAAAAAAATAATTTGAAAAATGTTTTGACACTAGCTTAATTAAACGTTAGGTAACTAATTGGATTTAAGTTTTCGACAGTGATGCTAAGAATGGACCAACCGAACATTCTGTTATAAATTTTATAAAGGACTGATCACTCGATATTTAATTGGGAGGGGTGTCACAGGTGATATCAGAGCATCATATTCTAGAGTCTTTTAGGATCTGTACGGCTTATTACGTTTCAGCTTAGCGTTCTTTGATGTAGAGCCTTATTCTAGGATTGTTATTTTTTACTGCGTATGCGATTCACGCTCTCCTACGATTTAGTTTAGTGAATCCAATTCATATGCGAGAGTGATTGGACTTTGTACTCCGAACAATATGGGATGACCAGCGACGGCCGTTAGCGGGACTGCAGGAGGAGGAAAACAATTGAAAGTTGTGAAGCATTCGGGGAACAATGATCGCGATAAAAGTCACAAACAGTAATATCTAAGTGTGATGGGCCAATGGAGGGAGATAATCTAAAGGCAATAATGTAAAGTAGAGTGCAGTGACACTCAGAATTTTAAATCCACAAGAAATTTTTTCTATCTCAGAGAAATAGCAAATAGTAAGAATAGTCAATCAAATTGAGATATTGGGTACGGGTTGACCGTTTAAAATTTCCATCCACTGGTCAGATATAGATACGAAAGAGATGTTGAACTTATCACCAGTAGGTCGGGTAGAGATCGACCGTAAGTGATGAGTAAACTTGGTAAGTGAACTTCATAACCGAAGTAGGGTAACGGAAGATAAAAGGGTCCGTAAGTTGAAAATGGACTCGTGGGTAGAATACCCTAGCGTGAATGGGAGGTGCGACTAAGGTGGCTAGTTTCAATGTCATCAAAGTATATGTTTACTAGAATATGTTAACGCCCCAGAAGAAAGGGAGCCAGTCGAGGTGTGATACCTAGCCGAAGGGAAAGGTTGAATTCAATAGTGTTAGTAGAACATCACCAGAAGGTATACCCAGTGGGGGGAAACCTATTTAAATGATATGATTAAATATTAACTTAATGGTGATGGATTCAGCCAAGACCAGCGGGTCGACCATGTGTTCCATATGCCCTGTAGAGCGCAACGAACAACGAAAATAACAACTGGGAGTTAAGACTGCCAGGTCCGAGAGAGGACATCCCAATAAGGACGGGAGGACCAGTGAAAGGGAAATTTCCCTGCATGTAGAGATAAGGGTTACCAGTATTGAATGTGTCCATATGAGAAGTGAAATTGATAGTATCGGGAATAATAAGCCGTGCCTGTAAGGCGTACCAGTTGGAGAAGTAAAATATCTAGTGTAGGAATCGGGCTAAGAGAATTGGACCCAGGAATTAATAACCTGAGAGTAGTAGGTCTAGGAAGGACCAGTGTAGTCCTCAATACCTGTAGCATACCGTATTTCGGGGTCGACGGGGCCCAGGAAATAAAGGGAAGGCCAGTAAGGCCATATTTGAGGCCTAGAGATATGGGGCCTATGTATCAATGTCGTGAGGGTAAGCCATAAAACAAAATAATGTACCCACAACGAGGAAAGGAAAAATTAATGAGTGGAATCCTAAAGGTATAACGATTGTAAAAAATTATGGGTCGCGAAAAGTGCGTGCGGAGACCCTACGATCAGGCTAGACTGATGAAGCCTTATTTCATCCTTGTGAATAAATGATGAGTTCAAGTGACATGGGTGTGTGACATCATATGTGAATAGTTAACACTAAGGATTTGAGTGTGCATCCGGTTTAGTGAGTATACTGTGGATAGCAGTCTTATTATGTAGGTGACCACCATTTGGGCAGCGAGACTTTTTGTACCATCTACGGGGAGGAGCAAGTCTGGTCACTAAGAGAAATTTGTATATAGTATTATGTAACGATTCGTGCTCCTTTGAGCTTTATGATAGTAGAGCACATTATTATTATATTGTATGGTTACTGGTTACCGAGGGTTTGAACGACAGTAAATTGTGTGATAAGACTATCGTACTAAAAAATTCAAATTTTAAAAATATGGTTTTAACGAGGCATCACCTAAAAGACGGTTGAGCCTGCATATGTGTTGTATTTTACTGTAGACTTCTGTTAGTATGTTGTCTTACTATGTTGATCCCGGTGAGTAAGGATGTTTTACTGATGTGATTCAGGGTATATTGACTTATTATAGAGAGGATAGGTATAGCTCCTTAATCATATAGCGATAATAACTTGTGATAGTGAGGGAGCCGCATTATATGTCGTCTTTAGTGACATGAGAGTGGACAAGTAGACTTTTTATGTTCGTAGATGGGAAATCAGGGATATATGTTATGGATTAAGGACTTAAAAGATCTCGACGACCAGCAGTGTTAGGTAGTAGTGTATCGGGGGGGGGGGGGGTTCCTTGTTTGGATTTCGTTTTGCGAGACATCCCACGCATGAAACTTAGCGAACGTTGGAAGTTGGGAGAAGTTTGACTTTAGTACATGGATTTAGTATCATAATTATTACCCGTATACGTAGTTATAACTGTAAGATGATGGTTATATTACAAACTAAGGCTGATGAAGCCGTATAATATTAATATGTGATAATGTCACCAATCGTTGACACCACGAGCAGGCCGGTGGGACAACCTAAGATATTATTAAGTGGAAATGGTAGGGTGGCTGATTAGAACCTTAAGATATAGTCATGCAAGTATGTGGGGCATAATTTTATATTTATATAACACGTCTAGTACGGTAGTGCTGCAATGCACAAAGCATAGGCTGTATGAGCGTCCTAGATATTTGGGTAATAAATTTTTCTTCCTTAAGTGAAAGATTGTGACACAATGCGTATTTTTGAGGTAATGGAATGTAGACGTTTTGACTTCAGGACTTAGATGTTTGATGGTTTAGGTCAGTTAGTACCGTTAATTCCTAAATTTTCCACGAGGATGGTATAGGAAGAATTCGATAAAGTTTAACTCGGGAAAGGTTGAAACTTACTTGATAGGACATGGAGAGAGCATGTTTCACGAGAATCTGAAGCTTAAAGAGAAAGGGAAGGACTTACGACATGCAGTGATGACACTGTCGCCTGAGCCATAGCTGTGGATGTGGATGTGGCTGTAAGATAGGTAAAATGCGTAATGACATAAAGCCGTAGTAGTGATGTCATAAGCAAAACAAGACATTGCTGAGCTCCAATTGAAAGTGGACCATCAGGAAATAATAGAGTTCCTTCAGCATTAGGAATTCCTAGGTAGTAATGGAAGAGTGAATCCCTGGACCATTACAGAGTTAATTACTTTGCAACGGGATCACGACCCTATGTGGGTGAAAGTGGGTCGTGTAATTAAAATAGCGCACGTTATACCAAGTTAGGACCAATCATAATGTGTAACAGTAAACCCCAACCATTATTCCTGGGATAGTAAGGTTATATGGGGTACAAATAAAGTTTTTGTCCGAAAGAGTCAAGAGAGTTATGACTCGATTATTGGGAAGAGTTTTCGGGAGGCTATGAATATCGAGATGCGAACGTATCCGGCCTAACGAACTCGCAGGCGAACAGGCAGACTGAGAGTCTTAGTTACACATTGCGAGGTATGTTGTAATTCCAATTATGGGGAGGTTTAGTGTAATATCTTCCACTGGTGGAGTTAGTGTAAGACGACTCCCGTCAGCTCTTTATCGATAGGATTCCATTCGAGGCGTTATATATATATATATCAATCCTTGTCATCCTTGTGCTTATTGGATAGAGGGGAGGACAATAATCTACTAGGTCCAGAGGAATTGTAGGTCCCGTTAACTAGGATATAAATGATTGGGAGTGGCATTATTGCATGATGCAATGAGGAAATCGGTACCGAGTGATGTGGGATCTTTTCTTGTTATTGTTAAGTTTGAGCCGGCAGCGTACATGCTTGGGTTACATAGTCCCTTGCGGACGCAGTATGGCAAAAATGTGTTAACATTTATAGTATATATTGTGTGTAAAGTATATACCGTGGTAAGATTGGCCACAAACACCAGGAGTGTCCTGAAAGGGGAGGGCTCCACAGAAGCAGTAGCAGGGTACTCGACACGAGCCCCAGAGGCCTATGTTTCCCGTCGCCCTTCCACCACCACCACCACAGATGCCGAATTTACCACCCATCCCAGCAGTCCCAGTCCAGCAGGGACAACTTCAGTACGGGCGAGTTTATCAGCTTCAGTAGGCCGCAGTCCCACAGGATCCACCCGCTATTGAGGGTATGTTCTCTATTCAGGGGACTATGAGGCGTATTTTATTTGATACGAGGGCCACACACTGTTTCATTGCCACGAGATTTGGGCGCACTATAGGGTTGTTAGACACTGTGGAGAGAACAGTTACTTGTGTAGATTCACCATTGAGTAGGGGTTATGTGATTTCCTTTATATGTAGAGGTGTGGGTATCGAGATCGGGAGGTTTACTTTACCTGCTGATATGTTAGTGTTAGATATGACTGAGTACGATGCTATAGTTGGCATGGATTGGCTAATTTCATATAGAGCCATAATTGATTGCTTCAGCGGGAATATTATTTTTGCCATACTCGGTCAAGAGATGTTCTTAGTGGCGATGCCTCGTCCAGAGGGAGGATCGTCCACTCACTTCTATTACATAGAGGAGGAGACCTCTAAGGAAGTGGTGATACCACTCGATTCGATTCCGGTTGTTAGGGAGTTCTCTCATGTATTCCAGGATATTCTAGGATTACCTCCTAGTAGAGAGATAGATTTTGTTATCGATTTGACGTTGGGCACTCGGCCTATAGCCCGCGCACCTTACCGTATGGCTCCAACGGAGATGAGAGAGCTACGGGATCAGATAGAACAGCTGTTGGGTCAGGGATTTATCCGTAGGAGTACTTCGCCATGGGGTGACCCTGTGCTGTTTGTAAATAAGAGGGATGGATCTTTGAGGTTGTGTGTAGATTACCGGGAGTTGAATAAAGTCACGATACGAAATAAGTATCCGTTGTCCCGAATCGATGACTTATTCGACCAGTTGAGAGGAGCTTTCTTCTTCTCAAAGATTAACTTGCGATCGGGATACCATCAGTTGCGTATCAGGGAACATGACGTCTCGAAGACTGCTTTCTTGATGAGATATGGTTCATATGAGTTCCGAGTTATGCCTTTTGGCCTAACCAATGCCCCAGTCGTGTTTATAAACTTAATGAATAGGGTATTTAGAGAGTTCTTAGACCAGTTCATCATCGTCTTCATTGATGACATTCTGGTTTACTCCCAGACAGAGGAGGAACACACCGAGCACTTGAGACGGGTCTTGCAATTGCTGCATCAGAACGAGCTATATGCAAAGTACGAGAAGTGTGGGTTTTGGCTGAAGGAGGTTCAGTTCTTGGGGCACATCATTTCAGACAGGGGGATATCTGTTGATCCGGGGAAGGTATCAACGGTGAGGGAGTGGGACCAGCCCATGACATCGACTGAAATGCGTAGTTTCTTGGGCCTAGCAGGATACTACATGAGGTTTATTCGGGGTTTCTCAAAAATAGCGGGTCCTTTGACACATCTGACTCAGAAAGGTGTGCCATTCATTTTGAGCGATGCCTGTCAGTTAGCATTCGATGAGTTGAAGGACAAGCTGACCTCGACGCCAGTGTTAGCTTTGCCCAGATCGGTAGTTGAGTATCTAGTCTACACCGACGCGTCCTTACAAGGACTCGGAGTTGTACTGCAACAGGAGAATCAGGCCATAGCTTATGCTTCCCGTAAGCTTAAGCCTCATGAGAAGAATTACCCCACCCATGACTTGGAGTTAGCAGCAGTTGTATTTGCTCTTCGAATTTGGAGACATTATCTCCTGGGGGAGAAATTTTATTTATTCACGGACCACAAGTCCCTACAATACCTCTTCACGCATAAAGAATTGAATATGAGTCAACGTAGGTGGCTTGAATTCGTGAAGGATTATCAGTTCGATATCCAATATCACCCAGGGAAGGCTAACGTGGTAGCAGACGCATTGAGTCGTAGGCCAGTAGGTGAAGTGGCTGAAGTGTGGAGGGCAAAGTGGAAGGAGTTAGGATACCAGGACACAGTGGCCCGATCATTCATATCGGTAATGACCATTACGCCCTAGATTGTAATGAGAGTGATACAGGCCCAGGCAAAAGACTCGTTCTGTTAAGAACAAATAGTTCGATTACTAGCAGAGGGAGCCGAGTCCTATACCATTAGTTCAGATGGGGGCTTACGCTTCAATGGGAGACTGGTCGTTTTGAAAGGGGAAGACTTACGGCACGAGGTAATGTCAGAGTCGCACGGTTCGCGATTCGTAATACATCCTGGCGAGGATAAGATGTACCCGGATATGAGGCGGCAGTACTGGTGGAGCGGGATGAAGAGAGATATTGCTGAGTTCATTTCTAAATGTGCCACTTGTCAGCTAGTAAAGGTGGACCATCAGAGACCGGCAGGACTTCTACAACCATTAGAGGTCCCTATGTGGAAATAGGAGAGCATTTCGATGGATTTCATCACGGGGTTACCTACGTCACAGAGGGGTCACGACTCTATATGGGTAATCGTGGATAGGTTGACCAAAGTTGGTCATTTTCTGCCATCCCGAACAGACTACAATACGGGACAGTATGCCCAGACTTTCATAGCGGAGATAGTGAGACTTCACGGGGTGCCTCTCAATATCGTGTCTGATCAAGACAAGATTTTTGTTTAGCGATTTTGGGAGAGTTTCCAGGAAGCCATGGGTACAGAGTTGCGGCTGAGTACGGCATATCACCCGCAGACAGACGGACAAATAAAGCGGACGAATCAGATGTTAGAGGACATGTTGCGTATGTGCATCCTAGACTTTGGAGGTGGTTGGGAGCAATACCTTCCACTGGTGGAGTTTGCCTATAATAACTCCTACCAGTTCACTATTGGCATGGCTCCATTCGAGGCGTTGTACGGTCGACCTTGTCCCCAGCGTGCTGGTTAGAGGTGTGGGATAACAAGATTCTTGGGTCAGAGGTGATTCAGGATACCTCCGCTAGGATAGAGATGATTCGGAGCCGTATTCGGGTGGCTCAAGACCCACAGAAAAGTTATGCCGATGCCAAAAGATATTTTAGAGAGTTCAAAGTGGGGGACCAGGTGCTACTCAGAGTATCTCCGATGAAGGGGATTATGCATTTTAGGAAGAAAGGGAAATTGGCACCTAGATATGTGGGCCCATTTCCTATCAACGAGCGGATTGGGCCAGTAGCGTATAGACTTGGGTTACCGGAACACTTGCATAGGATTCGTGACGTGTTCCATATTTCCTCGCTAAGAAAATATCTTAGGGACGATTTGGCCCACACCCATATTGCTTTAGAGGACATCGATCTCCAGCCGGATAGTTCCTACAAGGAGGGTCAGACTGTTATTCTGGACCACAGCGAGAGGAAACTGAGGTCGAAGAGAGTACAATTAGTACGTGTTCAGTGGCGGCATCATAATGCCGAGGAGTCCACATGGGAGCGCGAGGATGAGATGCGCGAGCGCTATCCAGAGTTATTTTTGCCAGGTATACTTTATTTCCGAATTTTGGGACGAAATTCTGTTATTAGGGGGGAAGTATGTAATACCCCGTAATTTTGTTGATTTTTATTTAATGGATTAATTAAATTAAATGAGAAGTAAATTGAAATTAATCCGGATTTAAATACTAGCAAGACATGAGTCGGTATTTAATTATAATGATAATGTTAAATATTACTGAGTATACATGGTAATATATGAGTATTGAAACTATTAAAATTATCAAGAGATATAAATACGACAATTTGGGAAATTAAGTTGGGACGCGCGTGTCAGTCACGTCAGAGATTAATTTAATTTGGTTTAAAAATTAAATTATATTTTTATCAACCGTATGGTCATTTTGAGTGCACCAACGTATCCGAAAGGGTCGAGTTAGTCAGAAGGGCGTTTAGTTTGGGTCCCGGGGCATTTTTAGGCCAAACCGGCAACCCGTAAGGGTATTTTGGTAATTTTAAAAATATAGTAATTAAAACCCACGAATTTTAGAGGTTAATTATATATTATTAAAGAGGCCACTAAGGCCATAATCAGCCAAAAATAATAGAAGTGGGCTACGGGAGTTAGGGAGAGGTTTCAAGGAGTTCCAAAAACAAACCACCACCCACCACCACCAATTGAGAAGGATTTGTGACCGGAAAGAGAAGAAATTCAGCCTTCAATCACCAACAACAAATCAGAAGAAAAAATCTAAGGCAAGTGATTTGGTTGCATTAGTTTAATGAATATTTCCTCCATGCTTAGTTTAGAAATTAAAAAAATTGTCTTGAGGGATTTGATGAAAAAACCTAATGAAATTGATGTACAACTCGAAATCTTGATTAGGAATAATGTGTAGATCTGTTCTGGACGAATTCAGTAACCCAAATATAACTTTTGATGATTTAAAAACGAAATTAAGAGGAGATTTATTAATGTTCTTGAAGAAGATAGAAAGCTAGGATTTTTATTGAAGTTTTGATCCATATAATGCCATAGATTGATGATTAAAAGGTTTTGGAACGTGAACAATGATGTATTTTGGTTGTATGATGAACCTATAACGTTAGATTAAATTTTCATACCCTGTAAGGAAGATTTGGGACATGTTTTGGATTGAAAAACGAAGCAGGTCGTAACCTATCTGGTGCGTTCGATTGATCGACACTCCCTGTTCGATCGATCGACCACCATCGATCGATCGACACTCCCAGGTCGATCGATTGACCTTCCCAGAATTGGTTATATTTTTCCTTTGTTGGATTTTAATAATTTCGACCTTAGAAATTATTGGAGGGGACTTGGTGAATATTATTAAATTAAGGGAAGACCAGTAGGTATATTTGTGAGACTCGATTCAAAATAAAAAGGCAAATTAGGAATTTTATTAAACCGCATAAGGCTCGAAGTGTGTGATATTAATTGAGACTAAAAGTTGATGAATAAGTTTTAGATAGTTGGATAATATAAGGTTAGTGGCAGAAATGAGGACCTTAAGAATAGTGGATTTAAATGTGGTAACAATAGGAGACATGGTGACATTGTGGGTTAGAATTTAAGTACATGAAACTACGACGTGAGATGTGTCGGCAGTTTAGACTATATATTATTTATAGACTTAAAGTATTTCCAAATCGGAATAACGTTGCAAGAATGTAGAATATACCTTATTTAATATTTTAAGATGTCTAAGTGTGTGATTGCTTAGTATATGGACTTATGTGTATAACATACCTACCATACTTGCTATCACCGGTGGTCGGCTTTCGAATCGGGCCATCTAATCTTTGTGTGCCTACGGAGTGATTTAGATTAGTACCTTAAGGACATAGGGCTGTGAATGAATTATTTGTGAGTTAATAAGTCAGTTGACCATGGGAGCGTAGGTATGTGCGTGACCCATGGGTATGTGAACTATGTTCGCCTCCATTATGTGTGATTGTTGCTTATTGTAACGGTTCTAGAGAGATTTGGAATACGTGTCCTTATGTATGTGATGTACCGGGACTCGATAGCAGAGTATGTGTCCACCGCAACTTAGCCTAGGGGTGCCCTTATTGTATATTTATGATGAGATTTATATACTTGTGATATAAATGGACTTTTTAATTTAAGTGTAAGTGTAAATACTTGTGACATCTTTAGAGGAGTTAAAAATGGAAATTTCATAATAATTATTGTAAGTGAATCTGAGAAATTTAAAAAGGATGACACGCACGGGTTATATTAGAATGTCTTATTTTGACCCTCGTATTATAACGTAAAGTCAAGTCGGGAATAAAACTAGTTAGTTATCGGCATAACTAGGACGGGTTATGGATACGCTAGACGTGCACAATTAGTTGAGAGGTGAAGAACTCATGTGAGTGCGTGCAACTAACATGTATTTTATATTCACTGTTTAATGTTATTAAACACTTGCTATATTTTAAACTGTTTTCACATCGGGCTCTGACCAGTTTGCTTCCAAATCTTTTTTTTTTGTAAAAACCTTTTAGGTGCCCAGCCACAGGGACGCCAAGCTTAGGAGTTCCATTCCAGTGACGTGATGTAGCTGCTGTGGAAGTTACAGGACCTCGATAGTAGACGCCTCCACTTTCTACATTGATTCCATTTCAGATTTCTTCAGTTATTAGGGCATGTCGCCCCACTTCTTTTAGAGACAGTTTTATCATACTCAATTTATTTCAGTATTGGGGTTTTTACTTATTCATTCAGACTTTGTATTTAGTTTTATTCAGTATTTGGATTGTTCAGGGGAGTGTTACTCCAGAATCTTTTATTCCATTATTATTCTATTGTGATTGTGATGTGATTGTGCTACTTTAGCTCATAGTTTATTTAATTGCATGTTTATCTAAGTAAATTAAAATTGGCATCTCACTTTTTAAAATATTAGGTGGCTAGAAATTTTTAAATAAATGTTTTCAATAGTGATGCTATGAACTGAACCAACTTGACATTTTGTATTAATTTGAATAAAGGAGTAGCTACCCGGTATTTAATTAGTTGGGGTGTCACAGTTCCTTGTTTACATATTTCAGTTCGGGCATGTGTCGCTCATTCTCATTAGCAGTGTTTTACTCAGTTCATTTGTAGTTCTTTTCAGTTGGATTGAGTATTCATTATGGTTTGGTTTGTGACTTTGAACTGGAAGGTTTTATCCAGTCTTAATTATTCAGTATTTGATTCACAATCAGCATTCAATTCTTGTGTATAGTTTATAATTCAGTGTTCAGAAATTAATTGGTTTCAAAAAAATAATTGGAAAAATGTTTTGACACTAGCTTAATTAAATGTTAGGTAATTAATTGGATTTAATTTTTCGACAATGATGCTAAGAATGAACTAACCGAACATTTTGTTATAAATTTTATAAAGGACTGATCACCCGATATTTAATTGGGCGGGGTGTCACAATTGGAAGCTGGGCTGGCAGTGGCCCATTAGTAGGAGGAGCACGTGGAGCATGATGGTATTCTTCAGGAACCCTGATAGGCTCGGGTGCTGGAGGACCCATGGCGCGAGGGAAAATGACCTCAGGATCTTCGGGGACAGGGACTCGATTTCTTTGCATCTCGTGAACCTCGATTTTAAGGTTTATAATTTTGGCAGTGAGCTGAACTAAAACTGTAAACAAAGTCGTCTGTACAATCGGCACTTTATTCGTATTCTTCATGAAAGACGGGTGAGTCTCGGACTCGAAAGAAGTAAGGGGACTGATAGAACTTCGGGGTGGTTCGACTGAAGATCGAAGCCAATAGGGAGCCAGGCCAAGGTTATGTGATCGACCTGAGAAGTAGAAAAATTGGAATTTATTTTCGGAAAAGAAAAAGGGAAACTTGTTATTTTTAGAAAATGAGGAAAATATTTTTTGATTTTTGGAGAAGATGAAGACGAAAATGTTTTTGATAAAAGAGGGAAAAATGTTTTTGGACACTTTTTTAGAAAAAGAGAGAGGAAAAGACTAGAGATGGGTCTTAGTATGATTATTTTATTAGGTTCCCAAGTTCTCCTAAATGCAAAATGAAATGCCGGACGGGACCCGAGCCTGGAAAAATTGGGTTGGCAACGTATGTAAAGTTATGGTTGGACTTGTAACCAGGCTCACGGGCAGGGCCCCATTTTAAAATTGCACAAAATTTGGGCGGAAGGCAGACCTGGAATTTTGGAAGAGTTTTGGGTCGAAACCGGTAATCTAACATGTGTGTCCTAGGATTGACACCTATATGCGGGTATGCAGTTTGTTGGGTGAATTGGAAAGGGTTCCCCCTTTAGGCGTGACTTACACGATATACGTCTTGTTGTTGAGTGCAATCGGTACATGTGGACAAGCCATTTGATATACCTGAGTGTACGTGAATTGCCTCACTATATACCTCATGTGAACGGTATGTGTGAGAGCGAATTCGATATACTCGATGTACGTGAACGAGTTCCCTACGATATACCTCCCGTCATAACTTCGGTCAAACGGCACGATGCGGGGGAACCATTCGATATACGTCGAAGGTACTTGGCCAATGGAAGGTGAGAGTCGTATCGCTTAGGCTAATCACGCCCTGTCGGACCAGCGCCCATCATGAAGTGAAAATTTGGTAAATAACAATGCTCTTTGGTGATGTCATGTAAATCATGCATGATTATCTTATTAGTATCTTATGGTGAGAGTATATTTTATTGATCATGCCAAACAGCGAGCAAAGTACAAGTACCAATAATGAATCTATACCGAATATGGATAAGTGATGTGTAACTATCTACAAGTGAGTGTGTGATAAGTGAGCATGGATATATACAAGTGGAGGTGTGTGTTGGTGATACCTAAGCATGGATTTTTAAGTGATGTGTGCAACATGTGGATGTGCATGATCCTACGTGCACGTGGTGTGAAGTGCACATGGAAGTTTTCTACAAGTGTGTGAATAGTAGAATAAGCATGAGGTATATATGAATAATAAGGGGAACATGCAAGTAGGGGAATATACAAGAAAATAAAAACACCTATGTAAATAGAGTCTAGCCTTCTTAAAAAAAGTCCCCAGCGGAGTCTCCACTGTGGCCATCCCAGTTGGAGCGACGTTCGTTCCAGAGGGGGAAGGAAGGAGGACACCCCCCCGAGGCATAACCGCATCACAGTCTCGCACCCTTCTCTTCGAAAAGGGGGATTCGACCGTCGTCGGTATGGGGTGAACCTAAAGAGATAGAGTCGCCAACCTATTTTGCTCAAAACATGCAAAATAGTATATTGTCACGTCGATAGAGCGGCATCAAGGACAAACTGATACATGCAAAACCAATATATCGGAGGTTTGGGGGCTAAGTTACGGAATGGAAAGGTGATAGGCACCCATCACACCCTTTCGGTCTCTCATGGGGAAATATTTATATTTTGCTTTATCCCCATGAAGTGTATGCATGTGTTTATATAATGGAGATTGGAATCGTTCGACCCATACCATGGAAAAGATAGGGTGAGGTCATCCATAGGAATATTCTCAAAATAATAACAAATGTAGAAGTTAGAATATGTGCGTTCATCGAGATATTTATTTATATTGGGAAACGATAATATATGTGGGATGAGACGTGAACAAGTATGTTATGTATATATTTATGATAATTATGAAAATGAGGGATTTTGAGGATGATGAAAATAAGAGAAACTGGGCTCGACTCTCAGATTTTAATCCGAGACGCCTACGTAGCTTATAAAGGCATAAAAGTCCACGTAGTTCGAATGCAGAATAGGGGTGGGGTTTATCCCATAGATTCGAATAAAATTTTATTAGGGGTGTGTGTAGAAAATGTATTTTTGGTTTTGGAAAAAGTGTGGTGGATAATTCTGTTCGGAATTTACAGGTGTAACCCTTTTTTATTTGTTTTTGGGTCTTTTATGAAAAATAAAGTATGTGAAATATACTAATAAAAGCGTAGATGTTAATATGTATGAACTAAAATTAAACTAGATTATGAATATAAAGTAATTTATGCAAAAACAACAGATTTAAAAGAGGATGAGAATGAATTGGACCTTCCTTGGAGCTTGAGTTTTGGTCTTGGATTAACTCCCTTGAATGTTGATGGATGTTGATGAGAGAGAAGGATATTTTCCTAATTGGGTGTGAAAAGGATGGGTATTTAGGCTTGAATGGGATTTCTCATATGAAGCTTCGCTGACATCGAGAGAATATTGCTGAGATCACTGATGCTGATGGGTTTTGCTATCTCCTGGGAATGAGGTCATCACCCTTATTTATAGGGAAAAAAAGGGGTGCCGATCGGCTTACCCCATTGGGCGCCTATCGGCAGATCACCCTTGACACTGTGCCGATAGGCATGGTTCAGGAATTGCCAATTGGTAATCTCGTGCGGTCCATCATGTGGTGTTTATTCGACGGGTGAGCTTGGAACAAGTGATGGCCGTCGAATAGACATCGCATGATGGAGGGAGGTTAGTTATGCGGACCTAAGGGATGTGGATGACCGATTCAGAGGGTCGAGGTAAATTATTACCTAAACGAGGTCACGACTGAGGATCGAGGTTAATTCTGACCTAATTGAGGTGACAGTCCAAGACCGAGGACCAAGGTCAATTCTGACCTAACTAAGGTGACGATTCAAGACCGTGGTAAATTATGACTTAAAAGAGGTAACGAACCTAACTAAGGTGATGATCCAAGACCGAGGTCAATTCTGACCTAAGAGAGGTAACGACCGAGGATCGAGGTGAATTTTTACCTAACTAAGCTGACGATCCAAGATCAAGGTTAATTCTGACCTAAAAGAGGTGACACCCGAGGTTAATTTTGACGTAACTGAGGTGACAATCCAATACCGAGGTTAATTCTGACCTAAGAAAGGTGACGACGAAGGAAAGAGGTTAATTCTGACCTAACTGAAGTGACGATCCAAGATCGAGTTCAATTATGACCTAAAAGAGGTGGCAACCGAGGATTGAGGTCAATTATGACCTAACTGAGGTGACGATCCAAGACCGATGTCAATTTTGACTTAAGAGAGGTGACGACCAAGGACCAAGGTCAATTTTGACCTAACTGAGGTGACAATCCAGACCGAGATCAATTCCAACCTAAGAGAGGTGATGACCGAGGACCGAGGTTATTTTTTACCTAACTAAGGTGACGATATAAGACCTAGGTCAATTCTGACCTAAAAGAGGTAACGATCGAGGATCGAGGTCAATTCTGACCTAACTATGGTGACGATTCAAGATCAAGGTCAGTTCTGACCTAAAAGAGGTGATGATCGAGGACCGAGGTCAATTCTGACCTAACTAAGGTGACGATCCAAGACTGAGGTTAATACTGACCTAAAATAGGTGATGATCGAGAATCTAGGTCAATTCTGACGTAAATAAGGTGATAATCTAAGACCGAGGTCAATTATAATCTAAAAGAGGTGACGACCGAGGTCCTAGGTCAATTCTGACCTAACTAAGGTGACGATCTAAGATCTAGGTCAATTCTGACCTAAAAGAGGTGTATATTTCCTTTGGGAACTTTAGGGACTCCATTGGGGATGAAGATTGGATTTTAGGTTCCGCTGGGGAGTAGTGAATGATTGGAGGATTTGTAGCTGGGGAAAGATTTGGAGCATCCTTTGGAGATGTTACTGGGGAGAATGATTCTCTGGAATTCCCTTGGGGGTGTAAAAAAATGTTTTCCTTGGTGAACAAGGTGCTATAATGGATTTGGAAATTTTAGGAATTTTTTGGGAATTATTCGGGATTTTTTGGTATTTTTAGACCTTTTTGTATGAAATTTTAAAGGGTGTGCGGACCTGCATGGATGGAGGTGTGCCAATTAACATTGGGACAGACTTTTAGGGTACCTCGAGCAGGTGAAAGGATCAGTGCCGATCGATGGGTGGAGGGGACTGCCGATCGACATGACCCTTAGCCTCCTATAAAAAGGGGGTAGGTTCTCCTCATTTTACGCAACTTTTTGACTTCTTTTATTTTGTTATAAACCTCTATGAATTGTCCTAACGTCCAAAATAGCTGACTTCTCAAGCAGTGCGACCCATATGGCATGGCTCAGTGCCGATTACTGGGTAGGGTTGGAATGGAGGGCTAGGGTGCCCCTTGCATTGGGTAGCGAGAACTCTTTCGACTCGTTTGAGCATGTGGTGGATGATCAGCCTCTTCTGCGCGAGACTTCGCGTCATCTATATTCAAGGGTGGTGAAACCTGGTGGCTATGTATGTCTTGTACGACTCTTGGTATTCCTTTCTTCTTTTCTTGACGGGATTACTTTATTTTATGAATCTGACAAGGATTTTCTTCATTTTATGATAGTCTGATGTCTCCATGTCGACTATTTGTGCCTGAGGTACTACAGAGCTTAAGGATGTTTGGGATAACCTTCCTGCTGTGGTGAGATGGATGGTATCCTCTGTGGGTTTTGGGAGGCTAGAGTCGACTTTGGATGAGACGTCCCGCTACACTGCGGTTCTATGTGCTTTGGGAGAGAGGTGGTGGGACACTATCCACACCTTCTATTTTGGCTTCGAGGAGGTGATGGTGACTCCCATTGATGTTCAGTAGTTGTGGGTAGGGGTGAAAATGAGGCGAGCCGAGCTTAAGGTTGCCCAAGCTTGGTTTGTAAATGTAAACGAGCATAAAAGTGTGTTCAAGCTCGGTTCATTTATTTTACGATACAAGAACGAATGAGCTTCTAAGCAAATGAATATAAGCCGAGATCGAGTAGCTTGGTTATTTTACACTAGTTTAGTATGGGTATCAGTGATCGAGCCAAATTCGAGCCGAGCTCAATAAGATAACGAGCTTAAGCTTTTGTTCAAGCTTGGCTCATTTCTTTTACGAGGTAGTCTCGAACGAGCTTTTTCCCGAACGAATACGATCCAAACTCGAGTAGCTTGGTTCATTTTACAGCCCTAGTTGCGGGGGCTGTACTGTGAGGGAGCCTAGATTGAGGTGGACAGAATGCTGCGAGTGACACCGTAGGCGGTGACGGTGACTCTTGGTGACATGGAGAGGGTAGTTTCTGGAGATTCCCTTCGCTTGTCTTCTTTGGGGGAGCTTTTGTTGAGGAGGAGGGTCGATGAAATTGAGGGAAGTAGGTGCATAAGATGGCCCGCTTGTTTATCTTGCTGATGTTGGGAGGTTTTCTGGTGGCGACGAGTGGCGACGTCGTCCACTTGTGGTTTCTGCCGAATGCAAATGGATCGTTTGTCCGTATGGTAAGTCAGAATCGCGCACGGGGCAGACTGTTGGAAAGGTTAGGAGATTTACTTCGATATTCCAAAGAGTTTCGCTTGGTTTGGAAAGTTGACCTTGGTCAATCGGGGCTTGGAAGCGCCCGGTGACCTCTCGGAGTAAAACAGATCGTTCGTCCGTACCTTAGGTTAGAATCGTGCACGGGGCGGATTGTTAGAAAGGTTATTCAGTGACCTTTAGATATTTACTCAGTCTCACTCAATCTGAAGAGTTGACTTTGCTCAAACGGAGTCCAAGAGAGCCTGGTGGCCTACGGATCAATTTTTGAGGGAAAATTGATCATTCGTCTGAATGGTTATGCCGATTCGCGCACGGGGCGAACAGTTGGAAAGGGATTTCAGTGACCTTTGAAGATTTAAAGAGTTTTCACTCTGGCAAAAGAGTTGACCAGAGTCAAATGGGTCCCGGTGGTGCCCGATGGCCTCGAGATTGGTACTCGGAGTGCGACTTAGGTTTGTGGTGGAAGGGGGAAGTTCTAGGAGTCTAAGGAGAGACTTAAGGGGTCCTAGAATGTGGTGTCTACAAGGGGGGCACTGGATTCACACCCTTTTGATAACTCGGGGGGTGACATTTTCTCCAAATGAGTTGTTTCTGAGGTTCTTTAGATACTTAGAAATTGTTCCCGCTCAGTGTGCCCCAAATGTTTGAAAGATAGTCATTGGGGTCCATATAATAAATACCATTTATGGAACAAAATTAGGTCTTACTGAGCTATTCTAATTCTACTTGTGGCCGAGAACCAAAGAAGGTATTTTATACTTGAAGACTAGAAAGGCAGAATGGGTACTAGTAGTGAATATTTCGAATTACCATAAGGATTATTGGGAACATGGTGTGACACCCCGCTAATTCTAATCCTGGGTGATCAGTCCATTATTAATTTAAACTGGAATCATTAATAGTATCATTCTCAACATCAGTGTTGAAAAACTTTTTAATTACTAATCACCTATATAAAATTAAGTTTGTGTCAAATTTTATCTTTTATTATGAACACATGCGGAATTAAATGAACTAAACCATTCACACATAAATATAGTATAAATCATCACATGACAAATATATAAAATAAATGAGATCGAATAAACCATCGGTGCTCTAAGTACACAATCCAACCATAATAAGTAAAATTGAAACAAAATACAATCTGATAGAACTTAATGAAAGACATAGTCTGAAGGCAACACACCCAACTGAACTGCTAAGGAACCTCCTATCTATAATGAAAGAGCTAAAGAGTCTGAAGAAAATCTTCTGCAAGCCTCCACACTGCTGGAGATATGCATCTCTGGATATGATGTCTAAGTTTGGCGTCCCTATGTTTGGATGCCTAAAAGGTTTTGAAAATATTTTTGACACGGGTCAGAGCCCAAGTAAAACATTTTCAAATTATTTAGCAAGTATTTAAATCAAAATTTAAATGAGTTATTTATTACACGTGTAATATTCACGTACACTCACTTAAGATCCTCACCTCTAAACTGGTGTGCACGCCTAACGTATTCTACCTAACTAGTATTCCCTGCCCAACTAGATAAGGTATCTGACTACTCTCAATAAGTCTAGTTCTCTCATATATCCCCATAAAATACGTTACTATGATCTCAATAATTAATTATTTATTCCCATTTTATTATTTAGTTAATTATTTAAGTTTCACTACTTAAAGTATTTGAAATATACATCATCTATCAATTATAATGTCTCACATAAGTAAATATATCATATCGGTATATATTCATCACACATATAATATATACACAACTATAGCATCCCCAGAATGGCCCCTCGTGACGCTGGCATACTCTATTATCATGTCAATATACCTCTCGTACTCAATCAAGGACTATTGGTTCGGCATGTGTCCTTGAACCCAATATAAATCAACATAACAATGGAGGCAAATATGGTTCTAAGCCTTTGAGATACGTACATACCTAACGTACCCAAACGACATGTCGGTCCCACTAATACACGTCACATAGTGAGCCACCATAAGTTCCATACTTTGAGGACAAATCCAGACCTCATTGGAATCATCAAGGTGGGATTACCCTTTGCGCGAAAACCTACGGATATCAGGCGACGTAGGTATGTTCACACACATAATCAAATCATATTTATAGGTACTCACATAACCTATATACATATATTATTCAGTATGTATGCACACAACCCAATTATATCCACTCGTACGTAGTATATGTCACTTATATATTCAACATACCGTTAATTTCCATTTCCAATTCCATTCTTATAATTTCGAGTATCGCTCACTACTCTAAGGGTCCTATTTATCCCTTATGTAATACGTAGTTATTCCTATCGTGTACTAGTGGTCTTAAACATAGGTTCACTCCTCACTCCGTGACCTTTCTCGAATTTCATTCATTTATCAATTTGGATATTTTATCAATTATCCCAATACTTAACTCGTCTCAATTTATGTAAACATAATCTCCACTTTAGGCCTACTATCATTTTTATATTTACCTCTACAGTTTAAAATTATCCCAAAAGTCCCCTCACAATTTATCCATAATTTCAAGGCTTAAAAAGGAAATTCTTCAATTATGGTCAAAATCGAATCGATTCACCCTTGTATCGAATCGATTCGAAATGGATCATGGGTCTTCTTCTCCAATCCGCTATTACGATTTTCTACACTCAAATTCTTCAAACTTTTATACAACAATCCCAAACTTCTATTTAACATAACTAAACATCAAATATATATGTAGGGATGATTTCTAACGTAAATCATGTACAAAATTCATACCATTTCATCTAATATTAGATTAAAACTCCATGATCATAAACCCTACAATTTTGTGTTCTTCACATGAATTGAACAAAGATATATATTTATCCCATACTCTAAATTTCATTTTATCTATATAATTGGATTCATTCTACATGTAATCCTATTCCCAATTATGATTTTTGTTCATCAAATCATAAGAATAATATTAATTTTCCTTAATTCAAAGACCCTACTCTACATGGGAATTATAACTCATTAAACTTTGCAAGATAAATACTTGCCTCTTATGAAAGAAGTATAATTTGATCCTTTTGATGGTGCTTCTATTCTAACCACCCTCCAATTATGGTTGTGTTGCAAGAATAAGGATAATTTTTCCATAAATCCTCTCCTAAGCTCCAAGAAAGCTCTTTCTCTTCTCTCTAATGGCCTCCAAGTGTTTTCTATTTCATTTACCCTAACCTCACACAACTAAAAGTTTATATAACCTTTGGAAATTCGTAGCTCCCTTAACCCTAAGCTACCAAATGACCAAAATGCCATCTCGTGGTGTCGGTTCGGTCTAAAATTGTCTCGAGGCCCAAACTATACACCTGGGAATACTATTTTGACGGTTTCAGCCCTTCCGGACTCAACCGTAATCTCAAAATCATCATCTGAGTTACTCATAATAAATTTTCTATCTCGACCTTATTTAGTCCACAGACGATGCCCGACTGAGATAATATACAGTCACGTCACTGACACGCGTTATAACGTTAAATATGTAATTATTATTCACTTAGTAATTTTATTCGATATGCTTTAATCATTTCTATCTGATTAATAATTTAATCAACCCATAATATACAATTTTTTATTAAATTACGTCACATGTGTAATATAAATTTAAACCAATTAATAAAATTTTAATTTCTCAAAAATACGGGTTGTTACATACTTCCCCCCTTACAGGAGAATTTTTTCCTCGAAATTTGAACATACTTGCCGTAAACAACTCCAGATACTGCTCACGCATGTCATCCTCCCGCTCGCATGTCGACTCGTCCACATTGCGGTGCCTCCACTGAACTCTAACCAATGGTACCGCCTTTGATCGCAATTTACGGTCACTACGATCCATTGTCGCCACCGATCTCTCCTCGTATGGGATATCGGGCTGCAAGTCGATCTACTCTAATGGGATGCGCCAAAAAGCTCTCTCGCTCCTCCGGTATCTCTTCAACGATGACATATGAAACACGTCGTGAATCTGTTGTAGGTGCTCCAATAGTCCCATTTTATAAGCTAGTGGTCATACTCTCTCAATGATAAAAAATGGTCCTAAATATCTCGGTGGCAATTTTCCTTTCTTACCGAACGTCATAACTCCTTTCATATGAGACACTCGCACCAACACCTGGTCACCAACCTCAAAATCAATGTGCCTCTTGTCTTCATCGAGGTAACTCTTCCACCTATCCCGAGCTATCCGGATGTGGCTTCGAATCAGCTCAATGTAGTAGTATCCTGAATCATCCCTGGCCCCAATAACTTATATTCCCCCACCTCTAACTAGCAAGAAGGCAAACGACAAGGTCGAACATACAGTGCCTCAAATGGTACCATGCCGATGGTGAATTGGTAGGAGTTATTATACGCGAACTCCACCAATGGAAGATACTGCTCCCAACCTCCTCCAAAGTCAAGTATACTCATCCTCAGCATAACCTCAAGCATCTTATTAACTCTCTCTATTTTCCCATCTATCTGTGGGTGATATGTTGTACTCAACCATAAATCTGTGTCTATTGCCTCCTGAAAGCTCTGCCAGAAATGGAACACGAAGATCTTATCCCGACCAGACACAATATTAATCAAAACCCCACGCAATCATATTATCTCGACTATAAACAGCTGTGCATGCAGTTTTGTCTAAAAAATTGTATGAATTGGTAGAAAATGAGCCACTTTGGTCAACCGATCCACTATCACCCATATGGATGTAACTCGATCATAAAATCTGTAGAAATATTTTCCCATTTACACACGGGAATCTATAGTGGTTATAACATCCATGTCGATCTCTGGTGGTCTACCTTCACTAGTTGGCTGGTAGCATACTTTGAGACAAACTCCGCTATGTCCCGTTTCATTCTCGACCACCAATACTGTTTGCACATATCCTAATACATATTATCCCCATCGAGATGTATCATAAATTGGGACCTGTGAGCCTCTGATATCACTACATGCCTTAATCATCACCCTCTGGGACCACGAGTCTCCCGTTAAAATGCAGACCACCCTCAGAACTGATCGAGTACCCCTTTGCCCCATCAGCTAATAACTGACGAACTCTGTCCTGACAATATTTTGGCAATATTGATCCTCTGCCTGTGCTTTTACCACCCTCATCATAATCGTGTGCCAGCTAATATGGACAGACAAGCCATAACAATATCATTATCATGTCGAAGCTCCCTCCACTTCGCTCTCTAAACTTCTGCTAGTTCTCCTACAGGCTTTCGACTTAACGCGCGTGCCACCACGTTAGCCTTCCTAGAATGATACTGAATATCAAACTGGTAATCCTTCACGAACTCTAACCACCTCCTCTACCTCATGTTTAGATACTTCTGTGTGAACAGATACTAAAGCAATTTATGGTTCGTGAATAAGGTAAACTGCTCTCCTAACTGATAATGCCTCCAGATCCTGAAGGCAAATACAACGTCGACTAACTCTAAGCCATGTGTGGTATAAGTCCTCTCATGAGGCTTAAGCTTGAGATGTGCATACACTATAGCCATTTCCTTATGTTGTAATACACCCCCAAGTCCCTGCAAGGATGCAATACACTATTCCTCCCTTAGTCAGTGTAAGTACAGGTGCCGAGGTCAGTTTGTCCTTTATCTCATCAAAAGCTAGCTAACAATGGTCGTCTCAAATAAATGGTGACCCTTTGCGAGTTAAATTTGTCAATGAACCCGCAATCTTTACGAACCTACGATTATATCCTACTAATCCCAGAAAAATATGAACCTCGGTCGGTGTTGTGGGCTGGCCCCACTCTCATACTACCGATACCTTGCTCGGATCAATAACAATACCCTTCTCAGACACAATGTGACCCAGAAACTGTACCTCTCGAATCCAAATCCACATTTACTGAACTTCGCATATAACTGATGCTCTCTAAGTGTCTGTAAAACCTTCCGTAAGTGCTCAGCATGCTTATCCTTAGAGCGAGAGTAAATTAGAATATCGTTAATGAACACGATCACAGACTGGTCAAGGAACTCTCGAAAAACTCTGTTCATCAGATCTATGAAGATAACTGGCGCATTGGTGAGTCCAAATGGCATTACCCTAAACTTATAGGACCCATATCGTGTCAAGAAAGTAGTCTTATGAACGTCCTCCTCCCTGACACGCAACTGATGATAGTTGGAATGCAAATCTATATTGGAGAAGTAAGTTGCTCCCTTCAGCTGGTCGAATATATCATCGATACGAGGTAGTGGATACTTATTTTGGATCATGACCTTATTTAACTATCTGTAGTTGATACGCAACCAAAGTGACCCATCCTTCTTTTTGACAAACAACACCGGTGTGCTCCACGATAAAGTACTCCATCTAATAAAACCCTACCCCAGGAGCTGTTGAATCTGGTCCCTCAATTGCTACATCTCAGATGGGGCCATGCAATAAGGCACTCGAGCTATAGGTCTCGTGCCCAGTGCTAAGTTAATAACAAAGTCAATTTCCCGGCTAGGCGATGACTCAGGTATGTACTGAAATACATACTCGAATTCCCTCATAATCGGAATTAAGTCTAACGTAACAACCACCGCCTATGATATCTCCTCCTCAATGTAATACAAATGTGTACTCGACCCTCCCTCAGGTAGAGGTATTTCCGCCAAGAATGTCTCATGTCCTGGAATAGAGAATACGATAGTCTTCCCGAAAGAATCCATAATTACCCGATATCCAACCAACCAATCCATCCCTAAGATAACGTCATACCACTCCATGTCTAATATAAGAAGATTAGTGGTTAAACATAATATACACACATCTATATACACACCCTGACAAATCGAGTGTATAAGCGATCCACTACCCATCGGTGATTCCACACACATAAGAAGACTACCAGCTATCTCGTACCTGGTGTGTTCCTGACTGCTGCTGTTGTGGTGCTCTATTAGCACCTCTACCTCCTATCTTGCCCTGCTGGCTGGGCTCCCATCCTCTCTTACTTCCCTTCACATGAAAGTGATGATCCTATCAGTGCAAGAGTGTGGCATTGGCGACATCAGTATAAGTCACCAATGCTTGATTGTCAATCAAATTCTACCTGATCCTCCAGGCTAAACCATCCATAAACTTCACCTTCTTCCTTTCTTTATTGTTCACCTTGTTTGGTAAAAAATTAGCCAAACGAGTGGACTACTCCTCATATTTGGCCATAAAATGCTCACCCTAAGTCACTTCACTGAACTTCTTTCGCATCTCAGTCTCTACGGCTGGTGGAAAATATTTGCGATCAAACTGCACCCATAAATTAGTAATAGTCATAGTATCCCTCTCTACAATGGTGATCAGCGACTCCCACCACTGCAATGCTGCTCCAAGCAAACAGAAAGTGGTTAGCATCTGCTTTTTCACCTCACTACAGTCAACCATACGTAAGTGGCACTAGATGTCTTTCTTCCACTGACACGCTGCAATCATATTTGAACTCCTCGAAAACTCTGCTCAGTGTCCCTTCTGGAAAGCCTGCCTAACCTTCTGCCACTCTAACAGTCCTAGGTGTGCCTGAATAACTGGTGCCACTGGCTGTGGTGGTAGATGGACCTGAGGGAAATACTGAGCTATGGAAGTCATTGTTGCATTAACTGCATGTGCTTCGATTGCTACCATCTCTGCCCCTGACACTAACCCATGTAATGGTTGTGGCCGCAGTGCCCTTGTCGGCTGTCTTATCCTGGGTGGCATCTGAAAATAGATTCAAATTGTATGAGTTCACAATCAATACAATTATATTGGCAGAAGACCAAAACTCAAATGCATAACCATGAATCAACAATCCTATTAATAGGGCTCTAGGTCAAAGAATGCTACGCTGAAATCGTAGTAAGCCATACAGATCCTATGGACACTAGAACCTAATGCTCTGATACCATATGTGACACCCCGCTTATTCTAATCCTGGGTGATCATTCCATTATTAATTCAAACAAGAATCATTAATGGTATCATTCTTGGCATCACTATTGAAAAAACTTTTTAATTACTAATCACCTATATTAAATTAAGCCGGTGTCAAATTTTATCATATATCATGAACACTTGCGGAATTAAATGAACTAAATCATTCACGTATAAATATAGTCTGAATCATCAAACGACTGATATATAAAATAATGGCGACTGAATAAACCATCGGTGCTCTAAGTACACAATGCAACCATAATAAGTAAAGCTGGAACGAAATGCAGTATGATGCATAACTGAATAAAAGAAATAGTTTGAAGGAAATATGCCCAATTGAACTGCTAAGGAACCTCCTATCTAGAATGAAAGAGCTGAAGCGTTTAAATAAAATCTTCCGCAAGCCTCCACACTGCTACTGCTATGCGTCTCTAGATAGGATGTCTAAGTTTAACATCCCTGTGGCGGGACGCCTAAAAGGTTTTGGAAATATTTTTAACACGGGTCAGAGCCTAAGTAAAACATTTTGAAATTATTTATCAAGTACTTAAGTCACAATTTACATAAGTTATTTATTACACATGTAATATCCACGTACACTCACTTGAGATCCTCACCTCTCAACTAGTGTGCGTGCCTAACGTAGTCTAGTTAACAAGTATTCCCTACCCAACTAGATAAGGTATCTGACTACTCTCGATAAGTCTAGTTCTCTCGTATATCCCCAAACAATACGTTACTACTGTCTCAATAATAAATTATTTATTCCCATTTTATTATTGAGTCAATTATTTAAGCTTCACTGCTTAAAGTATTTTAGATATACATCATCTATCAATTCTACTGTCTCACATAAGTAGATATATTATATCGGTATATATTCATCACATATATAATATATACACAACTATAGCATCCCCGAAATGGCCCTCGTGATGCTGGCATACTCTGCTATCAACTCCATGTACCTTTAGTACTCAATCAAGGACTATTAGTTTGACATCTCCTCGAACCCAATATAAATGAACATAATAATGGAGGCGAATGTGGTTCTAAGTCTTTGGGATACGCACATACCTAGCATACCCAAACGACACTCCGGTCCCACTAATATACGTCTCATAGTGAGCCACCCTAAGTTCCATACTCCGGGGTACAAATCCAAACCGCACTGGACTCGTCAAGTTAGGGTTGCCTTCTACGCGTAAACCTACGAATAGTAGGTGGTGTAGGTATGTTCACACACATAATCAAATCATATTTATAGGTATTCACACAACTTATATACATATATTATTCAATAGGTATGCACACAATCCAATTATATCCACTCGTATGTAGTATATGTTACTCGTATATTCAACGTATCGTTAGTTTCTATTACCAATTCGATTCTTATAATTTCGAGCATCACTCACTACTCTAAGGGTCATACTTATCCCTAATTTAATACGTAGTTATTCCCATCTTGAATTAATATTCATAAACATAGGTTCACTCCTCACTCCGTAACCTGTCTCGAATTTCATTCATTCATCAATTTGGATATTTTCTCAATTATCCCAATACTTTACTTGTCTCAATTTATGTAAACCTAATCTCCACTTCAGGCCTACTGTAATTTTTATATTTTCCACTATAGTTTAAAATTATCCTAAATGTTCCCTCATAATTTGTCCATAATTTCAGGGCTTAAAAAGAAAATTCTTCAATTTGAGCAAAATCGAATCGACTCGCACAATGAAATCACAAGAATAATATTAATTTTCCTTAATTCAAAGATCGTACTCTACATGGGTATTATAAATCATAAAAAATTGCAAGATAAATACTTGCCTCTTATGAAAGAAGTCCGATTTGATCCTTTTGATTTATGGTTCTCTTCTAATCCACCCTCCAATTATGGTTGTGTTGCAAGAATAAGGATAATTTATCCACAAATCCTCTCTTAAGCTCCAAGAAAGATCTTCCTCTTCTCTCTAATGGCCTCCAAGTATTTTTTATTTCATTTACCCTAACCTCACACAACTACAAGTTTATATAACCTTTGGAAATTCGTAGCTCCCTTAACCCTAGGCTACCAAATGACCAAAATGCCATCTCGTGGTGTCGGTTTGGTCTAAAACTATCCCGGGACCCAAACTATACACTCGGCTATACTATTTTGACTGTTTGAACCATTCTTGACTCAACCGTAACCTCAAAATCATCATCCGAGTTACTCATAATAAATTTCCTATATCGACCTTATTTAGTCTACACATGACGCCCAATTGAGACAACACATTGTCACGTCATTGACACGCGTGATAACATCAAATATGTAAGTACTATTCACTTAGTAATTTTATTCGATAAATATTAATCATTTCTCTCCGATAAATTATTTAATCAACCCATAATATTTAGTTTCCATTAAATTACGTCACACATGTAATTTAAATTTTAACCAATTAATTAAATTTTAATTTCTTAAGAACACGGGTTGTTACACATGGTTTTATTACTAGGAATTAGCAGCGCCCTCATGTTTTGCGTGCAAGAGACAACGGGGTCCTGTGATTTTTTATTATGGAGAGTCCGAAATAGGTCGCCTTTTTTTTCTTTCGTTCTTTCCTGTTAGCTTCTTACTCTTTTTTCCCTGTTCTGATATTCTTCCTCCCTTATTTTTGTATCTCGTGCTAAAAATCAGGAACCTGATATCAGTGAAATTGATACTGACGAGCTTGTGAAGTCTTGGAGCATTAAGGAAAGGTTAGAAGACGGTGAGCATTCGAGGTCGGCAACCTTTTTGCTGGAGTATAAGAATATATGTACTTGCTTTATTGCTCGCCCAATTGATAGAGTCCCAACTTTAGTATCTCTTGAGGTAGGCCATTCTGATCCCATAGTGATAGAGGATGAGGAGGAAGAGGAGGAGGAAAGTTTTAAAGAGGAGGAAGAGGAAAGAGGAGGACAGGGGGGAGAATAGGAAGAAGAAGAATAATAAGATGAGGAGGCTTTATTGAAGAGGAGGAAGTTGAAGCTTCCTGATGATGATGACGATCAGGCCGTCCTATTCGATTGGATGAAGTCACCTGCTAGTCAAGGAGAAAGAGAAGGAGAAGAGAAGGGATATGAAAAAGAATAAGAAAGAGAGAGAGAGAGAGAGAAGGAAATTGAGAGAAAGAGAAAGTAAGAGAGTATGAGGTCACGAGAATGTTAGCTCCCGTTGCTGCTATTGGGGGGTTAGCGTGGGTGATGCTCCCCACCTTGCCCCCGAATTGCTATAAAGGGCATGCTCGCTGCTGATTATGAGCGGTTTTAATGGTTAGGGTCATCCCAGCTTGCCCTGAAGACTACTCAGGGGATGGCCCTGGTAAGTCGGTGTGCTCAAACTATTTCTCTTTCTTCTATTTTTTTTCTTTCTCTATGCTAACCTTGTGGTTTCTCCTTTCTTTATGAAGTTATTGTCTGATTTTATAACTCTCCTAAGCGACCATGCTGACAAGTACATGAAGGATCAAGAGCTGAAAGATGTTATGAAGGCTGAGAAAGAAGCCTTTGCTGAAGCTCGCTAGGCCTGGGAGAAAGATAAGGGCAAGATGTGCAAGACCTTTAATGAGCTCAATGGGTCCCAAAAGAAGGTGGTTGCTGAGAAGGACAAGCTCATCAAGAATAATGAGCTTGTCAACCAAGGTCACTAAGCTGGAGGGTGATCTTGCCCCAAAGAAGGATATTAGCTACCGTGAAGGCTTTAATAAAGCCTACGATGATGCAGAGGGGCAACTTACCTATGGTTGCAAGGTTGACTTCAAAAAGGGTTGGGACCAAGCCCTGAAGGCAACTGGAACTCATGCTGAATCCGATTTCTTCAGTCTTCATTCCCATGGCCCTGATCCATATGAGAAAGAGGAGGAAGGTGATGTT
Source organism: Sambucus nigra (assembly GCA_949130495.1). NCBI lineage: Eukaryota > Viridiplantae > Streptophyta > Magnoliopsida > Dipsacales > Adoxaceae > Sambucus > Sambucus nigra. The sequence goes on from OX422222.1 coordinate 318,517,800, forward strand.
GATCGACCTTCTAGCACAAAGATTGTCCCTGCTGGCCAAAGTTCTAGAGCTGCTGACAAAGGGCAGGCCATGGTGGAAGAATAACAGGTGATAAAGCAGGATTTGTAGACTAGGAACTTAACTTCTTTCTTGTACAAGTTTTTTTTTTCTTGTCGATTTGTTCCTCTCCCTTGGAGCCCGCTGTATTGGCCTAGGCCACCCTTTTTGTGAAGTGAATGAAAAAATCTTCTTATTTTATATCCACTGATGCCTTTGTTCGTATTTGTTGACTTTTATTCATTTTGATGACTGTAGACCATTGATTTAGATGAGTATATACCTGCGAACTCCCCAGTGGGACAAATCCTTGGGTTTAATATCAATTTGAAGGTTCGCAAGGCCTTTATAAAGATCTCTAAATCTTTGAGGTCAATAAATCAATAATACAAGGACCAATTTGAACCGGTCGCTAAACTAAAAGATAATCTCCAAGAGATGGAGGAGATTGGGGCTTCCGTTCAAGAAGAGGTCAATCTCTTAAGGGACAAACTCTTAGAGAACATCGAGGTTAGTCAAGTGGCAGCAGTTCTTTAGGGCGAGAATGATACTCTGAGAAGAGAGGTACCTAGGCTAAAGTTTAATGCTGTTTGGCTCAAGGAGCGCATTTGGAAATTAAGTAATGCCATTAAGATATGAACTCGGGAAGACAAGTCTGAGGAACATAATGTAGGTTGGGCAGATGCCCCGATAAAGCTAAAGGAGTCTAAAGATGTGGCTGTCTCTCATTGGTGGTTGAGATCCCTAAGGGAAGTTAAGACACCCAAGGATTCTAGGTTATGGTATAAATACCAAATCGAGTGTCCTGCTTACTGTCATAATCCTTTCTCAAAGGATGACCAGTGGATTCCAACAGATGCCATTCAACCCCACCACCTGGAGCATGACTTAGATAGTGATGTGGAAGAGCTAGCTCCCAAACCAGATGATGGTGCGACTGTTATTGAGTACCTTGGTCTCTTCCCTGAGATGTATTAATTGTTTTGTATATTTTTTGTCCTTGTTGTAAATGTAAATTCTTATTATAATCAATGAAAAAGTTTTATTTATCAGCTTTCGATGTTTTGAGCCTGTGCCGACTAAACATGCATACTTTGCAGACCAAAGAATATTGATTCACTTGTGCGATATTTAGTCGACCATCACGGGATCTTTGTTATTTTTGGTTTTATCATTTTGAGCTTTCTAGCTGACTAAATGGTATTTAAGAGATAGGTTGCTTTGTGCTTAAACATTCTCCCAGTCCAACATGCCTTAGTAGTGTCATCCCATTTGCTTTACCTTTTAGGTTAGCCATGGTCTTATTAGGGATTTCAGGTCGCTAGCGGGCTCATGGACCATATAAGAGTGTTTTTGTCACTTCTCACACTCGTGAACGTAAGTACTTGGGTTCTTTTGCATATGAGTCCACTAATAACCCTCCTTGACTGCTTGGAAGTCCAAAGATCTCCCTCCTGCGTGGCTTCCACAAATACCCCCATAAAGTTTGCTAAGTACTTGCTTGATGTCATATGGGTGGACGCACTGGAGAAAAGGACCTGTAAATGACTTCTTATAGAACTTTCCTTCTGGGGGGGGATAGTAGCGAGCAACCTTGACCCTAACTTGATGGGCTGACCTCTTGTCATCTGGCAGTATGTCACTCCGTAGATAATTTATGATGGGATCCATCCGACTAGGGGCCTTGTCTGTGAGGAGGACTTGCTCGGCTATGACTTCTTGGTCAATACGGGATGTGCAAGGAACTCTATTTGGATAGTTCTCCTTAGCTCAGAGTCGATTGCTGTACTAAGGGATGCTAAGTGATAAACAAGCTTTTTGTATATGTCATTGTGGAAAGTCTATCTATAAAAAATGTCAATTACCTACAAAAATATATAACAAAATTAGAGAATAGCGGTAAGTGAGGTATCAATCCAAATCAAGGGAGTGAAACGAGAAGAAAACACATGCAATTCAATTTTTTTTTTCTTTTTGGACTTTTTACTTTTTCTATTTTTTTTTTAGCTTTTTCAATATTTTTTTTTAAGAATGGATAAATAACTAAACTAAAATTAAAGATCTAAAAACTAACGTAAAATTATAATGAAAATGAAGTGAACTCTAACTAAATGAACATGTAAAATATAAGATAGTGAGAACATCAAAGTGAGAGCAAACAAGAGATGGGATTACACCATATATTCTTGTTAATTTTTTTAATTATTTCATTCAAATTAACCATCCCAAGTTAGTATCAAAATTAGAAATCAACTCTCGTTGCAAATGTAATTTTGACAATAACATTTTAGAAAATTAAATTCAACACTCTTGAAATGTAGATCAAAACATCATCTAACAAATCACCCGCTAGGATCGATTTGCTAAATTAGTTTAAATCCTAAAAATAAGTGTAGAGTAGAAATACAAAGAAATAATTTCACATTTTAGAAAAACCTATCTCTAGTTCGATTCTAAAATGGAAACTAAAACTAGAATCTCAATTTTCTCTCGAAAATTATTTATCCTCTCTAGGAGTAAGTCAAAAGTAAGAGTGAAAAGCTAATTATCAAAGGGAAATTTAATTTAATTAAAATAATTAAATTCAATTAACATCAAATTAATGGGTAATCCCATCCCTTGAAAGGGGTTTTAGTCTAACATAGTATGAATCATGATTATCAAATAAACAAGGCAGTAAGATAAGAGTAGAGAAGAGAACATTCAAATCAAATCTTTTTGCATCCAATTGAACTCAAATCCTTGAGTGAGAAACGTACAATCCTCCAATTGATCATCCAAATGATTTTCAATAAAATATATACACTCAATTGAATCTCTCACAAATTGATCACACACCAATTTAAAAAAAAAACTATTTACAAGTTGTTTCTCTCTCTAGTCTCCTCTCTCAAAACCGACTTAGAGTTTAAAGGTGATGTCTCTTTTATGGGCCTTGGATCTTCTTATATAATGCACATGGAGCTAAGGGGTAGTTTGGGTAGAGATTAGAGTGAGCATGGGGTGTGTGAGATCAAGAGAATGGAAATTAAGTTAGATGGGGTTGCAGGGGTATTTTTGAAAAAGGGTTAAAAAAGGGATATTAAACACGTGGACAAGTTGACTTGGTCTTGGCTTTGGTTTGGGATGATCAGGCATGATTTTATTTGAGTTAAAATGGAGAAATGGGTTTTGGGTCTTGGGTTTAAAATGGGTAATGGTTGGATGGTGGAGAAGAAGGTCCGAGCAGGAAGTGGTTCCGGGTTGGTGGTTTGTCGAAATCGGGTTTGGGGATGCCACGGGTTGTGGGGGTTTTGCAGTGGAATGGGTTGTTTTGGGTTGTTGGATTATTGGGTCAAGCTTGGGCCAATTTGAGGTTTGCGTCGGATTTGAACTCAGGTATGGTGATGCGAGTTTGAATGGAGTAGGTTCTCGGGTTGACTCCGGTTTGGGTGCAGGTATTCGGCGACGGGGTTTGAGTTTGGTTTATGAGATGGGCTTGATGGGTTTCGGGTGTACCCGGGTTATTGGGGTTTAAGCTGGGTAAGTGGATTCAAGGGTTCGGGTAGCGGCTTCGAAGCTGTTGGGTTTAGCAACAAGTTTGGATCGCCCGAAGTGGTGAGGAGTTCGAGCAGGGGTTTGCGGGTTTATGGTTCGAGTTTTGGTCAGTAAGGGTCCGGGTTGGTGTAAGGTGGAGGGAGAATGGAGGTTGGGTTGTATTTGGTTATGGAGGTTAGAGATAGAAGATGGTGATGGTTGAAGATGATGAATAGTAAAATTGTGGGGGAGTTGATTTGGTGTAGTGAGGTGTAGGGGTTTAGTATGTGGGTTAAGGTGAATTGTTTGGGTGAATTAGTGCGGAGGGGAGTAGGATGTGTGTGTTTACTTTGGACACCTAAATAAAATAAAACTAAAACTAACTAAAAAAAATAAAACTAATAAAAAATTAAAATCATTAAAAATAAAATCCTAATCTTAAAATAAAATAAAGACTAAAAAAAACAAATAATAAAATAACAAAAGACTAAAAAAAAAAACTCGACACACAAACTACAAAACACACAGACCCTAATATTTACAACGCACGCAAAAATACTAAAAATTATATACGACTCAAAATAAAATAAATTATAAAAATGAAAAATGACACAAATAAAAATATAGAAAAATCTAAAAAAATACAAACTAAACACACACGGGGCTCGGGTGATGGCTTGGGTATAGGTTACAGGATTTCTGGTTTAGCTCCATTCTTTGTTGCAATTTCCTTGATTTAAGCAATTGAACTCTGCAACATGCATTTGACCTACAAAATAAACATTTCAGCGCATAAGACCCATTTTGTTGAGAATTAGCAATTAAAAACTGTCTATTCGAGGTATAAAATATACATTTTAGGTGATTGTCACTAAGGCATCAACGTAATTTTTTTGCCCCTTGGGGAACTATTGAATTTCCACCTTCTAAAAATCTGCCACGAGTCCTCTCACTATGGCGAGGTAGGCCACCATCCGATCATCCTTGGCATTGAAGTCCCTGTTTATTTTCTTGGAAACCAGTTTGGAATCACCGAACACGTGGAGGCGATTTGCCCCCAGTAGTTTGGATTTTCGTAAACAGGCGATCAATGCTTCATACTTAGCTTCATTGTTGGAGTCCTCTAATCCCAATCTGATTCCTTGCTAATCACAGTGTCTTCAGGGGTGATGAGAACGATCCCTACTCCTCCCCCCAGAATTGAAGGCTCCATCAACGTACAAGGTCTAGTCCTTGGACTGTGCTTCGTGTGTTATTGAATGCTCATTGTCCAATTGGTCTATTGGTTGATCTCCTGTGAACTCAGCGATAAAATCTGCTAAGACCTGTCCTTTAATTGCTGTTCTGGGATGAAAGTGGATAACGAACCTCCCGAGTTCCACCAACCACTTTGAGAGTTGTCCAGAGAGGTCGGCCTCTTGTAGAACGACTTTAAGGTGGTAAGAAGTGATTACGGTTATTGAATGGGCCTCAAAGTAATGCTTCAAATTCCTCGAGGTAACTACTAGCGCATATAAAACCTTCTCTAGAGGCAAGTGTCGTTGTTCTGCATCCAGGAGTGTCTTGCTGACGTAGTAAACTAGATGTTGGCTTCCTTATTTCTCGCATACTAGGGAGGAGCTTACTTCGTGGTTAGAAACTGTGAGGTAAAGGAACAATGGATCTTCATCATTTGGAATCACCAACAGAGGTGGCTTGCTAAGGCAGGATTTGATCTCTTCCAAAGCTTACAAACAATTATTATTCCACGTGAGGCCCTTGTCCTTCTTCAACAACTGAAAGAATAGTAGATAGTGTTTCGAAGACTTGGAGATGAAACGATTAAGTTTGACGAGAATACCGGTGAGTTTCTGGAAATCTCTTAATGTCTGAGGAGACTGGACTCTAGTGACAACATTAATTTGATCCGAATTGGCCTCGGTTCCCCTTTTACTGACTAGATAGCTCAAGATTTTTCCTGACCGGACGTCGAATGAACACTTACTTGCGTTAAGGTTTATTTGAAATTTCCTGAGGATATCAAATGTCTTGGCTAAGTCTGTGAGGTGGTCTCTTTTGTTCTTTCTTTTGACTAGCATATCATCGATGTAGACATACATCGTGTCTCCCATCTATTTACGGAACATCTTGGTGACCAATATTTGATAAGTTTCCCCCGCATTCTTCAATACGAACGATATGAACTTGTAATAGTACAACTCGATGGGGGTTATAAAGGAGTTTTTATACTGGTCAGGTTCGTATAGAGGGGTCGGGTGATATCCTGAATAGGCGTCTAGGAAGCTCACCCTTTCATGCATTACTGTAGCATTAACCAATTGATCTATTTTGGGAAGTGGGAAGCCGTCCTTAGGGCAAGCCTTGTTGAGGTTTGTGAAGTCGATACAAAACCTCCAACTTTCGTTGCTTTTTTACACTACTACTGGGTTGGACAACCATTTAGGAAACTGAACTTCTCTAATGGATCATGCATCCAGTATCTTCCTCACTTCTTTCTCCACCGCTTTAGCCTTTTCGGGGGCTATTCGGTGAGCTTTCTGAGCAATCGACTTAAAGGCCGAATCAACGTGGAGGCAGTGGCAGGTTGCACTGGGATCAATCCCTAGAAAAGCATATGGTTCCCAAGAAAAAAATGCCCAAATTGATTTTGAGAAACGCAGTTAACTCTTTCTTCTCTTACTCGTTGAGCGTGGTTCTAATCAGAAACTTCCTTTTTGCTGAGTTGTCATTAGCTACAACTTCTTTCAGGTTTTTAACAAACCTGTCTATGGGGTGGACCCTGGTCTTCTCCACCCCTAGTCAACCGTACCATAGTTGCTATTTGGAGGGCACAACCCCCTTTTAGGCTCCCTCCCGAGCATTATTTATCTCCTTATATTGCTTTCTTTTTTCAGACGAATAGTTGTAATAAAGCATTTCCTGCTTGTGGCCCGGTCATCATGAAGTTTGATGATGCTTCTATCAGTAACACATTTCAACTTTTGGTGGTACGTGGAGGGTCGACCCTCATAGCATGGAGCTAACCTCTGCCCCAAATGGTGATACGGGGACTTAATGTCCACCACTAAGAACTTGATGAGTTTTGATATGTTTCTTGCCCTGAGTGGGAGAATAATCTTTCCCAACTGCATCGTGATCCTTCCTACACAATCGACCAGTGGAACTGTGGCCTCTTTGAGGTCGGAGATGTTCAAATTCAGTTTATGGAACAATTCTAGGTACATCACTTCTGACAAACTCTCCTAATCCACAAGCAGCTTATCAATGTCATAATTAGCTATTCTGAGTGTGATAACGAGTGCGTCGTGATGTGGGGTTCTGACCACGATAAAATCTTCCTTGGTAAACATTATGTGCTTTGTGCAGTCGTCGTCCTCTAGTCATCGATGTTTACCAGCCTGGGTTTTAGCGGGGTTGATCTGAAAAGCTTCTATAACGACAGTGACCTTCTCGAGTTCCAATCGAATAGCATTTTCTTGGATCCGCTTGAGGTGTGATTCCCTATGAATGAATGGGAACTCGTGCCCCGTATCCTTGTCGAGGACATTATCTGACTTCTGGTCACCATTGGCTACAACCTTGTCAACTTTTTTCTCGATGTACTCATTAAGGTGCCCTGCTTAGGTTAATTTTTCCAGGTGTGACTTCAGGGCCTTGTAGTTCTCGGTTCTATGGCCTCCTTCCTTATGGAATGCGCATCTCATCGCATTGTTCCTTTTGGTCGGGTCGACACCCATCTTTTTGGGCTATTTAATGAATGGATCGTCTTTGACTTTGCTCTGAATTTTGTAAATGGGTTGCTTGAAGACTATGTTAACAACCTGGAACGCTTTGGAGGGATCGGTCTTATTTCCATTCTTGGAGCCATTCTTGCCCCTATTCTTGTTTCCCTTCTTCTGGGTATCGTTCTTATCTATTCCCTTATTCACCTTTGCTCGACCATTATCCCCTCCATTAGGATGAACCACTTATTCCACCTTGGTGTACTTCTCAATACGGTCCATAAGATCATCGATGGTGTTGGCCTCCTTCTTAGTAAGGGACTGGTGCAGTAAAGAGGCGGGCGACAGACCAATTTTAAAGGATTCTATGATAACCTACTCCGAGCATTCCTCGATCTTATTGAAAATATCCCAATACCGTTTGGCATAATCTCAGAGGTTCTCATGTGTCTTTTTCTTCATCATAAATAGTGCATCCATCCGCTTGGGATGGGAGATGCTAGTTATAAAACGCACCGTGAAAGCCTCTGCCAGGGCTATGAAGTTTCTGATCTACTTATGAGGAAGCCTCTCAAACCACTTATGTGCTATATCATGTAGTCTAGAAGGGAAGATTCGGCACATGAGTGCATGATTTTAGCTCCATAATGTCATTGCTTGCCGATATTGCCTAACATGGTCTATAGGATCTATTTTCCCATCGTAAACCTTAAACTTAGGGATAGTGAACTTCTTCGGGGGTCCTTCTTGCTTGGCCTTGAAAAAGTGGACTTCATCTGAGTGTTGAGATCTATCTTAACTAGATCTCTAGTGGATCTGGCTCCTCGATTGGCTGGATATTGGTCCATCTCCTTATGGAACAGAATCCTTATGTCCTCGTTTCGTCGATCATTGTTTCTGTGGCGCATTTCTTACGGGTCATGCTTTGATCTTTCATATTTAACTCTCTCCTGGTCACGCATGGAGCTCCTCCCTCGGCTACGAGTGTTGCTCGCCTGAGGATTAAGAGTCCATCATTTCGAGTCACCTCTGTAGGTGGGAATTTTCTTATACCTGGAGGCGTGAAGCCTCCTCTTGTTCACGAAGCCTGGCTTCATAAACGTCGACCAACTTAGAAATCTGGGTAAACATAGGTGGCCCATAGATTTTTTCAGAGGGTTGCCTATCCTGGTGGAACCTGGGGTTTGTATGCTGGAGAATCTCAGACCTGACCCTAGGAGGAACTATGTCTTCTTGGACGTCGCCGACTTGGGGGATGTTGCTGTTGCGGTCAGACATCATAAATTTTCTATTAGTGAATGTTTTCGTAGGAATAAAACTCTCTTTCGACATACAACGCCAATTACGAGTGCAGAAAATATTACAATACAAGAATCCATGAAAATAATTATGAAAACAAAAAGTAAAAGATCATAACACAACGATCTATGTGGTTTGGCAACTTGCCTATGTCCATGGTAGGTTAATTTTCTTATTAATTGTCTCTGAAAGTCTCAAGTTACAATCCTTTTCCCCGGGTCAGGGTGTGTAATTTATAGATATTTCGTTACAAAGTTTGAGTTATTCAAGGAACTCAAAATAACATGTGAATTTTCCAAGAGGTACTTAAGTATCTCATTTGAGATTTTTGGTAATTGATTTGACCATAAAGGTAAGTGTTTTTATACCACTAAAATACTCGTGTGGAAATTAAGTCATAATTTGGGCCACGTAACGTGTCAATCCATCTGGGTTGATCGACTACTTTCATAGTCCGTATTAAATGGGCTCCCACAGAAACTAAACACTGTACTAATATTAGCTCCCATCTAAAAGTTACAGTGTGCATTAAATAATTGACAAACTGGTCTTCTCATCATCTTTAGGATCTACCTGGTATATCATTAGCGGCACTTTCATTAGGTGGCACCAGATTCTGTTGGCATCATGAAAAGGGAGAGAGTAGTAGTAGGCAGGTGGATTCCAACCCCTTTCCTGGATATATTAGGATACTTGACTGAGCTAGATTTTCCCACGAGATTTGAATCATTAAAAAACAATCTCCATGGGGATGTCATTATGAAAATGTCTACGGACCCCACAATCTATCTTCTTTAAATTCGAGTACCTCATCTCCCTCTTCTTTACTGCCTCTTATAAAGAATTTTTCACTAACCTCCTAACACTTACCTGCATAAAGGAAATAAAATGATGGTAAATTTAAATTTTTTCCCATTTTCCTATCATTCAAGGAGGGTATACAAGCAGCTTATAGGATTAGAGTGGAGAATCCAGTGATACAACAACAACAACAACAATTTTCCAAGAAATATAATGCTAATGCCATCATGAATTGGTCCTTCATTTATCTCAAAAAATATATTTAAAATTAAAATTATAAAACTCATGTACATTTTGCCCACCAAAATCATGAGAAGAGGTGAACGCAGAAGTAGGATGATAGTCATTCCGTTCAAAATAAGGATCCATGTTTGAAAGTCATTTTTTTATGGAAAGTGCTTTCCGACATAATCAATGGCCAAAATTAAAACTTGAATATTGTAGAATTGGGTCCATTAGTTTTCAAAGTGGACTCTTGATTTGTGATGTACATAAAGAAACATAGGACTATAGAGGAAGTATGTGCCAGTGCATTGTTGAAACTTTATTATTAAGAATATTACGACAGGTGAGAAAATGTTTATGTATTAAAAAAATGGTGAGAATTAGAGCATTGAGTGACTTACAGAGTGTGGGTGGTTTTGAACTATATCAACTGCTTCTTGGTTACTACGGTGCTCCTAGAGGCCATCTAACGCAAATATGAGAAACTGATCATGTGGCTGCAATTGGTGCGCTGAAATAGCCAGATATTTAATTGGTTCCTGGAGTTGAAACTTGGCATATAATGGATCCCTGTAGAATTCATCCCTTTTTAAATACACATCACTAATGGATATTGAGATCTTCCACATAAATTATTCTGACCATATAAGAACACAAGTACTTGAAGCTCACCCAAAACAAAAAGTTCTCAAAGCTCATGATATGTCATGCTGAACAATGCCATACAGAATGCAAACCTGTAACTTAAGTGCAAAAAAAAGGATCATTGATACATGTGTTATTTAGAATCCTAAATAATCACTCTTCGAGTCTGCAATTCAACAAAAAATACACGTACAAGTTACTTTCTCTGAAAAGCTTAACTCAGATAAAACTCAACAAAACATTGATTTAAATTTAGATCACTACAAAAAAAATTGCTTTTTACTACGGTGCTCCAACCGTCTCAAAAAGTCCTCTAGCCTTCTCAAAAGCCTTTTGTGACGCCATTTGAGACGGCAAAGGAGCGTAGTATTAGATCCCCGTTTTAAAAGCTTTTTGAGACGGCAGAAGCCGTCTCAAAAAATTCTATTGAGACGGGAAATGCGCCGTCTCAAAAGGTCATTGCTTACAGGACCCTTTTGAGACGTCAAAAAATCCGTCTTTTAAAGTTTTTTTTAGAGACGCCAACATACGTCCCCAAAGAATTTTTTGAGACGATAACTTAACCGTCTCAAAAAGTCCCCATTTATGGAACCCTTTTGAGACGGCAAAGAAGCCGTCTTTAATAATTTTGGCACTAGAATTAAAATTTCATCCATTCCTTAATATACTCTATATAATTATAAACAAAACCTCTTAAAAACAATGACATATTTTGCATCCCATTTCAACATATAACATATCATTTTCCATTCAATTATAATTAAAGTTCATACAAAGAAAAAATACACAATTTAAACATTATGTCCAACATAGATCTCTCAATACAATTTCACTCATCTCATTAGAAAAAATACATAAAAAACCATCTATCCCTAACATAAAATGATGTTACACAAAGTAAACTCGCAATCTTCAAGCATACGACCTCCAGCAAAACGACTCCAATATCTTGCCTTGTCCACAAAAGGTTTTCACCTTCAATAAATTTATTAAGTGTCAGTTACCTTATACAAAGAAGTAAATTTTTTTAATAGTTCCTATAGATGACAATCTCTAAAAACCTTATCAAGTTTGAATATCTTCGTATTATTTACTTTTAAAAATACTTAATATTTTTTTAAAAATTCGGCAGAGTCTCCTTTATTTATTCATGAAAACCAACCTGTTTAAACATAAAAATTAACTCAAAAACAACGGCAGAAATAGCCACAACTTTCTAAAAAACTAATATACACATTACGATTCCTTTTACCGTTGGACAACACAATGAACAAAATTTAACTTGAATATGTCTCACCCCTGCTTGTGGTTGAGAGCAAGGCTAAAGAGGACTTAAGCGACAAGGTCTTTATTCGAGAGAATCGATGCAAAAGCTCCAACGGTAAAAGGCTCAAGTATACCTATAACAAGTCCTCATGGGATAGTAAACTTCCTGCAACAAATGGGATACAAAATGCAATTAGCTATGGTTCTGAAAAAGTCAAGAAACATTAACTTGATTTAGATACTTAGACAATAGTTGTTTAAAACCCAATACAAAAACCAGCTCCAAAGATGTCATGATTATATAAATATAAAATAAGAACAAACACTAAAAACCTAGCTGATTTAACTATTTAACACTTAATGGACTAATTAGAAACTAAAGCAATGACCTGACTTAAAGACTGAAACAATATACTTATAATAATAAAACAGACACAAAATGAGTAATGAAATGCCCCATAACCAATTTACGAAGTAATAAAGCAACTTAGCCCACCCATCATACCGAGTACCAGCTAAGATCGACATTTGGAGTTGCCCCATACGATAATATACACTGTCCACTGCATTTCTACTTATTAATGATATGAACATGAAGTTGAGTGTCGTTCCTGAAGATAATGAGGTTTTTTAATGCTGTTAAAACTCTAAATGCTAACACTTGTTTAGTTATTAATGACCACAATAAATTTTTGTATGTTCATTATTGGGAGATAATATAAATTGATCTTATAATTGCTCTACAACAATCATTACACCTATAGCTAAAGATACATGAGTCAAATATGTGCCCTCTAAAATATATAAACTTCACATTTAGGACTCAAATTGGCTATGGGAGTGTCAGGGTTATCAAAATTTATAATTGGGAGGTGGAGTGCAACATCAACGGGGTTTAGTATTTTTTTTAATAGAGATGGGCCGGGAGGGTAAGAGAATTTGAGATGAAGATGAAAATAAGTAGTTTCATGCACTTATTCGCAGAGAGAAGAGTGAGTGAAGAGAAAGTAACACCCGGTAGTAAATGTGTGGAAATCTAGATAAGCGTGTGTGATTATAATATAGATTACATTTACAATCCAAAAGAATTACACAGTTAAAACTGGAACCAGAAAAATAATATATTGTTGGGACTCATGTTTTATTGGTATATGATCAGATAAAGAGCTGTAACAAGTGCCTCTGAAAGGGGGGATACAAGGGCAACGTCAGTTTATGACGTAACCAAATGCTAGAAATTTGATCACATACTTCATTTGATAACGCCAAAAAATATTTAGAACATCAAATTAACCCACAAATTAGGCCTAATCATACCTTCCAAATGAGAAATGATACCTTTGAAGGGATTCTTATTTTCAACAGAGATTTAAAAGTAAACAGAGGAAGTCTCTGTTTATCCTAGATTCCCAAACCCAAGGTTAATAAAATTGAGTTTTGGTGTTTCAACCAATTAGTCTAATTCTAAATTAATAGAAGTTATAGCAACAACTTTATAATTCTGAAGTCCTTTAAATATATGGGGGGATGAAGGCAAACGTGTTGGATCAAAGATATGTGCAGATTTTAAATATTTAGTTCCTAAGAATTCAGCACAAATTGAGTCATTTTGGAGGGAAATTAACATCAAGAAAATGTCCTACTCCTATACCTCTCTCCCGTGGGTAAACAAATTAATCCAACGTCATCTATACTCACCCTCTGAGCTCCAAAGGAAAAATGTGACGGCACAGTTAGATCATGAATAACAATGACATTAGGATCGAGGACCGAAAATATGTGGAAAGTCATATATTGTAAAATGTTGTTTATAAGAATTAACCTATTCAGCACAAATTCTGCTTTACTGCTTCGGCAACTCCTGCTTTAAAATCAAAGAGGTGAGGGATGCCCATTCATTCGAGGTGAGGGAAGCCCATTCATTTGAGGTGGGCCCGATGGCAGTGGCTGCGAAAACTGAGTTTGTTCATGAGAGTGGGTTTGGGTTTGGGATTGGGCTTTCGGAATGGAATATGATTGAATTTTGAAGGTAACTCAGGTAAGCCGAGATAGGATATTGGGTTGCATTAGGCCAAACTAAATTGGGTGGAAAGATTGTGGGAGATGGTGGACTAAATTATTCCCTAAAGGATCTTCCGCCACTTGTGGTGGCAGAGGTGGCGGCTGCGGGTGGTGAACATGTCATAGACTGGTGTTTTTGGGTATATACTTATTTCAGGAATTCAACAAAGCAACGTCCTTTAAGGCCTTTGTGATTCTTAGGTTACCTCTCTCTAAAGTTATAAAAGAGTAAGGGGATATAAATGAAAAAACAAAACTTAAGAATGGGATCTCTAGTTTTTTTTTTTGCCTAAAATGATCTCTAATCGACATTTAGGATCAAATGTCGATTGACCGTAAGATCAAATGTCAGGTGACCAACATGATATTGTGTAGTATCCAAGAAAACCTAAGATTGTGTAGTATCCAAACAGAAGGTGGAGCTGGTATAGATGGATTCAATGGATCCTTTTTCACTACTTGTTGGTCAATTATGAAAGCAGACCTGATATAAGCCATCCAAACCTTCTTTTTGGGAGCTGAAATTACCAAGTCTTGGAATTCAACTCTCATTTGTCTCATCCCTAAATCACTCAATATCAAAACTTGCAAAGACTTCAGGCCTATAAGTATTTACAACTTCTCATATAAAATAATTTCCAAGATTCTTAATTCTAGATTGAGCCCGTTATTTCCCCTATTGATTTCTCCTTATCAAATTGGATTTATAAAAGGAAGAGGAATACTATACAATATTCTGCCTAGAAAAGAAATAATGCAACTTTTAGATTAAAAAACAGAAGGTGGAAATGTAATCTTAAAGCTTGATATGAACAAGGCTTATGATAGAGATGCACACAAATATCCTATTCCGTTATTATGAGAGATGCACACAAAAACAGAAAGCTTTTAGTTGTTTATGATACATGTCATATATATGAAAGAAACTCCCACTGGGATTCTATTCAGTTATTATCAGATATGCGCACAAATATCCTAATTTTAATTGAAGGTGATTTTAATATAGTATGTAATGCTAAAGAAAAAGTGGGAGCAAATGATTTTCAAACTTGCATCCAAAATAGCTCTTTACAACACATGGCGTATACTGGATCAAGGTTTACCTGATCTAAGTCTATTCAGACCACTATCCACTTCTTATTTCTATCCCAAGTCCTGCAGATCAAACCAAGAAGCCCTTTAAATTTCTAAACGTCTGGTCTTCATATGACTCGTTCATCACTACTGTATCTTCTTCCAGGAATAAACCTGCCCCTGGTAGACCAATGGAAATCTTTGGTTTCAAAATAAAAAGACTGAGAGATGACCTGAGAAGATGGAGTAAAACCAAAGTCAAAGACTTATTCTAAGAGATTAAAGACCTAGAAGACAAGTTGACCATTGAAGAAAGAAAATTTGAAGAAGATCGAAGTCCTGAAAATAGAAATGTTATGTCCAAGACTAAAGAAAATCTAAATTTACCTCTCTCTAATGAGGAAAATATTGGTTTCAAAAGTCAAAATGCCTCTGGATTTCTGAAGGGGATAGGCATACCAAGTTTTACCAATCTCAAGTCAACTAGCAAAGAAGAAGTCAATGGATCCACTAAATCAAGGAGGAGAATTTTGGAAAATCATGATGACATAGCTAACTATTTTGTTTCTTATTTTTCTGATCTTTTTTTGCAGGTCAAACTACAAGTCAAACCATTCTCAAATCCATCACTAATTTGGTTAATGCAAAAATGAACCAAAACCTTTCCTTAGTTCCAAAAAAAGAAGAGATAAAGAGGGCTATTAAAGACATAAATGCTAACAGTGGAGCTGGCATAGATGGATTCAATGGATCTTTCTTCATTACTTGTTGGTCTATTATAAAAGCAGACATGATTCAAGTGCTGGAAACACACACATGTCTGCCACATAAATAAAAAGTATTCTAACTTACATTTAAGAATACACACATATGTAATGTATTCTAACTTACATTTCACAAAACACACAGTTTCATAGTACACAGTTTCTGAATCTTGCATTTCACCATCGGACTACCATTGGACTGTTGATGCAACAAGAGCACGTATATGCAGTTTGCAGCAACGGAGAGTAGGATAGGGAAAGTCTACAACTAGGGCTGGTTTCTGTCAGCGTTATATGTTTGTATGTAATTGATTGACATTAAATTAAGACAGAGAGATATGATTACAACGGAGAGTAGGATAGGGAAAAGAGATTTTACAATGGAGAGTAGGATTACAACAGACCGTGCATGTCCTTTACTTATTAGCATCCTATCTGCTTGAGAAATGCAAAGGTGGATATTTTTAGTATGTTTTTCAATGAAGTCTCCATCTTCAATTTTGATTTTATTGATAGCCATTATACCTCTTCTAGCTTTAACTGTTGAATGGAACAACTTAGCTTTCAAATTTTCCTCTTTGAGCCTTTTAATATCAGATTTCTTCCGCTAAACATTTCCTTAAGTAATCAATGCTTTGTGAAACTTGGATTTAGATTCATTCATATTTCCTTCACTCCCCTGTGGTTTAGACTCTCTTGCTGCCTTGCTCTGTGTGATTGATTAAAGTTCTCCGGATGTGAAACTTGGATTTAGTATACTATATCATATGTGACTGCACTTGCCCATGAATAGTTAAGGAGGATAGTTTATAGTATTTTAGTATTTTTGATATTAAATCTAATCGTATGGCTTTGTATTTGATTCTCTATATATGTATTGTACCAAGTTTATCATCTATTTTATTTGTACGCATCTTATTCTTTTTAATGATTACTCCCCTTCCTAATGCACAAATCACTTGGCAGGTTACCCAATGGAAGCCATAAGAAGCACAAATCCAATGGTTGAAATAAACAATGAGAGAAAAGGAGAGATATGGAGTTGTTTGATAGGTATATGAATCAGGCATTTATAAGTTGTGAGAGTTTTCTCTGGAGATTAATGAAGCACACAGATGGTTGGGTGATAGTTTGCTACCAAAGCTTTAAGGCTGCATCACTATCACACTATTATCAAATATCTGATTGATTTGGATACAGTAAGTTTAGTTGAAGTACTCTATGTACAAGTATTTTGTAAGGGTAATTAAAGGCTAACACATTTGAGGGACAAAATTTGACTGAATCAGTTATGTGGTGCGAGTGAATTGTTCAGTCAAACTGCGCGTGGATCCCTAACCTACTAATGCAGTCATGATTGATCTCCGTGTCAACCTAGAATAACCTTTTCTATTATTTAACATTATTTATCTCACGTCCCAATTGTTTTCTTCTTCTGTATTAAAAAAGATGGAAGAAATGATGACATTGTGCAACATGGTCGTTGAAGCTGGTGGGAAAATAGTGTTGTTCCAGTTGATGCTACTACATACAAGTACCATGACATTAGTGTGACAAGTCATTAAATTTTCTTTCAAACTATACTGTATTACTGTTTTCCAATGGCTGCTTCATTCTAAACTTGCATATGTTATTGGATGAAGAAAGAGTTGAATTGTTCTCTATAATAATTCTACAGGTACACAAAAATTGCTACGTAGAAGTGACTCCATTATGTGGAAACTTTACATTGGTGGGCACGTGAAGTTGTGGAGGAAGGATCCCATGTGATGTGTCACTTATCGATGTCTCCCTAGAATTACTATACACTATATGGTTATTTTTACATTAGTTTGTATGGCTGAGACTTATAGGTTTGTCTATTGCTTTACACATGACATAATCTTTGCCTCATGAACTAGTTCACAGTGATGACAAAACCAGGTAATCATGAGATGCCTTTGCCTTGGTCCAGAGTTATTTCTGGCTCTCTATTTCACTTCCTTAGTTCTCTGTCATCTTGATCGAATGTTCGCAAAGAACTAAAGGTGTGATTTATTACAAAGCAAAAAATGCATTCAATTTTATATGCCACTGTGTTCAACTAAGAAGTTGTTACTAAATTTCACATTATGTATACCATATATCACATTATGTATCCAATGATAAGAACACATATACCATGTATCCAATGTATACCATATATCACATTATGCATACCATATACCATATACCATATATCACATTTACCTTATATTCTTATCAATTTTTCTGGAACAATTCTGATAACATGTCTAACTGTGTTAAGATTTTTGATTGTTTTTCAAGTGAACGGGATAACTACTAACAAAGTTGAGTAACTTGGGCAAGGATATCAACTACGAAGCATATACATATCTTATCCAAAAAGTTGATTTTAGCAAACTTAAGTTGTAAAAACAAGGAAAACTGATTTCATTCCATATGATGATGTCCTCATGTTTGACCAATGTTTTGGGTTGGATTGTGTGGTCTCTAATTTACACCTTTGTCATACATTTTATGTTGATTGGTTATAAAGATTCTCTCCATTGTTAATGTTATTATGCATATGTTTAATTGAGTGGTTGTATTGATGATCACAAATCTTCCTCATTTAGATTTTGATGTGTTCATGTCGAATACCTTCGTTTAGTTTTATGTTTAGGGGTGTGTCATTAGTTGGGGTGTTTATGGTTCTTGGCTATGACGTCGTGTCATAAGTCCAAGTGCTTATATTGGGGGTTAAATTTAGAGTATTTAAATATTGGACTATTTGTTATTGGTTAAGCGGGGTGAACAGTCTTATAAACAAAGGATATTATGGCCAATTTTTTTAAAATTACGCTTTGTTTTGTTGGGGGGAATGAAGTTTTCCCCGTGCCTTCAGGCACGGGTATACCGAGACCCAAATACCACCTCATAAATAAAAAGTTAGATCTCAGACCCCATAAATAAAAAGTAGGGGGCATTGCACATACGGGTTTTACTATTTTATATGGTGTCACTGCCCACACGAGTTTTACTCTTTCATATGGTGGCGTGCCGCACACGAGTTTTACTATTTCTTATGGTGGCGTGGTTATATCAAAGGGATTAAGGATGTGATGGAGTGGATTTTGGGTGGCAATTTCTCAATTATTTTCATTCATCCTTATCTAGTTCCCCTTTTGCGCCGTCAAATTTATATGGGCAGTCGATATTCCATCCAAAGTGCAAATATTCTCTTGGTTTATGGCACACGAGAAGGTAAACACTCATGACTTTGTCCAAAGCAGGATATCTAGTCGCTTCCCTTCCCAGTTGGTATGCTATGTGTTGCAATGCAAATGAAGAGTTGGATCACATGTTTATTTATTGCAAGTGGGCATCGTTTGTTTGGAACAAAGTACTAATTGTGGAGATGGTATTTCAGGGAAACAAGAAAAGGCGTAGATAGATTTAGAGATCTATAGTTATGGCCGCTTTTTGAATAACTTGGAATGAGAGAAATTCTAGAATTTATAGTCACAAAGATAGAAAAAGAGAGCATATTGCAGAATAGTCACAAAATAGTTTGGTTGGTAAAAATATCTTCTGCAATATGCTCTCTTTTTCTATCTTTGTGACTCTATAAATTCTAGCATTTCTCTCATTCCAAGTTATTCAAAAGCGGCCATAACTATAGATATCTAAAGCTATCTACGCCTTTTCTTATTTCCCTAAAACACCATCTCCACAATTAACACTTTGTTCCAAACAAACGATTCCCACTTGCAATAAATAAACATGTGATCCAACTCTTCATTTGCATTGCAACACATAGCATACCAACTGGGAAGGGAAGCGACTAGATATCCTGCTTTGGACCAAGTCATGAGTGTTTACCTTCTCGTGTGCCATAAACCAAGAGAATATTTGCACTTTGGATGGAATATCGACTGCCCATATAAATTTAACGGCGCAAAAGGGGAACTAGATAAGGATGAATGAAAATAATTGAGAAATTCCCACCCAAAATCCACTCCATCACATCCTTAATCCCTTTGATATAACCAAAAGGTTATTGTGGTTAACCCTGAGGCATATACGTACGGCGATGAAGTTCTCAAGAAAGTGGACGCTATGGGGAAGCCGGTACTTAAAGAAATCTATCCCAAAGAAGACAATTTTATATTCACAGTTGAGTCCACAAGTGTGGTCAAATATTCTCAGTTGGAGCTCAATGCCGTTGATATCCTGAAACGGAAACTCGATGCAGTTCGTCTTTTGGACGATATTATAGAAGCGGATGAACAGTTTGATGAACTGGGTGCCCATATGCGAGGTGGGTGATCGAAATATCTTTCATGATGTACTTCATCACTTACAGAATGGATGATAAACTGTCCTTTGTAAAGCATGTCGAGTTTCTAAGGCCAGTCAACCTATAAAATCTTGTTGGTGTTGCGCACGTGTTGGAATTTTTTCATTGCTTATAGGTCCTCACAATGAAAATTTGTATTCATATCCCCCCTGGGGGATACTTGATACTCACAGGTTGTATATCTCATTTGTTCGAAAAGATTAAATATTCACGGGGTAAGTGTGTTTTTATGTTCCAATTTAAATCATGTGTATTATTTTGGTTTCACTATTTGAATTTGAGTTTTTGTATTAATTTGGACACTATTTTAGGAATTTCTTTAATATACGGTGGAATTATAAGCCATTTTGAGTATTTCTTAACATGTATTTTGCATGTTTTGTTGGGAAACAAAATTTTTGACGTTTTGAAATTTTTTTGTTGTGCCTTTGGGCACGGGCATTCTGCTAGTATATATATATATATATATATATATATATATATATACACACGTCTTGTCTTTTCGGTGGCATGTCCTGTTTTTTCAATGTTTGTTATGTCCGTGTCGTGTCAGACACGACACCCGTATCCGTGTTCGTGCTTCATATTCCGATGAGATATACTTGGATAACATTGTCGATTTTTTCAATGGTTATACATGTTTAAATTAACTGGGCCTGTCACATATATCACAAAATAAAATCATAATCGAATAGAAAATCAAATTAGTGGAATAAAATACTTCCAAAGGACATGAATTAATTAACACAAACAAACATATCAATAATTTAACTAAAATTCATATAAACAAGTATACATATTTTCTCATAAATTAATCCTAAAACTATACTACAACAACCAATTGACAATCCGGATTTTTAATTGGCTCACCCTCAACCTCCTAACACCACTACAAATAAATTGAGTATAAAAACTAATGATATTAATCAAATACCAATAATTGAAATTACCTTTTATCCGTATCAATTCGGAGATACTATAACTTGAATGTGATTAGCTTAGTCAATCAGATTGTCTTCCTACATCCAAAAATCATATTACAAATTTTAAGGTCAACCATGTATCACTGATTGCAGCAGTTGAAACATAGAATAAACTAAATTTCAACTATCAAACACAGATTCGAAATAAAATTGCTGAAACCAATAGCATATTCAAAATATCTCATAAATTAGTAATTGGTCCACTGCTTAAATCAGTATGACACTACTCTTCACCTCCTATACAAGCTTCCTACCAATTCAATTAAGAACATAAACCCTTTAACATGTAAGAATGGCATAAAACATAAAAATAATTAAGAGAGAAGAAATAATGATACCTACTCAACTTCACCAGCGACGATTGCGATGGAGAGGGCTGGTGCTAAGGCTAGGGAGGGTGTGCGATGGAGGGTGTGCGGGACTTAGGGTCGTCGGGGGTTGAAGGAGAAGAACGGGCTTAGGACGGGGCTTAGAAAAGACGGTGGAGAAGGGTTTTCGTTTGGTCTTCTTTTGATTTCTTTTTTTATTTTCTTAAAACTTTGCTATAGAAGGAGCGGGAGACTAAAATTCACTAAGGAGGGGAATCCAAAATCTTCAGCCGTCTCATAAGGTATACTTTTTGAGACGGCTATTAATTTGCTATCTCTTTTAATAGTATCTTTTGAGACGGATAATAAAAACGGTCTTAAAAAGAGTAATTTTTAAGACGGGTAATTTTTTCCGTCTCAAAAGGTGAGTTTTAGAGACCTAATGTTTTGCCGTCTCAAAAGCCTCCGTAGTAAAAAGCAATTTTTTTTGTAGTGTAGTATGTTGAGAAACTAATTAATATAATATACATATTATATTAGTTAGGGCGGGGTTCTGGAGGCTAATCTCGAGTTTGAGGATAGAAACATAAAACAATCACGAATATGATATAATATTGGTATATGGCGATGGTTTTCGTAAATGTGAAAATTTGAGAAGCGGACACCCAATCCAATGTCCATTCGAAGATAGGTATATAAAATTTATGGGATAATGAATTCAAACAAATAAAAACCTCGAAATCAACTGGATGCTTACCATATATTGTTCATTCTCTAAGAAAGAGAAAGAGCAGGGAGTCTATGAAGTCGTTAAAGAGAAGAAAGATATAAAGTGAAAAGAAGAAACCCTGATTCACATATGCATAAAACATATACTGAGTTTCGTGCAATGCCATACATACAACTCCCTTACTCCCCGTTGATACAAAAAATTATCCACCTACGTGGACCAATAAAAAATGGACACTTGTCTCCTTACGTGGCAGTAATCCTAGTCAACAGTCACTTAATTAACCCCAAAGATAGTTGCTCGACAGGCATGCCGACCAACATTAAGAATGCAGACCAACAAAGTAAGGGGATAATAGCCACTAGAGGAAAATGGCCAGGAGTCTTCCCACGCATGGTTTTAGACAATCAACCATCACATTCATTATGTACGGGTGTAAATGCTTGAATATATAGGCATTCCAACCCTTGATCTTTGGGTCACTATAAATACATTGTATTCCTTTCACAAAAGGCATGATAGAACGAATTCAAACATATTCTTCTTAACAAGAGTACCGAGCTTTCTGTAATCACTAAAATCAATACAATAACAGTGGATGCAGGCTTTCTTACGAAGCCGAACCACTTTAGAAACTCTTTTTCTATTGTGTATTTATTTCGTTACAATCTTATATTTTATTAGTGATTAGAAAATTGGATCCAGTCTATTTTTTAACAACAACAGATTGACACCGTCTGTGGAAACGATTGTCTAATTGTCGTTCTCTCTCGCGTGTACCCTTGTTAAAGGGAAAATGAATGATCTTGAACATAGTTCCAGAAATAAAAGCAACCCAACTGTCCCATCTGCTCCACCTACTGCTACAGATCTGAATGGAATTCTTGCCAGTATTGCCAGATGCCATGCAAAAAATAATGAGTCAATTGTCTCAATCATTATAAGCTGGATCTCTAGCTCTTTCCAAATAACGAATGATCTCTTCATCAAGGAGAGATATAACACCTCCGCATCCTAGGCATAACAGATATAGCTATTCTAAATCTCCACGAGATAGGTCTTCCCATCTAGGATAAAGTTCTTCGCTCAAATCCACAAAATTTATGATGGCCATTTTCTCTCTCCGAAATGATTAAGCATTTTGGAAGGATTGAGTAGAGCTTCGCCTTTTGACGATTTGGGACCTCGAGTAAATAGAAATCCTCCTAAAAAGATATCCAGAACTAATCAACACCCAACTGACCAGTGTGAATCTTGAATCAGGTAAAGATCAAGCGTCTGACAATCTGCCCATGCTGAGTGGACTTCTCAAGAAGAAAGCTCAGCACAAACACATAATCAGGATAGGTGAGCTACTTCACACAAATTTATTGCTGGCAACCCTTCACGAAAGGGATCAATCCAGTGATTAGAAGATTGATTGGGAGAAATGGCAAAGTCAAAGAATCCGTTACAGAGGAACTTTGTCAAAGGGTCTCCTTTCATTTAGACAATTATTGATTTCCCAACTCCATCCAAGTTTAAAACCCATGTGTTCACCCCTAAGTATGATGGTAAATCTGAATCGGTTTTATATATAGAATAGTATCAAGTTGCAGCCAACATCTATTATATTCCTGATGAGATGAGATGTATAGCTTTTTTCAGCACTATTACTGGTTCAACCTAAATATGGTACAATAACTTTCCCTGAGGATAAATTGTCAACTTCAACCAGCTTATCGAGCTATTCATCAGAAAATTTTATTTTGGGGGTAAGCCAGTGAAGAGAGTATCCCATCTCTTGAGTGTCAGGCATCTAGTAGAGGAAACCACCAAGGAGTACATCACTTGTTTTAACAATGAGAAATTGGAAGTGGTTGACTATGAGGAGAAAATAACCATCACCGCTTTAATGAGTGGATTACTTCCAGAAAATCTATACTACGCATGGCCAAGGATCCTCCTAAAACCATGACTAAGCCCATGGTTAAGGTAGGAAAAATCATGAACGTCGAGAAAGCAATGGCTGCAAAGAAGAGTCCAACCACTAAGTCTCAAAAAAGGAATAAAAGGATCAGAAACCTAAGAAGATCTATGAAACATACACTCCATTAACGATAAACATTCACCATATCCTAATAAATCAAACACAATAAATATTTGCGATGGCCCGGAAGGTTGAGAGAACCACCTAACAAGAGGGACAAATCTAAATATTGTGAGTTCCATAAGGATCATAGCCATATGATCGATAACTGTATCGCTTTGAGGAACGAAGTGGAATCTTTCATTCACTAAGGAAAGCTGAATAAATTTATTGATCGATAAGAAAGTAGAGAAATAAGGGGAAGATCAAATTCTCCATGTAAACCCAGAGATGACAGGAAGAGAAACCATGAAGATGGTAATGAAGATGATCCCGACCTACTGAAGAAGCCTAAATAACCAGTGTACGAGGTAGCTATGATAAGTGTTAGATCTTTTGTAGAATTGCTACAGCAGAAATATTTGGACTTCTCGAATAAAATCCAATCTTAATTATTCCCAAATTTTAGTTAAACCCAAAAACATGTATCTAGATGATTTATGCAATAAAATAAAGCATGCAGGATAAAACAAACAATTTCAGGAAAAATCCCCCAAAGGGGCAAAACCTTTTTATTTTCAATATAAATTGTAAAGAACGGTTTACACGAATTATACTAAAAATAAGAGCGACATAAGAAATACCCTCAGGCGTCAGTTGCGATGTCTCGGCTGGAATCTCCTGCAAGAACTCCAGGTGGTCAGGAATGAAGAAGAGAAATGGCTTCTCCACAAGTTACTCTGTAAGGACTCCCTCCACAATACCACGCAGCTCTTCGGTTGTAGAGTTCTCCCCACAAGTTACTCCAGATGAGTAAACAATCCTCTTAAAGGTTTAAGGTTTCACACAAATATATGGGAATGGATTTGTGAATCAAAAAGGTATAAAACCTTATAAAAGGTGAAGTCTATTTTATGGGCAGTGAAAACGCAGAAACTGGTGCGTAAAAGACTTGGGAAAATGTGTAGAATGCACACTGGTATTTATACGAAAATCGAGGTGGCGGCGTCGCTCGAACGAGATAGGCATCTCACTCGAACGAATGACACGAGATGCTTATCTCGCTCGAACGACTGTGGAAACTCGTTTGAAAGATCTCGTCGACCGAGGCACTTCGCTTTTACACTTAGAAAATTTTCTGCTTTCGATAAAAAATATTTCAGACTTAAAAAAATATTTTCTAAAAAATTTCCCAAATATTTATGCAAATATAAACAACTCCAATAAATCATTTTACCAATATTGCATAATGGAGTAGTGGGAACCATTGAGCAGAACGTTGCATGAAGCATGATGCACGTGTGAAGATAATGGATGCATGAATTCGGATAAAGGCTGTCGTGGATGATCGTGTTGACGTGCCAAATGTAGCGGTATCAGACATATGTGATCTAGGAAAAAAAATTCCTAGATTCTTCCCCGAACATTTATAAAATTATGTCCTTACAAATCTCCCCTCATGTCTATGCCAGTACGTACATAAAAATTCAAATTATGCAATCAAATGACATACAAGATAATATCCCCATTAAACCCTCAAGCTGAGAATACTAAATGACATGTCTTCAATCAAACTTCAACATCTTCAAAATTTCAACATCTTCAAAAACTCCCAAAGCTTTCCTCATCTGGGTGTGCAACATAATGATTGTTGACACCAAAATTAGTATGCTGATGTGGACGAATAATAAGAAGACACGTGTCAATCTACATGGCACAATAGCAATGAGGAAGATTATTTCCCCGACCAACATACTCACTCCGAGGAACACCAACCCTCCGAGGAACTCTTATCCTCCGAGGAACTCCAATGCTCCGAGGAACTTTTGGACGACGAGCAACTAAGGCGGTTCGAGCTGCACCTCGACCACAGCATTAATTGCCAGATAATCAACAGTTTAACTATTCATTGAATGCTTATCATCTTGACGCACACGTTTGAAGAACATTAAATGAATTACCCTTTCATATGTGTATCATTTAATGTAACACCCTTTCATGTACAACCTAAGGGCTATAAATACCTTGTATCACCCTCATTCAAGGGGACCGGAATTTCTGGATAGCACTTGTAATCGAGAATTCCCAAACACTCAACAATAACATAACAGTGGACGTAGGCCATTCATATAAGGCTGAACCACTTTAAAATCTTTTGTCTTATTTATTTATTTATCTGTGATTAAATAATTAGAGTAATCTAGTTTTTTACATCAACAGATTGGCGCCGTCTGTGGGAACCGATTGTTATTATCGTTTTTCACCAAAAATCATTCATCATCAATGGCGGATAATCCAGAATCTAGCAATCAAAACGCTGGAAATGCTGGAAATCCTCCAAATCCCTCTGCACCTCCAGATCTGGCCGAAATTATGACGAATCTGGCTCAAGGACAAACCGCCATGCAAGACACAATGAGGCAACTTATACAAACCCTTCATGGCGATGCACCTGCACGTTCAGGACAGCGAAGTGGTCAGAGGCAAACTTATTTACTTTCTTCACGATCCAGACGTACTGAGTCATATCGCAATGAGGAATCTGATGATTTCTCTTATCAACCTGAGCGAACTTCGTCAATAAGGGCTACAGATACTGATCAACGTATCACTTTCTCTCCAGAAAGACCTAGTGCCTTAGAAAGACTGAGTAGGGTATCTCCTTTCAGTCGATTAGGCCCTAGGAGGAATAGGAGTCCACCTAAGACCATGTCGAGGAGTTTTCGATAACCATCTGATCTCAGAGAAGGATCAGCAAAATCACGACCAGTTGCTCGTCAAGATAAATCTCAAGAGGCTACTTCAAAACGATCCATTGCTCGAACCAATAGGCCCGAGGAAGGAAATTAAGCGTGGAAAGGGTCCCTTCAGCGATTGGAGGATAGATTGGGAGAAATGGCTAGGGCGAAGAGTCCCTTACAACGAAATTTTGTTCAAGGGACACCTTTTGTCCAGGCCATTGTGAATTTTCCTACACCGTCGAAGTTTAAAGCACCAGTAGTGACCCTTAAATATGATGGAAAGACAGATCCTGTCCTTCATATAGAGCAATATCAAGCTGCCGTCGATATCTATGCTGTCCCCGACGAGATGAGATGCAGAGCGTTCTCAGGAACTCTTACTGGAGCTGCCCAAATATGGTACAACAATCTTCCTCGGGGAAAGATTTTAACTTTCTTTCAATTGGCTGAGTTGTTCATCGGTAATTTCTGTTTTGGAGCAAAGCTAGTAAAATGAGTAGCACACTTGCTAAGTGTTAGACAAAAATCTGGTGAGAGTACTAGAGATTACATAACCCGTTTCAGTAACGAGAAGCTGGAAGTTATAGATTACGAGGAGAAGACAACAATCACCGCCCTGATGAGTGGGTTGTTGCCTAATAAGTTGTATTACACCTTGGCGAAAGATCCACCTAAAACTATGTCAGAGTTGATGGCAAAAGCGGCCAAAATCATGAATGCCGAAGAAGCTATGGCTGCAAAGAAGAATATAGATAAAGACACCAAGGTGGACGTCGACAAGTCTAAAAATAAAGAGCATAAGGGTAATGGTGGCGACAAACATTCCAGAAATAATAAGTCATCATGGGAAGTCCTAAAGAAATTTGATAATTACACTCCCTTGAAAATAGGTATTAATCATGTTTTGGAAGAAATCAAGAATAGCGAGGAAGTAAAGTGGCCAAAGAAACTGAGGTCAGATCCTGATGCGAGGAACAGGGACAAATATTGCGATTTCCACAAAGATCATGGCCATATGACTAAAAATTGCATAGCTCTTCAGAACGAGATTGAAACACTCATCCGAAGAGGAAAGCTAGCAAAATATGTTGATCGGGGAGGTGAAAGAAAAAATAACGACCGAGCTAGAGAGAGGTCTAGATCTCCTCGTCGAGCTGAGGAGAAAAAGAAGAGAAACCATGAAGATGATCCAGATGATGACCCCGACCTTCCCAAGAAACCAAGGCAGCCAGAACGAGAGGTATTTTCTATACGTTTTGGGTCATTTGATTGTAATGTCATTACAGGAGGAGATGCAGGAGGAGGAGACCTTGCTGCAGAAAGAAAGGCTTACCTCGGAGAGGCCCAAGCTTGCTCATACATTCAGCGAATAAATTTGGCGGAGGAAGATCGCCCGAGGAAAGTAAACAAAGATAAGCTCGTCATTGGCTTTTCGAAAAATGACCTGGCAGGTGTTCTTTATCCTCACGACGATCCTTTGGTGATCAAAATGAGGATGAAAGAGGTAGTGATTTCAAGGGTTCTGGTAGATAATGGTAGTTTGGCAGACATCATGTACTACTCTTACTTTGATAGCCTAAATTTGAAATTATCTCAATTGGAACCTTATCACAGACCCCTTCTGGGTTTTGCTGGCGAGAAAGTTTTTCCACTTGGAACGATCAAGTTGGATATATTCATTGGAACTTGGCCTGCTTGTCGAACAGAGAGAATACTCTTCTTTGTAATGGATAAGAATGTGCAGTCAGCCTACAACATCATCATGGGAAGAGTTGGTTTAAAGAAGTTCGAAGCAGTTCCATCTACAGTACATCAGTGCTTAAAATTCCCAACAAATTTCAGAGTTGGAGTTGTGAAAGGTGACCAAAAAGTAGCTCGGGAATGCTATTATTCATCTGCCGAACAAGATGAGTTTGAAGAATCAAAGAAAAAGACTACTACTTACCAAGTAGAGCAAGGTACAGAAATTGAAACGCTTGATCCTAGAGATGAATCCCAACTTGTAAAAGGACAGGTGGTGGAATCTACAGAAAATGTTATTCTGGACGACGAGCACCCTGAACGAGTAACCCAGATAGGTTCATCGTTGGATGCTTCAATAAAACAGGAATTGATAACTTTCTTGAGAAACAAAAAGAAAACTTTTGCGTGGAGTCATGAAGACATGCTAGGAATAGATCCAAACTTCTTATGTCATGAGCTCAATGTGAATAAGGAGATCAAGCCTGTAAAGCAGAGGAGAAGAGTATTCAGTCCCGAGAAGAATCAAGCTATACAAGAGGAGATCGAGAAACTCCAGAAAGCCCAATTCATTGAAGACGTGAAGTATCCAGACTGGTTGGAAAATGTAGTGATGGTGAAGAAGAAAAATAATAAATGGAGAATGTGTGTTGATTTCATTGATCTCAACAAGGCATGCCCGAAGGTTCACTTTCCATTACCCAGAATTAATCAACTAGTGGATGCTACCTCGGGACACGAGCTGCTCAGCTTCATGGATGCTTACTCTGGCTACAACCAGATCAAAATGAAACCTGAAGACAGGGAAAGTACTTCTTTTATGACCCCTAGGGGAACTTATTGTTATAATGTTATGCCTTTTGGTTTGAAAAATGCAGGAGCGACATACCAGCGACTGATGAACAAGGTTTTTACCGAACAAATCAGTTGTAATATGGAAGTCTATGTCGACGACATGCTGACAAAAAGTAAGAAAGTTGTTGATCATCTAGTTGATTTAAGCCAGACTTCTGATCAACTGGATAAATATCAAATGAAGCTCAATCCGACGAAGTGCACATTTGGAGTACGAGAAGGAATGTTCCTCGGATACATCGTCAACCAACGAGGCATTGAGGCGAATCCAAAAAAGATCAAAGCTCTTTTAGGGCTGCGATCTCCAACGACGAAGAAAGAAGTACAGAGTCTTACAGGACGAGTTGCAGCGCTCAACAGATTTGTATCCCGAGCAACTGATAGATGCTTACCATTCTTCAAAACACTTCAAAAAACTTTCGAGTGGAATGAAGAATGTGAAAAAGCCTTTCAAGATTTGAAGAAATACTTGGGAGCACCTCCACTGTTGTCCAGGCCAGTAATGGGAGAAAAGTTGTACTTATACCTGGCAGTATTGGAGAATGCGGTCAGCTCGGCATTGATCAGATTGGAGAATGGAATCCAAAAGCCAATTTATTACACAAGTAAGGCTTTCCGAGGTGCAGAGATCAGGTACCCAAAGCTAGAAAAATTAGCATTGGCGTTAATTGAAGCAAGTAGAAGAATGAGGCCATATTTCCAGGCCCATACCATCATCGTGTATACCGACATGCCACTAAGACAAGCCCTTCATAAGCCAGAGAAATCGGGGAGACTGATGTACTGGGCAATAGAGCTTGGTGAATATGATATTGTGTATGAATCCAGATCGTCATTAAAAGGGCAAGCTGTTGCAGATTTTATAGCAGAGTTTACGTACCCTGATACTCCCGAGGAACAAAAGATACTCGCGGACCAGCCTGTGGATGGTACAGGTTTAACAGACATAAGTCCAGACCAACTCCGATTGGTAAAAGGACTTGTGGATGTAGAAAGATCACCGAATTCAAACCCAGACCAACTCCGGTTGGTAAAAGGGAGAGAAGAGATGGTCGGCGAAGAGCAAAAAATATCAGAGGAAGTCGAAAGGAAACAACACATATTTCACCGAGGAACTTTGTCAGATAAGAAATTTGAAGACGAGATACCTACGTGGAGATTATATGTGGATGGGTCATCTTGCACAACAGGTTGTGGAGCAGGAATTATTTTAAAAACCCCAGACGAGATTGACATGGAATATGCCCTGCGATTCCAATTCAAAGCCTCCAATAATGAGGCTGAGTATGAGGCTATGATAGCAGGTCTTAATTTGGCAAAGATTATGGAAGCACAACAACTAATGGTATTCAGTGATTCTTAGTTAATTGTGAATCAGATGTTGGGAATATATGCAGTTAAAGGAGAGTTAATGGCCAAGTATTATACCAAGGTGATGGAGTTGCTGGCAGAATTTGATGCCATTCAGTTGATCAGAATACCAAGAATAGAAAATTCACAAGCAGACGCATTGGCCCGACTAGCATCAGCTACTCGTACCGAGCTGCGAAGAACGATACCAATTGAAATATTAGAAAGTCGGAGCATAGATGAAGACCTGACGATGAATATTATTACCCTTGATTTAGGGCCATCTTGGATGGATCCCATCAGGGCATATATTGAGGATGGAGAATTACCAGATGACAAACTCGCTGCCAAGAAATTGAAGTATAAAGCTGCTCGGTATGTACTAACTAATGGTGTTTTATATAGACGAGGAATTATGGCAGGACTACAAAGATGTGTACATCCTTCCGAGGTGAAAGAGTTAATTGAAGAGATACATGAAGGGTCCTGTGGAGCTCATGTAGCAGGTCGGACACTTTTGCAAAGAGTGATGATGCAAGGGTACTACTGGCCGACGATGAGGGCTGATTGTATAGCCTATGCCAAGAAATGTGATAAGTGTCAACGCTTTTCCTCCATCCGATGAACTCCACAAGCATTGTTGACACCCATAACTTCCCCTTGGCCATTCGCCATGTGGGGAATTGATTTGGTTGGACCATTGCCAACAACCTGAGGAAGATTCAAGTACCTCGTTGTTGCAGTGGATTATTTTACCAAGTGGGTAGAAGCTGAGCCGCTTATTGATATGACATACGAGAAAGTATACCAATTTTTCTGGAAGAATATCATCTGTCGATATGGTCTCCCTCATGCCTTCATCACAGACCATGGAACACAATTCGACAACGAAGAGTTTGCTGCCTATTGTCAACAATCAAATATCCTGAAGACCCATTCAGCACCAGGTCATCCTCAAAGCAATGGGCAGACTGAGGTGACGAACATAACACTACTAAATGGTTTGAAGAAGAGGCTAAGTGAAGCTAAAGCTAATTAGATTAACGAGCTACAGTCAGTCTTGTGGGCTTACCGAACAACTCCCCGAGCAGCAACGGGACAATCCCCATATATGCTAGCATTTGGAAGTGAGGCAGTAATACCTATCGAGTTGGGTCTTCCAACACACAGAGTGCTGAATTTCAATTCCCCAGTCAGCGACTTAATGAGAAGACTGGATTTGGATATGCTCGAGGAGGTTAGAGAAGAGGCAGCCATTAGGAATGCTGCTTACCAACAACGCACAGCTCTGTTATATAACAAGAGGGTGAATAAATGCGACTTAAAAGAAGGGGATTATGTGCTAAAGAAGGTCATTCAGAAGCACAATAAGCTAGAAGCAAACTGGCATGGACCTTACCGAGTTACAGAAGTTCTTCGACCAGGAACTTACAGAATAGAAACTCTAGAAGGAGAGGAATTTAAGAATGCATGGAATGCTGAACACCTACACAAGTATTATCAGTAATGTAAGCATTGTTGACACCCATAACTTCCCCTTGGCCAATCGCCATGTGGGGAATTGATTTGGTTGGACCATTGCCAATGACCCGAGGAAGATTCAAGTACCTCGTTGTTGCAGTGGATTATTTTACCAAGTGGGTAGAAGCTGAGCCGCTTATTGATATGACATACGAGAAAGTATACCAATTTTTCTGGAAGAATATCATCTGTCGATATGGTCTCCCTCATGCCTTCATCACAGACCATGGAACACAATTCGACAACGAAGAGTTTGCTGCCTATTGTCAACAATCAAACATCCTGAAGACCCATTCAGCACCAGGTCATCCTCAAAGCAATGGGCAGACTGAGGTGACGAACAGAACACTACTAAATGGTTTGAAGAAGAGGCTAAGTGAAGCTAAAGCTAATTGGATTAACGAGCTACAGTCAGTCTTGTGGGCTTACCGAACAACTCCCCGAGCAGCAACGGGAGAATTCCCATATATGCTAGCATTTGGAAGTGAGGCAGTAATACCTATCGAGTTGGGTCTTCCAACACACAGAGTGCTGAATTTCAATTCCCCAGTCAGCGACTTAATGAGAAGACTGGATTTGGATATGCTCGAGGAGGTTAGAGAAGAGGCAGCCATTAGGAATGCTGCTTACCAACAACGCACAGCTCTGTTCTACAATAAGAGGGTGAAGAAATGCGACTTAAAAGAAGGGGATTATGTGCTAAAGAAGGTCATTCAGAAGCACAATAAGCTGGAAGCAAACTGGCATGGACCTTACCGAGTTACAGAAGTTGTTCGACCAGGAACTTACAGAATAACAACTCTAGAAGGAGAGGAATTTAAGAATGCATGGAATGCTGAACACCTACGCAAGTATTATCAGTAATGTAAAATGTAAAGCAGTTCCTTCATTATGAATAAAACGATGATGTTTCACCATCTTCTTCCTTTTATTACAAGTTTTTCGGGGAATACTAGTGTGATACACTACACTGATAGTTCGAGCGTGATCAACTTCGGTTGGTAAAATAGCGAGAACAAATTATACTCCTTTGGTTAGGAGGCCTACACTTACGTGATCAACTTCGGTTGGTAAAAGAGCTTGTGGACAAGATAGTTCGAAAGAACCTGATAGTTCGAGCGTGATCAACTTCGGTTTGTAAAATAGCGAGAACAAATTATACTCCTTTGGTTAGGAGGCGTACACTTGCGTGATCAACTTCGGTTGGTAAAAGAGCTTGTGGACAAGATAGTTTGAAAGAACCTGATAGTTCGAGCGTGATCAACTTCGGTTGGTAAAATAGCGAGAACAAATTATACTCCTTTGGTTAGGAGGCGTACACTTGCGTGATCAACTTCGGTTGGTAAAAGAGCTTGTGGATAAGATAGTTCGAAAGAACCTGATAGTTCGAGCGTGATCAACTTCGGTTGGTAAAATAGCGAGAACAAATTATACTCCTTTGGTTAGGAGGCGTACACTTGCGTGATCAACTTCGGTTGGTAAAAGAGCTTGTGGACAAGATAGTTCGAAAGAACCTAACAGTTTGGACCCACGACCAACTTTGGTTGGTAAAAGGGCAAGAACAACATTCTTAAAACGCCATTCTAGGTTGATTAAGAAACGAATATGCTCTTAAATGACCAATTTATGTTGGTCGGGAGGCAAGATTATTGCAGAAAAATACAATAAGTTCTTTGAAGAACAAAATATTCCAAAATGAACCAAATATAATTGGTCGGGGATAAAAACCCACTAATTGTAGTTGGTCGACGAGGATAATTTATCGACGTTGGTTGGTCGAACACATTTTAAAGACAAAAAGTTACCAAGTATGGTTGGTCGGAGATAAAAACCCACTAATCATAATTGGTCGACAAGCATAATTTAACAAACTTGGTTGTTTAGAAAATTTTTAAAGCAATTATTTTACTCATTACTTTATTATTAAGTGATCGAGCAACATTTCTGATACTTTATTCTGGTCGATGAACCATACAATATTGTTATGCAAGCACAAATATAAAGTGTTTAACAATCACAAGATAATAGCAATACAGATTTGCAAACAGAAAATGAAAGTCTTTCATTAAAATTCAAAATAAATTACAAGTTACATATGTGTGCTAACTATTACATTGAAAATCCTATTCTATTGGTTTTTTCCCTTCAGCCTTCGATACAGGTTCCTCGCCAGCAGGAGGATCATTTAATGTCTGAGGCGAATTGATAAAATTCAAGTCCTTCAACATTCTGACATTCGTTACTGAAGGAGTATCCAAGAGATGCTCGAGACGAGATACGTCAATTTGAGAATGAAGGTTATAGTCACCAAGATAATTCGTAATCAAGCTCTGAGGAATGGCGCGAGCTGGTATCCATTCCATGTCCAACTTGAAAGGTGGCACAATCAAGTCAAGCACTCCAGGCTCGTAGTAATACCACAAAAAATGTCCTTGCTCGAGCTTTAATACACATAAGGCATTCAGCCAACCTTATTTATAACCCTCATTATTGGCATTCTGGATACGAGCATCTAAATGAACTAGAGCTTCGTTGTATCCAGCCATCCAAAATTCCCTGGGCTGTTTATGGAATTGGAAGGTTAATCTATCCAATTGTTCATGAAGGTTTTTGGTGAAAAGGTCCTTGGTATGTAAAACAGACTTCGTCGCAGTAAGTTGATCTTCCAAAGTCAGGATTTTCTTGGACATTTCAGACAAAGCCCGATCTTTTGCGTTCAACTGGTACGCTTGGGTTTCCAATGTTGACAGAGTACGAGCTTCTTCAATACTACGAGGAGTTCTTGATCGACCCCGAGCAGCTGGAGTGCTTCGTTCCTCGTTAACATCCTGAGCAGCTCTTCCTCGCCCACGAGAACCTCTTCCTCATCCCCGAGCAGTAGCAGAAATACCAGACCTTCTTAAAGTATCCAATTCTTGCCTTAATTTGGCATTCTCAACCTCTAAGAATGAGAACCCTTCGTCGGAGACTGGTACCAAGGCAGTGGAAGATGAAGCTGCAGACTTATACTGTGCTAACTCTTTCTGCAAATTGTTGTTCTCTTGTTCCAACAGCTCGGCAATCTGTCTGCAGGCCTCAACTTCACCTTTTAGGGTTCTCTCCCTGATATCGTACCCAACAGTGATCTTTTTGTGGCCTGTCTCGGAAGAAAGCTGTTGATACCTATCCTCATACCCCTCATGCAACAGGGCATTCGATTCATTGTGCTGATTCTGAAGATCTTCTAAAGTACAATGAAGCTCCTCGATCAAGTCATAGTAGGCCACGTTGTTGGCCACAGCTCGGTCAAGTAAATCCTTCAGGTACTGATAAGCCTCAATTGCTTGTTCTGAAGCATTATGGCCAAGGATGTCAGCAATTTCTAATACGCTCAAATCTGTGTGACCAGCCTTATAATATTCACGACATTGCTGCATCAGCTTTGTATCATGGGCAGATATCAATTCCATTCTAGCCATAAACTAATAAAGAGGAGAAGGCAAGAGTTAATAAATAAAAACAGACAGAGCATCAACAACGTAGAGGAACAAAAAGATGTGATTTTATTACATCATCAAAAAGATTACATCGTTTGGAATACAGAGGATAAGTAAAAGAAAAACAGAAATAGAGTACCGAACAACTTCACACCTTTTCCTTATCTCCCAAGACTTTCTCGGGAGGCTGGGACGAGGATCTTGGTTGCTCGGTAGGAACAATGATCTGATTAGTAGAAGCTGGGACTTGTTCTGGAGGAGCAGGCAAGGATGAAATCTCCTCGGTGGCCATCTGGTTGGGTTGTGGAACAAGGACCTGATCACCCACAGTCATTGAGGATTCTTCAGATGCAGCTTCGTCTTCATCCTCATCTTGAATAACTAGAGGAGGACCAAGGAGATGTTGTTGATATAGCTCGGAGTCCTCGCTCACCTTCAGTTCCTCTAAGGCAGCAACCCAACCATCATGGAAGTATTTCAAACTTCCATACTTCACCCGGGTCATCATCGATGCTACCCCCCTGTCCCATCCTTTGTCCCAACCAGTTCGGAAGGACTTCTTCACAGCTGTTTTTCTCTTCATTTTTTTCGAAGAGAGCTTCTCGGACATAAGATTCTCGATGGCCTTCAATTTGGTCTCCACCTCCTCCTTATGACGATTTACTTCTCGCAGGAGGGTCAGCTCTTCTTCAGCTGATTTCAATTTATTCTCAAGCTCCCCAAAGCCTGAAATTTTCTCGGCATAGTCTTTATTCTCTCTCTCCAAGTCCTTCACCTTATTACCCAATTGTACCTTCTCTGCATTAGACGCAGCCAACTTCTTCTCCCATTCAATTTTATCCTCGTCATACTTCTGACGGGATTCACTCACAGATTTGATAGCTTTCTCCAGTGCTCCTTCCACAGTGGACGAGGAGCAAGAAGCTTTGATCGCTTCATCCTTTTTAAGGATTATATTGAAACAACTCGTCAACTGTAATCAGAAAAGGGAAACGACATCAGAAACAAATATGGGAAATAACAAAGGAAAATATGAAAAACTCAGAGTAGAGATACTTACTGAAGCAAGATGATGAGCAACCAGAGAAGTAACCATATCCCGAGTAAGGTCTTCTTCAGTACCTTGCACCTCGGGAATGGGCAAAAACTTTGCCAAGCTCATCGTAGAGCTCGGAGGAACAGTGATTGGAACACCATCTCCACCAGCTGGGAGCTGGGGAATGGCTCCAGAAATACTGACCGAGGAGGATTTCCTCAATCTCCTCGGTGCCTTTTCAACAACCTCAACCAAAGAAGAACTTTTGGTTGGTGAGATAATGATTACTTCAACAGGTGCATCCTTCTGCACAGGAGCCACTGGTGGCTTCTCGACAGCCTTTTGAGAAGCAACAGGAGGGGTGGCATCTTTATTCTTTATCCCTTTTTGGACATCAACCTTATTTTTCTTCCCATCTCCAGCAGAGGAAGTCTCCTCGAAGAGAGCGGGAACTCTTCTCTTGCCAATTTTTTGGCTCAAAGGAATATGAGATTCTGGATCAGAGTCTTCAGGAATTTACACTGGATCACTGATGCTGACCACAGGACGAGCAGTAAAGGACGACGTATAGCTCCTATACTGCAACAAGTATGAAGCAGACCTGATGTGCTCGTCTGCAACTTTCTGATGCAAACTCCAGATATGTTTCAATTGCCTTATATTAACTTCTGATTCTTTGGGAGTTTTTCTCTTGCTGTCAACTGCAAACAAAAATAAATTGAAATGTCAATCATGCATTTATTCAAACATGATGAAATCATAATTTCAAAAATAAAATAAAATGAAAATAACCTATCCCATTGCCATATGGGGGGCATTTGGGACCTTCATACACGTCGTCTCCGACTGAAGGAGCATGTTGCCAATTTTTGAAAACTAATCCATGTTCAAAATAATCTCTGTTAGCATCAGGGAGGTTGACTACTAAAGCCCTATTCAAAAATATGGTTTTTAAATAATAAACATTATCTAAAACATCCCATCTATAGCAATACATAATCTCAGGAATTCCTATACGAGTTCCATGAGTTTGATTTAACTTATGCACCCCATTAACTATTCTCCATGTATTGGGGGCTACTTTTGCAGGAACAACATCGAAATGTTGACAGAATTCTAAGCATAAAGGGTTAGGTGGAAAAGAAAATCCACACTCAGCAATAAAGAGGCTAGAGAACCAATGTCCCTCAGCCAAACGAAAATAGTCAAAGGGCTCAGGAAGATTCTCCAAAGTTACCCAAGACGGAATGGAATAATCAGAACGGAATTTTTCAATAGATTCAATAATATAAACCATGGTGAATAAAAGGAGAAAGAAGAAGATCTTACACGAATAATGGAGATCTGTTGACAACGAACGAAAACAAGGATGAACGCACAAGAGAAAGGAAAGCTATGGAGAATTCGAAAGCAAGAAAATTGGAAAAGGTAGAGGATGGTATGATTGCTTGGGAAGTTTAAATACCTTTCCTTGGGAAACGGCGAAAGAAATGATTACAAAAAAGAAATATTACGCTACCGGCGGCTAAAAGGACAAAAAGGGCACGAAGATCGAAGCGCCTATAAAAATGCAAAAAGGCGGATTATGCGAATTTGGAAGGAAATTTAAATACGAAGAAAAGGCTCCTAAACCCAGGAAGGTCATTTAATATCGCCATATACCGAGAAAGAATGTTCCATACTCCTCAAAGTTCGAAATATGAAACATTGGGGGCTTCTGTTGACACCAAAATTAGTATGCTGATGTGGACGAATAATAAGAAGACACGTGTCAATCAACGTGGCACAATAGCAACGAGGAAGATTGTTTCCCCGACCAACATA
Source organism: Sambucus nigra (assembly GCA_949130495.1). Taxonomy (NCBI): domain Eukaryota; kingdom Viridiplantae; phylum Streptophyta; class Magnoliopsida; order Dipsacales; family Adoxaceae; genus Sambucus; species Sambucus nigra. The sequence continues at coordinate 318,556,183 of OX422222.1, forward strand.
CTCACTCCGAGGAACACCAACCCTCCGAGGAACTCTTATCCTCCGAGGAACTTTTGGACGACGAGCAACTAAGGCGGTTCGAGCTGCACCTCGACCACAGCATTAATTGCCAGATAATCAACAGTTCAACTATTCATTGAATGCTTATCATCTTGACGCGCACGTTTGAAGAACATTAAATGAATTACCCTTTCATATGTGTATCATATAATGTAACACCCTTTCATGTACAGCCTAAGGGCTATAAATACCTTATATCACCCTCATTCAAGGGGACCGAAATTTCTTGATAGCACTTGTAATCGAGAATTCCCAAACACTCAGCAATAACATAACAGTGGACGTAGGCCATTCATATAAGGCTGAACCACTTTAAAATCTTTTGTCTTATTTATTTATTTATCTGTGATTAAATAATTAGAGTAATCTAGTTTTTTACATCAACAATGATCATCAATCATCTTTGTACCTACACACATGAGATAAAGCAAAAGCCTTCATGACGCATCGAGTTTGAAATGATATAAGTGTAAATTATTAATAATCAAATTTCCTCCATAATGCAAAAACTCACTCCCCCATAACGTGATAATTATTTCTCCCCCTTTTTATGATGTCCCCAAATAGACAAATAAGAAGAAAAAAATCAAAACATGGAGTGTCACGATAAAATGCATAGCAAATATGGATTAAACTACGCGCATGCAAAGGTATGTCCCAAAAACATCCACAAACTATTTTTCAATTTTTCAATTTTTCATACAAAAATAAGATACTAAAAATCACAACATGGATTTGAAATAAAACAACCAAGACATGGAAATGGAATGTATGGGTGTGAATACATTCGATAGATAAATAAACTCAATCAATCATATGTGCACGATGCATACCTGTACCCCTAACTAATGAACATCAAAATTATCCTTAGGTGTAAAAATTATTGAATTCAGATGATATCGACTAAATCAAATCAACAAATCAAAGCCTAAGTGATTTTCACATCAATAACGTCCAAAACTATTTAGTTCCGTTTCGAGAATTTTTCAAAGGACGTGCAATCCCATTGATTACTTTCCTACCAAACTCCCTCATATAAAATAATGCAATTTTTTTATATTTAATGAGGTACTAAATTTTCAACTTTGAGAAAACTTATTGGCGAAACTTTTGGAATATTTCAATTTTTATTGCCTTAATTTTTTGTGCGGGCTCTTTTCAAATGATTATTATTCACTCGCAGCCCATTTGAGACAAAATGGGGGAGAAATTTGAGTCTTATGAGTTCATTTTTTTTACATATTTCTAATAAGCTTGATCTTAGTGATTATATTTGCAGGAATCTGTACAGTTGTATTCAACAGATGTTATTAGGGTATTGATGTATAATTAGGTGAGTTAGGTAATTTTATTTTCTAGGAAATGGGTAGATAGAATTTTGGTATAGGAAAAGGTTTTTCCTTATGTTTTGTTGCCTTATGAGTCCTACTTGACTCAAAGGAGATTTTGTCTCATATTTCCAAAGGGAGAGATTGAAGCACCTTATTCTCTTGACTCACTTGAGTCTACAATGTATAAGTGCTCATCTAGTTTAGAAATAGTGACAAAATAAGAGTCCCATTCCCTAGATACCAAAGAGCCTCAAAATCTTCTTCTTAAGCCACACTTGATTCCATTTGAGGTATAATGCTCAATCACACACTCTAGGGTTGCATACATTGTTCATATTGTGTATTATTTGGTTGTGTGGTTAATCCCATTTAAATTGGTTTTAATAATTTTTGGTAACTTTTAATAATTTTTAAATGATTTTTTGGAAATTAAAATTTGGTTTATAAAACTTTTGGGGTCTTTTTGTAATTCCTGGTTTTATGTTTTCATACCTGGAAGTTGATTTGGGTAGGATCCGAAAGCGCTTGAGAATTAAGGGTGCCTATGTAATTAAGTTTAAAACGTGCGCGTGAGAGCCAATCTCAGCCCTACACCTGTCATCCTTATAACGACATGATTTGTGTTTTTTTGTAGACACATAACCCTTGTCTAATCTCAACCTTTGGATCATTGTTATCAACACTCTGCATGCGTTTGAACCCAATCCTTGTGAACCTCTCTAGACCAATCATATGACGTTTAATCCACCGCTGTTCTTTAACTGTTGGATCAAATTCTTTTGCCCTTGACCTCATCTCAACCCTTGTTTTGAACAGACCTTCTCTATCCTTCCTTTCTCCCTATAAAAGGAGGCTTATTCTCAGCATTTGGGGACTTTCGACATTTCATCTAAATAGAGAATGAGAGAGAAGAGAGAATCGAGAGAGAGAAAAAAACCCTAAATCATCCTAACCCTGTTTCAAACCCTAAACTCATTTTTCCAAAGTCAGTTTAAAATCAAAACCAAACCTGAGTGTTTCAGAGTTGTTTTTGAGTTGGTTTGAAAGCCTGTTCGTGGATTATACCCTCTTGAGTTTGAGATCTTATGTCCAACTTAAGCATTTTGGTTAGATCTGTATTTCTTTTTTATAGAAATTATAGATCTGGTCATTTTATGTTATATTACACTTAGATCAGCATATTTAGTTTCTCATCTTGAGAAATCACTTTGTAGATTTTTTTTGTAAGTGTTTTTCACAACTCTAGAATCAACAAAATTATTTTCTGTTTCTAGTTCTTTTGAAACAAGACTTCTGCCCTAGTTGGAATCACAATTGGTGGTTTCCAATTTCAAAATCATTTTCATAACCCTCTGAAATTGGATATGGCCTTGGCAGTCTTACGAGCAAGGTAACCTTGGATTCTGGGATTAATTAAAAGGTCAAAAAAAGTTCTTTTGTTTCCTTAGAAGAGAGAAAACTGAAAATCACAGCAGACTAGAACAAAGTGGAGAAGTTAGCAAACTGGGAAATCCACATCAACATCAGAACTGCAGAGAAGTTAGAATTAAACCAATGGGTACATTTATAAACTTATATAGATCTGATTTGTGTGCATGTGTGTTAAATAGTTTGTAACTTATATATTTTGTTTTAGTGGATTTTTGGTTTGTGACTTAAGTCATCGTGGATATTTCCACAGTTGGGTGAGGTTTTACCACGTTAAAAATGCCTTGTCCATAATCTTTCTAAATCTCCTCATCTCATTCTTGTGGTTGTGCCGAGTTTAATTAATTTAAGCTATTTTACTAAACCTGTTATAAAATCTTGAACAAATCTCGTGCATGTTTTATTAAACACAACTTGTGTTAATCTGCTTTGTTTTCAAGAAAAGAGTTTCCTCAAAAAACAGTTCGGAGTTACTTCAATAGTTTAATCTTGTACTAAACAGCCTAAGTAACAGATTTTTCAAGATGCACGTGTAAAGATGATGGATGCATGGATTCGGATAAAGGCCGTCGTGGATGATCGTGTTGACGTGCCGAATGTAGCGATATCAGACATACAAACTGTGATCTAGGGAAAGCAGAAACTTCCTAGATTCTACCCCGGACATTTATAAAATTATGTCCTTACAAATCTCACCCTATGTCTATGCCGGTACATACAAAAAAATCCGAATTATGCTATCAAATGACATACAAGATAATATCCCCATTAAACCCTCAAACTGAGAATACTAAATGACATGTCTTCAATCAAACTTCAACATCTTCAAAACCTCAACATCTTCAAAAACTCCCAAAGCTTTTCTTATCCGGGTGTGCAACATAATGATCATCAATCATCCTTGTACCTACACACATGAGATAAAGAAAAAATCTTCGTCACGCATCGAGTTTGAAAAAATCATTAATAATCAAATCTCACCCATAATGCAAAAACTCACTCCTCCATAACATGATAATTCTTTCTCCCCCTTTTTATGATGTCCCCAAATAGACAGACAAGAAATAAAAATCAAAACATGGAGTGTCACGATAAAATGCATAGAAAATATGGATCAAACTACGCGCATGCAAAGGTATGTCCCAAAAACATCCACAAACTATTTTTTGATTTTTCAATTTTTCATACAAAAATAAGATACTAAAAATCACACCATGGATTTAAACTAAAACAACCAAGTCATGGAAATGGAATGTATGGGTGTGAACACATTCGATAGGTAAATAAACTCAATCAATCATATGTGCATGATGCATACGTGTACCCCTAACGAATGAACACCAAAATTATCCTTAGGTGTAAAAATTTTTGAATTCATATGATATCGACTAAATCAAATCAACAAATCAAAGCCTAAGTGATTTTCACATCAATAACGTCCAAAACTATTTAGTTCCGTTTCGAGAATTTTTCAAAGGACGTGCAATCCCATTGATTACTTTCCTACCAAAATCCCTCATATAAAATAATGCAATTTTTTTATATTTAATGAGGTACTAAATTTTCAACTTTGAGAAAACTTATTGGCGAAACTTTTGGAATATTTCAATTTTTATTGCCTTAATTTTTTGTGCGGGCTCTTATCAAACGGTGGTTTTCATCACGTGATTATTATTCACTTGCAGCCCTTTCCCGTGATCACTCATCATTTTTTATCTTAAACAAATTCCTCACGGGCAATGGATCTTACATGCACTACTTTTATTACTCTCGTATTATTGCACTTGGTTCATTTAAAGGATATGATTGAGATAAAAACACTCGACCAACATGTGATAGACAAGTACAATAATCAAACAAATTCGTGCACGTGTGCAGTAAAGGACAAGTGAGTCAAACATGTAGTATGTAACAACTAATTACATCCTAATGACTCCAAACATTATAAAGCACATGGATGAATTGACCTATTATCTCAAAACACTATCAAATAGTCACATGAATAAATGGAATGAAATTGTGACTCGGTTATCCTAAGTGTTTATCCATAAATGGTGCAAACAAAATACAAAAATCTTTCTGGATTTTCAAAATTTTTATCATTATAAAATCTTTTTGTATTTTTCAAAATTTTCAAACAGAAAAAATATAACTACAAAATGATACAACCAGCAATAGGGATATAATATCGATATGAGCAACATCCTATGCTGGCAAACATTAATCACACAAGAGAATCCATAATGAAAGCAGATGTGATAAATGAGCAATGTAGTGTTATCAATTAAGTATGGATACCAAGAATAACTGCATATACACTGGCCAGAAGCAACCCATCAGTGCCAAAAACCTATGCATATAACACAGGGTACTGAAATCAGAAGGGAAGCAAAAATAAAATTTTCAGATAGGTCGCTCAAACGACTCGCTTTGTCGTGTCGCGAGATGCGACTTCGCGCGAGAGAGAGCTGTCACTCAAACCTCGAATGAGAAAACAAAAACTTCCCAGAATGCCCAGAAAATTATACAGTTTTGCCCAGTGTAAAAATTTTGTGAAAACAGAACCTGTAAGGGGAAAACATATCCAAAATAGTGCTAAAACAGTAGCAAAACACACAAATGCAACAAATAAATCAATGTGTGCTACGTCAAAGTGAGTCATAACGCTGGAAAGAATATAACATGATGCATAGCTAGTGTATGACAAAACATCCAATACAATCAACCAAATAATCTCACATGGGGTGAATCACGTGCAAGCAAACAGGAATCGCGGACAAATAAACCATAAGCCTCGAAATCCCATTTTCTAACCAAAATAGATTTGTAACGACACATGGGGGTTTGGGGAATCTAATTTATTCTTTTATTAACCTTCCTAGGTCCTTGTAAATGGTTGTAACAAAAGTGCCTAAGATGACCTTGCCTACTACAATGTGTGCAAGTGTAAATCAGGCGGTATGTGTTACATAAAGTTGGCCCTCTCCTCAAATTTCTCGTTTTCTCTTTCCGAATTTGCCTAGGTGGGTATCTCCTAATGATCCTGGGAGTTTCTCTTACGATGTTCCTAGGGGGATCTTTCCTAATAAACTTAGGTGCCTCTTTCTTAACAATCCTAGGAGGCTCTCTCACACGTGTGGGAATGGGTGCAACATATTTTTCAAGACCAATCCCACCCCTATCCTTTTTGATCTCGATGGTGCCTAAAATCTTATCAAGTTTTTCAGACCTAGACTCCAAATCAAATTTCACCTTACTTGAATCTTTCAATTTCACCTATCCTAGATTCAAGTACACGTCTAGAATCCTCAAACTCTAAAAGCTCCTTTTTCATAGTCTCCATCGCCCCTCTAAGATTATCTCTCTCACCCTCGACGTACTCAAGCTTCTCTTTCAAAATTTTCTCACGTGCCCTAAGTTCTTCAACTAAAAAATCATTATTTTTTAAGGCACACTCTTTCAATTGACGTTTCAATTTCAAATTTTCTTTCTTCGTTTTCAAAGATTCAGCATAAAGTTCATTGAAAGCAGTTTGCAAGTCATGCTCATCAACACTTTCATCCTCACTCCCATCACCCTCACTATCATCACTAATCACACGGGCGGGAAGCTCTCGCCTAGAAGAATAAAAGACTTATTCTTTCGAATCACTATCACTAAGGGTAAAAACACGAGAAACTGGTTTATTCAATTTCTTCTTTAAATTTGTGGTACACTCATCTAACATGTGACCAACACCCTGACAACAAAGACACCTCTCAGATTGGTTTTCAACAGAAGATTTAAAACAAGAGTTCGTGTGAATTTTCCAATTAACTTTTTCAATATTTGACAACGAAGATCATCAAAACCACCAAAAGCCATTTTTGTGAAAAATGAGGATCAAAACACAATAACTTAGTGCAACAGGCTCTGATACCAATTTGTGGAATCACTACAGCGGAAATATTGCGACTTCTCGCATAAAATCCAATTTTAATTATTCCCAAAATTTAGTTAAAACCTAAAACATGCATCTAGATGATTTATCCAATAAGATAAAGCATGCAGGATAAAACAAACAATTTCAGGAAAAATCCCCCAAAGGGGCAAATCCTTTTTATTTTCAATATAATTTATAAAGAACGGTTTATACGGATTATACTGAAAATAAGAGCGACATACGAAATACCCCCAGGCATCGGTTTCGATGTCTCGGCTGGAATCTCCCGTAAGAACTCCAGGTGGTCAACAATGAAGAAGAGAAACGACTTCTCCACAAGTTACTCCGTAAGGACTCCATCCACAATAGCACGCAACTCTCCGGTTGTAGAGTTCTTCCCATAAGTTACTCCAGTAAACAATCCTCTTGAAGGTTTAAGGATTCACACAAATATATGAGAATGGATTTGTGAATAAAAAAGGTATAAAACCTAAAAAAGGTAAAGTCTATTTTCTGGGCTGTGAAAACGTAGAAACTGGCGCATAAAATACTTGGGAAAACGTGTAGAATGCACACTGGTATTTATACAAAAATTGAGGCGGCGGCGGCGCTCGAACGAGATAGGCATCTCGCTCGAACGAAGGACACATCTCATTCGAACGAAATTGCGCGAGATGCTTATCTCGCTCGAACGACAGTGCAAACGCGTTTGAACGAGCTCGTCGACTGAGGCACTCCGCTTCTACACTTAGAATAATTTATGCTTTCGATAAAAAATATTTTCAGACTTAAAAAAATATTTTTTAAAAAATTTCCCAAATATTTATGCAAATATAAACAACTCTAATAAATCATTTTACCAATATTGCGTAATGGAGTAGTGGGAACGGTTGAGCAGAACGTTGCATGAAGAATGATGCACGTGTGAAGATGATAGATGCATGGATTCGGATAAAGGCCGTCGTGGATGATCGTGTTGACATACCGAATGTAGCGGTATCAGACATACAAACTGTGATCTAGGGAAAACAGAAAATTCCTTGATTCTACCCCGAACATTTATAAAATTATGTCCTTACATCTTTTGAATGTCATTTAATTACGGGTGGCGATGCAGGAGGTGGAGATCACACTACAAAGAGAAAGACCTACTTGAATGAAGCACATGCCAGTTCTTATATACAAAGAATCAATATGAATGAAGATGATCGGCCCAAGAAAGTCAATAAAGACAAACTGGTAATTGGATTTTCCAAGAACAACCTCTCCGGGGTACTGTATCCCCATGTTGATCCATTGGTCGCTAAGTTTAAAATCCAAGATGCCATCATCGTTAGGGTTTTAATTGATAATAGGAGCTCGACTGATATCATGTTATACCCCTGCTTTTATAGTTTGGATTTGGAACTCAGTCAACTAGAACCATACTACAGGCAATAGATAGGTTTTTCAGGCGAAAAAGTTTACCCCTTTTGGACAGTCAAGTTGGAAGTATTGTTCATCACTTGCTAGCAAGTCGTACTGAAAAGATACGTTTCATTATCATGTACAAAATTATTCAATCTATGTATAGTATGATCCTCGTCAAGGTGGGGCTATAGAAGTTTAAAGTTGTACCGTCCACCGTCCATTAGCGTTTGAAATTCCCAACTCATTTTGGGGTTAACATCATGAAGGGTGATCAAAAAGTGTCCAGAGAGTGCTATTGTTCCTCAGTCGAGCAAGAAGACTTGGTTGATTTGAAGAAGAAGACCACCACTTACCAAGTAGATACTACGGAGCCCAACAATGAATCAGAAGTTGAAACTCTGGATACCCAAGATGAAACACAGTTAGTCAAAGGGCAAATTATTGAAGCTACCGAAAGCATAATCCGAGATGATGACAAACGGGAGAGAACCACCCATATTAGATCCACACTTGATCCACTCCTTAAACATAAATTGATTACGTTCTTGAGACAACAGAGGAATGTGTTTGCTTGGAGTCACGAGGATATGCCTGGGATTGACCCAATTGCCTCTATCATGAGCTCAATATTAATAAGGATGCCAAGTCGATCTAGCAAAGGCGTAAGGTGTTCAGTCCGAAGAAAAATCTAGCTATACGGGAAGAGGTGGAAAAATTATAAAAGGCCCAATTCATTGAGGATGTCAAATGTCCAGCCTAGTTGGCCACCGTTGTGATGGTAAAAAAGAAAATAATAAATGGAAGATGTTTGTAGATTTTACTGATCTTAACACAACCTTCCTAAATGACCACTTTCCCCTACCTAAAATTGAGTAGTTGGTGGTTGCTACATCAGGACATGAGCTGTTAAGCTTCATGGATGCTTATTTTGTGTATAACCAGATAAGAATGAGACCAGAAGATAGGGAAAACACTTATTTCACCTTAGGTACTTATTGCTACAATGTAATGCCCTTGGGGCTAAAAAATGATGGAACAACATACTAGAGGTTGGTCAACAAGGTGTTTGAAGATCAAAAAGAAAAGAATATGGAGGTTTATGCGGATGATATATTGACTAAAAGAAAGAAGGATTCATATTATATCCATAACCTCAGTCAGACATTTGATCAGCTGAAAAAGAATCATATGAAGCTCAACCCGAGTAAGTGTGTGTTTGGTGTGCAGGAATGAATGTTCCTCAGCTTCTTAATAAACCAAAGGGGAATTGAGGCCAATCCATCCAAAATAAAAGCTCAAATATAATTGCATTCGTTGACTTGAAAGAAGGTTGTACAAAGGCTTACTGGTAGAGTACAACTTTAAACATGCTTATTTGCTGGGCAACAGATAGGTGTTTGCCATTCTTCAAGGTGCAAAGAAAGACCTTTGAGTGGAATACATAATGTGAAGAAGCGTTCCAAGAAGTGAATAAGTATCTGGGGTCACCACCTTTATTGTCTCGACCTGTTTTGGGCGAAAAATTGTACTTGTACTTAGTTATTTCTGAATCAACAGTTAGCTCGTCACTAGTTCGATTGGATAATGGAATCCAAAAACCAATTTACTACACCAAAAAAGCATTCAGGGGAGTCGAAATCAGGTACCCACGCTTGGAAAAACTAGCCGTAGCACTTATTGAAGCTTTCAGGCATATGAAGCCTTATTTCTAATCACACACCATAGTTGTGTATACTGATCTACCTCTTCGACAAGCACTCCACAAACCTGAAAAGTCAGGAAGATTGATGTACTGGGTAGTAGTACTAGGAGAATATGACATCATCTATAAACCAAGGTCGTCATTGAAAGGCCAAGCTTTGGCGTATTTCATTATAGAGTTTACCTATCTAAAGGTTACCGATCAACAAAACTTGCTTATTGAGCAGACTTATTTTAAAGAGAACTCAACTCAAAAGAAATACAATGTCGTAGCTGACCAACCCAAATCATCCAGAACTCAAGAAAAGGCTCAGAAATAAGCAGAGGAGAGGAAGAAGATATTCCACTATGGAGTTCTGTCTATGGAGAGCTTCAACAGTGATATCCCATTATGGAATTTATATGTTGATGGATCTTCATGTGTAATTGGAAGTAGAGCATGTATCATAATCAATACTCGTAATGATATTGATGTTGAATATACCCTTAGGTTTCAATTCAAGGTATAAAAAAATGAAGCCAAGTATGAAGCTTTGATAATCGGACTGTAATTAGCCCATTCATTAGGCGCCGAGCAAGTAGTGGCGCACAATGATTCACAGTTATTTGTCAACCAAGTACTTCATCTATATGGAGTCAAGGGAGAATTGATGACTATATACTTGGCCAAGGCCAGGGAAGTTACTTCTAAGTTTTCAGGTGTGCAAATATTCAGGATACCAAGAATAGCTAACGCCCGATCTGATGCACTTGCTCGACTAGCTTCAGCAATAAGAGTCGAACTTCGAAGAAGCATTCTAATTGAGATCTTGGTAGGCAGGAGCATAGACAAGGATCTAATGGTCAATTTCATTACTGTAGAATTAAGACTTTCCCAAATGGATCCAATCAAGGCCTACATTAAAGATGGAACCCTACCAGCTGATCCCAAAGAAGCGAAAAAGCTTCGATACAAAACAACTAGATCTGTGTTGGACAAAGGAGTTTTATATAGAAAATATTAACTACGTTGTGTTCATCTATTGAGGTTGAAGATATAATTAAGGAAGTGCACTGCGACACCCCACCTAATTAAATACCGTGTGATCAGTCCTTTATTGAATTAAATCAAAGTGTCCGGTTGGTTTATTTTTAGCATCACTGTCGAAAATCATTTTCTTTATTCATCACTTAATAAGCAATTAAGCTAAGTGCCAAACATTTAATTTTTAAAGATTTAGTTCCATAGTTATAATTTAATATAGGAAAACATTTTCATGAGCACACATAATAAAATGGAATACCAAACCATCCAAATGGAATAAATATGCTAGATTAATCATCCAAATAAAATATTCTAAATCGAAGGACAATGTAATAATCAAAAGCAATCCCAACTAAAACAAACTACTGAATTAAATAAAGAGTAAAAATCTCTTTGAGCTAAATGAAAACTGAAAATGGGAGACACATGCCCTAACTAATAATGACTAAACAAGAGACTGAGAAGACAAGGATGAAGTCGTCTACTGCAAGGACCTGCAACTTCAACACTAGCTACAACATGTCAATAGTTCAAGGATCTAAGCTTGACGCCCCTGTGGCTGGGCACCTGAAATATATATATATATATATATATAAGAGAAAGAAAAGATAACAGGAAACGGGTCAGAGCCCGAGTGTAAAATATCTTTTAAAATTGTTTAACAAGTATATAAAATGCTTACCAGTTGATATTACATACCTCGACACTCACTTGATAATTCTCACCTCTCAACTAGTGTGTACGCCTAACGTACTACCGAATTAATCTAGATAGAGCTAACCCAGTTAACTATTCTAACCAAGTCTTCCCTTAACAATCCTAATTCGTGTGATCGCATCACTAACATTTATATATGATAACTCTTCTTACGAATTTACCGAGTCGGCTATGTACATCACAATATTGCTTTAGATACTTAATTTTGTTTTATATCGATTATCATATTTTACCTACTTATAAGCAAAGTAGAGGAATCACAGGTATATGTAGATATATTTATCACTCATATAATATATATACTAATCGGCACACCACATAAAATCTATGATGCTGGCATACTCTGCTATCAAGTCCCCATATCTCTCGTACAAAGGGGAATACTAGTTCGGAATCACTCTCGAACTGTATTAACAGAAAACTCATATAATGGACGCGAAGCATAGTTCCAAGTTTCTAAGAGGTCAGCACATACCTTCACGTCTCTTAGTACTGCTTGACTACCATTATCGGATAGATTGTACCAAGGATGCTATGTTCTAGGGTACAAGTCAATATCCCCCATAAAGGTCCAGTCGAGATAAGATAGTCCCGACACGGAAACCCCCGTGATAGCAAGTAGTGCGGGTATGATTACACACACACACATACACACACACACACACACAGACACACACACACACACACACACACACACACACACACACACATATATATATATATATACATTCACCCATATATATATTCAAATTATTCAGCTAGGTACGCCCATGACCCATAATATATTCGAACCATGCGTGGCACATAACGCCCGAGTTCTACATATAATTAAATTATTCTTTTATTTTCTCAATTACCACAAGTCCTCAAGTACTTCTCGACTCTCGAAGTGTATCATCTTGATAAATATAAATTAGTAGGTGTACACTCACTACCCTACTGGTCTAAGTCCTTCTCGATTCTCAAAAGACCTAATTTAACGTACGCACGATTTCCACTTCAATTTATACCCCCAAAATTCCACGGTTAAATCTCATATAAAGTCGTGTTACCTGGACCTTGCCTATACCCTACTGGTCCTTCCCAAGTCCCATTATGATAATTAAATTATGTCCAAGGGTCCTTACACATTGGGATCGGGTTAACATTAAAAAGGGGAAAAAGTTTCAATTTCCAAGAGGAGTCGATCGATCAACATTCTCGATCGATCGATCGAGCAGTTCTTGGCCCAGTTTCTGCAATTGTTTACCTACAGTTTTCATTAAGATAAATCCTCAAAACCTCTATTAATCCATCCCAAACTCCCAACCAATCAAACCACAAGTTGTATTATCCTACATACATGATTTCTAACACAAAATATATAAAATTCATCAAGGGCCATCAATTAAAGGGGCAAATTCAAGCTAATTCATCATGAACCCTATTTTTATCGTCATGATCAATATCTTCCTAATTCTTCCAGAATTTAACCCCTACTGGACATCAATTCCGTAGTTAATCATCTACATATAACAATAGGGTTGTCCTAACACGGTTTCTATTCAGAATTTCAATATAAATCTCCCAAATATTATTTATCTTTCATGGAAACATAAAATTATTATTTCCTACACTAGCATGGATGTGTTATCAACTACAGAACATCAAGTTAGATACTTTCCTCGGGAATAAGAGTCTAAATTGTAGAAGAGGATGGGTATGATCTCGCTTCTCGTTCCCCGATCTACGCAATGGTGGTGGAATTGATGAGGATAGTGTAAGGTTAGTGGTTCTCCTCCTTGGAAGCATTGTCTCTTCTCTCTTCCTTAGCCTCTCTGCAACTCCAATATTTCTAACCCTCTAGGACTCTACTTTCAATCAGATACAACCTCTCAATTTTCGTCATTAATTAAGACGTAAAATGGGTAATCACCAAAATGCCCTCCCGTGTTGCCGGTTAGGCCTAAAATCGTCCCGAGACCCAAACTAAACCCCCAGGTACACTTCTGACTAACTTGACCTGTTCAGACACATTGGCGCACTCAAAATGACCATACATGCGACTTAGAATTTATTTAATTTTATTCCATTAATTTAATCCTGACACGACACATGCACGTCCCGACTTAATTTCTATAATTGTCGTATTATTCACTCGCGACAATTTTAATAAATTCAATCTCATATATTACTTTACTCTTTTAGTAATATTCAACATAATTCTCACCAATAATTATTAACACTAGCCACACTAGTAAATATCAAATTTAACATCTGGATTAATATTAAATTAATTTATCCCAATTTAATTTAATAAATCCCATAATTAAAGGCCATAAAAATACGGGGTATTACATGCATGAAAGTTCTTGTGGAGATCATTCACCTAGTCAATCATTGCTCCAAAGAATTAACACACATGGATACTAATGGACGACTATGAGGGAAGATTGTAAGGCCTTCGCAAGAAAGTGTGATAAGTGTCAGAGGTTCTTTGTAATTCACAAATCACCTAACGCTACTCTAGCGTCCATTATCTCACCTTGGCCATTTGCTATATGGGGAACTGACTTGGTCGGCCCACTACCGACCACCAAAGGCAAGTTCAAGTACTTGGTATTTACTATTGATTACTTCATCAAATGAGTAGAGGTAGAGCCGTTGATAAAAATACCTTAGGAGAAGGTATACCAGTTCATCTGGAAAAGCATAATATTTAGGTATGGCATTCCGTATGCCTTCGTTACAGACCATAGGACCCAATTTGACTATGATGAATTTGAAGCCTACTGTGTCTAATCTAAGATCCAGAAATTCCATTCTGCACCAGGCCATCCACAAAGCAACGGTCAGATGGAAGCAATAAACGGAACCTTGTTCAATGGACTTAAGAAGAGATTTAATGCTACCAAGGGAAACTGGATCAACGAATTGCATTATGTTCTCTGGGCTGACAGAACAATGCCGAGAACAACAACTAGATAAATAACTTATATGCCTGCATTTGGCATATAACCATGGTACCATCCAAAATAGGCTTACCAATTCACAGGGTGCTAAATTTTGATTCTCTAACAAGTGACTTGATGAGACGACTGGATTTAGACATGTTGAAGGAAGTTCGAGAAGATACTGCTCTTAGAAATGTTGTGTACCAACACAAGACTGTTCATTTTTACAACAGAAGGGTCAAGCCGACCAATTTAAAAGAAGGCGACTATGTCCTTAAGAAGGTCATCCAGAAGCACAACAAGCTTGAGGCCAATTGGCATTGCCCGTACTATATTTTTGCAGTCATCCCACTATGGACTTATCTACTTGAGACACTTGATGGGGGGAGTTCAAGAACCCATGGAACGCCAAGCACCTTCGAAAATATTATCAGTGATTAAAGGCATAGACATATTGTACTCCTTTTTACTTTATGTTCTTCACAACTATTTTTCAAGATCAATAAAATCTTGATTTTAGTTCCTTGAATTTTTTAAATTTTTTTTCAGAGTACGACTGTTGATGTCAAAAAATGGATTTGATCAAAATTTATAATCACAGATAAAATATAGAATTATAATGAAATAATAAAAGAGAGACCCAGGATTTAAAGTGGTTTGACTATGCAAGAGAGCCTACATCCACTGTTATGATTTTGATTTAAGAGATTACAGAAAGCTAGGTACTCTTGTAAAAAAGAATAACCTAGAATCCGTTCTATCTTGTCCTTTGATGAAAGGAATACAATGTATTTATAGTGACCCAAAGATGAAGGGTTAGAATATCAAGGGATATAATGCCTTTATACATTTAAGCATTTACACCCGTACATAATGAATATAACTGTTGGTTGTGTGAACAATGTGTGGTAAGTCCCTCGGTATGGTGGCACTTCATTGGCATTGATAGTCTGCATTCTTCATGTTAGTTAGCATGTCTGCCGAGCTACTATATGCTGATTGGGATTTCTACCACGTATGAAGACATTTGTCCACTTCTGATTGGTCCACATAATTGGATAATTTTTGGTATTAATAGAAGCCCATAATACTTCATTCTTGATGCTTTTTCTGAAAAGATGGAGTATATTTTCTTCAGAGTTGATCGACGTTTGCCGACGTGTGGGACTTGTACAAATTTTTTATGTTTTGATCTTGCAATGACATTTTTGTAAATAATTTGAAAACTAGCGAACCGCCAAAGGGTAAATGAGTATTTTACACCTTTTGTACTGTGAAGCCATCAGAATGTCAATCGTTTATACAGAGTAATCATTTCTTGCACGATTTCCCATGTAAGCTATAAAAGGTGAGATTTTGTCAAATTTTCTTTACCAAACCCTTTCAAACTTTCGAAGTCTACTTCTTTCCCAAGTTCTCTATTTTTAAGCTTTTATTTGCATCCTTTCTTCGCTTCAGTCTTCATTTTCTGTAAGCCTTCTTCTTCTCTATTCTTTTACTTTCCTTATTTATTTATAGCCATGGTTTACATAGTACTTGGAGATTCCATAGAGGAATTTAGGAGGGAATGAAATATCCCTGATTGGATTGATTTAAAGACGCTCTTGCCACATGTAGATGTGTTTTCACTGTCTGAGGGTCATTGGATTCCCTCTCTCTTCATTGCTGAGTGTGGCTTCACATTTCCCCCATAATAGATTTTGTTTAGAATTTTGTCAGTATTTTGATATTGTCCCAGCTAAGATAGCCCCCAATACCTGGAGGGTAGTAATTGGGATTCAAAGGCTTAATTAAATTTATTGGACCCATGTTGGCATCCCTGAACTGATGTTTGTTACAAATGGGTTACCAGTGACAGTACATACTATTTCAAGACTAGGTTTGTGAATATGGCCCTAGTTGTTAATTTTTAGGACTCTAACAAGGATTACTTTGATTATGGAGTCATTGCTAAAAATTAGCAACATGCCCCTTTACAAACTGTGGAAGTGTATGATGGGCCCAGGTGTCCTCAAGTGGGTCATAGCGTAAGTTGTCGATCTCTATAACCATATTCTTCTGTTCAATGTTTACCAGCTGTGTGATGATATGCTAATCAATCACTTATTGTCTTATTTTTGTTTTTAACAAGTCAAGAACAAGAGGTATGTAAAACTTCTTATACAACTTACACAGTTAAAAATAAGTTTTACCCTATTAAGTTAAATTCGGGAAGACATGCATACATTCCTAATCATTGGAATACGCACAGATATTCCTTATACACTTAGTCACCGCTGATAACTAATGCTAAACTTGGATCAATAAAACTATTTATAGTTTCATCTAAGTGCATTGGTCGGATCCATGGACATACAATCACAGTTTAATAATTCATTATTAAACAATAGCTTAGTTTACTGTTTGATTAACTAAATCAAAAGTTGATAACATAAAAGCAAAAGCATAAATTTTTATTCAAATTTCACTCTCTCCATACCAGTAGGAGGATCATCTAGAGTTAAAAGAGAATTGATAAAGTTGAAATCCCTCAACATTTGTCTGTTGCTATTACTTGGCCTGTCAATCAGATGAGGGGGTGAATTATTTCATGCACATCATGTAACTCATAATCTCCCAGATACTTTATGATTAAGCACTGGGGAATAGCATCAGGAGGAATCCATGTCCAAATTGAAGGGGGTATTGTCATAATCCAACGGACCAGGCTCATTCTAGTACCATAACTCATTATTTCGATCATATTTCAGCAAGTTTAGACTGTTGGTCCATCCCCATTTAGAACCTTCATGATGGCTCTGGGCAATATGATTGTCAACATGGCTAAGGGCCTAATTGTAACCTTCCATCCACACCTCCCTTGGTTGTTTGTGAAATTGAAAGGTTAGCCTTTCAACATGATGTTGAAGTTTTTTCAAAACATCACTCTTCACTTTTAACTGAACAGCTTGGTCGACGATGGCTTTATCCTTAGCTTCTAGCTTCATGGATAACTCAGCAATGGCCTGATTCTTTACCTTTAACTGGACTGCCTGGTCAGCTAGTATTTTGCTAGTTCTTACCTCATTTACAGTTGGCCAGACAACTCTTTATTGCCTTGAAGTTGGCCCAGGTTTAGTTTTCTTCAGTATTTCAAGTTTTTCTATTAGTATGGCATTTTCGGCCTCCAAGAATGAAGCACCTTCATCAGCACTACCAACAGATGACTTCTTCAAGCTGTCCAACTCATTTATGAGATTATTGTACTCCTCTTTCAGAAGTTTTCCTATCTCCCTAGCTTCATCTATTTCTTGGTTCAAAAGTAACTATTTTTTTCAATACATAGGGACACACAGTTCGATCTTATTTTCAAAGCCCTAACCTTTACTTAAGGCTTTGTACTTTGCTTCGTAGTTGGCATAAAGCGAAACCAAAGTAAACTTGTGGTCTTATTACAAATATTCAATCATCTCATAGTAGGCATCATTATCAGCCACTACTCTGTCCAACAAGCAATGCAAGTGGATGTATGACTCCTTAACTTGGTCAGAATCATCTATGCCAAGCAAGCCGACCAAGTTTTTTTCGAAAAAATGAACATGGCCATCTTTCAACAAATTTTTACTCCTCCTGATCAAGTTGGATTGAGCAAAAACAATATCTTATTTCATAGCATCAAACTGAAAATTACAAAGGTAAGAACACAAGTGTAATTACTGGGCAAACATAACACAGAGAGTGTGATTTCATGAAGACAAATCAACTAAGCAAGAAGGCATAAGTAAGAAAAATACAACACAGTTCGCCAAAAGGAAGTATTATCATTAATAAGTAGAAGGTGTATAATGGTCCCATTACAAGGAAAATGAACAAAAAGAAAAATAAAGAAGTTAAACCTTCTCCTTGTCCTGAGCATTTCTTCCAGAGGTCTGCTCGACAGCAGGGGAGACTTTCTCAATGGGCTTTAAAGTAGACCTAACAAGCTGAATATAGGATTCCTCAGATCCATCCTCATCATTAAAATCTTCCTCCAAGTTTGAAAGAGAGCTTAGATCATGCCTTAAGAACAATTCAGAGTCCTATGCAGTGCCGACCTCCTTAAGGGACTTCGATTAGCCATCCTTAAAGAACTTCTTCTTAACAAACTCAATATGACTGGAGGCAGCCAAAAATGCCTTGTCCTAGCCTTTATTGAAAGTGTCCTCTTTTATTTACTTATTATGGCCTTCTCTTCAACCAAATCAGAGATCAAACCAGTAACTTTCTCCTCGGCACACTTCAGGAGAACTTGATTCTCCACCAATTTCTCCTCGGCCACCTTAGTCGTAGCATTAGCAGCTGTTAAACTGGTCTCAACCATCACCAATTTTCCCTCAACAATATAGGCTCTATTATTGGCTTTCTTCAGCTCTACCTCCCAAGCTTTTTTCTTAGACTCCAATAATTGCTTTGAAGCCTCCATAGATTGCCTCAAACCCTCGAGGGCCTCTTCAATATCTCCTCCCAAAGAATGAATTTGATCGTCCTTCTCCAACATTTGATTGAAATTCACCAAAAATTGCATGAAGGACAACATTAGATTATAAGGAATACAAGGAGAAAAACAGGTCATTAAAAGCAAGTAGTGGAGGGTAAAGAGTAATCGTAGCCAAACTCTAGAAAGCATTTTATGCCAACTTCAATCATGGCAGAGGAGCAAGAGTTTCTCTATCAGCAGAGTGATTACCAGTCTTGATTGATTTCCTGGCCACACCAGGATGAATAACAACTGAGGATGACTCTGCAACAGTCAAATCCTCCTGAATCTTCTCGACCAACTCCTGGTTGGTAGTAGTTTTCTCAACCTGCTTCTCAGATAAAACTTTTCTTATCCTCTTAAATTGAGGAGCTGCAGTATCGACTTCCTCAGTAATGATGACCTGTGGAACCTTCTCTTTCTCAATAATTTTTGTTGTTTTTTTAAACTTTTTGGGTCAGTACCCTTGCCAGTCTTCTCGACAGCTATCTTAGCAGTTCAAGATAAAGCTCTTGTCATCAAATTAGGAATTTTTCTCTTTCCCATAATAATAAGTGGATAGGAGGGAACAATAGAAATTTCTAAGGACTCAAAAGAAGATAAAGTCTCAAAGTCCTTCTCAACACTAGTAGATTCCTCAACTGAAGAAGTAGGGACTGGTTCTTTTTCAAGATGTATGAGGTCTTGAGCAGCAGCAGTAGTGGGCCTAGCAACAAAGGAGGTAATTGAACTCCTATATTGCAACAAATACGATGTATCTCTTGGGTGTTCCTTGCCAATACTTTGATGAAGGTTCCATAGGAATTTCAATTAACGAATATTAACGTCCTCTTCTTTGGGACACTTCTTCTTGCTCTCAACTGTGTAAAAATAGGACAAGAAGATATTGGTCATCATATCATCTAATAGTTGGTTAGTAAAAAGATAAATATAGTAATTAAATTCAACAACCTATGTCATTTCCCTACTCAGGGTCCTGGGCCTATCATACACCTCTCCTCTTTGAAGAGGAGTGTGTTGCCAATTCTTCCCAATAACTCCATAGCCAAAATAGTCTTTATTGGAGTCTGGAAAATTGACAACCAAGGCTCTATTGGAAAACCTAGTCTTCATGTAGTAAGTAATATCACAAGTAACCCACTTGTAACAAAACATTAACTCAGGAATGCCTATGTGGGTTCTATGTATTTGATTGAGCCTATATATCCTATTTGCCAATCTCTAGGTATTGGGGGCTACCTTAGAAGGAACGACATCCAAATACTAAAAAAACTCTAGACAAAAGTGATTCGGGGGAAAAGTGAAACCATATTTAGCTACGAACAGGGAGGGAATCTAGTGACACTCTTGTGATGACAACACCTCAACAGGGGGTAAAGGCATTTCTAGCTCTACCCAATCAGTAATATTCCTTTCCCTCCTATATTCATCTAGAAAATCCCTGTGAACTATGTAAACCATGATTACAGTACAAAAATAAAAAAATAAAAAGAAAGAGAAGAAGAGATCTTACAGAAACATGGAGGCAAAAGCAAAGGTAGGACGCAAAGAACGCTCAAAGACAGAGAACGTGGAGAAGAAGATTTGAAAACTTATGGTACAAAAACCAACAAACTCTCGCCTCTTATAGCTTACCTCGAAAACCATGAAATAAATAATTACTTGTATCGATGATTGACGTTCTAACGACTTCACAGTTTTAAGAGATCCAAAATACCAACATACCCTTTGGCGGTTCGTTAATTTTGAAATTATTTACAAAAAGGCCACTACAAATCAAGGCATGGAAAATTTTCACAAGTCCCACACGTCGGCATACACTGACCAACTTTAAAGAAAATATTCTTTATCCTTTTAATAGAAACATCATGAATGAAGTATTGGGGGCTTCTGTTGATACAAAAAATTATCCACCTACGTGGACCAATCAGAAATGGACACTTGTCTCCTTATGTGGCAACAATCCTAGTCTGTGATCGTATAATCAACCCTGAAGATAGTAGCTCAGTAGGCATACCGACCAACATGAAGAATTAAGACCAACAAAGTAAATGAACAGTCACCATTAGAGGGAAACGACCAAGAGTCTTTCCACACATGGCTTAGACAATCAACCATCACATTCATTATGTACGGGTGTAAATGCTTGAATATATAGAGGCATTCCAACCCTTGATCTCCGGATCACTATAAATACATTGTATTACCTTTATAAAAGGCATAATATAATGGATTCTAGGATATTCTTCTTAACAAGAGTACCTAGCTTTATGTAATCACTCAAATCAATACAATAACAGTGGACAGTCGAACCACTTTAAAAATTCTTTGTCTATTGTGTAATTATTTCGTTACAATCTTATATTTTATCTGTGATTAGAAAATCGGATCTAGTCTATTTTTTGACATAAACACTCCCCTATTATTATAATCACTTATCCTCTATGGACATTTTTCAATCAGAAACCATAGATACTGTGGTAACCAAGTTGTCATTTGAAAAAAGTTGGGTAAGCAGCACACTAAATCATCAATATAAGCAATCTAATTTTTACCTTTAATCCAGGAACATAATCTCCACACTTGTAATAGCCAGAACCCTTGGAAACTCTCCATTCATCTGTACCTATACCATCTGCAACAACATCAAGATTCAAAATCAATGAAATAATTCAATGACAGAAATAAATGATTGAATTGAAATATAATATCAAAATCCTGACAATGATTATTCTCGCAAACCAAAATAGCAGGAAAATCCCAATGGGCATCCATATTAAGTGCCTTAAACAACTAGCCCTGATTGGCAGCCCCATCTCAATACAAATCGAAAGTAACAAAAAGTGCTCAAACAAATGTTTTTTTTTGTCTTGTCACAAAAAGCCATGTTTCAGGCCCAATCTTCATGACGCGAGAAACAAAAGAAATCAATTACTTAATATAATATACACTATATGCATAATTGTATATCAAGTATATTTTACATCTTCCTATAATAATGATTGATATAAAGTTCAAGGCCTATAAGGTATCCTTTGAAAAAAAGTACAACTGCTTTTTACGTGTTGTATAGTTGTGGTATAAATTTGATTGGGATTGGGTCAGTGCAGATTGTTCTGTATTGGATTGTGATAGATAACTTAAGGTACTTAATAATTGGGTAAAGTATATCAGGATATGCATTTTGAAACACATATCATGATGATGTAATGGTGGGAATATGACTGATTTAATTTTGTTACACTAACATGATTTGTTTTGTGTTGTGAGAGGAACCTTTAAATATGAAAGGGGAAAGAAGAAGAAAACAAAGACATTCGATATATACAAAACAAAAGAAGACACAAGAATAATTATTATAAACGGGATTCAAAAGATTTATAAACATCTCATACCCGTACGAATAACAAATCATCATTATTGTATCTCCCCGTAAAATACGCAACGGAAAATAGAATTATGAGAAAAGTTAACAAAATAATTAAAAGAATATTCTTAACTACACAATAGACAATGCGACCCTCTCAAATGACCCCCTATTTGGTTCCAGCCAAATCCTCCACCTAAGGAGATGCAACCCATGTCTCGTCCTATATCCTAGACATCTTGTCTAAAGTCTTATCTCAACCACTTGAGTTGGCTACATAAATCTCATTTTCCCACATTCCACTGTTGACTATTATTGTTATTATGTCAAACCACATGTTATCACATCTTCTGTTACTATCTCTGTCTACATTAATTTTGATATTCTCGTTTCTAGTTTATTACTCTTAATCATTATTTATATCCGTGTTTCTTACTGAATTGATTATTAATCTCTCTTGTATGGTTTCAAACTATCTAAGGGTTTCATTTAAACCACACATGAACAAATTTTGTTGTTTTGAGAAAGACTTGTCTTATAGTTGTTCTATAAGACATTCTTTCAATTTCTCTGGCGATATATATAGCCAAAACATAATATCTAGACCCGATTTAAGTCCACTTGTGTTAATTTACGAAAAACATTATCTCTAATATCTTTCATCAGATGGATAACGGGGCTTTGGGAATAAAAATATTTCACTATTTGGTATTTGTTTAATTTTTGTTTTCATCTCTTTGTTAACAATAGAATTCCTACAATTGCAATGTTACATTCCTTATGCTTTGTTTCGTTTTCTTTGTTTTTCCAGTGATTGTAAAGTGTGACACCACACTTAATTAAATATCGGGTGATCAGACATTTATTAAACTAAAAAGAGAATATCCAGATTGGTTCATTCTTAGCATCACTGTCGAAAAACTTTTTAATATATATATACTAACCACCTAGTATTTGAAAAGCTAGTGTCAAATTTTATCTTTTTATTAACATGCAATGATTTAAACAATTAAATGATTTAAATATCACATTCACCATGCTAAATTAATCAACACCACAAATAGTGAAATATTGAATCAAATAAGATATGACAGGAGTAAACACCTCACTTTGAAACTCTAATACAATAATCCATATAAAAACTAAACCCACAGCTGAATAATAAAAGAAATACAATGTCTCTGGAAACCACTGCTAATAGAAGATGGGCGACATGCCCGACTGAGATAAAATAAAGGATGCATCGGATTTGAAAGGAATGGAGGTGTCTACCAAGTAAGTCCTGCAATCGACCACAACAACTGCAGCAATGGCAAATGGAAATGAACTCCTAAGCTGGGCCTCCCTGTGGCTGGGCACCTAAAAATGGTTTTTACAAAAAGAAATAGATTTGGAAAACGGGTCAGAGCCCGAATAAAAACATTTGAAAATTTGTCAAGTATTTAAAACGCATAATCAACAAGTATTATATGCATGTTAGGTTCACGGCTCTCACTTGAGGTCCTCACCCCTCATCTAGTGTGCACGCTTAAGGTATACTCCTAACCTGTCCTAGTTAAGCTACCCCGCCTAACTAGTTCGAATTTAAATCTATTGCCACATCGACTAACTCTTGATGCTTTTCTTTATTACCCATACAATAGCTATTGATGTTCCATACCGACTTTACATTTATAAATTTCTCAATTTAAATTTAGATCTCACATATTTAAAATAATTTAGATATTACAATCTTTCTCATCAACTAAATACATACAATAGATTTAAATCACAAGTATATATACATGTCACTCTAATTGCATATATACTAACATAGCACCCCAAGGCTGAGACCTGCGGCAAATGCATACTCTGCTATCACGTCCTGGTACATCATGCACTGTATAAAGGAATGTTGGTTATGTAATTATCTCGAACCATAAATTCAATCACATATAGTGGAGGCAAACATAGTCCCCAGCCAAATGGGTCACGCACATACCTACGCTCCCATTCAAACGTCGAAAATATTATACTCTCAGATAGCACGTATCTAAGGTCCTATGTTCTGGGTACAAGTCTAAAATTCCCCCCAATGGGATCGTCAGGATAAGACCGTCCACGACGCGAAACCTCCCCCCGACAGCAACCAGCGTAGGTATGTCATGCACATAAGAATCATATAGTACGTATATACACAACTTATATATTTATAGTCTCAGTATAGGTATACTCCTGACCTGTATTATATATCCCATACGTAGTACATGTATATCTCCTGAATGTCCTATGTATGACTAATCATTAATTATACTCATTGTCGCGTATTTTTGAGTATTCCTCACCATTCGAAGCGTGACAATGATTTTTTAACATTTTTCAGTAAGTAACTCACTCATATCCTACTAGCCTATGTCATTGTTCTCCCCGGCCCCTCGAGGTACTACAAAATTCTCCAAACTAGGTTTTATCCCATAATTATACGTAATTAGTCTTTATCCTTGAATCCTTCTCACTTGACTAAACCTCAAGGTCACTCTTGGCCTACTGATATTTTAATTTAATTATCTTTATTATTGAAATTCATCCCTAAAGTTAATTCGGTCATTTCCCACGAGTTCTAATTAAAAGGGAAAAAATTGTAAAAAATCTGGGAAGCCGAATCGATTTTCCCCTGGACCGAATGGATTCGGCCAGGGAGCCGAATTGATTCGCCTGCTACAGGTCTGTTTTCTTCCTCCTCAAACAGTTACAGATTTCCACCATTTTTACACTACCAACTCCATTAATTAGTCCCAAACTCCCAACCATTCACACTAAACATTGTAACAACATATATAAATAATTTCTAACGTGATAGACTCATTAAATCATCAAAGATTACACATAAATTTGAATTAATTCAAGTTAAACCATGAAAAACCCTAATTTGTCTTTTTAGTTCAAGAACTCCATTTAAATCCAGATTTCTTCACATTATGGCTTCATAAATTCGTGAATTTCATTCTACATGCATCAAGAGAGTTGACCTATCATGATTCCTACCCCAAACATGATTTAAACTCTTCCAATTTACATTAATTCTTCACATAATCATGAATTAATTAATCTAACTCTAACATGGATTAAATACATGCTCAAGATTAGCACGAATAAATACTTGTCTCAAAGTATAGGCCTAAATATCTGTGAATTGATGGTGTGGTGGTGTTCCTCTTCCCCCGATCTGTGATCCGGTGGTGTTTGAGGTGCAAAATTTGCAACAATGATGGTTCTAGCCTTTGGGACCTCATCTCTTCTTCCTCCTATGACCTCTTTGTAACTCTATAACCTCTAACCCTTGAAGACTCATCTTTTGAGATGATGTAAACCTATAAATTTTGTAGGTCCCTTTTCTCCAAAAATACAAATGGCCAAAATACCCTACTGGGATGCCGATTTGACTTAAAATTGCTCTGAGACCCAAACTAAACCACCGGGTACACTTTTATAACTATTCTGACTCTTCCGAACACTTTGGCGCACTCGAAATGAGCATATGCATGACTTAAAATTAAATTTCTTTTTAATTTTATAAATTGAGTCTCAACACGACTAACACACGCGTCCCGACTAAATTACTATAACTGTCGTATTTTCCACTCACGATAATTATAATCTTTTCATATCATTATTATTACTCGTTCACTAAGTAACATTCAATATAAATAAATATTAATCCATATCTCGCTAATTAATATTCATTATCCTGAATTAATTATTACAATATTATTTAATTAATCCCAATTTAATTTGCAATTAACTCAATTATAAAAATCATTAAAAAATACGAGGTGTTGCATATTTCTCCCCTTATAGCGGAATTTTGTCCCGAAATTCGAAAAAAGAAAATTCCTGGAATGAGCAACTCTGGGTATCTCTCGTGCATCTCATCCTCACGCCCCCAAGTAGGCTCATCGGCATTATGATGCCCCCACTGAACACGTACAAGCGACACTACTTTCGACATCAATCTCCTCGCACTATGGTCTGAGATATCGACTGGTCTCTCCTCCTATGAAATATCAGGATAAAGGTTTATCTCCTCCTATGAAATGTGGGTGTAATCCAACTCATCTCGTAGGTATCGTCGTAACGAAGAAATATGGAATCCATCATGAATACGGGGCAAGTGCTCCAAAAACCCGAGTCTATACGCTACGGGCCCAATCCGCTTGATAATAGGAAACGAACCAATGTACCTTGGCGCCCATTTCCCCTTCTTCCCAAATCTCATTATCCCCTTTATAGGAGACTCACATAGTAGCACCTGATCCCCCATATAAAACTCTAGAAAGGACCACTTAGCATCGACATAACTCTTTTGTATGTCCTGAGTTATCCGTATACGACTCTGAATCATTTCTATCATGTCTGAAGTTTCTCGAATCAACTCTGGCCTGAGTAGCTTATTGTATCCCACCTCCAACCAACAAGTAGGTGAACGAAACGGTCTACTATAAAATGACTCGAATGGGGCCATGCCAATAGTAAACTGGTAGGAGTTATTATAGGCAAACTCCACCAATGGAATATACTGCTCCCAACCTTCCCTGAAGTCGAGGATACACATCTATAACATATCTTCCAACATTTGATTAGTCCTCTCCGTCTTCTCATCTTTCTATGGGTGATAAGCTGTACGCAATCTCAACTAGGTATCTATAGACTCATGGAAACTCTCCCAAAATCGTGATAAAAAAATCTTATCCCTGTCGGACATAATGTCTAAAGGCACCCCATGAAAGCTCACTATCTCATCAATAAAAATCTGAGCATACTATCTCGTAGGGTAATCCGTTCTAACTGGCAGGAAGTGAGCTACTTTATTCAAATGATCTACTATCACCTATATGGAATTGTGACCCCTCTGTGAAGTAAGTAAGCTGGTAATAAAGTCCATGGAAATGCTCTCTCATTTCCACATAGGAATCTCTAATGGCTGTAGGACTCCTGCTGGTCTCTGGTGGTCCACCTTTACTAGCTGACAGGTGGTACCCCTCGAGACGAACTCAACGATGTCTCTCTTCATCCCACTCCATCAGTACTAATATCTCATGTCTTGGTACATCTTATTCCCTCCAGGATGTACCACAAATAGGGACCCATGTTCCTCTGCCATCACAACGTGTTGTAAGTCCTCCCCCTTAGGAACTATCAACATACCGTTGAATCAAAAACCTCCCTCTGAACTAATGAAGTACCACTCAACTCCCCCGACTAAAAGCTGCCTAACACCTTCATCACCCTCGTGATAATCTGGGGTGTAACATTCATAACTGACATGAATGATCTAGCAACTGCATCCTGATGGTCCAGGACCTTCCATTTTTATTTCCACACCTCGGCCAACTCCCCTATCGGCTTACGGATTAAATTATTGACCACTATATTGGTATTCCTCGGGTGATGCTGGATTTTGAACCAGTAGTCCTTCACAAATTCAAGCCACCCGCGCTGACGCATATTCAACTCTCTCTGAGTGAACAAATACTGTAGTGACTTGTGATTTGTGAATAAGAAAATTTTCTCCCCCAATAGGTAATGTCTCCAAATTTGAAGGGAAAACATGACTGCTGCTAGCTCCAAGTCGTGGGTGGAGTAATTCTTCTTGCGAGGCTTAAGGTTGTGGGAAATGAAGGCTATAGCCAGATACTCCTGATGAAGTACTCCCCCAAGTCACCATAGGGATACATCAGTGTTAAATTAAGTACTCCACTCCTGGCCCGAGCAGAGCGAGGACTGGTGCTGAAGTCAACTTATCCTTCAGCTTATCGAAAGCCAATTGACAAGCGTCATCCCAAATGAACGACACTCCTTTACGAGTCAAGTTAGTCATAGGATATGCAATCTTAAAAAACCCTCGAATAAATTGCCTATAATATCTTGCTAATCCCAAGAAACTGTGTACCCAAGTCGGTATCGTGGGATGTCCCCACTCACTCACCGGTAACACTTTGAGACACCCTACCTAATTTAATACCGGGTGATCAGTCCTATATCCAATTAAAACAGGTTTCTCATTTGGTTCATTCTTAGCACCACTGTCGAAAACTTTATAAAACATTACTAACCACCTAGTATTCAAAAAGACGATGTCAATATTTTAATCTTTTTATTAAACAATTAACAACAAAACATTATTACATAAATACATATCATGCAAAAGTAATATAAATCCATCCACAATATAAAAGACTGGAATGAAATAATACCGAATAAACCATCGGTTACAAAATCCAACATATAGTCCAACCTGAATAAGAGTCTGAATACAAGGTCTGACTATCATAAATGAAATAACTGTGGGCAACATGCCCGAATAAAGTACTTCCCTGCACCCTACACTAGGAGTGAAGTAACTGAATCGTCTAAGTCAAAATCCTGCAAGCATCCACAAGTGCTGCAGCTACGCATCCCTAGAATAGATCATCTTGCTTGGCATTTCTGTGGCTGGACACCTAAAAGTTTTTGAAAAAAGGTTTTGCAAGTACGGGTCAGAGCCCAAGTAAAAATCATTTAAAAACAATTAGCAAGTACTTAAATAACAATTTAAATGAACAGTTATTATATACACATGTTAGGTTGCGAACACTCCCTTGAGTTCCTCATCTCTCATCTATAATGCGCACCTAACGCTTGCTACTTAACCCCACCTAGTCAATTCTAGCCAATCTAACTAGGCAACCATTATCTAATAAACCCAAATCAATATAGCTCCTCCGTACCGCTTATACAGTACGCTATAGAATACCTTTAATAATTAGCATCTCTCTTATGTTATTATTAAACCCCAGTTGCCCTTTCTATGTAGGTTATTGTTCAAACTTTTCCATTTAAGTTTCTCTACTTAAACTTTATTTTAGATATTCACTAACTATCTTCCTACTATTCACACATTAGTAGCTTCATCATTATATAGATATACCCTATCTAAGCTCCCTACTAATTACTCTTTAGTAGATTAATCGTTCTTTAGATACATACTATCTCGTCTCTCTACTAGCACACATAAGTAGATTATTCATGTAGTATATATATTTTACACACCATATATAATGTAAGTACACGCTCTACTATTATATCCTTGTATCACACATCAAGGGCTATTGGTTCGTAATGTTACCCCGACCCCAATAGTTATTCCATATGTATTGGTCCGGAATGTTACCTCGACCCCAATATTCAGATTACTTTTAGTTTAGATACACACAACTAACTGGTTTGAAATCATAAGTCTGCTACCCATAACTCATAGCGTCTACCCGTATTTCCATGCAAATACATTTATTAAATATATATCCATTTCTCTTTAATATGAGCAAGGCTTTTCAAATTTTAGGATTTAGTGTTCACATACTTAAGTCAAATAAGATTTCACTATCTTTCTCATCCATTAATTTTACACAGTAGATAACATAACAAGTATATATATATATATATATATATATATATATATGCACACTTTTCAATATATATATATATAACACGGCACCTCCCAGACCTAGTTGCGGTGCATACTGTAAAACATCTCAAAGGTATATATATTTATCATCCATTATATCTATAATAGTAAGGCACCCCTAGGCACAACTGCAGTGCATGCATACTCTGCTATCATGTCTGGGTACATCTCTTGTTGTACAAGGTACTATTGATTCGTCTTCTCTCACGAACCATATATATCAAATCACACATATTGGAGGCGAACATAGTTCACATATCCATGGGTCACGCACTTACCTACGCTCCCACAGTCAGCAGACTTATCGACTCACAGATAAGCCATTCACAGTCCTATGTTCTTGAGGTACCAAGTCTAAAATCCCCCCGAAGGCAACACAGGATAAGATTGTCCTCTTTCGAACGCCAACCTCCCGTGATAGCAAGTATGATAGGTATGTCATACACATAATAAACAATAATATAGGTACACATTCCACTTATATAAATATAACATCAACGAGGTATTCACACAACCATATAATAACGATAGGTATTCACTACACCTATATATATATATATTTATAATAACAATAGGGCACACACACATCCCATATCACAAGCCTCTTATATAGTATATTTATATCCCGAATATTCTACGTATTCCATAATTTATAACTTCGCTTATTACCATACATTTCCGAGTATTTCTCACCACTCGAAGGGTATCCTTTATTCCACATACAATATCGTAAGGTAAACTCTCTACCCCCTAATGGTCTAAGTCACCGTTCCTCTCAAATTCTCTTAACTCAAACTATCCTTTAATTTAGATTTTTGCTCTCTATTAATCCAAATTAATTTAGCCCTTAAACTTCCCTCATAGGCAACGCCTAAAACCCAAACTAGGACTACTGGTGTTTCAATATAATTCCCTTATATTAGAAATTAAATCCCACAAATTAATTCCAAACGATTTCCAAAGGTCCTAAAGGAAAGGAAATTTTTGGCCAAAACTGAGCAACCGAATCGATTAGAAAATTTTCTGGCAGATTAAACACCCTGTAGTAAAATATCTATTACTCCCTCTACAGAACTCTGATTGACCTGATTCAAAGCTCATTTGAAAGATAAGACACAGATCTTTCCAAGAATGTATGGATCTCACTCTAATTCTAAGTATAATTTAAATGGCATACGTTTAAAGTTACGTCAAAAATTCTGGCAGTTACTATGCTGGCAGATCAAACACCCTACAATAAAACATCGATTTCTCCCTCTACGGGACTCTGATTGACCCGATTCAAAGCTCATTAGAAATAGAAGACATAGAAATTTCCAAAAATGTATGGATCTCACTTTAATTCTAAGTAAAACTAAAATGGCATACGTTTAAAGTTACACAAAAAAATTCTGGCAGATTGACATCTTGTGTTCATCAATTAAACCCTAAGTCATTCAAGATTCATGTTCTTCAATCAAGAACCCATCAAGATTCAATATTATTCATCAAATATACTCTAATATCAGTTTATCTTCCTATAGAGATAAATTTCCAATGAAAATTTACACAAAACATCAAAGATTCAACCTAAAAATCAAATTTTCCTTTAATTAACATAAAACCCCAATTTTTTTCTCATATTAATCAACTTTATAAATCAAGAACTCAGATTTCTCTCTTATTAATCAACCCAAACCCACTAATTTCATATTATCATCATTAAGGAACATATCTACATGCATTCCCACTCTAGTTTATGAATTAAACCCTCCCAAATTCATATAAACATCCAAAAGCATGAAATCAAACTCTAATCTACATGGGTAGTATAACATGCTTAATATAAATTGCTATTTAAATACTTGACTCTCAATAGCAGGTCTTAATTTCATTAATATGATGGTGTGGTTGTTCTCCCCTCGCTCCGATCTAGATTCCGTTGCGTTCGGGGCGAAAAACTGTGTAGGAAGCTTTGGCTTTCTCTTCCTCTTTCTCTTCAATGGCCTCTCTTCTATTGTGATTGTGTTAACCCTAGACCCTTATCTCTAATGGAAGATATACACTTAATATTTTCGGAGTTCTCTAAACCTCCAACTCCCGAATGACCGAAATACCCTTAAACGATGCCGGGTTGGTCCAAAATCATCCCGGGACCCAAACTGTACACCCGAGTACACTTTTTCGACTATTTTGACCCTTTCAGAACCAACCGTAACCTAAAAATCACCATCCGAGTCACTTTAAAAAAATTATTTTAATTCCACCTCAAAATATCGAACGCATGAAATTAAACTTAAATTGATTACTCTCAATCACTGAATTATATAATTTCTCTACATTAATTAAATTCCAAATCAACGAATCAAATAAATTCCAAATCATCGATTTAATTAAATCCTAGATCACCAATTTAATTTAATTAAATATCCTCAGAAATATGGGGTATTACATACTTTCCCCCTTACAAAGGAATTTCATCCTCGAAATTCGAATAAGTCTAGAACTCCTAGGTTTCGACACTACCTTAAACATAGACTCTAAAGATCACTACATATATTTCTACCCCTCCCAATTGCGGGTTATATAAACATCTCCACCAACCAGGGTGCCCAAGCAACCTATAAATATGCATAACTTCATCGATGCTACCTGGCTCCACTAGCCTCTCATTATCGTATAGTTGCTATCCTTTAGATATCACTTTATAAATAAAAAAAATAATCAAGGTACTAAACCCATGTCTTAGTGGCTAATCGTCTCCCCACGTCCCAACATTGTTCTAAGCTTCATGCGTGGGATGTCTCGCAAAGCGAAATCCAAACAAGGAACCCTCCCGATACACTAATACCTAGCATTATCGGTCATTGAGATCTGTTAAGCCCTCAGCCCATATTGCGTACCCTCAAATACCCGTCTTTTGACATAAAAGTATAATCGTCCACTCGCATGCTACACAAGATAACATATATCACGATGCCTTTACTATCACTAGTTTTTTAGTGCTAAAAAGTCACGAGCTATATCTCTCCGCTCGACAATAAGCCTTTCTACCTTGAATCACATCAGTAGCAGTCCCTGCACACCGGGATTAATTATTACTAGACAATATACACACAAAAGTCTACTACACAATATATATAATATATATACGCATATATGTAGGATCAACCATCTTTCAGGTGATACCTCACAAAATAAATCATACTCTGGGACAACGAACACGAGATCTCACTATCACAATCTATGATCGCTCAACCCATTGCTAACCAGTCAACTCTCGTAAGTAGTCTACCCTATTTTCATAACTCTCAAAAGCAGTAAACTAATACATAATATAAATGTACTCTTAGTGCATTCTCTTAGCCCAATTCCTCTATCGAAAATCTCACTCAGACGATTTTTGTGCCTTACTGACACCATTCCTATATACTTTTCCAGTCCGAGTAGTCTCACTTTCTCACTATGGACAAGTTCAATATAGGTGGTCGAACTCTTCACACATAAGACACCTTTCTATACCATACCCTATCTCTAGCACCACTGACCATGCCGGTGTGTCCTTTTCTCAGACCTGATAATCTTAGCCTTATTTGCTACCCCCGTAGTCCCTTTAGCTCCGCTGGCCCTATAGACTCATTGCTAGCCTTGAAGGGCCTAATGGAATCCACCGCCACTCAGCAGGAATTCAGCAGATCCGAATCATATAAATGGGTCCCCTAATGGGTGTACCCTCCTGTGGTGTTTCAATATCACCTCTTAGCTCCCTTCTCATGGAAGCGTTAATGGAAACTCGTAAACATACGACTTTTGACGACCTCAAAACTATTCATCTTAATCGGATTTCTCATCCATCCTTTTGTATTCTACTCATGAGTCCATTATCAACATAAAGAACCTTTATTTTCTTCCTATTCCCGTTCGTCGAGTAAAGTTCCCTTAAAAAGTCAGCTCCTTTCTCACAATCGGCATATAACTCGCTCACTTGTGATAAGTTTTAAAACTTAATTCGCAGCTATGTTCAAATAGCAGATGGAATATCTATCAATCAAATCTCACTTAAATTTCTCGTTTAATCCCATATACTCCTTATATGTGGTGACTAACTCTCGTCACTTTATACTGCCCCTAAGAGCTCAAAACTTTTCGCTCGAAATTTTAATCTCGGGTGTTGCTACACTCCGCCCTACACAATTGCCTTTGGATTTTATCCTTCCATTGGCCTATTACTCTCCCCTTTTTTTTTTATAGATGACTCTCCCAAAGAGTCCCTCTATTTTTCCCCCACCTCTTATCGACAACACTGGATGAGTCTAAAATTTGCACCAACATTATCTATAAAAGTTCTTGGGAAAACTTCTCCTCCCGCGTAATTTTCATATTGTCACCATCCTGAACAATAATCATAATGACTTCCATCTCAATCACCATTCCCAGAATACTATAGGTCTTTCTGCTGAGCCTCTCCTCATGCAGTCCTTTTAACGACCCTCACTAGTCGTCTTATAATGTTTAGTGTATGAAGCCCAACCGAGCTCGTATACGAATCACATCAACTATATATAACGGCAGGAGAATGTAATCTCATATGTCGAGAAATACAACAATCCTATCATAAGGCTCTATATCAAAGAACGCTATGCTGAAACGTGAAAAGTCGCACAGATCCTAAGGATACTAGAGCCTGATGCTCTGATACCATCTGTGACACCCTGCCTAATTTAATACCGGGTGATCAGTCCTATATCCAATTAAAACAGGTTTCTGATTTGGTTCATTCTTAGCACCACTGTTGAAAACTTTTTAAAACATTACTAGCCACCTAGTATTCAAAAAGCCGAGGTCAAAATTTTAATCTTTTTATTAAACAATCAACAACAAAACATTATTACATAAATACATCTCATGCAAAAGTAATATAAATCCATCCATAATATAAAAGACTGGAATGAAATAATACCGAATAAACCATCGGTTACAAAATCCAACATATAGTCCAACCTGAATAAGAGTCTGAATACAAGGTCTGACTATAATAAATGAAATAACTGTGGGCAACATGCCCGAATAAAGTACTGCCCTGCACCCTACACTAGGAGTGAAGTAACTAAATCGTCTAAGTCAAAATCCTGCAAGCATCCACAAGTGCTGCAGCTACGCATCCCTACAATAGATCATCCTGCTTGGCGTCCCTGTGGCTGGACACCTAAAAGGTTTTGAAAAAAGGTTTTGCAAGTATGGGTCAGAGCCCAAGTAAAAATCATTTAAAAACAATTAGCAAGTACTTAAATAACAATTTAAATGAACAGTTATTATATACACATGTTAGGTTGCGAACACTCCCTTGAGTTCCTCATCTCTCATTTATAATGCGCACCTAACGTTTGCTACTTAACCCCACCTAGTCAATTCTAGCCAATCTAACTAGGCAACCATTATCTAATAAACCCAAATAAATATAGCTCCTCCGCACCGCCCATACAGTACACTATCGAATACCCTTACTAATTAGCATCTCTCTTATGTTATTATTAAACCCCAGTTACCCTTTCTATGTAGGTTATTGTTCAAACTTTACCATTTAAGTTTCTCTACTTAAACTTTATTTTAGATATTCACTAACTATCTTCCTACTATTCACACATTAGTAGCTTCATCATTATATAGATATACCCTATCTAAGCTCCCTACTAATTACTCTTTAGTAGATTAATCGTTCTTTAGATACATACTATCTCGTCTCTCTACTAGCACACATAAGTAGATTATTCATGTAGTATATATATTTTACACACCATATATAATGTAAGTACACGCTCTGCTAATATATCCTTGTATCACACATCAAGGGCTATTGGTTCGTAATGTTACCCCGACCCCAATAGTTATTCCATATGTATTGGTCCGGAATGTTACCTCGACCCCAATATTCAGATTACTTTTAGTTTAGATACACACAACTAACTCGTATGAAATCATAAATCTGCTACCCATAACTCATAGCGTCTACCCGTATTTCCATGCAAATACATTTATTAAATATATATCCATTTTTCTTTAATATGAGCAAGGCTTTTCAAATTTTAGGATTTAGTGTTCACATACTTAAGTCAAATAAGATTTCACTATCTTTCTCATCCATTAATTTTACACAGTAGATAACATAACAAGTATATATATATATGCACACTTTTTAATATATATATATAACACGGCACCTCCCAGACCTAGCTGCGGTGCATACTGTAAAACATCTCAAAGGTATATATATTTATCATCCATTATATCTATAATAGTAAGGCACCCCTAGGCACAGCTGCGGTGCATGCATACTCTGCTATCATGTCCGGGTACATCTCTTGTTGTACAAGGTACTATTGATTCGTCTTCTCTCACGAACCATATATATCAAATCACACATATTGGAGGCGAACATAGTTCACATATCCATGGGTCACGCACATACCTACGCTCCCACAGTCAGCAGACTTATCGACTCACAGATAAGCCATTCACAGTCCTATGTTCTTGAGGTACCAAGTCTAAAATCCCCCCGAAGGCAACACAGGATAAGATTGTCCTCTTTCGAACGCCAACCTCCCGTGATAGCAAGTATGGTAGGTATGTCATACACATAATAAACAATAATATAGGTACACATTCCACTTATATAAATATAACATCAACGAGGTATTCACACAACCATATAATAACGATAGGTATTCACTACACCTATATATATATATTTATAATAACAATAGGGCACACACACATCCCATATCACAAGCCTCATATATAGTATATTTATATCCCGAATATTCTACGTATTCCATAATTTATAACTTCGCTTATTACCATACATTTCTGAGTATTTCTCACCACTCGAAGGGTATCCTTTATTCCACATACAATATCGTAAGGTAAACTCTCTACCCCCTAATGGTCTAAGTCACCGTTCCTCTCAAATTCTCTTAACTCAAACTATCCTTTAATTTAGATTTTTGCTCTCTATTAATCCAAATTAATTTAGCCCTTAAACTTCCCTCATAGGCAACGCCTAAAACCCAAACTAGGACTACTGGTGTTTCAATATAATTCCCTTATATTAGAAATTAAATCCCACAAATTAATTCCAAACGATTTCCAAAGGTCCTAAAGAAAAGGAAATTTTTGGCCAAAACTGAGCAACCGAATCGATTAGAAAATTTTCTGGTAGATTAAACACCCTGTAGTAAAATATCTATTACTCCCTCTACAGAACTCCGATTGACCTGATTCAAAGCTCATTTGAAAGATAAGACACAGATATTTCCAAGAATGTATGGATCTCACTCTAATTATAAGTATAATTTAAATGGTATACGTTTAAATTTACGTCAAAAATTCTGGCAGTTACTATGCTGGCAGATCAAACACCCTACAATAAAACATCGATTTCTCCCTCTACGGGACTCCGATTGACCTGATTCAAAGCTCATTAGAAATCCAAGACATAGAAATTTCCAAAAATGTATGGATATCACTTTAAATGTAAGTAAAACTAAAATGGCATACATTTAAAGTTACACAAAAAAATTCTGGCAGGTGGACATCTTGTGTTCATCAATTAAACCCTAAGTCATTCAAGATTCATGTTCTTCAATCAAGAACCCGTCAAGATTCAATCTTAATCATCAAATATACTCTAATATCAGTTTATATTCATATAGAGATAAATTTCCATTGAAAATTTACACAAAACATCAAAGATTCAACCTAAAAATCAAATTTTCCTTTAATTAACATAAAACCCCAATTTTTTTTCTCATATTCATCAACTTTATAAATCAAGAACTCAGATTTATCTCTTATTAATCAACCCAAACCCACTAATTTCATTTTATCATCATTAAGGAACATCTCTACATGCATTCCCACTCTAGTTTATGAATTAAACCCTCCCAAATTCATATAAAACATCCAAAAGCATGAAATCAAACCCTAATCTACATGGGTAGTATAACATGCTTAATATAAATTTCTATTTAAATACTTGCCTCTCAATAGCAGGTCTGAATTTCATTAATATTATGGTGTGGTTGTTCTCCCCTCGCTCCGATCTCTATTCCGTTGCGTTCGGGGCGAAAAACTGTGTAGGAAGCTTTGGCTTTCTCTTCCTCTTTCTCTTCAATGGCCTCTCTTCTATTGTGATTGTGTTAACCCTAGCCCCTTATCTCTAATGGAAGATATACACTTAATATTTTCGGAGTTCTCTAAACCTCCAACTCCCGAATGACCGAAATACCCTTAATTGATGCCGGGTTGGTCCAGAATCATCCCGGGACCCAAATTGTACACCCGAGTACACTTTTTCGACTATTTTGACCCTTTAGAAACCAAACGTAACCTAAAAATCACCATCCGAGTCACTTTAAAAAATTATTTTAATTCCACCTCAAAATATCGAACGCATGAAATTAAACTTAAATTGAACTGATTTACTCTCAATCACTGAATTATATAATTTCTCTAAATTAAATAAATTCCAAATCACCGAATCAAATAAATTCCAAATCATTGATTTAATTAAATCCTAGATCACCAATTTAATTTAATCAAATATCCTCAGAAATATGGGGTATTACACACTTTACTCGGGTCCACTGATATACCCCTCTCCGAAATAATATGTCCCAAAAATTACACCTCACGTAACTAGAACCCATATTTTTCAAACTTTGCATACAGCTAATGCTCACGCAGTGTGTGTAGTACCCGACGTAAATGCTTGGCATTCTCCTACTCGGTCCGAGAATAAATCAGAATGTCATAAATGAAGACGTTAACAAACTGATCTAAGAACTCTCTGAACACCCTGTTCATCAAGTCCATAAATACGATCGGTGCATTGGTTAGCCCAAGTGGCATAACCCTAAACTCGTAGGATCCATATCTCGTCAAGAAGGCAGTCTTAGACACATCATGCTCCCTAATATGCAACTGATGATACTCGAATCTCAAGTCTATCTTCGAGAAGTAGGAAGCTCCTCTCAACTGATAAAATAATTCATTGATTCAGGGCAACGAATACTTATTCCGTATCGTGACTTTATTCAGTTCCCGGTAGTCAACACGCAGTCGCAATGATCCATCTCTCTTATTTACAAACAAAATAGGGGCACCCTACGATGACGTACTATGATGTATGAACCCCTATCCCAAAAGATGCTTGATCCAATCCTGTAACTCCCTCATCTCCATAGGATCCATATGGTAAGGTGCACGTGCTATTGATCGAGTGACCGATGCTAAGTCTATCAAAAACTCTATCTCCCTATTGGGTGGTAATCTCGGTATCTCATGGAACACATCGAAAAACTCATGAACAACCGAAATCAAATAAAGTGAGATCACTACCTCCTAAGAGGTCTCATTCTCTATGTAGCATAGGTGGGTGGACGATCCTCCCTTAGGACGAGGCATCGCTACCAAAAACATTTCTTGGACTAGTATAGCGAACACAATACTCCTACTATAATATTCAATGGTATCCCTATAAGTGGACAAATAATCCATGCTTATAATAGCGTCATACTCTGTCATATCTAACACAGGTATGTCAGTGGGAAAAATCAGTCTCTCAATGTCTATACTCACCCTTGACAGATAAAGAATATAAATGTCCCATTGACTAATAAAGAATCTACACAGGTAACTATACTATTGACCATATCTAAAAATCCTACGGCCCAGGAAAATCTAGTAGCTATGAAAGAATGCGAAGCCCCAGTGTCAAATAAAATACGCCCAAAAATGCCATGGATAAGAAACGTACCCTCAATAGCGGGTGGAGCCTGTGGTACTGCATCTCGGTGGACATGATACACGTGCCCATACTGTAACTGCCCCTGCTGAGGTGGGGCTGCTGGTGCAGTAGGTAACGCTGGTACGGGTGCAGGTATTAGGAAGGCAACGATAAAGATAGGTCTCTGAGGCTCCTGGCGGCTTCCTTACTACTGCTGTACCCGACCCTTATCAGGGCAATCCTATTTCTTATGTCCAGTCCTGCCACATGTAAAATACTTCCCAATAAAGTTTCCTACCTGCTAAACCTACTGTCCTAGGCCCTGCTGGCCATTTCCACCCCTCTATTAGCCCTGCTGGACATGCTGGCTCGACTGATACGATTAGACCTCATGGCCCTGTCGAAAACCTCCCTGTCCCTGTCTGGAATCACCATATCTGAATCACTTAGAAGGGTACCCTGGTGGGAACTCTTCTCACTCTGCCTAGGTTGACTATGGGCTGATGGTGCCCCACTGTCACCACCACCCCCAGTCCTGCCCTGATGGATAGACTCTCCTCCTCACTTGCTCCCCTTAAGATGGAATCGGTGGTCTTGGCAATGTAATAAGGTAGCATTTAACACCTTTGTGTAAGTTCGCAAATAAATGTTACCCAATAGGTGCTGCCAAATCCTCCAAGTTAGGCCATCCATAAACATATGAATCCTCTTTTCTTTAGTAGGCACTTACCTTGGTATGAGATTTGTCAACCTCATAAATTCTTCCTCATACTCAACTACCGTCTTCCCCTCCTAGGTGAGATCCAATAATTTCTGCCTCATCTCAGTCTGAACGGTGGGTGAAAAGTATTTATGGTCAAATCGCACCTAGAACTACTGTATTGTCATGCTGTTTCTCTCCTCCACAGTGGTAGTGGACTCCAACCATTGTAATGCCACCCCGAATAGCTTAAAAGTAGCTAGGATCTGCCTCCGAACATTTGTACACTCGTACATCCTCAAGTGTCTCTGGACGTCTTTCTTTCATTGGCTCGCCACCACTACTTTTGAACTTCCTGAGAACTTTGGGGGATGTTCCTTCTGGAAGGCATCCCTAACTCGCTACCACGCAAAGGGGAACGTCTAAGCCTATGCTTGGGGTGGGTCCTGCTGTGCTACTATAGCTAATGTTTCATTCACTTCTTGGGAAAATATAGCGGCCACCTCTGTAGCATTTATGGTGCCCTATGCTAGGGCTGGATGAGGCTCCGACTGTGCCTCTGGGTTGACTCGTGTGGAACATCGAGGAGGCATCTGAAAGGAGAAAGAATTTTTTATCAGTCCACAATTCAATATGACTTAAAATATCTAAATACGTAAATGCACAAATGAGAATACAATAGTTCTAATAATAGGGCTCTACATCAAATAACGCTACACTGGAAACATAATAAGACGCACAGATCCTAAAGACTCTAGAACTTGATGCTCTGATACCATCTCTGACACCCCGCTTAATTAAATACCTGGTGATCAGACCTTTATTAAATTAAAAACATAATATCCAGATTAGTTCATTCTTAACATCACTGATGAAAACCTTTTTGATATATATACTAACCACCTAGTATATGAAAAGATGGTGTCAAATTTTATCTTTTTATTAACATGCAATGATATAAACAATTAAACGATTTAAATATCACATTCACCATGCTAAATTAATCAACACCATAAGTAATGAAATACTGAGTCAAATAAGATATGACATGAGTAAACACCCCAATCTGAAACTCTAATACAATAATCCATATAAAAACTAAATCCACAGCTGAATAATAAAAGAAAAACAATGTCTCTGGAAACCATTGCTAATTGAAGATGGGCGACATGCCCGACTGAGATAAAATAAAGGATGCATCGAATCTGAAAGGAATGGAGGCATCTACCAAGTAAGTCCTGTAATCGACCACAAAAACTGTAGCAACGACAAGTGGAAATGAACTCCTAAGCTGGGCACCTAAAAATGTTTTTTAAAAAAAGAAATAGATTTGGAAAACGGGTCAGAAGAATAAAAACATTTGAAAATTTAGCAAGTATTTAAAATGAATAATTAACAGATATTATATGCATGTTAGGTTCACGGCTCTCACTTGAGGTCCTCACCCCCTCATCTAGTGTGCATGCCTAATGTATACTCCTAACCCTTCCTAGTTATGCTATCCTGCCTTACTAGTTTCAATTTAAATCTATCACCACACCGACTAACTCTCGGTGCTTTTCTGTATTACCCATAAAATAGCTATTGATGTTCCATACCGATTTTACATTCATAAATGATTCAATTTATATTTAGATCTCACAGATTTAAATGAATTTAGATATTATAATATTTATCATCTACTAAGCACATACGGTAGATTTAAGTCACAACTATATATATACATGTCACTCTAATTGCATATATACTATTATATCACCCCAAGGCTGAGACCTACGGTATATGCATACTCTGCTATCATGTCCTGGTATATCACGTACTGTATAAAAGATTATTGGTTCTGTATTTCTCAGAATTATATTCATTGGAAGATTTTCATCAAGGGTTTCATGAATAGCCATGAACGCGGTGTAGTTACGCTCAATGGGGGAGTCGGGTTCCTCTTCTGGATCATTATCTCTAAGGGTGGTATTGTACACATTTGGTTTCTTGACCTCCTTCCTTAGTTTAGTGGGATACTCAGCTGCTCTATGGCTATAACCCTCACAGCCAAAACTCTTATCCGACTTACCCCTCTTAAAATTCATTACGATTTTTCAAAGGATTTTATAGCCTTGTTAAAGTTTTTTTTTTCTCAAACTTCATTTCATCTTTTGTTTGTTTTTCAAACTTAAGAAATTTTTTCAAACTTTATTCATAAACATGGCCATATCATCATAATTGATGTCAGACTCATCATCCGAAACATGTGTTTCCTCTTTTTCAGCTTTCAAAGCAATGTCCGTATTTTTCTTCATCTTTTTGGGGGAAAACATGTTAAGCTCATATATTTGAAGATCACTTACAAGCTCTTCGAGTTTCGTAGAGTCCAAAGTACCCATGGAATTCAAAACTGTCACTTTTGAATTAAATCTTATAGGTAATGACCTTAATATTTTCTTAACTACACGGGGTTTGGGTATTCTCTCTCGTAAGTTAAAATATGAGTTCATGATATCGAACCATCTAGTGTAGAACTCATCAAAGGATTCAGTATTTTCCATCCTAGTGGTTCCAAACTAAGTGGTGAGGTTTTGGAGTTTGGAAGCCTTAACAACACTAGTACCCTCATGAGTGAGTTAATGTATGTATCAAGCCTCTTAAGAGATCCCACATGTCATAATACGGTGGAGCTCCTTCTGTGTGATCGTAAAAAATAATGTATTCAGGTCACGTGAATTATAGTTGAACAATCTATGCTTATCCTCACTCAATATTTTTATGGGTTTGGGAATTATGTAATGACCAACTAAGGATGTGTGTGGGGACCAACCCTTAACCACCGCTAGCAATATCCTCTCATCTAATGACTTAAATGTTGATTTCATACGGTGTAATACCCTGTATTTTTATGGATTTTAATTATAAGATTTAATAAATTAAATTGCCTTGAAATATGAGATTTATTAAAATTAGTTTGGGATAATTAATTGGAAAATAATCCGAATTTAAATGTTAGCGAGACGAGAGTTAGTATTTGGTCATTATAATGTTGTTGAATATTACTGAGTGATTATGGTAATATGTGATTATTAAATTTATTAAAATTATTGTGAGTTGAAAATACGGCAGTTTCGATAATTAAGTTGGGACGCGCGTGTCAGTCGTGTCAAGACCCAATTTAATGGATTTAAAAGTATTTTTATTTTTATGTCATCCATATGAGCATTTTGAGTGCACCAACGTATCTGATAGGGTCGAGATAGTCAGAAAACACTAGCTAGCGGTTTAGTTTGGGTCCCGAGGCATTTTTAAGCATAACCGGCAAACCGGGAGGGTATTTTAGTCATTCCTATTTTTGGGTGAATAGTGACCCACGAATTTTAGATAGTTATTATAAGACAACACTTGAGTCCATTAGGGTTTCACAACCAAAAATCATAAACTACCATTATAGTGGAGGAGAAGGGAGTTTTCAAAGGAGAACCACCAATTAGAGGCTTTTTGCACCACCGTCACCACCACTGGATAGGTCGGAAAGCAAGGATCATCCCCATACCATCTAATTCATCGGATCAGAATCTACATTACCAGGAAAGTAATTTAACTTGCAATAATTTAGCGCATATGTCATTCATGTTAGGTTAGAATTGAAGAATAACCTTAAATAATGAAAATTGAATTGATTTGAAGAATTTAAATCATAATCTGGGTAGGTCTTGCATGTAGTTTAATGTTGGAGATAATAGCAGCCACGAAATTATGATTTATGGGCAGAGAATTATGATATTGTATTGAATTATATAGTGTTCTTGAAGAAATAGGAGAACTAGGGTTTTTATATGAAAAATAGGTAAATTGATCCAAGAATTTGATGTTCCATTTTGATTTGATGATTCTAAAATGTGGGAAATTATGCAAACATGTTGGTATGACTATTAGTATACTTGGTTGGGAGTTTAGGACATTATAATGGAGAATTAGAGGTGAAAAAAGAGGAAAACCCGTAACTGTTTAAGAAATTATGGGCCAATACCTGCTTGATCGATTGATTGACTCAAGAATGTCGATCGATCGACCCGTTTTCTTCGATCGATTGACCACCCCTA
This sequence comes from Sambucus nigra, assembly GCA_949130495.1. Lineage (NCBI taxonomy): Eukaryota > Viridiplantae > Streptophyta > Magnoliopsida > Dipsacales > Adoxaceae > Sambucus > Sambucus nigra. Next base: position 318,600,605 of record OX422222.1, read on the forward strand.
ATTTTGGGCAATTGTTTTCCTTTAAGGTTTAATGAAAATCCCAAAGCCGATGTTGATTCTTAGGGTGATTAATATAATATTGTGGGACTTAAATAAGGTCAGTAGGGTCTTAGTTATTGTCGAAAAATGTTATAACTTATGGGATCGAGCGTTATAATTACGAACGGTTACCGAGTGAGGACGATGTGAGATCTTTCGATTTTGGGACTGAAAGTGGAATCAAGGATAATTTAAGGGATTATATATATTTGCTGAGATAACCTTAGGAACAAATGGTAGACCTAGTATTCACTTGGTATAGGTATATGTACCGAATCCGTATGACGAGACTTGTCGTGTTAAATAAATATTACGTAGAATATCCGGAACGTAAATATTGTGGGTGAGACTTAATATATAGGGGATGAGTATACCTATATTGAAATTGTATATATATACTGGTTGTGTGAATGCCTACTGTATGGATTTCTTTTGTGTATGACATACCTACCATACTTGCTATCACGGGAGGTTAATTTTAGGAAAAGAGCCATCTTATCTTTGTGTGCCTTCGGGGGGATTTAGATTGGTGCCTTAAGGACATATGACTGTGAATGACTTATTTGTGAGTTGATAAGTCAGCTGACCATGGGAGCATAGGTATGTGCGTGACCCATGGGTATGTGAACTATGTTCGCCTCCAATATGTGTAATTTGTATTTATATGGTTCCTGATTGATTCGGAACACGTGATCCTTACGTACGTGATGTACATGGATTTGATAGCAGAGTATGCGTGCACCGCAGCTTAGCCTAGGGGTTCCATATATGTATTTATGTACTGAGTGTGTACTTATGTACTTGTGACTGGTTCATTGTTGCTTAGTAGATGTGAATAAACTAAGATATTTGAATGGGTTAAGAATGAGAATTTAATTAACACGTGATATAAGTAATTTAATGAATACGAATATGGGGTATGAATAAAACTTGATTAAATATTAAGCGTAGACATCCTATGGTAGAATGCGAAAGCGGGAGTGGTATAGACTAGTTAGTTAGCGGCATAACTAGGATGGGATAAGGGCATACGTTAGGCGTGCATATTAGTTGAGAGGTGAGAAACTCATGTGAGGGTACGCAACTAACGTGTTTATAATATGTGTTGTTTAATTGTAATTTAAACACTTGCTAAACTTTTAAACTGTTTTCACCTCGGGCTCTGACCCATTTTCCTCCAAATCTATTTTGTTTTGTCAAAAACATTTTTAGGTGCCCAGCCACAGGGACGCCAATCATAGGAGTTATATTCTGATGACGTGCTGTAGCTGCTGTGGAAGCTACAGGATCTTGGTATTATACGCCTTCATATTTATCCTTGGTTCCTTCAGAGTCATTTGTATCAGTTAGGGAATGTCTCCCCTTCTTATTTAGAGGTTGTAGTTACAGAATTTCATTATTTCGGTTATTGGTTTATTTATTCAGACTCTTGTATTAGGACTTTATTTACACTGGTATTAATATTATTGGAGTGTTTACTCCCGACTCAGTTGATTTCATTTCGTTGGTTATTCTTATTAGATTGTTGGTTAATGATTTAATTCTTGGTTAATTGTTAACTTAATTAATAAAGTTTGACATCTCTCTTTTTAAATATTAGGTAGCTAGTAATCAATTAAATGTTTTTTGACAGTGATGCTAAAACTAAACCAACTTGATATTCTGTATTAATTTAATAAAGGAGTATCTACCCAATATTTAATTAGACGGAGTGTTACATACTCGCCTTCTAGTAGGTGTATTTAGGCCCATCAAATAAAGGTGGTCTAGAAAACAATTGACACTTATTATAAGAACCATTGAAATTCATGCTTAAACATGAATCTAGCATAATAACTTAGTGTTCTAGCTCTGATACACATTTAAGAAAGTTCAGGTATACGAAATGGTCTAAACAGAAGCCAATTTTAATTTTTTCAAATTAAATATTCAACTTAAACAATTTGACCCCAAGTAAAATGTTGCACCAATTTTAAGTAAGTTGTGATTAAACAGATTAACTAATTTTATCTTAACGTAAACATGCATATATGTGAGTGCATGCTAAAATAAGTAAATCAACCACAATGCCCGATGTACAAGGAAACCCACAACGGGAAAAATCTCGAATAACTCAACCACGTAAATTCACTATGTATGGAATTACAATGGACACGACAGTAGACTTACAACATAGGCTCGACACCCTTGCAAGCCTTGACCCTCTCTGTTCCTTCAACCTCAACACCGTGACATGCAAGAGTCCACTCTCACACTACCATAACGTGTGAGTCCACACACGCTTTGGTATCAACCGAATAACTTCAACAACCGTCTACGGATTAAATAGTGGAGTCCACCGCTTCTTCACCGCAAAACCACAAACATGGAGTCCTTTATTTGTAAACAGCAAATACGGAGTCCACCATATGAAATTATTCTCAAGAGATGTAGAGAATAAACCAATGGTACCCAAAATAGAATCTTAAAGCATAATAAGATGAACACTTGGATCTTAAACAACTTGGATGTAAACTAAGGTTTTGAACCACTTTAGGGTAGAGTTTAGGAACTAAAAACTTAAGTTTTTGGCTTTTAAAAAACTTCTTCTCCGCACTCTTATTTATATAAGGTTTTCTGAAATCAAGATAAGGATGAAAAGTAAGTTGGAAAATATTGAAATTATCAAAAATTCGCAGGCTCATTTGAATGACTTTGAACTTTATTCGAATGAAGTATATGATCTCATTCGAACACGTATCCAACGATTTATCAAACGAGATTTCAACGAAGGCTAAAGTTGTTTCATTCAAAGTCCGTTGGAACCTATTCTAACGAGATACCATATCTTATTTGAACGACATACCATATCTCGTTCTAACAAAGTCGCGAGAAAAATATTTTTCTTCTAAAAAATATTAAAAAGGATAAAATGATTTAAAATAATTTCATAAAAACCTAACATCTAAATATAAAATCTTCAACGATTAAAACATTTACACATCTATACCTAAGAGATCACCATAATGTGAAGATGGAAACAAGCACGAAACATGATACAATGATGTAGATCTTCTAACTTCGTCGCTAGATCTTCAAGAAACCACGTCATAGGCATGAAAGGTCAACACACTCAAGTCTTAACATACGACTAAAATAGTTTTGTCCAAACACGAAATAAGTCAAAAAATATAAATTGACTATATTCGAAAATTTGTCCTTACAATATATATGTGTATAATTATAATAAATAAAAAGTATATTGTACAAGTACACAAAATTACATATTTATATGTATTATTAAAATATATAGTATGCTAACATCTATGCTAGATGATATTATCAAGACATCCATGATACTTATATATTGTTTTATACATATATGTAATAATATAAAGTATTCATATAGTAATATATTTTGAAATAAATCTGACCCCACCATAATAATATATTTTGACATAATAATATATCTTGACATAATTCTGACCCCTTTATATTGTTTTATGGATATAGTAATATATTTTGACCCCTCATAATAATATATTTTGACATAATGTCCTCAAAGTTAAAAAGTTAGACATAATTCCTTTTATAAATGTCATAATTAAAAATACTCCCTAGAGATTTGTAGATAATTACGACCGTGAATCATTAGGGAGTTATTTTTAATTTATCATTTTTCGTGGGTCAAGCCTAAATGTAATATTAATACACGAGGTTAATTAAAAAAAGAGGCATTATGAGTATTTTTTAATTAAGTGATTATTTATTTATTTTTTAAGTATTTACATATTGTTTAATTAATTAATTTAATTATGAGGCTTAATGTCCTTGTTTACACCTTATCTAACAAGTCAATCGATGAATAGTATGTGGAAGGTAAATATGGAAAACACGGTGAAATGATCGCCTAAAGGATACAAGACACGAAATTCGTCTTGTGAGACATGAAAGTGCGGGGAAGAGACACGTGGTAACATGGGAAGGAAATGGATGCACATGATGGGGCTCACGGTTATTGAGAAATTGAATTTTTAAATAAGAAATTCCCATCAGTTATTCCATCGTGGAAGTTACATTTAGAATGTTATAAATAAGACATTTGGGATCAAAATTTGAGGACTCTCAAATAAAAAACCACTTTATTTATTTGTTTTTCATCTATTTTATTTCTTTCTTTAAAGTAGTTTGTAAGGTAAGGTTTCAAATTTATTTCAATACATCTTTCTGCACTTTACTGCTCAATTTTTATTTATGGTAAGTTTTAGCATTTTAATTCCTTTGACTTTTAATTGCACTTAAATTCCATTATTTTCAAGAACTTATATTTCTTTGCTTTTAATTACATTTCAACTTCTGTTCTTTAAACTGCGTTTAATTTCTCTTAGTTTCCAATCTCACTTCATAATTAAATTAGTTTAGTTTTAGAAAATATAGAGTACTAAACAAAAAGTCTTCTTAATAGAAGAATTCAAGCAAAGCACACTCGTCTAGTCATTTTTTGGTTAAAAAGTTTTTTTTGGCATGACTAAAAAATCTTATCTGGCACGCTCGAAAAATTATATTTGACCCTAAAAGATTAGATTCAACTAGAATATATTTTCTCTCAGTGGGACAAAAATGCTATATTGTTGAATCCATATGACTCAAAATAGGAAAAAAGAGGATAACAATAACAAAGAATACATGAAAAACTTTGATGATGTTTGTACTACCAGTTAGGTGTAACACCCATATTTTTCATGTGTCGGATGGTCAGTCTGATAGGTCGAGGATAGGGAAGTGTCGATAAATCTATATAATTATTATACGCTGGAAGGCAGGAGTTAATTGTCCCTCTCATTGAGCCTTCCACATGGACAATGTATCACCCCCAAATCCCCCCTTGCATCTCTCTCTCTCTCTCTCTCTCTCTTTTAGTCGGTCCATTTCCCTTAAACCCTTCATTAAAAACCCTTCTCTCTCTTCCTTTCTTTCTCACTCTCCCCCCCCTCTCTCTCCATACACTATTTATATCCCCTTATTTACTCTCACCCAACCTTTTCATTCTCACTTTCCAACTTCCACCCCTTCGACTCTCATCTTTTCCCATTTTCTTTAAAAAACCACTTTACCCCAACATGGAGACCCATTAAAAAAGGTTCAGAGGTCCTTTACGAATCCTCACAAACATTCGGCGCTCGAGGTAGACTTTATTATTTCTTATTGGTGATACTTGAGTACATATTTCTACAATAATTTTTCTTACATTCTCTCTATCTGGTTTTAATAAGAGGCCTTTATTACTGATTTTGTGTTGATTTTATCTATATCCACGGGTTACGGTCTATGTATACTCGCAAGGAAGCAGACCCGCGCCTACATTGAACCCCAGTAGTGAAAAATTCTTTACAAGTTAGAGAATTTCATATGACCCACGATGCGTAAAAAACATTTGATAAAATGCCCATGAAGAAGAGTTAAAATGCATATACAGTGTAAGTTTCTTTATCTCCTTTCATTTTTTGAATGTTGGTATCTTTAGTTAAAGTACCAATACAAGACTTAAAGTATCTTCAATCATATTTTTTTTCATTTGTTATTGTAGACACCACATTGTAGGACACCTTAAGCATCTCCTTAGGTTCCTAGAACTTCCTCTTTCACTATAAAACTCCAGGTCATACTCCGAGTATTGATCTAGAGGCCACTGGGCACTCTCGAACCCCATTTGACTAATGATCAACTCTCCCGCCTAAGTGATAACTCTTTTAATTTTCAAAAAGATTTAGATCCCCTTTATAATGACCCGTCTTGTGCGCGAATCGGCCTTACGGTTCGGACGAACGATCCCTTTTTATTATCGAAGAACCGATCTAGAGATCACTAGGTGTACCCGGGCCACACTTTTACCCCCAATGAACTTCCTCGCCTAAGTGGACGCTTAATGAATCTTCGAATGGCCCTGAATACCCTTTTTAACGGTCCACCCCATGCACGAATTGACCTTATGGTTTGGACAAATGAATCATTTTCCCTTGAAAACTGATCCGGAGACCACCGGGCTCTCCCGGGCTTTGTTTGACTCTCGTCAGCTCATCATCTTGAACGAGACTAAATTAATCTTCGAAGGTCTCTAAATACCTTTTCCAACGGTCCACCCCTTGTGAAAATTAGCCTTACGGTACAGACGAACGACCTGTTTTACTCTGAAGGGTCACCGGGTGCTTTCGAGCCTCGTTTGACCTTGTTCAACTCGAACCAAGCGAAGGTATTTGGAACATCGAAGGGATCTAAATATACTTTCTAACGGTCCACCCCATTAATGATTTGGCCTTATGATTCGGATGAACGATCTGTTTTCCTCTTGTTAAAAAGATCATCGGGCACTTCCGAACCCCATTTGACCACAATCAATTACCGAACTCGTGAGAATTCCAATGGATCTTAAAGGTCTCTGAATTCCCTTTCCAACGGTTCATCCCATGCACGATTTGAACTTGAAAATTGCGTTTTATGATCATTTTTAAAAAAAAGTTGCCTAAGACTTCCGAATGGCAAACCCATTTCCCTGTCTATCGGTAATGTGTTTGGGGTTGCTTACAATAGGCACGTCAAGGACATAACCGATCGACACCCCCTTGACCCTATATAAAGGGAGGTTAACCTCACTTCGAAAGTAACCTCAGAAACATCCCTCTCAGTGATGTCAGTAGCATTCTCTCGAAGTCACCGTGGTTTCTATATTGAAACCTCTCCTCCACATTCCATTCCTATCCTTTCCTTAATCAATTGAGAAAATTCCATCCTCTCTCCTCCTACAACCTCCATCCACTTGCAAGGGTAGTCCTTTAACACTCTAGATCAACCTTAAAGATTCCAAAGAAGGTGCAAACCTTTCATTCTCTCTTTAAACTCTCTTATTTTCGCATTAGTTATTTAATTCTTACTTTAGCATTTCATCTTTATTAGATCACACATATTAATATCGAACATTTTTTTTATTAGTAGTATTGCACATACTATATTTTCTATAAAACCCCCAAAACAAGAAAAAGAGGTTTTGCTTGTAAATCCCAAACGGGAATTTCTAATTACATTTTCTCACACTAAAACATCCCTTTTCCACACCCACACATATAAGAAAAGTCTCCGATTGTATTTATGGGATAAATCCTACCCCTATGTTTCATGCAAACTACGTGGATGTGGATTTGTGGCTCTTAACCAAAATTTTATATCGTACTGGGGGGGTCACTCTGTGATGGGCGTTGGTCCGGCATATCGAAGTTAGCCTAAGAAAAATGACTCTCACCTTCCATTATCCTAGTACCTTCAAGATATATTGAATGGTCCCCCCCGCATCGTACCGCTTGACCGGGCTCACGACGGGACATATATAGCAGGGCACTCATTCATGTACGTTGAGTATATAAAATTCATTTTCACACATACTCTCCCCACGAGGTAAATAGTGAGGCAATTCACGTAAAATCCGGTATATCAAATATCTTGTCCATACATACTAATTACCCTTAAAAGCAAGAAGTATATCGTGGAAGTCTTGGCAAATGAGGGAACCCTTCCATTAACCCAACAACTGCATCAACCTCATATAGGCATCAAACCTACGACACTCATATTTAGTTTTCCAGTTTCCACATGAAACTCTATCGAAATACCGAGACGGTATGCCGCCCAAATTTTTGCACTATTTCACCATTTTTCAAAACAAGACCATGTCCATGACCCTAGAAATAAGTCGAACTATATATTACCTATTTTTTAAACCCAATTTTCCCATGCTTGTATCTTGTCCGACATCTATTTTACATTTAGGTAAACCTAATAGAAGTGAAAACACAATAACAAAAATCATGCTGAGACTCTTCTCTCATTTTTTTTCCTCTTTCTAAAAAAACCAAAATACTAGTAACATTTTTCCTCATTTTATTAAAAATACCAAAAATATTTTTCCTCCTTTTTATCAAAAATGTCAAAAACATTTTCCTCATTTTTACCAAAAATGTCAAAAATATTTTTCCTCTTTTTCAAAAATACCCCCCCAAAAAATCCTTTCTTCCCTCTTTCAAAAATAAATTCGAATAATTTTCCTTCTCAGGTCGATCACATACCCGATTTTGGGTCTGGCTCCCTATTAGATTCGATCTTTCGTCAAATCTCCCCGAAGCTCCACCAGTTCCTCTGTTACTTCATCCGAGTCCAGAGTCTACCTTTGCTAGCTCTTCATGGAAAACACCATCCATGCATCGAACGTGTAGCCTGATTTGATAGCAGTCCAAGTCTAACTTAGTGCTAAGATTGACAACCTTCAAATCGAGGTCTATAAGATGCATTGAAATCGGATCCAAGTTCCCAAAGAACCCAAGGTTTTCTTTCCTTAAGCCATGGGTCCACCCGCTTTCGAGCCTATCTAGGTCTCAGAAGAATATCAACATGCTCTACATCCCCCACCTGCCAATGGGCCTTCACTAGTCCATATCCCTATGCCAAACCTTGCCTAGCCAGGCGCAAGCTTGCCCATACTCGTTGATACCAAGGAGGAAGAACTAAACAAGGTCAAGGAAGACCTTAAACTACTATCCAAGAAATTATACCAAGTCAAGATATTAGGGAACAACTTGGACCACACCCATATGTCTCCCTATCCCAAAGCAATATTGTTGGAGAAATTCAAGATGCTAGCCATCGAAAAGTTTAGGGGTAGAGGGCCCCCAATTGTGCACCTTCATAGTTATCATCGATCCATGACCCTTATTGGTGCCCCTAAAGAGATAATGTCCCAGATGTTTTAATAGACTTTGAAGGATAACGCCCTCCGATGGTTCATATCCCTCGAAGAATCCAGAATTCGCAGTTAGGAAGATTTTACCCAGGAATTCATGTCATAGTACATGTAAAATAGAGAGCTAGAGGCTACACGCTAAGATCTAGATATTCATAAGCAGAACCTTGGATAAACCATCAGTACTTCATAGTAAGGTGGAGATAAAAGGCTGCCACCATGACCAACAGACCCTCTGAAGAAGAACAAGTCAGTATCGTGAAGAAGAATTTCTTACCCCATATTCGACCAACTATAGGAGGTTAGTATTATCCACACTTTTGAGCTCTTCGATAAGCGGGTGTATAAATTGAAGAAAATTTTACTAAGGTGGAAGTCGAGCCGAAGAAAGTAACTGATCAGTTCATTCTCAAAAAGTACGAGAAGGCTTCCAGTGCTACAGTCTCAAGCATTAACAATATCTCCCAACCTTCTACCTCTTGGGGACCATAAAGCCACCTTAATCCCGCCAAAAAGGAATACACCGAGCTGCATGATCCCTTATCCAAAGTATACAAAGTCTTGTTAAGTCAAAATATCATGAAACTCTTGGACCCCTATTCGTTACAAAACCCACTTCCCAAAAACTTCAAAACTAATGTCTGCTGTGACTTTCACCAATCTGCCAGCCATACTACCGACCAGTGCTTCCATCTCCGAAATGTGGTTTAAGGTTTAATTTATCGGGGTATTATCTCCCCACTAGCCAATCCTAAACCCAACACCGATCATAATCCACTTCCAATCCACACAAATTCCATCTTTCTAGAGAATGACCCAAAATTCGATCCTTCTACCCAAATTGTGCCCAGTAAAGCACCCATTATACCCGCAATCTCACCCAAACCACTCAAAGTTTGCCCATATTTTCTGCTACACTTGACCTTCTTTACCAACCAAATTCTATCACTCCTCATAAGGGCCTGCATTTCCATCCACACTCGATCTGAAGGGAGTGATATGGAGTTACCGACTGTTCTGAACTAATTCTTGGAGTTCGAGCTAAAATTGCCCACCGAGATGACCATCGATTGTCAGAAATTCAGTGGCTTGTTCATGAAAGATCGAAAATGGGCTCGAGAGTCAGATGATTTAGGTGGTACCCATTGATAAAGTTAATTTAGACGACATCGTACAGATAATGGCATATATGTTTCAACAGACCAACGAGATCTGCAGTATTTCTAAACTACTCACTACTTTGAAGCTATAAGGGCAGTTGGTTCCTTCACTCTTGCACCTCCTCGTTGAGTGGGAAGATTTATATGACGAATCTATTAAGGTTATGGAATGAATCTATTTCTCTTAGAAAGAAGACATCATTGCCACCGGATAGGGGGACGAATTTGATAGCTTTGATGATGAACCAAGTAAAAAAAAGTCAGTTTAATAATCAATATGTGCAAAATGATATCTTTTGATGACCTATTAGGGGAAATCAGTAAGGTAGATATTCATCCAGAAATAGATGAAGATACGGGGTTCTTGGTCTTCCTCACCTCCATAAAGCACATGACCAGGATCCGAATCCTCAGTCATCAAGAACAAATAAGGGAAAGGAGTTTGATGAAGAACTTCTCATACCGAAAATAACCATTGAAGAGAGAAAGATCCTCGACCAATTCAAAAAGAATCAAGACAACATCACCTTATGAGGGATTTTTATGTCCTCCTATTTGCACCAGAATATTTTGATAAAGCTTCTTGCCAGGACCACAGCCCTCCTTCCACCACTCTATAAGTTGATGTAAACTACCTCTTTCCTTTTACGAAGAAGAAATTTTGAAGTCGGACCTGACCACAAGTATGCCCTCAATATATTCGTTAAAGTGATGGGAAAGATAGTCCCTCTCTCACTCGTCGATAATGGATCCGCCTTTAATGTTTTCCCACCAAGGACCTTCAATTGCTTGAAGTTGAAAGTAAGTGATCTTACTCCAACTTTCGTCCTAGTGCCTGCCTATGATAATACTCATCGAGGGGTAATAGGAGCCATAAAACTCATAATAAGGGCTGGCACCATTAATCCTATATGCGTCTTCAATCTGTTGCTTAGTCGATCATTGCTTCATAGCATCAGGGGGTATCTTCCTCCCTTCATCAGAAGTTGAAATTCTTGGCTAAAAGGCAAGTCATCACCATTTTAGGGGACGATAATGGTATAGAAAATGATAGCACCACTAATTTGATATTAGAAATACAACATGGGCTGAATGACATGCTTCTCTCCGATTTTAAAATTGATCCACTTCCCCTTTTAGCAGGGGATAATTTCAAAGACCGAGTTTTCCCAGAACACAATCCTCATGGTAACGTCAACATGATACACATATTCAATAATACGCATTTCATGTCTGACTAGGGATAGGGCGATGTCGATGTGGGATCCTTGAGCCCATAGTCCTAAAAAAGGCTTTTCCCTCGTATGGCCTGTGTTATCTGCCTTCACTAAAAGAACTCAGAACACTTTGCCAACCACGATTGAAAAGAAGTTTAGAATATGCCAAGACTATTTTGAGGGATTCTATGAATAGGAAATTAGTTAAGGAGGATAAGGACTTCCCCTTCTGTGGATTTCTTGAACCATGGTAGGACTTATTTAACATATAGACATCGACCCTCTGTATAATCCATTAGGGAATTAAATCGTTGGACCCGTCCACTCTGATCAAGGCCTCTAATGAGCCTCTTCTCAACTGGAATGCTATACCAGCCACACTTGCTGAGAGTCAACCTAACCTTGCTATTTACCCTATCTTTTTATCTATTGTTGTTCCTCTCTTTTCTGCTAACAATGTAATCGAGACCTCTTTTGACGAGGTTCTTAACTCTATTTTTATCGAAAGTGAAATAAATGAGGATTTTGAGTATCTTTCTGTGCCTTATATTAATTGTCTTGATTCTAATCAAACTCTTGATGATGATTTTAAAAATGAACAATTCTTATCTGATCTTTATAAGAATAATACAAGATGACATAATTGCATTATAATTAATGAGGATGAAACTGTTGTTATGAATCTCTGTTCTAGTAACCAATACCGCGAGATTAGGATATGGTTCACCCTTAACGAGCATGAATGCGCGCAATTGGAAGAACTGTTAAAGGAGTTTGTGGACGTCTTTTCATGGTCCTAAAATCACATGCCCGACATCAATCTCGATATATCTCAGCACGAGATCCTAACGCTCCAAGAATGCAAGTCGATAAAAGAGAATTTGCAGAAACTCTGCACTGAATGGTCACTCAAAGTCAAGGAAGAGGTAATCAAGAAGTTGAACCTAGTCTTAATCCGAGTGATCAAATATCTCGAATGGCTCGCCAACATCATCCCTGTGCCGAAATCAGGAGGAAAAGGCCACATGTTTGTCGACTACCGAAATTTAAACAAAGCATCTCCAAAGGACGACTACCCCTTGACCAATGTCAACATGATTATGGATAAAACGGCCAGTCATGCCCTCAAGTTAATAATCGATGGATTTGCCGAATATAATTAAATCAAGATGCACCCTGGACATCAGTAAAAAACCGTATTCATCACCCTCTACGGAACCTTTTATTACACGATTATGCCATTTGGGCTCAAGAATGTTGATGCTACCTACCAAAGGGATACCATAACCATATTGCATGATTTTATACACAAGGAGGTCAAAGTATACGTAGACGACATGATTATTAAGTCTAAGACTCGAGAAGGTCATATGCCCGCCCTTCAAAAGTTCTTCGAATGAATATGGCGCTACCAAATGGTGCTAAACCCATAGAAATGCATTTTTGATGTCATAAAAGGAATTTTTTTGGGATTCATGGTCAGTGAAAAAGGAATTGAAGTAGACCCCACTAAGCTGAAAGCTATACTCGAAATTCTACCACCCAAGACAGAGAAGGAAGTTTGGGGATTCTTGGGAAAATTAAAATACATTAGCCGGTTCATCAGCCAGTTGACTCCTATTTACGAACCTATCTTTAAACTCCTCCTGAAGGATTCAACCAAAGTCTGGAATGGGACCTGTCAAGAAACCTTCGACAGAATCAAGAAATACCTTACCCGACCTCCTGTACTTATGCCTCTTCAGCCAAGTCTCCCGTGACATTTGTATTTGATCGTAACATGGGCTTTGTTAGCCCAATATATTGAAGAATCTCGTAAAGAGATGGCCATCTACTCCGCTAGTTAAAAATTAGTCGGGTATGAAGTCAACTACACTGTCTTGGAGAAAGAATGTGTGGCCCTAGGCCGGGTCACTCAAAAGTTATTACATTACATGCTCACTTTTCCCATCAAACTTATGTCCCGATTGAATCCTATCAAATAACTGCTTGAGAAACTCACCTATCCTGTCGAATCGCCCTATTATTGATGCTATTAGATGAGTTCGATATCGTGTATGTCACACAAAAATCCATGAAAGGGAGATCTATCTCCGACTACCCCATAGAAGATGCCGACGTTTGGATTTCCAAATTCTCGGATGAGGATATCCTCTACGCCTATCAAGATAACCTTAGATGGCAAATGTTATTTAACTGCGATGCTAATAAAAAATGATATGGCATTGGGATACTCCTGATCAACCCCGATTACTCTCACACATCCATTGCCATCAAGATGGATTTTCCCTGCACTAATAATATTACCGAATACGAGGCATGCACTGTACGCCACAAAGTCATCATAAAGAAAGGTATCAAACACGTAGATGTCTACGGGAATGCTGCCCTCATCATTGGCCAAGTCCATAGAAGATGAAAAGTCAAAGATAAAAAGATCTTACCCTTCCACGCCCACCTAGAAGAGCTGGCCTCCCAGTTATAAGATATCACCTTCCACTACTTGCCCCGTGCAGAGAACAGCTTAGTCGATGCCCTTGTTACCCTAGCCTCCATGGTCGACATGCCCGAAGGAATAACGATGGCCCCTTTTCTAGTCCAAAAACTTGTTATTCTTACCCATTGCTACCACATTGAGCTTGTCACAAAGGAAGACTCAGATATGGCAGAGTTCTGGTACCATGACATTTGGCGACTCCTCAAGCACGGTAGGTATCCCCAAGATGCTAATAAGAAAGACAATGTGACCCTTTGCAAACTGGATACCCATTATATCATCTGCGATAAAGCACTGTTAAAGAGAAACTTCGATGGAACCCATTTGCACTAGATTACAGGGACTGACATTAAAGAAATAATGTAAAAGATCCACAATGGGGAATGCGAACCCCACATGAACGGTCATATGCTTGCTAAGAAGATTATCTATCAAGGGTACTATTTGACCACTATGGTTGAGGATTGCACCGCCTACGTCCGAATATGCCTCAAGTGCCAACAATTTGCTAATCTCCAGCACTTACCTCCCCTAAAATTATATAATATGACTTCTCCTTGGCATTTCTCCACCTGGGGCATTGACATCATAGATAAAGTCACACCCAAAGCTTCAAATGGGCATGATTTCATCCTAGCCTCCATTGACTACTTCACTAAGTGGGTGGAAGCTGAGTAATATGCAATACTAAATGCCAAGAAGGTAGCTAAGTTTATCCAAATGAACATCATCTACTGATATGGGGTTCCCCACGATCAAGTATCAGATAATAGGTTATATTTCGAAGCTGAGGTCACATAATTGGTCGACGAGTACGGGATTCAGAGACATAAATATTCCCCTTACCGAAACCAAATCCATGGTGCAGTCGAAGCTGCCAACAAAGACCTCAAAACCATCATTAGCAAAATGATTGAGAGTTGCTCGAGATGGGTTGATCGGATCCCTTGAGCCTTATGGGGATACCAAACTTCAGTCAGGACATCTACTAGGTCTACCTATTACTCTTTTATATACGACATGGAGGTAGTCCTATTCGTTAAGCTAAAAATACCTTCCCTATGTATTATACTCGAGAGCAGAGTCAACAAAGGAGATTACCATTAGAGTCGCTTTGACGAACTGTCACTCTTGGATGAAAAGAAGCTGAAGGATCTATACCACATATAAGTGTACCATCGTCAGATAGCGCGATCATTCAACCGAAGAGTCAAGGATCGTGGTGTCCAGTAAGAAGACCTTGCTCTTAAGGGGATCATGGAACCTGTCTGGAACCCTAGAGGGAAATTTAAGACGAACTGGAATGGCCCCAAAATCATCGTTATGCTCACAGACCTCAATGGAGATGAGATGGCACATCCAGTCAACTTAGACTATCTCAATAAGTTTTACTCCTAGTCCGAAATCTCAGCGTTCTACGACTATTCTCATCTCCCTTCTATTTAGAAAAAAAAATCTCTTCATTTCTCTCTACTCAGAACTACGTGGGGCTTGATCCACAAAAAAAGCCTTTTACTTTCAAAATAGAACTCAAAATTTTTTTGAAACACCCAAGGTACATAGGCAGCTCATACACCCTATGTGAACACGGTCCCCTTCTTTTTCCCAAAATGCTATTCTTCTCCAACCTTCGATAATGGCGGTTCATTTTATCATTTACATGAACAAAAGGATTATGTATGCCTTAGTGATTAGTATAGGTAATTCAAATGTAAAACTCATCAAGAGGCACACCAATATGATCAAAATATTTTTTATTTCAAACATGGAAGTTGGTACCAGTATACGAAGTATCAGTGAAGGGAGTTAAACAAACCACCCCTCTCCAGTGACCAAATTATTTCTAAACAAGACTAACTAAACTTCAGAAAATTATTCTCAAATCCCTAATACAAAAACATCCTAATCACTAAAACCTTTATATAGAAATAAACCCAGCTTCACAAAATCCTATCCGTAACTTCCAGAAGACTCAACCCTATCATCATTAGTCCTCGTAGATCCCCAAACTTCCCCTTCTTGGATGGAATGATGAATACTATCCATGAAGCGGTATGCCTTGACCAACCTAAAAAAAACCACTACCCCTCCTTCCGTGGTGTCAAAAAGAACAAACTGCCTCTAGTCAGTCTCTTCCACCAGTATCTTCGCCACTACTCACTTCCACAACCATTTTAGGTAGCCGCTGGACACATGCCAGACCCTTCCTACAGATTGAGATGAGTAGGTTAATGGTCGATGACTCTCCCACAAAGAATCTAGCCTCATGCGCATGGATTCAATCAATTCTTCCATCGAAAAAGAAGTGTAGTGTCCGAGGAGGCACTATTTGCTCCCATCCAACTTAACGTAGAAGTCGCCAAGGGAAATAGAATGAAGTCTGTCATAGGCCAACTAACCACTCATATTGATACTCTCCCAGTTCTAGAACAAGCCATAATTTCCCCCACCATGGCACCAACCAACGAAGGCACCAGGCTTCATGCTCCACGAATTAATTGACCCAATTTTCCATAAATGGGCCTAAACTGATAAAATACCAAGAAAGGAAATTTTGCATGCCCACCAAGGGATACCCAGGAGGAACGGCCAGACGAAACTTCTCATCTAACCATATGAAAAACATCATCAGGATCCTTCCATGAAAATCATCCGACCTTCCCTTCAAGAGTCAAGTCCATTCAGAGTCTCCGCCAGTATCACCACCGCAGGACTACGACGATAAGACATCCACGCTGTTATCGTAGCTAACTGGGGATCTACCATTAAGCCCCCCGTCACCAGCAAAAGCCTCTAAGTTAGGCCCAAAGAAACAACTTCGGTATAGCTCGCATCATTGAAATACCTCATGCGCACAGAATGCATCACAGTTTGAAGGGAAATCATCCCCCTAGTAACCAATGACCGAGCCATCAAAGGGGAAATATGGAGAAACTTCTCTAACAATGCCCAGGGATAACGAGAAAATTTTGGCATAGTCGCTACTACACTAGGAATGATTCCCAATATGGCCGAGTACTCTTCGTAGGTCGGGTAAAACTCATCTAAATCTAAACAAAAAACATGGTTTTCAAGGTACCAGAACTTCACCGACGCCTCTAGCATATTCCAGTCAATGGCTCTGTTACGCCACAAAGAGACTCGACACAGGTTGAAAGCCTCATAGTCCATGTTATACAAACACATGGCCTCTATACCTTTGAGGTAGGAAGAAAATTTTGAATGCATCGAAAGGGCTATTTGGGGAATAATGGAGCAAAAAGCAAGAATCAAGAAACACGAAAAAGAAAGTGGGCATGGATGAAAAAACACAATCATTGCCTCTACTTTTATACACAAATGGCTTGGAAAAAGACATTGAATCTGAGGAAGTCTGAATGAATTCCTTGCCTATAAAGTACTCTGAACTGAAGGAAAGTGCAATCAAGGCCTTAGAGTGATTTGACTTGACCCATATTCCGATAGGCAGGACAAAGGGTATGCCGATCGGTAACCCCCTTTATTTTTGAAGATTCTATCTTTCCTTTTTTTTGTCAAAATCAAATTCTCAAAAAAGAAATTATTATGTAAGAAGAAACCCCTGTTTATTTATTCTTACTTATCCATTTTTACTTATCATTTCTCAAAATAAACCTTTTCCTCGAGTTAATTAAGCACTTATTTTATAAATATATAGTCTCAGCCGCAAAGTAAAAGTGAATATAGGATAAGTCATTAAAATAAGAATTAAAAATAAAAAAATCTCTTTCATGCATGCTGTCATTGCATGATTACATCTTTGCTGGAAGGAAGAAAAAAAGAAAAAATAAAACATCGGGACTCAACCCGAACCCACAATTTCTCTCTCTCAAACCTTCACCCTCTGTGACTAATATGCTTTCCCCGACAACGAGCAGTAGAACCTCCACTCCCAAAATCTGATCCCTCGTACGAGGAGGCAGATGGAACCTCCACTCCCCCTCTATTTAATAAAAAATTATAAGAAGAGGGAGTGACCTGAATAAGCGAAGCCTCCTCTGTCACTGCCACCGCCACCAACATACCACCACCCGTGATGTGGGAAGATCCTACAGGTCTTCTGTTACCCTGACCTAAAGTCGTAGGAGGCATGCTCACCACGTCATAAATGCAAGAGGGAATCAAATAGCTCGTCACGAAATACAGGTAGTCATAGCTCGCTGCCATGTTCGTGTAGAGAGTGTAAGCCTCACCAACCATCGTCGCATCCCTAGCCTCGGCAGACATCTCCATCACCTGCCTCACATACAATGGGGGAACCGAAAGTGCGACCGCTACCTCATTCCATGATGTGTCGCACCACCCTCTCTCCTAGGTACCAGGTATACCAAAACTCACGCGCCATCAACCGCCGCATCTGCGCATGCATACCCATCACCATAATATACTAAGGAGCCATCCCCCAAAGGTAAAAAATCACTTAAAATCCCCTGAAAAAGATCAATAATTATGCAAAGAAAGAAAATTCCAAAAAAGGATTCAAAAGAAAGACGAAATAACCTGATCGCTCGTCAGTGTGTTCAGAGCCTGTCACACCACTGCCAGGGACAAAACTAATTTGACTCCCTGTTGGACTTTTGCCACCGGTACATTCAGCAAGAAGTCCCTTGAATCTTTATCCTTCAGGGATATTAACCTCAAGTTCATCCTGATCACCTCATTGAACCATGTCTGCAAAAATTCAGGAATCAATAAAGCAAAAACAAAAGATAAATGCAATGAAATACACAAGAAGGAAAAGAAGTCCCTGAAGTTAACTCCAAAGGTACATGGCACCTGTAAAAGTATGCTAATAGTACCGTCTGAATGAATCCATAGAAGAATAAAGGGAAGCCAAAGTCATGCTCCCCCAATCATAGAATGGGACGCCATAAAGCGTTCTAAAAAATGGCAAAAACCAGAGATGAACGACGTCGCCACCCGAAAACCACCAAACAGAAGAAAAATAAATAACTGGGCCATCTGCCTCACCTACCGCCCACCAGTCTCATCAATACTCCTACTTAAGAGCACATACTGAAGATAAGAGACGCGAATATATTCCTAAAAAATAATCCTACACACATACCCCAACGCCGCCTAAACCGCCTTCGACGTCACCTTCACCGTACGGTCCGATCCACTTCTATATGCGCACCCTTACAATCTATCCCCAGCTGAAAATGTATGGGAGTAACGGTCATCTCCCCAAAACCCAAATGGAAGGTGTGGGTAGTGTCCCACCACCTCTCTCCCTAAGTTCACAACATCGCAGTACAAGGTGACGGCTCATTCAAGGCCTGCACCTGACGGCCAAAATCGAGAGAAGTAACCATCTAGTGCACCACCACCGAAAGATGGTCCCAAACATACTTCAACCTAGTCATCCCCCTAGAATGCATGCACGAAGGAGCTATGTCAGTCTGCCAAAGCCAAAGAGAAGAAAAAACCTTTCATTAGCACAAGAAAACAAAGAAAAAAAAAATGAATGCCAAAGGTCACCATACTTACATAGCCATTAGGGTTCCTCACCCTAGACGAAGGGTGGCGTGTAGGCTCACACAAAAGTAAGCGCTCCTCACCAATCGGCTCAAAGAGATTAAAGGAATTCTCGCAACCTAAGGCAAGGGGTACCCTAAAATGCCATCCAAGGCCAACCCAGTCATCAACGTTCAACCACTCCAAGTTGTATTTCTCATTGGAAGATCCCGCCATTTGAAGTATTAAAGAAAAAAGGACTTAGGAACAATTTTTAGAGAGAGGAAGCAAAAGATTTGGAGGTTTTGAATATGTAAAAAATGAGGAGGGATCTCCCCCTTTTTATAAGTGACTAAACGACATGCCGATCGGCAGACCCCTGCACATACCAATCGGCATCAGCCTATTTCTCTACCCAAGGATTCCCAGGAGTTCATACTATTTCCAAACGACAATCCTTAAAACAGGCCGGTCAATAACCCCCCAAAAAATTTTGTACAAAAAAGGCCAAAAAATACAAAAATTATACGAAAAATTTCTAAAAATGCCAAACACATATCAGAACATTTCTTCTTCAAGAAAACCATTTTTTAGAACACAAAATCGCTTACAAACTCCCAAAGTCCCTAGCAGGATTAATATTATGCTCTTATCCCTAGCATAAACCCTAAATACATTCCATAAACAGAATCAACAATATGCCTGTATCCCAACTCCACTACAATTCTTCAGTGGAATCTCAAATCTCAAGCCTTCCCCAACGAAATCCAAACCTCAAATCAAATTCTTCCCCAACAAGATTGCAAAATAATACCTTCCCAAATTCCCTAGTGGAAATTTTGAGTTAAACTTTCTCACAATCCATCCACCATCAGAATTTCAGGATATAGCCAGCTTCCCCAACAGAGCTATCCCCAGCCGAATGTCTCAAAAGGTAAAAGCATCACCAATAGAATCTCAAAACAACACAATCCTCAGCAAAATAACAAGTGCATCCACATCCCCAAGATAAGGAATTTTTTTTCCAAGAGTGAAAATCTTCTCGCTACCAATTTAGGTCCTTAAAAATGACCTATATTCCTAGAATCGGTCCCCTCAAATTTAGGTACTCAGAATTTACCTCGATATGCAGAATCGTTCTCTACAACTTTAGGTCCTCAAAATTGACCTCGACCCATATAATCGATCTCTATAAAATTAAGTCCTCAGAACTGACCTCGACCCACAGAATCAATAACTCTAAGTCCTCAAAATTGACCTTGACTCGCAGAACCGACCTCTATAACATTAGGTCCTCAGAACTAACCTCGACCCGTAGAATCAATCTCTATTACTTTAGGTCCTCAGAATTGACCTCGACCTTCAGAATTGGTCGTCACCACTTTAGGTCCTCAAAATTGACCATGACCCATAAATTGACCCCCTCAACTTTAGGTCCTCAGAATCGACCTCGGTCCTCAGAATTGGTCATCAACAATTTAGGTCCTTAGAATTGACCTCGACCCACGAATTGATCCCCTTAACTTTAGGTCCTCAAAATTAACCTCAACGCTTTGAACGGTACCTATAATTTTAAGCCCTCAGAATTGATCTCGACTTACCGAATTGGTCCTTACAAATTTTGGTCCTCATAATTGACCCTGACCCACAGAATCGATCCCTATAACTTTAGGTCCTCATAATTGAACTCATCCCTTAGAATCAATCCCCTTAACTTTAGGACCTCAGAATTGATGTCAACCAGTAGAATTAGTTCCCTCAACTTTAGGTCCTCAATCGATCCCATTAAGTTTAGGTCCTCAGAATTGACCTCGACTCACAAAATCGGTACCCTCAATTTTAGGTCCTCAAAATTTACATCGACTTGCAGAATCGATCACCCCAATACAACCTTAAGTCCTTAGAATCATCCTAGACCCTCTGAACCAATCATCCCCATCCCTTTGGCCCGCAGAATTGACCTCTTTCCAAAAAACATCCATGTGGTGTCTATTCGATGAACATCACTTATTAGAAGCTCATTCTTAAGAGGCTCTATAAACACCACATTCTAGGACCCCCTAAGCATCTCCTTAGGTCTCTACCATTTCCTCCTTCACCATAAAACTCCAGGTCATACTCCGAGTACTGATCTAAAGCTCACCAGACGTTCTTAAGCCCCGTTTGACTACTGGTTTACTCTCTCACCTTAGAGATAACTCATTGAATCTTCGAACAGCTTTAGATCACCTTTTTAGCAGTTCACCCCGTGCACGAATCAGCCTTACGATCCATTTTCAGGATCTAAAACCAGCCTGGAGGCCCTCGGATGCTCTCGAGCCCCATTTTAACCCCAATCAACTTCATCTATCGAATGAAATCTCAAAGAATCTTTGAAGACCTAAATCCACTTTCTAACGATCCACCCCGTGCATGAATCGACCTTACGATTCAGATGAACGGACCATTTTCGCCCAAAAACTGATTCAGAGACCACTAGGATCTCTCGAGCTCTGTTTAACTCTCGTCAACTCTTAAGATCGAAAAAGATTGAATGAATATTCAAAGGGTTATAAATACCCTTTCAAATGGTATGAATCGTGCACAAATCAGCCTCATAATACGAACGCATGATCCGTTTTACTCCGAAGGGTCACTAGACAATTCTGGGCTCCATTTGACCTTGGTCAACTCTCTAAACCAAGAGAAGCTCTTTGATACAATCAAAGGGATCTGAATAAACTTTCTAATGGTCCTCCCCATGAGTGAATCGTCCTTGTGGTTCAGTCGAATGATTCGTTTTCCTCTTATCTAAAAGACTGTCGGACTCTTTCGAGCCCTGTTTAACCACAGTCAATTTCGAAGCTCGATAAAAACCTAATAGGTTATTAAAGGGATTTAAATAACCTTTACAATGGTTCATCCCGTGCATTATTTAGACTTACAAATTGCATTTTATAACTGTTTTTTTGAAAAATCTGCTTGAGACTTCCAAATGGAAAACTCATATCCTTGCGCTAACCATAAAATTTACATAATCGACTCCGAGTCTCCATTCACTTGATGATCATGTTCAAACAATTTTCTAGCACTACCTATGCTATTACCTAAAGCATACCGGCTCCTCTATGACAAATACTTTCTAGTGGTCAACACTCACCAAATATGAATTGCAATATAACCAATCGTCATATTCATCACTAAAGTCGATTTCATGTTAGGGCTGCAAATCTTGCCTCGCATAAATTTTCAGGCTATCCCGACTACACAAATTGCATGAGCTAATCAATAACCACACTATGATATTCTCTCACTCCAAAGAGTAATATTCTTATCAAGTGATCACTATGCGCCAAACTTACACATTTTGCCGCGTCACTCTATTGAACCTCACACTACCCTAGGTGTGTCACCTTTGAGTACTTTCTAGAGCCTCGTTTTAATCCACTCATCATGGAAACTCAACCTCGTATGCTAATATTTCTTCGATTTCCAACACTATACCATATCCTCAAGTCATCATCTCACTTTTTGCAACACGAGCCACTGGCTGCCGCGCTAGTCGGTCGAAAGTCCACTAATCCTAAGAAAGATTAATACTACGAGCAAGTATGTGGCCGTTAGTGTAGCCACCTATGCACTGAATTTTATGCAATATCGAGAATACCTCAGATAGGGCGCACTTATTTATCGATCTACAATGACCAAACCTGGTCCACTCCACTTTCCTAGGCCCAATCGCGCCGTACCATGACATAGAACCAATCCGAGTCACCACATAGGTGAGAATACCGGTCCACAATTACCGAAATCGAAAGGGATAGATAAGTGTCAAAGGGAACAAGCAACTGTCCCGAGAAATTTTACCCAAGCATCCGACTTTGATTTAAAAAATAGAACCTACGCCATATTCTTGGCGTTATGTCACTCACCCCCGACGTTTTCGTCGACTACAAATCCTAGTCATATACCCTGGATTGAGTCACTATTCATAACGAATCGAATCACAACCATTCATTTTCGCAACACGAAATCAATTTACAAATCGGTAGTTCTTTAGGAAGTCAATGCCCTACTTCCCTCCTTGGGAGCAAGGCCCTATCTTTCACATCCTTTGCGTACATGAACCATTCTGATTGGCGGATACCTCACGCCCTTATCTATATTGACTTTGTCTAATTACTAGTGATAATGTCACCAACCTATTACATCTAGGTTATTATCTCCCTTATCATCTCGTGATCGAAATCCCTAACTCCTATAGGCATTACTTAGTCCAAGCGAGGCACTCACCTTACCGTGTCCCTCACCCACGCGAGATTGCCACCAAACTTACTTTCGGGTGCCACTCACACAAAATTTACATGGCGACCACTCCTGCCACCCTTGTCATTCCAAGGGTAGTAAATATTACACGATATATGCTAGGGTAGCCTTAGAAATGTAATGACGAGTTCTTGGTACGTCTTGCCATTCCAAGGGTTATAAATAGTACATGGGGCTACACCCTCTAATTCGCACCGACATGGCAAGACGTGTCAAGAACTCGTCATTACATTTCTATGGCTACCCTAGCATATATCGTCGACACACGCCGACATAATAATTATGTTTCGATGTTACCCCACCTCAATTGCCATTTTTAAGTCTCCACATGGCATCGACACTCTAAGTCTCGAATAGATATCCTAGTACATCCCAAAATCGAGTACCACCACACACATACTAATCATTCCATTACATCCAAGAATCACTCCTACAATAACACAATCTATATCCCTACTTTAGGGGTTACACTACCCACTTGTGCCGATTTAGGAAGCCACACCCAGCACGTACTCTATACTACTAGCAGTATGGGATCATCACCTGACCCTCAGGACAATCATTAGTAGGATGATACTTCCTCTATCTATCGAGCTTAATTGGTCTCCTAAGAACACTGAACACATCTCATGTAAAAGTCCCAAAACTAGATAAGATTTCATTGTCCATACCTTTATAATTATGGGTGAAGTCTACAAACCTTTCAATACCCACATTACAATTACTCGGTACTGGCAAAGACACTAGTCAATGAGCCTATATATATAGTTCAACTTAATCATCAAACACCTCAAGGAGTGACAACATTCGACCTTCATCCTCAATTATGCCATGCATAATTAGTCCTATGAGCACCTCATAGTGCCTATGAACTACTCTTACACTAGGATTACCTGGCACCTAGCCATTACCTCAGCGACTAAAACGATCCTCTACTAATATCATCTTTCTCCCAAATGGTTGTGACCATAATCCACGTATAAACCAAAACTGATGCTACTAAGGGTTTTGGCAGGATACAGGACGTCGCCTACAACTTATAAACCTCAAGGTCTGCCTTTCCCAATCCTCAATGAATATTCAACTATGGTAACTAAATTGCCTCACTTGTTAACACAAATATATTGATCTTGGTAGGATATTGGACGTTGGGTATTCCCTAAAAATACCAGGGCCTACACCACGGATGCCATGCGAGATCCTATTTCTCAATACCACATTATAATCAAGATACAGTAAACCAAGTCCTCTATCGAGGGACCCAATACGTTCTCACCATAAAATCAATACTTATGAATGCCACTCGATCATCTAACCTCAATATATTAAAAATACAACATTTACAGCTAGGTCACAAAAAACACTACCCATTGTTGTCACTACCAATGCCACTCTCATCATCAAAGTTATCACACCATACATTCCACACAAAGGATCACAGTGTTGCCACTATTGGCCAAAATAACTTCATATGTTCACCAAACTACAATAAAATGCGATATTTCCCCAAGAATCGAATTTTCCTAATCACATCCCCAGTGTTAACTACCCATATGCGCCGTACCTAAGTGATATATACTTTCTAATCACCAATCCTCAGTGTCTAGTTATGAGACCCTAACAATCAACCTCTATCGTTGACTATTTGCAAGTCGTGCCACTTGCCCAATGGGCATTATCTCACTCTATGAACATCTCAAATGATTCTACGCCATTAAGAATTTAATACAACGACCTCACACTAACAACCACGGTGTCACCACTATCGGTTTGCACAAACACCGACAATTTATTAATAATTCTAATCAGAAGTGCGAAAGCGATTAATAATTATCAACTTAGTTGTATGCTACTTGGCACTAACTTACCTGTCGTGCTAACCTCTTTGACTTTACCGTTGAGAACACAAACTAAATCATCACCAAACTAGCATGACCGGACCAAACTAACACCGACATTGAAAGATCCAATACCTACCTCACCATGTCACTCCCGAAAGGAATCTTGAACATAGAGCTCTGATACTATTTATAATTCCCCGACTCTGATTTATGGGTTACCCGTAGTCAACCCAGTCTGACCCGAGTGTTAGGTGTGAAATGCAATGAAATAACCTATATAATATTGCTAGTCTAGTTTTATTTTAATTAACATTTCAATTGTTTAGCATGCGATTCCAATTTCAAATTATACTACGTGAGGGACCATGGGGAACACCCCGAAGTTCAAGCATGCAGAGCTACTAACGTAAAAATAATGGAAATACTTACATGTATAACACTCTCAAAATTCGAACCTGCTCCCAATATACCGTAACAAGCGAGGGAGTGAGCCAAATGCTCTGTGGGAAATATACGAATGCAGTATAGAATCGAACGACAAATACCTACGTGCATATAAAACTACCTTGTATATATATACACACACATACATATACAAATACTTAAGGCATGAAACATTTTAATTCCAAAAACCTTATTATCTAAATTAATTTACCTTAATCTTATAAAAGACCTCATTTTTCCCATTTTAGCATTTCTCACTTTATTTAACACACGTGGTTCAATTATTTAAACCACCACACTTGGTTTGATCGAAAACTATTTCTTTACCAAAATTACCCTTTTCATTTAACCAATACACATTAGTATTTTCGTTGAAAACACCCTTTCAACACACGCGAACACCGTATTAGAAAATACTCATTTAGCCTTTGAAAACCTTTTACAGCATATTCTTGTGTTAATTATTGATTTAACCACTTAGGTTGCTTAACCACCCATTTACCCACTTATTTTGTCCTTTTACTCACCTTATGGACATTAGTAGATTTATATATTTACTTGTCCATTTCACCTTTACCGGAACATTTATGAATTCATATAAGTGGGTGGAGGGGACCAATTTCAAAATCTTCGTAGTCCCAACACTAAATTTGACTTGGAGTGTCTTTTATAACCCAAAAATGATTAACACAAGGAGCTTTCGGATAAAGTGGGACATGAGGTGCATTTTGTTCACCTTTTCTTTCTTTTTATGGTCGCTTTTTAATCAAAAACATTTTGACTCTTTTTAACCCAAATTTATGTTTTAAGAGTTCTTCAACAAATTTTCTAGAATAAAAAACTTTTTGATCATTGTTGTTCCTTATAATACCCCGTATTTTTTTGGAATAAAATAAAACTTAGTGGGAATTAATTTAATTTGGTGGAATAAATTAATGAAGGTTGTGGATAATTAGACTCATTATTTTATAATTTTAGAGTTGGACTTTAATGTTTTTAATAAATCTAAGTTGGATTTTTTCATTTTTTTAAACAAGAAGAATTACATGTGTCACGTCACCATTAAAATATATTTGTGGATAAAAATATTGTGGACACACTTTGTGAGACATCACGGGCTTGTTAGAGCATTTTAGACCCTTAGGAATGGTCCCGAAGTATATATATATATATATATATATATATATATATATATATATATGGGTTAGGTAGTTATTGAGCTAAGTAAATAATGTATTTGGGCTCATTTGGAGGTCCAAAGTTGTGGCCTAAGGCCCAACTCGGGATTTAAAGACTAATAATATTTACTTGGAGTTAACCCACTCCTGGGAGTTATATCCAAGAACCCTAAGCACCTCCACCCAAGAAGAAGAGGAAGAACCACCCTAAGAGGAAGAAAAAAAAAGGCTCCTCTACTATTTTTAGGCAAGGATTCTCTTGCCATTATTATTCAAAACGTTCTTTCTTGTATTAATGTTCAATCCGTGTAGAATAAGATTTGAATCATGATCTAGGGCTACATATCTAAAGGTTCTTAAATTGTGCAAGAATTGATAAAAAAAATTAGATGATCCATATGTAT
This sequence comes from Sambucus nigra, assembly GCA_949130495.1. Taxonomy (NCBI): domain Eukaryota; kingdom Viridiplantae; phylum Streptophyta; class Magnoliopsida; order Dipsacales; family Adoxaceae; genus Sambucus; species Sambucus nigra. Next base: position 318,627,929 of record OX422222.1, read on the forward strand.
AACCATATATCCCATGTCAGATATGAATTGATGTTATGTAATTTATTGATTTGATTGGAGAAATCATGTTTTAAGATTGATATCATATTCTAGAAAAAAGGAATTGTTGAGATTTAAGATGAAACTTTAGAACTTGCATGCTTAAAAAATTCTTGAAATTTTTTGAATATTTAATTTTGGCTTAAAAATGATTTAGATGTTGAATCATATTTAGAATGATCCCATGTTGTTTTGAAGATCATATCCATCCTATATATTAAGTTTTCGAAGCCTTTTGAAGATTGGAGATACATATTAAATTTGTTGGAAATCCCGTCTTAGAAGAAATCTGTTCTCGACTTACTGGGAAAATCGAATTGATTCGATCTCCCTACCAAATCGATTCGAAGAACCTGCTTGTAGATTTTTTCGTATGATCATGTGGGCGCCGACCGCATATTTTTCTAATTTTTTTGAATTAGTTATGATTTTTCTACGAAAGGGTGTGCGAGATCATTTTTGTCCAAGTGAGAGATATAGAACTTTTTCAAGATATTAATGGTAATGTTATGAACTTATTTACATCGTTAAACCGGTATGGGTTGATGTTATGGTAGTGCATGCGTGATGACTCAAAATAAAAGTAACTATATAAGGGAAACGATTTATGTAGAACTCTTGAATAATGTTATACGAAATAAATATATTAAAAGGTAGGGATATGCCTAGATGATTTGAAAATTTTGCTAGGGTCACATAAATGATAAGACCCTAAAAGATACGATGAGGCTATTATGTTTAATTCAAGGTAGGTTTGAGTAAAATAAATACTTATTAGAGATAAGTCAAACACTTGAGAATTTAACTAATGGTTAGTTCCCTCAATTTATTACCGTATGAAGATACTAAGTAGAAGTGAACCCTAAACCTAGTGGGATAAGTTTAAATGGTTAGTATCGGTCATCATAGTAGTTAGGGTGAAACTACTTATACATATTAATGGATTCCTTATATATGTACGTATAAACCTTATAGAAAAGGTAACATGAAGGGAATGATTATTAATAATTTGGAAGGATTTAGTCTAAGCCAAGAAGACAATATGTTAAAAATCATTGATAGTGTTGTTAAGGGTAGTTTGGGAATAATTATACCTATAATCGTGTTGGTAAGGGTAGTTTCAGGATAACTATACCTATAATAGTTTTTGGAAGGTTAGTTTGGGCTAACCATACCTACATATGTATTGAGAAATAAATGAAAAAATAAATGTAATTATTAAGCCTAGGAGGCATTATATGTGATTTAATATATAATTGGGAAGTAGTCGTAGGATGGCGACTTAGCATGGGTTATGTAATAAATTACTAAAATGTTATGATTAAGCCAAGAAGGCTATAATTATATGGATTGATATTTCTGGGGTAAAAGTGGTTATAGAGTAACTCCTTATACATATTGGATGATAATATGCCTTATATTATTTTGTGAGTACATACCTGGGTTCGTGAACCTTCCTATCGGTTGGGGTTACGCACGCGTTCGGGACCAGAGCACACGTCGACACAGTTAGGCTAGGCATAGTGTTCGGTTATATTATAGGTACTACGTAGCAGCGCCACTTACGAGAGGTAGGTGTTGATGCTGGGATCCTTTGTCACCGCTGGGTATGGGCCGTGAACTGGTGTACTATGTAGGCACCGCTCCACTTGCTTGTATTTTTTGTTACCCTCTTCAAGATGAGGGACTCCTTCGGGTATTACTGATAGAGCATGAATAGGACGCTGAAGATATATGTCTTCGTGTGTCATACATATATGTGAATATATGTATTTATCTATATACACATTGTGGTATGCCTTGTATGAGAATACATTCTCATAGTCTATAGATGTAGACAATACTTGATGGCAACAAAGTTGGATTAACATAGCGATGTGGATAATTGGTAATAGAACTAAGTTATAATGTTTAATGCGGTGGACAATTATTAATGAGAATAAGAATTGGGAAATCTAAGGACGTAGACAATAATTAAAGAGAATGAAACCTATAGTCTAATGGAATAGACAAAAATTGGTTTGAATTAATAGTTAAATTGTCTATTGAGATAGACTAAAGTTAAGGAACATTATTTGACACAAAAATATACACTGAAACTATACAGGACTTAGTGGCCAACAATATGAAGTTAATCGGAGGACTTTAATGTTTGATGTAACACCCATTTTTAGTTGATGTATGGCTAGATAGCTTCATTGTTACATGTCAGTTTTAAACATTAGAATTCATAATTGATATTTATTTGAGGATGCGAGTAGGATTACTTTTAGATGTGAGGTGAGATACTCGATACATGCGAGCATCATTGGAGAGGCGTGAAGTATGAGTTAGTTACATTTTTCATATTTATTCGTGAAGAATCCTTGAAACTATAGGTCTCTGACCCAAAATTATAAATTTTCCCCAGGTTTTCTTATAAACAGGGACATGACTGACGATGGATTAGACTTGCAGTGGCATTCGACGTAGTGGATTCTATTCCATTGATTCTAGTATAGGTTGTACTTTTTCATTGGGTTATTTTATTTCATATAGAAATTGTATATGCATAAGCCCGAGAACTTATTTATACCAGTTTATACTTGTATTTACTTTGTGAGCATTGGTTGATGATTCAGTTTGTATTATTGTATTAAATCAGTTGTTTAGACATTGTTATTTAATTGTGAAATTTGGTGAGTAATAAAAGCAACGTCTATATTCTTTTAGTGCTGAGAATGGTATAAATTGTAAATATGCCCCATATTCGGCGTATCGTGTTTGACCAGTCTTTACATGAGAAAATAAGGGTTGTTACATTCCTCACAAAATTCTCACTATATGATGAAAAGGCAAGGTTGATTTCCTCATAAAGCAAAATTTCCTCAAATGACCAAATTTATGACAATGATCACATTTAAAAGTTTTAGGTATAGTCATTTGGATTTTGGGCTTAAGAATAACTTTTTTAAAATGTTGAACTTCATTCAACTTGCAAAAAAAATATCTAAGGTGACCCTTTTTATGACAGTGAGAATAAACAAAGTCCTTTTTAGGTCTCTTATAATTAAACATATGATTTTAATCACCAGAATCGGGATTTATAAGTTTATTTTCTTTTTAAAATTATTTAAAACTACCTTTTATCTTGAAATTTTAAAGGAACTTTTTCAATTTTTATTGTCTCATTTTTAAAAGAAACTTTGACAAAAATTATTTCTCTATTGAAAGAAGAAACATCAAACTTGTTGGAACCCAAACATATTTTATCATTTGAGCTTTGAGTTGGTATCAAAAGCATACTTCGAAGTTTTTGTGATTTTGACTTTAAATCAACTTTCATGTCTTTGGCCAAGATCAGATCATTTTTACAATTTTCAACTTTCTTTTTCAAAACGATTTTGGACTCTTCACAAACTTAAAGTTTAATTTTTAATTTTTTAAGAGATGTATTAAAACATTTTCTTTCTTCTTAAAAAATGATAAAACTTTCATCCTCTTCATTTGAAATAATGTTCTTCTCTTTTAACACATCTAAAAAAATCTAACATATTTAAAAAGGAAACATCAACTATTTTATGTTTTTTTAAAGATGAGAGGTTCTTGAGCTTTGAAAGCACATAAAAATTCCTATTCATCTTTTAAAAGTTTAAGCTCACTTAAAAACTCATATTTTTCTTTTTCAAGTGTCCCTTTTCAAAAGAGTTTTACTTTATTCTTTCAAAATTTTTATTGAACTTAAATCAACATTTGAAGACTTAATATTGTTTATACATGTGAGTACGGTCAACTTGAAGTTAACCAACAATAGATGCCTTAAGTTTTAAATCAATATTCTTTTTTTCATATTCATTTAATTTGGAGGACATTAAATCATTCTTTTTAAAAAGTTTCAAAAAATTCTAAATAAAATTTATCATATTTAGATTTAAGATTTAATAAACCATTTACAACACATTCACCCTCACTAAATTCGTATTCATTTTTGGGAGAAGGACGGTATGTAAAATTGGATGGAGAATAAAGCCTGGTATAAGAAAACACATCTTCATAAATTCACAACCCAAATCCATTTCTACACAAACAAATAGAAGATCAACTCCAGGTGATTAAACTTAAACAATGAATAACCCATCTAATACTAGGTGAGAGTGCATATTTATAGATATAAAAAGATCAAATAACTAAAAAAATTGGTGGCTAAGAGAAACTACCCAAATTAAAAATTATTACCAAGTTAAAGTAATATTTTTTTCTTTAATTAAAAACTGTGATTAAAAATCGATTTAACTTATCAATATATATTAATGAAGTATATTATGGGAATCAAAATGCAGAAAAGTAAAGCATGCACTTAAAATGAGGATTTGTGCGAGCGAAATATCCTTCAGGGGAAAACCTCAGGCCAAACCGACACCTTTCAATATAGAGGTAAAGATTTACACAGAGAAATTATTTACAAACTTGAACCTCTTTCTAGAATCAATCATGCGCAACCTACACAATCTACTTTTACCACCCTCCTAGACTCAATCATGCATTATCTCAACCTTCTAGTTTTTCCACATTCTATTGTTCACTACCTTATATGAACCTTAGAATTACATATTATGTATCCTAAAATTTCATTACAAGGTACTCGAGGGACGATTGGCCAAGATGTAAGGTTAGTCGAAGAAGAACTAGTGGAATATGTCACTTCCTTGGACAATCACTAGGTTTATGGCCAAGTAAGAAATAAAAATAAGTCTCACTATCCACATTACAAGATGAATATCTTTCCGTCAAAATTTGTTTTGCTCAAACATTATACATTAAATAAAAATTAGGAGACTTTCAAATATTCGCCACCAAAATCTTGATTTTATGTGATAACACAAGTGCTATTGCCATAACAAAAAACTCGGCACAACATTATCGAACGAAGCATATTGACATCAAATAGCACTTTGTATGAGACCATGCACAAAAGGTATATGTGGAACTCTATTTTATTTATATCGATAACTAACTTACGAATATTTTCACCAAATCTCTCCCAAAAGATATATTTTGTACCAATTGTCGTGACCTTGACTTGCCAAACTTATATGAAATTGATTGAATTAAATTACGTACATATAATTTATCTATTACCATTTGTATTGTACTAATCATATTTTCAGAAAGTTTACTTTTGGACCTACTGACAACCGTGAAATCTTCGAGATACACCTTCCAAAACCCTGCCTTTTTGCTAATGACAAAGGGGGAGAGAAAAGATGACGTTTGAGAAAAACAAAATCTACAATCAAGGGGGAGAATCTAAGAAAAAAGGAGTTTACAACAAAGGGGGAGTATTACCAAATATATTTTCTCAAACCATATTGACTGAATTGTAATCATCAAAGAGGGAGATTATGAAATACAAAGTATTTCGAAGAAAAGGATTTTGTATGATAAAAACACTATTGATATATGATCATACTTCTTATATTCTCTTTCATGTGATTGATATAAAAATAAACAGTCAATAGAGATGAGATATAACACAAAAATCACATCATCCATGCAACCAAGAGACCTCAAATTTGCAAGCATTGCAAAATAATATATAATCCATGAAAAGCCAATATAATTTCAACTGTGATACGAGTTTATAATATAAAAAAAGAGATGTGAAGATCAAGCAACCTACCCAATCCATGCGAGAACAAGAAAATAGTTCCATGAACTAAATAAACAAATCAACCAAGTAACAAGACCATGATAGAACCAAAATCAAGCTCAAGTCTCATTTTAAGAATCATCACTCAAAATCAAATTTCCAAAAGAATCAAGAAAAAAGTTATTCCAAAGATTCAAAGGTTTAGGAGCATTTGTAAAGAAGTAAATAGTGTCACAAAAACAAGTACAAACCTTAAACCAACTTTTTAAAATCTTCCTAAACCTTTCCTAAACCAAAAGATCATTTTGACCCATATTGCCCCTTATAGAGTCGAATCCATAAAAGGATAGAGTTGACTCCATGCCCAGGTAGAGTAGGCTTTAAACCCAGATATTTTAGGCCAAATGAATTTGACTTTTTTAATTAGGCTAAAAATCAAAAGAGAAAGTTCCAAAATAATTTCCCTGCATATAGAATCGACTTTATATATAGAGAGTCGACCCCGAGGGTCGTTTGATCAAGTTTTTCAACAACTTTATTTTAAATTCAAAAATCCCAAAGTCTCTGAATTTACCAAACTACCCTCTAATGGCTAGTTTTTTGAATTGACTATAAAAGACCCAATTGTCTTTTATTACAATCACACAAACTATTACAAAATTATCCCAAGATATAAAGTTCCTTTAGCAAGAATCTGTATTCCTTCTTTGAGTTTATAGATAGATATACCAAAGATGAATTTGGATGTTTTAGTCCCAAAAACTCCATTAAAAAGAAAAATCTTCAAGAAAACCCACTTGAGCAAAGTTCCAACCTAAAATCCATTTTAAAAAAGTTCCCAATCCCTTACCCACCTATGATAAAGACCTAAAAGCTTAACCTTTGAAAGATATTACTTGTGATTATTTGAAAATTTACTTTAGAGAGTGATATATTAAAAACCTATTTTACTATTATTGCCTATTGAAGAAAATTTTCTCTATAATTTGACTATGATACTAATTATTTTTATTACGATTAAACTTCATTGTTTGAACAATAGTACCATAGTTACGGGGAGTTAAGGTGGGATTAGACCTTGGGCTCTTGTGTAGGTGCATCTTGGACAATGATGGGTTTAAAGTCTTATTGGTTGCAATTTGCAAGGTGTGATAAATCCTCCTGAGGTTGTTAGTTCTACCTTAATGAACCGAGGATTATGAATTTTCTCGAGTATCGTCTCAAGTGTGGATGTAGTCAAGACTGAACAATGTTAAAATCTCATTTTGCAAAGTCTCTCTAAACTCTCTCTTGAATATTGTTGTTAAATGTTTAGATTTATTACTTATTGTTCGATTACTTATTTTATTATTAATTAAATCATCCTATTGTAATTAATCTTTTAAAATAGAAGTTTGAAAAGTTTTAAATTGCCATTTAATTTATAATACCCAATTCACTCCCTTTTGGGTATATTTTCGAGCCAACAACTACTTTATATGATAAACACAAAGCATGGTTCCGAAGATGGTTGCTTTATCATATTGGTCCCTTACTCAAGACCAAATTATACGTCAAAACCATCATTTGAGAAAAAAATAAGTCTAATATCTTATTCGTATCAATTTGCTAATGATGATTTTTAGTCTTAGTGTGAATTGGATTTATCACACAAGTTAAGTTGTGGTTGGAATAGGTTTATTCATTGCCCTTATTGGATTCATATATATCTTCTTGATTTTCTTAGACCAACTAGGGAAAAAGCAGAGCAATATTCAATTTACTAGCAGGTTGAACAACGCTCCTAACAAGTAAGATCGATATAGACAATTCACATGTCAAACTATGATTGGCCAATTCTACACACAAACACACACACACACACACACACACACACACACACACACACACACACACACACATATATATATATATATATATATATATAGGATTCTGTCTCTATGTTTACCTCCTTGTTTCCATCTCCTTAATCCCGTCTCTATGTTTCCCTACTTATATCCCCTCAACTCTTCTATAGATAAATATCTCTTGTAACACTTGCATACATCAATATAATAAAATTATATTTCTTTTTTTTATTCCTTATCATGGTATTAGAGACTCTAAACCTCCATTAAAATCCCCCATATCCATCTTCATCTTCATCTCCACGAACTCAACCTCCGGCAGCCACAACCTCAACCATGACAACCATTACTATGGCTTAATCTCAACGCCAGAAATTTCACCACCAAAATTTAACTTGACAACCACAAACTCAACTTGCAGAAGACATGAAATTCGTAAAAAATGTCACCATTTTCACACGACATCATAAACTCCATCATTGTCATCACCTACTTTGCCAAAAACTTTCAATTCTTATCGAACCAAACACATACCCCCTAAAAAAATTACTCCCTCTTATAGTGCACTTTCAATATAGTGATTTTATGGATCTATTCCTCCTTGTCACTAAATATACATCTCAGCAAGGTCATGCTTATTATCACAAGTCCAACAACGATCTCCTTACTACCCGATTCAAGTTTGTAAGTTTTGTCATAAAAAAGTTCTATTGGACTACTTAAGTGACTATTTAAAATGTCCCTAAAAGAAATCATTTCACCACAATTAAGGAAAATATAAACGTTTCTCTCATATCCCCGCTAGAATAAGACAATCTTCTCTTTCGGGTGCCAACCAACCATCGAGATCGATCAATAATCTCATGTCACTTCTACCATAACTTTTTTCCATTCTCACTACTTCACTCTCCACTGCCATGTCTGTTCGTTCATGTAAAAATTCTTGGTTCTTTGATTCTGCCTGTTGTAACAATATGAACCCTAATTCTATAACTTTCTCTTCCCAAATAATTTCATCACATACACCAATTATACATACTACAGATGGTTCTCAATTATAGGTTTCACATATCAGCCACATCTCAACTTCTAATATTTCACTTCCAAATACTTTTCACGTCCCAAAACTTACTAATAATCTTATCTCTATTGCCCAATTATTTGAACTTAGTCTCATTGTTATTTTTTCTTCTTCTAGTTGTCAGGTTCAAGACCCACACCCTAGACTGGTAATTAGGATAGGTCATAAACTTGGTTGTATATTTGAGATTATTAACCTCAATACTCCAAACACCCCTTCTGTTACTGCCTACAAATCCTCTACCTCGTCTCTTGACCTCTGGTATTCTTTCCTCGATCATGCTTCTGTCGGTCGCCTCCGTTCTCTTGTCTATGGAGGACACTTAGGGCCCGTTAAACTTGATGATATAACTTGTTTATAATGACAACTTGGAAAACATCATGTTTTACCTTTTCCACATAGTGAATTTGTTACTTCTTCTCCTTTTGATATTATATATTCAGATGTCTGAGGACCATCTCATCAAAGCACAATGAGGGGATCCAAATATTTTTTCTCTTCATCTATTATTACACTCATTTCACTTCGATGTATCTCATGAAGAATTGCTCTGAACTACCATCTATATACTATAATTTTTCTCATATGGTCCATACTCAATTCCCTTGCACCATCAAAATTACTGCTCACATGGTCCATCCATGGAATACAAAGAAACAAAGTTCCTTAATTTCAACGTCAACATGACACTCCCTCTCAATATTACTACCCAGGTACATCTTAGTAAAATGGATGTGAAGAACACAAGCATTATCATATCTTAGACACTATTCGAACACTTCTCGTCTATAGCTCTTCCCATGAATATTTTTGGGGTGAGGCCGCTCTCACTGCAGTTTACACTATTAATCATACTCCAATGATAGTCATTTCCAACCAGTCACCCTATGAACTCGATAGAATCATCCCTTCATATTCTCTTCTCAAAGTATTATGACGTGCTTATTTTGTCCATCCTCAACCACATGAGCATTCCAAATTAGAACCTCATGCTCGTCTTTATTGTTTTCTGCGATATGGGATAGAACATAAAGGTTATCGATGTCTGGATCATATTTCTAAGTGACTTCGCATTTCCCATAGTGTCACTTTCTAGGAACACACCATGTTCTCCTCTATTTCTCCATTTCATATATCCTCTTCTACTACCTAGTCATTCTTTACTGATCCCACCATATATATCTTCCTTGATGATCTTGACACCCCTGCTAATACTCATATCACATTTAAATCACCCACATTCGACCCATCTCTAACAAATGACATTGTTTTCTCCCCCGAAAACACTAGTCCTGAATCTGAGCATCGGTCTCTCCTAATTAGCATACCAATGAGCCTATTGCACCTATTGCCACATACCCTGACCCACCTATTTATTATTCTAATCGGGTAAAAGAACTAACTCACCACCATCGTGATTATAATTTCTTATCTACTATGTTATCCTAGCAGGAGCCTCAAACCTAAAAAGACACAAGTTCAAACCCTCAATGGCAACATGCCATGAAATAAGAATTACATGCATTACATCAAGCTCACACTTGGGATATCATTGATATTCCTCCTAGAAATTATACTATTAGATGAACATGGGTTTACAAAACCAAAAATCGTTCAGATGGATCAGTGGAACAATATAAAGCTCGTTTGGTTGAAAAGGAATATGCTCAAGAGTATTGTAATACCCCTCGCTAGAAAATAGATACTTAACGATATTTGAAGTATTTAGTTCGAAGGAAATCTCGATGAATAAATTTATAATTGGATAACATCGAAAATGTATGTAAAGTGACATTGCGTCAAAGGGTTAAACAAGAAAGTTTCACGTTGCATGGTTCGCACAAGTTGGTAAATGTGTTCATATGAATGACATTACTACTTTGGTGAAGTTTGATGCAAAAATACCAAGGAATGATTGTGACACAATTATGATTAATAATGCAGTAATTTGGGCGGTATGCGACGCTCAGGAAAGATAACTTTGCACGATTTTTATAAGACAATTGGAGAGGGATAAAAATAGGATGACCACATATTTGGAGCCCTAAAAATATAAGGAAGAATACCATATCGTGGAAAAATAAAAATTAATCTAGCACTTTTTGTCGGAGCATGACACTGTGAAAATCTAACTTTGCGCGAATTGTTTAAGACAATTGGGAGGTGAAAAAAATAATGTGACCACATTTTTGGAACCCTAAAAATATAAGAAAAAATATCATTCAAAGAAAAATAAAATAAAAAGATATTTTTTTCGAAGGTCCCAAACTTTGTACGCTTTGTGTAGGATAATTGGAAGGACCAAAAAATAAAATGACCATATATACGAGACTTTAAAAATATATAGAAAAATTCCAAGTAGAGAAAATTAAAAAATTACTTTTTTTGGGGGTGGACCCCCCCCCCCCCCCCAGCAAATTTTATGCCAAAATAAGATGGGTTTTGGGGTCTTAAGTGTGTTGGTTGTGTGTGGTTACTTTCTCACTTTAGGTAGGCAATTGGTTAGAACAATTACACTTATTTGGACATACACCTTGCTGAAGATTTGGGTTAAGCCTTCCATTTTGCCTTGCAAAGGTTATGAGAGAGAGAGAGGTGAGTCTCCTTTGTGTGCATCCAAATGTTCAGAAAACTCCATTGCTTCTCCCTCACTTGGAGTTCTTGCACACTAAAGATAGCCTCTAAAATTCCTAGATCTTAATTATCGCGCAAATATCTCCATCCAAACACCATTAATGTGGGCTAAAACTCCATAAAAGCTTCATTAGGAGGGTGGTGCATCTTGAAAGAGTATTTGAGAGGGGTTTTGGGAGCTAAAATGGGTCTTTCATGGTGTTTGAGGAAGAAGAAGATGATTGGATCATGAAGAGGGTTTACTTGGGTCAAACTTGAAGCATGAAAATGGAGCTAATGTGACTCCCCTTGAGGCCACCTTTGAAGTTGGGGGAGTCACACACCTTCCACAAAACCAACTTCTCTCCAATGAAGACCTTGAGGTGGAAAAACTTACTCTTAAGTAGTTTAAGTTGATGCTGATATTAACATGATTTATTTCATATTTAAGGTCTTAAATGTGTGGTACTGTTCATCCATGCTTAGTTGTTAATATCTCAATATTTTCATACTAAGAATACAGTTTAAAGTGGATTTTATTTGAGCTTAAAGTTGCAAAAAAAAATCAGAATATTATATCACACTTTTAGTGGGTTAAAATATGTCAAACTCATGTTTTTGAGTTGAAAAATGACTTCTCAAAGTAAGTTTGTAATACTTAACTTTTGGGTAAAAGTGTAAATGTGTGAAACAAAGATTTTCATCAAAACTTTCGGGTGTAAATGCAAATAATGAAAGCAAAGAATTCTAAACTTGAAATAAATGGCTAAGTAGGTGTTGAAATGCAAATATTCATAAATAAATTGTGTAAATCAAAGTATGAAAAGTAAGAATATCAAATGCTTGAGTATTGGTAAATCCCTAATAAGATGTTAAAACCCAAGAAGAAAGTGAACATATCAAATATGTGTCAAATGAGACTTTAATATGCATAATGTGTGAAATTATATATTAAAGGTGTTGGAGTGTTAAATGTGAAAGCTTTGTAAAATGAGGTATTGAACAAGTATTAAAAATGACTAAATGAGTTTAAGCGTTGAGTTAAAATCTTAAATTACCATTTTTGGAAAATGACACATGTAAAAGGACCAAATTGCTAGTTTTGGTACATAAAGGGTAAATCGGTAATTTACTTAACGTGTAACATTTTTATGAAATAAAATTATTGATGAATGTTTTTACACTACTGTGGGTGAAAATGTATTAAGTCCTAAAGGGGGAATGATTTTAGGTATAAAATCAACGTATGTGTGAATAAAGGACTCGAAGAAGAAGGAAACAATTTTTCCAATGTTAATGGAAAAGTGGATGGTTAAGTCTGAGCTTTTGGCTTCGACATATAATGTGGATTAATGTGAATATTGGAATAATGTTGAACACATTGAAAAGATAATGGGAGATTCGGATGATACCGGATAAATAATCAAGTAGAGCATGACGTCCCTAGTGGTGAAAGACCCCAAAGTAACTACAACAACATTTTGAAAGTGCGAGCTTTTCTAAATCAAAGCTTTGATACCAATTTGAAAGTGCGAGCGCGCGAGGCCCTCAATTCTAAAATATTATTTCCTTTTTATGTAAATCGATGCGGAAGCGGTGTGATGGTTCAACTTTAAAAACAACAAATTTTAATTCCTTAAACAAATTGAAATTACACCAAGTGAAGTAAAATTAATCAATTAATATATTCACTTAAACCAATTAATTAATCCAAGTCCTAGAATTTGCCTAATTCATATTTATCAATATTAGCAAATTAGGCGAAACCAAATTTTAGCAAATGACTTGAATTAAATAAACTTTACCCAATATTTAATTTAGCACCAAATTAAATGAGTGTGATGATTTAAACCAAATTTTATCTTGAATTATTTTAATCAAGCGTTTTACGTTATTTTGCAAGATAAAATAAATCAATCACACTACGCCGCTATGTACGAGGAAAAACCCAAGACGGGAAACAACCTCGGACGGCCCTAGCCACAAATCCGCTAGATACGGAATTACAAGTACAACATAAAAGACTTACAAAACACGAATCGATCCCTCTCAAGCCCCAACGCTTCTTCTTGTAGACACCTCTTCCTAGTGGATAACCTTGGAACTCCACCGCGGTCTCGAAATCCACCGATAGGACTTTATATGGTCACCATCACCCGTACATGGAGCCTTTCTCCAAGTGGGTAGAATCGCAACAAAATGTCTTCTTCTTTGATGGATGTAGAAGCAAACCAACACTTCTCTTTGAAACGGAAGAGATAAACCGGTGCCAAACTCCAAGCAATTGATATGTATATATGTGAACTTGGAAAAACAATATGGGTATAATACTAGAGTGATAAGTAAATTTCTCTTTGAAAATCTCACTCAAAACTTGATCTTTTTTTCTTTTTAATTTTGCTCTCAAAACACTCTCTAAGAGTTTGTATGATATGAAAAAGATTGATTATCAAAAGTGATTCCCGCACATATTAAAATTTGAAAAAGTTGGTTACAAACTTAGTGGAAAAGTGGGTGCAAAACTGCCAAAAAACTGTTCCCGCCTGGCATCTCGTTCGAACGAAAAATCTCGTTCGAACGAGACTTCTAACGACGTTCCAGATTGGACTCGTTAGAAATCACGTTAGAACGAACAATCTTGTTCGAACGACATTTCGAACGATGGACCAGTATACTTTGGTGGGAACTCGTTGGCAGGTTCGTTCGAACGACATTTTTGACTCTATCGAATGAAAAACCAGAAAGTTTGAATATTCTTGTTTAAGCCCAGAAAACTTTATAAACATTTATTTAAAGTTTTAATTAATTCTTTCTTAAAACAGAACGCAGTTTTTATAAAACCTAACACCCAATAAACTTTGTTCCAATCTCCTATATATATAATATTGCATTCATACCTTGGGAGCATGGAACTATGGTTGATGACGTAGAAACGAGGCACGCAAACCGGTACATTTGATGAAGCTTTATACTCTTTGCCGCTACGTCTTCAACAAACACTTCATAGACTTGAGAATATTACAATTAAATACTATCCTATGAATAAATGTTTTTGTCCAGAATTGAGACAAAACTATATATGGACTCAATTGGAAATTTGTGTCCTTACAAATCTCCCCCTTTGGCTATTCCGGGACAAAAACCAAACAAAAATCCTACAGAACCGTCAAGCTCTACTAGACTCAAAACATAACCCACCCAAACTTGACTCAACCCAAGGATAAAACACTTTGCCATTAAACAATGTCGCTTTAGAAGAAATCCTGCACACTTAAGCAAACTCATCAAATGCATAGGGAATATCAAAATATTAAATGCAATTTTAATTAATTACTCCCCCTAAATTAATTCTCCCCTTTATCAAACACATGACCTACTTAGAAAGACGTCTCCCCCTAAGATAAATCTCCCCCAAACTAAGATACGTTAATAATAGGATTAGATACCATTTCTCCTCCTATCATTTCTCCCCCTTTTTGTTCAGGAATAGGCAAAGGATAAAGAACTAATAAACATAAAAGCATGTTGAAGCTTAAAGTGATAAGACATGAAAGCATATGGGCAACAGAATCAAGGCAAAGGCAAAACAAAATATCATATATATATATGTACTATAAATATATCAAAAATGCACACGCACATATATATAGATATAAACACGCACATGACACAAAAATACAATAATTTTGCACACTCGTATGGCAAAAATGCGTCATATGGAAACGGAAGTGTTGGGGTGTGAACTAGTAACGATTAAATTTAGACCCAATCACTTAAAACATGTTCACGGAGTTCTCAATTGATTGCAAACTTCATCACATTTAAATATAACCTCATGTGACAATACGAAGATTGAACTCAATGAACAAACATACACAATGCATACAAGCCTAGCATGATGATGATTCTACAAACCAAATAGAGTCATGACATTAAAGACAACTAGGATAAACGGACATTGTGCAAACTGTTGATATACCATCCAATCTCCCTCAATATGAATTTATATTAAATTTGAATGAATATATCAATCAAACATAGGCCTTGGCAATTGTTTTCTTTTTAATGCCAAATATGCTGTTTTTAGGCCTTTGAATCACGTATTTCATTTAGATCCAATAAACGGTGGCTTACTTTCGCAAAGGATTTAATTCATCCTTTCGGAGCCCTTCTCCGTGCACATTTAGATATATAATTTTTATCTCACAAAGCTCACGTGCAACGGATTGTGACAAGCACTAGTCCTCCTAGGTCATAGATATGTAGATGACTAGATTGGTAGGATAACACCTCAAAAAGCTCAAATATAACATGTGACATTAAGATTTCAAAAGAGCTCGTGCATGTGTGTGAAAAGAGGCATATAAAAATAGAATCCATTTAAACAATACAAAATCCAACTGCTCCATATAAAGCATGGTAAAGAACATTTTAAGGATTGAAAATCTAAACCAAAAGTTCTAGCCACGTGGGAGCGTAAAAGATGGAATTCAAACACAAGTATATGCCACTTAAAGTGTGTCAAACTAAAATACACACATAAAAAATCTTTTTGAGTTTTTAACGTTTTTCACCAAAAATAAATATATATACTCAAAAGAATAAACAAAAATCATTTGTATTTTTCATTATGCTTAAATGAAATAAATAAAACACAAATGATAAACAAAAATCTTTTTATATTTTTAAATTAATTCAAACACAAAATATAATACAAAAAGATAAACAAGTCAAAATTTCTAGCATGTGATATGAAATAAGGCAATGACTAGAAAATGACTAAACAAGCATACATTTAGCATGTGAATATAGCATGAAGTACAAACGCTAAAGTATGCAAACACTAACACATTCATCCTTTAGATTTAGCAAGGGAGGAAGCATGTGAAAGTAAATGAGAATCATAAACCTTATTTTGCAAGGCAACCAAGTCGGATTTCCTAACCCAAATTAATGAAGAATGATTATCTTGGGGTGTAGGAACCTTAACTACCGTGGTTACTTTACTATGGGATTTTCTAGGAATTCGTTTAAGATCAAAACAAAATTTCCTAAGATGACCTTTTCGACCACAATGTGTACAAGTAAAAACATGTCGAAAAGATTTACCTAAGGAGTGATCTTTAAATGCATTCCTAGTAGATTCTCCTAAAACATTTGTTTGGGCATTATGAGTAAATTCATTACAAGTATTGAAGCCTAAACCACAAGTGTCATTTTTAATTTGGACCGTTCCTAATATTTTATCTAATTTTTTCCGAACGACACTCCAAATCAAATTTGACATTACTAGAGTCTTTTAATTTATTTTGCAATTTTAAAATGTTAAACTCTAATAAAACATTTCGCTCTTCAAAAGCAAGAAGCTCCTTTTTCAAGGATTCCATTAAACCCTTAAGGCTATCTCTTTCGCCTTCTATATATTCAAGCTTCTCTTGAAGAGTCCTCTCACGTGTCCTAAGGTCTTCTATTAAAGCACTTTCATGAAAGACCTTGACACTTTCTCTTAAACTAGCTTCTAACTTCAAATTAGCTCTTTTTAATTTAATAGATTCTTTATAAAGCTCTTGAAAAGCATTTTGAAGTTCACTCACATTAACCTCTTCTTCATTTTCACTCTCTCTTTCTTCTCCACTCTCACTATCATAAAAAACAAGTGAATCATAAACTTTGATCTTGGAAGTGTCATGTGTTAAAGTTTCATCAATCGATGAGTTCTCACTATCACTCACATGACTAGCCATAAAAGCCACAAAATTTTTCTTAGTGGGGGAATCGGGTCCCTCTTCCTTATCACTATCATTAAGGGTCGCATTATAAGCAATGGGTCGTTTACCCTCTTTCCTTAGTTTACTGGGGGCACTCATAAGCCCTATGGCTATAACCTTCACAACCAAAACACTTATTAGACTCGTCCCTATCTAAATTTTCATTACTAGGTTTAGGGATCTTCTCGGCTTTAGGGATCTTCTCGGCTTTAGGGATCTTCTCGCCGTTGTCATGTTTAGACGTATCAAATTTCTTAAAATCATTTTTAAGTTTATCTTTGTTAATTTTAAGAAATTTTCTAAATTTACGAGCAAACAAAGCCATGTCTTCCGAGTCACTATCACTCTCGCTCTCTACTACTTGTTTGACCTCTTTTCGGGCTTTTAAAGCAACGCCTTTTCGATTTTCTTTTCAGTTTTAGAGGGAAACATATCTAGTTCATAGGTTTGTAAATCACCTACAAGCTCTTCTAATTTCTTAGAGGCTAAAGTTGGTAAATAATTTAAAACGGTCACCTTTGGAATAAATCTATCGGGTAGGGACCTTAAAATTTTCTTTACAACACGGTCGTCAGGTATTTTCTCTCCCAAGTTAAAAGATGAATTAACAATATCAGAAAGTCTAGCATAAAATTCATCAAAAGTTTCTTTTTCATTCATTTTGATAGTTTCAAATTGAGTGGTGAGGTTTTGGAGTTTTGAAGCTTTCACGACACTAGTTCCTTCATGAGTTAATTGTAAAATATCCCAAGCTTCTTTAGCGGTTTCACACGTCATAATACGTCGGAATTCATCCGGTGTGACAGTGCTAAACAAGGCATTTAAAACACGAGAATTGAAATTAGCAAGTTTAAACTCATTTTCAGTCCATCTATCGGCGGGTTTGGGAACACGTCATTTTCAACTAAATAAGTTTGTGGGGACCACCCGTTAACAACAGACATCCAAACTCTCTCGTCGATAGATTTTAGTGCCGATCTCATATGCGCTTTCCAATACGCGTAGTTTGAACCATCGAAAATAGGAAATTTTGAAAATGGAAAAAAATCCATTTTAGCCAAAAATTATTTAAAAGATCGTTAACGAAATAATTTATCGCTTTCGCTCTGATACCAATTTGAAAGTGTGAGCTTTTCTAAATCAAAGCTCTGATACCAATTTGAAAGTGCGAGCGCGCGAGGCCCCCAATTCTAAAATATTATTTCCTTTTTATGTAAATCGATGCGGAAGCGGTGTGATGGTTCAACTTTAAAAACAACAAATTTTAATTCCTTAAAAAAATTAAAATTACACCAAGTGAAGTAAAATTAATCAATTAATATATTCACTTAAACCAATTAATTAATCCAAGTCCTAGAATTTGCCTAATTCATATTTATCAATATTAGCAAATTAGGCGAAACCAAATTTTAGCAAATGA
The DNA here is from genome assembly GCA_949130495.1 of Sambucus nigra. Lineage (NCBI taxonomy): Eukaryota > Viridiplantae > Streptophyta > Magnoliopsida > Dipsacales > Adoxaceae > Sambucus > Sambucus nigra. Next base: position 318,646,326 of record OX422222.1, read on the forward strand.
CTTGAATTAAATAAACTTTACCCAATATTTAATTTAACACCAAATTAAATGAGTGTGATGATTTAAACCAAATTTTATCTTGAATTATTCTAAGCATGCGTTCTACGTTATTTTGCAAGATAAAATAAATCAATCACACTACGCCGCGATGTACGAGGAAAAACCCAAGACGGGAAACAACCTCGGACGGCCCTAGACACAAATCCACTAGATACAGAATTACAAGTACAAGCCAAAAGACTTACAACACACGACTCGATCCCTCTCAAGCCCCGACGCTTCTTCTTGTAGACACCTCTTCCTAGCGGATAACCTTGGAACTCCACCGCGGTCTCGGAATCCACTGATAGGACTTTATATGGCCACCGTCACCCGTACATGGAGCCTTTCTCCAAGTGGGTAGAATCGCAACAAAACGTCTTCTTCTTTGATGGATGTAGAAGCAAACCAACACTTCTCTTTGAAACGGAAGAGATAAACCGGTGCCAAACTCCAAGCAATTGATATGTATATATGTGAACTTGGATAAACAATATGGGTGTAAAACTAGAGTGATAAGTAAATTTCTCTTTGAAAATCTCACTCAAAACTTGATCTTTTTCTCTTTTTAATTTTGCTCTCAAAACACTCTCTAAGAATTTGTATGATATGAAAAATATTGATTATCAAAAGTGATTCCCGCACATATTAAAATCTGAAAAAGTTGGTTACAAACTTAGTGGGAAAGTGGGTGCAAAACTTCCAAAAAACTGCCAAAAACTGTTCCCGCCTGGCATCTCATTCGACCGACATTTCGTTCGAACGAAAATCTCGTTCGAACGAGACTTCTAATGACGTTCCAGATTGGACTCGTTAGAAACTCGTTGGAAATCTCGTTAGAACGAACAATCTCGTTCGAACGACATTTCGAACGACGGACCAGTATACTTTAGTGGGAACTCATTGGCAGGTTCGTTCGAACGACAATCTCGTTCGAATGACTCTATCGAACGAAAAACCAGAAAGTTTGAATATTCTTGTTTAAGCCCAGAAAACTTTATAAACATTTATTTAAAGTTTTAATTAATTCTTTCTTAAAACAGAACGCAGTTTTTATAAAACCTAGCACCCAATAAACTTTGTTCCAAGCTCCTATATATATAATATTGCATTCATACCTTGGGAGCATGGAACTATGGTTGATGACGTAGAAACGAGGCACGCAAACCGACACATTTGATGAAGCTTTATACTCTTTGCCGCTACGTCTTCAACAAACACTTCATAGGCTTGAGAATATTACAATTAAATACTATCCTATGAATAAATGTTTTTATCCGGAATTGAGCCAAAACTATATATGGACTCAATTGGAAATTTGTGTCCTTACACATTTGGCGGTAGAGACCGGTGGTGAGAGGCCATGAAGTCCGTGGTTGTTGGCTAATCCCAAAGATGATGATGTAATCAGGAACATGATAATAAATTAGTTATAAGATAGAAATAACCTAACTTGTGTGAATGATTAATGTTACGATTAATGTATGTGGACAAGTAAATTAAGAATAACGATTGATGTCCATAAGAAAAGTAAACTGGTTAAGCAAGGTGACTTAATGGGTAAATAAGCTACCTAATGTGGCATAAACCCATAATAACAAAAGTGTGCATGTTATATAAGGATTTCAATGTTAATGAATATTTTCTAACACGATGTGCGTGTGTGTTGAAAGAAAGTCTTAAGAAATGATTAGGTAACTCTGGCGTGAGTTAATGAACGTTGACTAATAAACGTTTTGAATGTGAATGGAAGGTTTTCCCAACAATTGTAATTTTTTTGTGTGGCTTAATGGGATAAAATGTTGGTTTTAAGTATAATAATACAAAATGATTATTTTGTAAGTGAATAAATGTTATTAAATAACATTTTTGAAATAAATGTTTTAGTACATTGATACATGCATTTTTCAAAAGTTTATTTGTAGATATATATACCTACATTTTCACACGCATGTAGTTATAGTGGGTGAGTATTCCTTTCTGCCCGTTTGTTTCTACGCTGCTTGTATAGTTCCTATTAAGCATTCAGTTCAATCCCTCTTTTTTTCACGACAGGTTGTACGCGGTTCCGTTTATTGAGAGCATTGCACATGTAAGTATTTAGTTTACATTTATGTTAATAGCTCTGTGTACTTGGCCTTAGGCCACACCACTTAGTTTGATGAAAGTAGGAATCACATGCTAACAAGATTAATGTTAAATGAAAATAAAATTGGATTAGAAACATTATTTAGATTGTTCCATTGCACTTTAAAATTAACGTACCAGCTTGATCGGGTTGATCCTTTATTAACCCTTAAATTCGGGTCGGGGCGTTACAAGTATGGCATTGATTATGAAGAAACTTTTGCCCCTGTCTCTTGCTTGAACTTAGTCCACAGTCTTATTACTATTGATGCAACTCGTAAGTGGAATCTATTTCAGATGGATGTGAAGAATGCCTTACTTAATGGTGATCGTCTCGAGGAAGTTTATATAAAACCACCTTCGAGTTATACTCATTCATCGTCTCAAGTTTGCAAACTTCATCAGGCTCTTTATGTTCTTAAGCAAGCGCCTCGAGCCTGGTTTGTCAAGTTTAGCTCCATAATTTATAAATATGGATTTATCGCAAGTTCTTATGACTCTGGGCTATTTATTTAAAAAATAACTTTTGGTACTAATCTTCTTATGCTATATGTGGATGACATGATCATTACCAGGGATGATGTTAAAGATTACAATGATCTCAAAGCTTCTCTAAGTCGCCATTCTGACATGAGGGATGTTGGTCGACTTAGCTTTTTTCTAGGACTTGAATTTATTTCTAATGACAATGGATATTATCTTTCCCAAGCTAAATACTCTTCTGATATTTTAAATCGCCCGAGTCTTACTGATTACAAAATAACTCCCACCCCTTTTGATCCCACTGTCAAACTCACTGCTTTGGATGACACTGTCCTCAGTGATCCTACTCTATATCACCAATTGGCAACATAGTCTATCTCATAGTTACATGCCCAGATGTTGCTTATGTAGTTCATACTATTAGTTGGTTCTTATCAACCCCTAGTTCCACTCATTATGATGTTATTCAGTGTATTCTCCCAACATCAAACACACTATGTTTCATAGTTTTCATTTTTTTGCTCACTCCTCATTAGTTTAACGTGCATATTCAAATGTTGATTGGGCTTGAGATCCTACTAACTTTCTCTCTACTACTGGATACTGTTTCTTTTTTGTTGACTCTCTTATTTTATGGAGAAGCAAGAAACAGTTTGTAACTTCTTGATCGAGTACATAAGTTGAAATCTTCCTCTTGCTAATACTACACAAGAACTTCTTTGGCTTCATGGGTTACTTGAATATATGGAAGTCTCTTCCTCTACTGCAACTGCCTTCTATTGTGATAATCAAATTGCTATTCAGATTGACAACTCTCATGCCCGTTTTGCTGGCCACAACAAAAAACCAACTGGTCATTGCAAAATGCGTATCTCAAACTTGATTTTGCTCAACCAAAAAAAACCCGTAGTTTCCATTCTTCTCCTCACTGATCCATTCCTCTCCATTCTTTTCCTGGCTCAGGCGATTCTCACTGACTTCCAAAACAACCAATTTGCTACATTTCTACTCATACGAACTGAAGCTGTGGTAAGGTATGGTATGCACTCAAATGGAGGTTTGTTTAATTGAAATGGCACTTTGTTTCTTTTTATTTTTAGGAATTACTCCAACTCATTTAAAACTCCAAATTAATTTCATATAATACAAAATTGAAATTGGGTCTTTTGCTGCTGAGTATATGCATAAACTTGTGCTGCTGAATTTATGTATGAACTTTTGCTGATGAATTTGATAGATTTCATATCAGTTTTTTAATGATTATGTATTTTTATTTTAAGGTAATGGAGTCCCAACAAAGTTCATTTGAGTCTAATATATTATGTAGTTGCGGAGACCGTGTAGAGATGCGAACGTCTTTGGGATGAATCCGGGGCGACGTTTTCTTGCATGTCCTAATTATAAAATTAATTCTTATGGGGTTTTTCGATGGGTTAATGCTGAGAAACGAGGGGATACCAAAACATCGGTGGACAAGAAAAATTTAGAAGAAATTGAATATCACGATCTTGTCGTCATGATAATGGAGTTGGGCATGAAAATTGTCCAATTAGAGGAGAAGCTTGACAAAACATTTGCTCGACAAGAGATAAAGATTTCCCCAAAAGTTGACGAGTGGGATAAGAAGTTTAACAAGTTATATTTTTTTTGGAGTTGTATTTTTGTGGTTATTGTAGATGTGGTAATTTTCAGGATGTTGGTTTAGGAGATAGGTTTAGGAGCTATGTAATGTCCCATTTTATATTATGATATGTAATAGACAACAAATTAATGTTTCATTTTGGTATTAATGCAGAAGGTTAATGTTACTCCATTTAACTCTATGCCATTTTTGAAGTAAGTTATAGTATCAATGTTATTTGGTATCAACGTTATACCGGTTAACTGTTATTTCAATGCTAACTGTTATAACATTGACAATAGATATCATGTGTATTTGGAAGCAGGTTTGGATACAGTTTCAATGTTAACTGTTATAACATTGGCTACCTATTATACCAGATTTTGAAGCATCAGTTATTGGAAATTAGCTTGGAGAGTTAAAACATCAATTATTGAAACATCAGTTGGAAACCTCATACTCTTCATATCTGATATTTCAAATCTGATTCTCCTATAATATAACTGATTCTTAATATCACATCTAAAGGAAGCTAATTTCATACTCTCCAAGCTGATTTATTTTGTTACAAGTCCAACAATTTGAATTTTGTTAATCACAATTAGAAACCTCATTAGCATTTTAAACATCATTGATTGGAAATTGAAGAAATCCTAAACCTCATTCTGAATAACACTCCAACAATTTGAATTACATAACAATAGTTCGAATTACAAAATAAAGGATCATCAAATCCTTGATTCATAATAAAGGAAACAAAATAAAGAAACATCGACGGACAATTTCTTCGTTAAATCATCACTTTCTTAGTCAACATCGATGGAGATAATAAAGGATCATCAACTCGTTAAATCATCACTTTCTTCGTCAATATTTTCACCTCCGTCATCTTCGATCCTACAAAATAAAGATAAAATGTAAATTAGTTACGCTTATTAACTTATAAAACCAGTAAGCACAATGGTAGTTAATATTAACGGATAATTTACCTATTATTGATCAACGGACAATTTCTTTTATTACGCGACTGTCCAACAATGCCGCACCCATTGCAGCGACGCACGTTGGACTTTTTCACTATACCCATATATTTTTCTTTCCCTCCTTTAAGCCTTTTGCCACATCCTTTGGCTCTTACTTTTTGTGGTTCTTTGTAAACATTTTCATGATTGCTACTCATGTTCACCGAAATGCCTACACTTGGGTTGACAGAAACTCGAGCATTCGAACCAATATAGACAACTTTGTTAATTCTCTCAAGTATATCATCCATACGTTCATTGTAAATTTGAATTCCTTCGGAACTAGTGAGGGCCTTATCGACAACATCCAACGATCTTTGTACTAACTGACTTCACTGAAGAAAAAATGACTTGTCATCAGTTATATTGATTCCATTTGGATTCACATCCTTTATATTTACTGACTTTGCTGTTTTTATCCATCTCTTAAAAATGTATTGTCACAGTAAGGCATATATTTCATGATACTTTTAAAAATAAGCCAAAATATGTCGACATGGGATCCTAGCGCTTTCAAACATCTTGCAAGTACACGAGGAAAATTGCAAATTAGTGTCATAAATTATTTCTCGTACCTTTTTTGTGTCACCGGTCTTCTTTCGAATTGAATAGACTTGTTTACTTCCTTCCACTTTCACCAGTTCAATCTTGTAACTCAATATCTCCCACATCTCATCTTGGAATTCATAGAACATTTCATTTGTATAAATACCAACCATTTGCACAAAAGCGTCATGAAATAGTCTTAGTTTCGGCTTCTCGGTGAGGTCTTTATAATCGATAAATAACTCTTCATGACGTCGATGCATAAGCCCCCTACCAAATTGGATCATGAAATCCATAAGCGAGTTCTTTTTCGAAACATAATTTTTAAAAAATGCATGGACACTTTCAGATCGTTGGCTACTTGACATTCCAACAAAGAAAATATGATTCACATAAGCAGGAACCCATTAGGAACGGATTTCAAACATAGAATGGATCCACTTATTATCAATTAAACCACTCTGGTCAACAATATCAATCCATTTAGCATTAAACTCTTCACTCATTTTCGAATTCCATATGCAATCAGAAAACTCTTTATAATAGGCACTAAACTTCAATAAATCAATTTTTCAGGAAATTTCATTAAAATGTGCCAACTACAATACCTGTTATAGGTGTTTGGGAGGGAAACTGATATTTCTCTTGTCATAGCTGAATCTTGATCGGTGATAATCATCTTCGGTGCGTCGCTCGACATTGCTTCCAAAAATTGACTAAAAAGGCAAATAAATGAATCTACGGCCTCATCACTCAGAAAAGCACAACCAAATAAAATAGTTTGCCCATGATTATTCACTCCCATCAATGGCGTAAAAATCATACCATACCGTTAGTATTATACGTGGTATCAAATACGACAACATCACCGAAACACTTATAATCTCGTCTTCTAGTTGCATTGGCCCAAAAACAATGCTTAATTCTTTGTTCACTATCCATTGCGATTTGGTAAGTGAAAGACAGATTATTTTCTTCTTTTAGTTTCAAAAACTCGTGCAACATTTCTCCGTCATGCCCTTTCATTTCATTACGTTTATCCCTATCTTGGTTATATAAATCTTTCTGCGTGAACTCGATATTTTCATAGCCACCCACTTGCATGCTAAGAAGGTTGAATTATTGGTGAGGTGGTATATTTATTGATCATTACAAGTTTGTAAGGACACAAGTCTCCGATTGAGTCTTAATGTAGTGTTGGCTCAATTCTGGACAAAAACATTTGAGTCATAGGATAGTGTTCAAGTGTATCCATCCAAGCCTATGACATGTTAGTTGAAGTCGTAGGGGCCAATATTATAAATCTTCATCATATGCCGAGTTTAGTCTGCCTCAACAACATTGTTCCAATGCTCCTAAGGTATGAATGTAATTTATATATGTATATATGATTGGACATAAATATGGTATATTTATTCCCCTAATTTCAGTGCATTTGTGAACCCGAGTGATGTAACCTATATGGATTTGATGCACATTTATGCTACTAATCTTCGTTGGCAATTATTTCGTGTTTCATGCTTCTCTTATTGGTTTTACAGGTTAATTATGCAAGCAGTGCAAAAGAGAAAGCGAGACAATGAAAGAAAAGCTAAGAAGGCAAGTTCAAGGGTATTTTGGTAATTATGCAGCCAGATCTCGAAGGAGGAGTCAACTGGAAAGTTGAAGAGCTCGGAACAACAAGAACACTGGAAGAAATGACACCCAAATCTGAGCTACGGTTGATGAGTTATGACCAGTTGAAGTTGAAGAAAAATCCAAGGAAGAAAGGAAAGAAAGCAAGAAAAATTCTAAGTGTTGAATGAAAGAAAGAGCACCCCAAACCAGCAAGCATTCGCGAACCCAGGGGCAAACCGGTTTGGGGGGTGAACCGGTTCGGGGTACATGCGAACCGGTTCGGGGGGCCTGATGTGCGAATTTTCTCCTTCATTCTGATTGGCTCAAAAGTTTCCTATTAGGTTAAAAACTCTCCAAAAGAGTGGAGGAACGTAGGCAGTAACCTAGGAACAGCCGTTCTGAATATTTTTAGGTAGTTTTTGATAGAGAAAAAGAGAGGAAAACATCTAGGAACATAACTTCAATTAATTGCTGCAAGATCAATACATTTCCGGGTTTGTTTTCAAGTATTATTCCACGCTTTATTTTTATGATATTTGGTATTCTTGCATGGTAATTTCTATGTATGATTTGAATGAATTTCTGCGTTTATAATATTTAGCTACGTATTTTGATCTAGTGTTATCATGAGTTATTTCGCATGCAACACCATTATTTCATGCATCCTTCAGTTTAATATGTCCGACTAGGTTTAAAAGGCCGGGATGCATGAACCCAACCTAATGTGTTAGTGCATGTGTATAAAATTAATCCGATGAATTTAGTGATTGATTATGATCATATTGCGTGGTTACATAATAATTTTGGATCTTTATATCTCGTTTACCTTTGGGTACTCGTGATGATTTAGAGTACAATTTGAGTGTCACTATCGCGATACCGATTTACTTATCCTCAGATTAGGTATGACGCGGACTTGAACCTCGTATACATAATGCTTGGTTGTACTAAATTCTGGGTCGAATCAATCAGATAAATTTATAATCAATATTATCACCGCACTACACTAGGGTTGGGGGATTGTATTCCCGTCTTGTTTCTCTCATCAATTAAAATAAAAAGTTTTTGAAATCATCAGTCATTGTGCATTTCGGTAGATTAATTTAGTTGCGTCTTTGCTCATTTTCATTATCGCAATTAGTTTAATCATTCCCAAAACCAAATCAATTTTCCTTTTTCTTTAGTGTCAAAGTTAGGATCTTTCTGTCTCGTCCCATCGTCACAACTTCGTTGTCCTTCTTCCCTGTGGATTCGATACCCGACTTACCGGGATTATTACTTGAGCGACAGGCTTACACTTGAGCCTAGAGTGAACGCACTTCTGAGACACATTTTCAGTCGCGCCAAGTTTTTGGGGCCGTTGCCGGGGAATTAGGTAGACTTAGGATTAGATTGAGTCAATCCAAAGCTTTGACCAAAAATTTCAAAAATCCAAAAACATAAAAAAAAAAAAAATTAAAAAAAAACAAAAAGATTAACCATCATCTCTCATAAGCTTTAATGCAAAATTCTGAAACCACTCCCACACCCCATAATACTCCAACCAATATTCACGAAAATCCACTTGTTGAGTATAATCCTAATAGTCCCCACACTCCAAACGCCCCACAGTTTTGGATTCCACCTCCCACACCGTCGCACTCAGTCTCCGATAACACTCCCTTTCCCTTCTTAGGACACACTTCGAGCACACCCAGTGAGAACACCGAGTAAGAAAGTGAGGGAGAGATGTCGCAACATAGTAATGCACCCACCGGTGAGGAGGAGCCTCCGTACCGCCTGTTGAGAGAATTCTTATATCCCGAGCTCACTGTCACTCCGGGATGCATTATACTCCCGTATAATGCCGGGCAGTTCCGTTTCAAAAATGGAATGATCCAGATGCTACCGTATTACCACGGTATGGATTCTGAAAGCCATTCCTCCATATTAGGGAATTTGAGGACGTGTGTGATACTCTAAATGATCAAAACTGCACACAAGAAGTAGTTTGCCTCAAATTTTTCCCCTTCTCGCTCAAAGATAAAGCTAAAGCCTGGTTATGGTCTCTACCTCCAAGCTCGATTCCATCTTGGAATGAGCTACAGTCAAAATTTCTCAAAAAATTCTTCCCACTACATCGAACAAAATCTATAAAGGCTCAATTTCAAGCGTTCAGGAAACATGAAAATGAGCCATTCCATCGATGTTATGAACGTTTCAACGAGTTAGTTGCTTCATGCCCCCATCATGGATTTGATCCATCGCAAATCATCTCCTTTATCTATAATGGGTTGAATCTTAACTCCAAACAACTTATTGAAACTATGGGAAGCGGTCCGTTTGTCGATCTAGATGCCCACGATGCTGATCTTCACATGAGGTATGTCGCCGAGACTACCCAATCCTTGGATACCTCCGACCCGAACGCTCAAAATCAAAATCGACAAGCGACCACTACTCCATCAGCATCCGGTCTATTCCATGTAGATAAGAATTCTATGACGGATAGCCGATTGGAGACTCTTGAGATAGGATTTCAAGACCTATGCGAGATATATGGAAAAGGACCAGCTGGACCCATTCCGAACCCTGTCATGAAGGTGTGTGCAATTTGTGAGGTGGGACATTCAACTGAGGAATTTCCGATGATACCCGCCTACAAAGTAATGTTGCAGGAGCAAGTTAGTGGTATAGGAGGCTTTAAGAGTAATTTCGGTCCCCGGCACGGGAATTCATACAACCCTTCGTGGAAAAATCATCCCGATTTTAACTGCGGGCAACAACATGCCGCAATGAACCCTCCTTCGCATGTTGCCCCTCCTCCACCACAATAATTTCAACAAGCTCCACACATGCGAGGACATGTGCAAGCACCACCACCTCACAGAAATTATATCCCGCCACAGCGGAGAACTCTTGAGGATACCATGAATCAATTCATCGCAAGCCAGACCTCAACCAATGCCAAATATGATCGTCTGATTGGCGACATAAATGCGAATGTGTCAAAAATACAATCCTCGTTGAGTGTTCAAGAGAAAGGTAGATTTCCTGCCCAAGGCCAACGACCTCCCCAAGGTCAAAGTAGTGTTAGCTCCATCTCCACTGAACATCAGGAGCAATGTCAAGCCGTGACCACTTTTCGTAGTGGGAGAGTCGTTGATTTATCACCTCCTTCACATGACATCACAAAAGACAAGGAGATTTTGCCCGACACGAAAGAGGCCAAAGATGTCCCCTTGAACGAGAGTGATAAAGAAGACGCTAGTGAGCCAGAGGTGGTAGTGAAATCAGCCTCCGCAGCACCATTTCCTCGAAGATTGATTCCCGCTCAAAAAGGGAATCCACGTGATGAAGTGCTAGAAGTACTTAAGCAAGTAAAGCTAAATTTACCCTTTCTTAATGCCATCAAGCAAATTCCAGCTTATGGAAAAGTTATCAAAGATTTGCTGACAGTAAAAAGGAAGATGAAGATAAAAAAGAATGTCTTTCTAGCCCAGAACGTGAGCTCCATTCTACTAAACGATCTCCCGCCTAAATTCAAAGATCCCGGTGCACCCACTATATCCTGCATCATTGGAGATAATAGAATTGAGAAAGCCTTACTTGACTTGGGGGCGAGTGTAAACATACTCCCTTACTCCATTTATAGGCAACTTGATTTGGGCAACCTCAAGCCCACAAAGGTCACTCTCCAATTAGCGGATCGATCAGTGAAGATCCCACTAGGCATAGTCGAGGACGTGATCGTCCAAGTTGACACTTTCTACTTCCCTGTAGATTTTGTCATTTGGGACACGAAGCCCTCCTTCAACTCGAGAAATCATGTTCCCATCATCCTTGGGCGCCCTTTCTTGGCTACGGCTAATGCAATCATCAATACAAGGAATGGGCGAATGTAACTCACTTTTGGGAACATGACCTTGGAAACTAATATCTTCCACATAGCCTAAAATGCAGGGGAGGAAGATGATCTTCACGCGGTGAGCCTCATAGACGAGGTAGTAGAAGAGTACTTTGAGGAAAATTTCTGTGGCGACGCTTTAGAGTCCTGTTTAGCGACGAGATATGAGTGTGAGGGGACGTATACCGACTTCGAGAGGGAGGTTGGAAAGTTGAGAGAATTACTCGATGAGAGTGCGTCGGACGAGGACGTGAGAGAGATTAATTGGGTTTTTAGATTCGATGAATTACCTCCGAGGGATACACACATGGCTCCCTCCAGTGAAAAATTTCCAACCCTCGAATTAAAGAAACTCCCCTCCCATATTAAATATGCATATCTAGGAGAGGATGCGACATTTCCTGTTGTTATCTCCTCTAGCCTAGATGAAGGGCAGGAGGGCAAATTATTAAAATTTTTGAGAAAGCACCAAGGTGCCTTTGGCTGGTGCATTGCTGATTTGAAGGGGATAAGTCCTTTGATTTTCACTCACAAGATCCATCTCGAAGTGGATGTCAAGCCCTCTAGAGAAATACAAAGAAGACTGAACCCCAACATGAAAGAAGTTGTGAGAACCGAGATCATCAAATTATTGGATGCCGGGATTATCTACCCAATCTCGGATAGCAAATGGGTGAGCCCTATTCAAGTCGTCCCGAAGAAGTCAGGTATAACTGTGATTGAGAATTCTAAGGGAGAGCTTGTTCCCCAACGCACCACTACCGGATGACGCGTTTGCATTGACTACCGGAAACTCAGTGCGGGAACTAGGAAGGCCATTTCCCCTTGCCATTCATTGATAAAATTCTTGAGAGAGTTGCGGGCCACCCTTATTATTGCTTCCTTGATGGTTACTCCGGATATAACCAAATTGAGGTAGATGTACTTGATCAAGAGAAGACGACCTTCACTTGCCCTTTTGGTATGTTTGCCTACAAACGTATGCCATTTGGCTTGTGTAATGCACCCGCGAATTTTTAAAGGTGCATGTTGAGCTTATTTAGCGACATGGTCGAGAGAGGACTCGAAGTGTTCATGGACGATTTCAGCGTTTTTGGCACCTCTTTCGATCATTGTTTAGACAAGCTGGAAAAAGTACTCACCCGATGCGTGGAAAAGAACTTAGTGCTGAATTGGGAAAAGTTCCATTTCATGGTCACCGAGGGAATAGTTCTTGTCCACATTATTTCATCCAACGGAATAGAGGTTGATAGGGCTAAGATAGATGTCATAGCTGATCTTCCCCCACCGAAATCGCTGAAAGACGTGCGCTCCTTCTTGAGCCACGTGGGGTTTTATCGAAGGTTCATTAAGGACTTTAGTGCCATCGCTAGTCCCTTAAGCATCCTACTCATGAAGGATAACCCGTTTGAGTGGACAGAGGCATGCCAAAGATCCTTTGACAAGTTGAAGAACATGCTCGTGTCCGCTCCCATCATGCAAGTTCCGGACTGGTCCTTACCATTCGAACTTATGTGTGACGCAAGCGATTATGCGATCGGGGCTGTTTTGGGCCAACGTAAAGATAAGCAAGCTCATGTAATCTACTACGCTAGTCGGACTCTTACCGGACCTCAAATCAACTACTCTACCATGGAGAAGGAGTTACTAGCAGTAGTCTTTGCCCTCGATAAGTTCTGGTCCTATCTCATTGGTTCTTCTATTACTGTTTTCACCGACCACACGGCTTTGAAGTATCTACTTACGTAGAAAGATGCCAAGCCGCGCCTCATAAGGTGGATCCTACTCCTACAAGAGTTCAATCTCTCCATCAAAGATAAGAAAGGAGTAGAAAACATCGTTGCCAACCATTTATCTCGGCTTTCGTGCGACGTGCCTAGTGATCCCGTACCCATAGACAAACATTTTTCAGATGAGCAGCTTTTCGCTACCTCTTCATATCCCTGGTTTGCAGACATAGTGAACTATCTTGTCATGGGAGCCGTCCCTCCCGACTGGACACCACAAGATAAGAAGATATTTCTTAATTGGTCGCGCATGTTCTTTACGATGATCCCTTCCTCTTTAAATATTGCGCCGACTAAATCATCCGACGATGTGTACCGGATGAAGAGATCCCGAAAGTCATCCAGTTTTGTCATTTGAAAGCGTGTGGGGGCCACTTCTCGATGAAAAAGACGACCGATAAGATTCTGCAATGCGGTCTCTATCGGCCCACAATCTTCCAGGATGCGAATGACGCTTGCAAGTCATGCAATAGGTGTCAACGGATGAGAGCCATCACTCGACGAGACATGATGCCTCTTACCCCTATACTCATCATTGAGATATTCGACTGTTGGGGTATTGACTTCATGGGTCCTTTCCCTCCATCCTTTGGTTTTATATACATAATTATCGCGGTAGACTACGTTTCTAAATGGGTGGAAGCTATAGCTACCAAGAGCAATGACAACAAAGTGGTGATAAAGTTCCTACAGGAACACATACTTTCCCGCTTCGGTGCACCGAAAGCTATAATTAGCAATAATGGCACGCACTTTTGCAATAGGCCATTCGAGAAGCTCATGAGAAATTACGGTGTCATCCACAAGGTTTGAACGACATATCACCCACAAACGAATGGGCAGGCTGAGCTATTAAATCGGGAGATCAAGAAAATTCTTAAAAAGACCGTCAATCCTACCCGAAAAGATTGGTCCCTTAGATTGACCGATGCACTATGGGCCTATCGTACCGCATTTAAGAACCAACTTGGCATGTCCCCTTTCCATTTTGTGTATGGAAAACCTTGCTATCTTCCCGTGGAGCTCAAACACAAAGCGTATTGGGCGATTAAGCAATTGAACTATGCCTTGGACAAGGCCGGTGAAGCTCGCAAGCTTCAATTGAATGAGTTAGAAGAACTACGCAGTGATGCGTATGAGAATGCCAAAGTTTCAAAAGAGAGGATGAAACTCGCTCACGATAGAATCATTTGACGAAAAGAGTTTCTCCCCGGGCAAAAAGTTCTTCTCTACAACTCTCGGCTTCACCTCTTTCCGGGCAAGTTGCGGTCATGATGGTCTGGCCCGTTTGTCGTGAAGAACGTCTTCCTCCATGGAGCTGTTGAACTAGACGATTTAAAAGGGGAAAACACGTTCAAAGTAAATGGACAACACCTAAAGCCATATCTAGAGGCGTGTGCAGAAGAGGTCGACACAATTTGGTTGTCGGGACCCCGTTTACGGGGTCAATTGAGCTGAGAAAGTGAGGTTGTAGCACCCCCGACGCGTATGGGCTGAGTTTGTGTGTATAGTCGTTGTGTGTGAATAGGTTAGTTAGGAGTCAGGATCATGTGTCACGAGAGAGATCGGTTAGCACGCACTTCGAGGGACCTAGCACGCAATCCGAGGTTGAGTTCGAAGAATTTTTAAGGAGCCCGAGGGTCTAGAATATTTTTAGGGGCCTTACGCACAAGTTAGAGGATGAGAGAACGCCTTGAATTGGAGAGAAGAGAGAATCCTAGCATCCGGTCCAGCCTACTCTCTCGAACCCCATCCAGAACCGGTTCAGGGGGCGAACCGGTTCGTGATACCTCCGAACCGGTTCGGGGTACCTGGCAGATTCCTCCCCCCTTAATTCCAAATTCATCCCCTTCCCTCCATTCTCCCCCCCCATTCTTTCCCCTTCGTTTTTCCTCCCTCCAAATTATTCCCTCCTTCCAATTTTCATCCTAATTCACTCCCTCGATTATTTCCTTCCCACCCATTCACATTTCCCACCAAAAACCCACCCCTCTAAACCTATAAATTACCACGCTCCCCTCCTCCATTTCTCACACCAAAAATTTCCCTCACTCTCTTCTCCACTATATCCTTTCCCCTCTCCCTCTCTCTTTCCTTCAACATGCCGGGTCCTCGCCGCACCAATCTCCGCCCCAAGAAATATGATGATACCACCGTCCTTGATGATGAGGGTAAGGTTTTTTTTTGAAGCGTCCAAGAACGTCATTGGGCCGAGCAATACTTCTCGACTATGCCCCCCATCCACATAGAACGCTTCGTTAATTAGGACCAACTCCCGGGCGATGTCACCGCCCTATTTGATCGCCGCGGGTGGTGCTCTTTCCTCGCCCCAACGAGCACTCACGTGTTTGACACCGCCATTCGCCAGTTTTATGCGACATTGGTTCGCAAATCCTCTACACTTCATGAGGCATACCTTGACGGTATCACCATTCCATTTTCGGCAGCCATCATAGCACGCAAAATGAGTGCTAAAGGGGTGATCCTCACCGTGCCTTTCCAATATCCTAACAATGGTACTCCTCACACCAAAGACGAATGCATTGCTCGTATGGCACCCGGGGAGGAATGGGTCTGCGAATATTTTCCCATTGGTGGTTTGGCCACTACGGTGCGCTTCACGCACCTCATTGCTTATGGCGCTATCCTTCAAACCACCAATGACTCGGTGGTCCGGCTACGTCATGCCAATTTTCTCTACTATTTTTGGACCCCGAGAGTACCATCAATCGTGCCCATCTTTTCTACGCGGATATCTTCAATGCCGCTTACGACGAATGGGGCAAAACTGCACTCCCTTACGCCCGTTTCATTACGGAGCTCTTAATGGAAGCCGAAATCGATGACCCGGGGCAGCAAATTTGACTTCCCCACCCCATTGGTGGCACATCCACCACTCGGAGCGAACGCCAAATGCGAGTAGCTCATCCCGACCGTCCCATTCTCGCCGAGGATGCGGACGATGAGGATCATGATGCCCCGATGATGGACGTCGGTGAGGGCGAGTTTGAGGAAGATGAGGAGGATTCGTATTTCGAGCCTTCGGGGGCCAACTTTGAGCACCGCCTTTCGGCCGTTGAGTCCCGCCTCGACGGGTTCATCAACCAATATAATCAAGATCAAGCGGCTTATCGAAGGGACAACCGGATGATGTACCAACTCCAAGTCCACCTTCACCAACTCAACTTCGGCGGACCTTCACCCCCTTCTTTTATGACCCGTATGATCCCAATGCGACTGGGCCCTCACATCCACCTCCACCATGAACCCATGACTGTTTTTATATTTTGGTGTGGATGTTAGGTGTTGTAGTGATTTAACTTTGCTCACAGTTGCTATCCAATCTCTTATGTAACACATGTTACCCCATTGTTATTATACAATCTTGCATTTTTTCATATTTGTTTGTTTTATTTTTTCGCACTTATTATTCGCTTTGAGTTAGATTTTCGTCCTTTTTGATTGAGGACAATGCAAAAGTCTAAGTTAGGGGGGGTCACAAGTGCATATTTCTAAAACTTCACAAATTTCAAAATGCCCAAAAATTTCCAAAAAAATCATAAAATTTTTAAAAATCCAAAAATATTTTTGTTCAAAATAAATAAAAATTGGAATTCAAAATTTTCAAAAATATCATTAAAAGTCGAATTGGAGTCTCAAATTGTAAACATCCAACATACACAAAGCCGAAATTGACCAAAGATAGAAATTGAGCGAAAATTGACGACTTAACGAACGAATGTGGAGATTAACAAACCCGGTGAGATTCGAGCCTATCACGTTTTGCGAGCTTTTAAATCAATCCGAGTTAATTGTTAACTCAAAGTTATTTTTAGCGCTTAATAAGTTGTCAAGGATCTCAATCCTTTCATATTGATCGGTTTTAAAAAATGTGTGCAATATTGGTTTGAAAAACGTGCCAAATTAGCTTCTAAACTTAAATTAATCTCGAAACGCATAGGGTAACGCAATTGACATTTTGGACAATGAAGTAGGCCCTCGTTTGTCACCCAAAATTTTGGCCAAAAAAAAGTAGCGAAAAATCACCCTTTGCAACCCAAATTGAGCCGAATAATTTTCCCTTTCGTTTGACAACCCGAAAAACCCAAAATAGCCGAAATTGTGAAAAATGAGAAAATTCAGATTTTAAGTCAAAAAAGTGCATATAAAGGGGCAAGAAACAAAATAGTATGCTCAACAAAAACAACAAGAAAAGAAATGAAAAAAATAGAAAAAAAAAGAAAAAGAAGAAAAAATGAGCAATAGCCCAGAAAAAGCACAATTGGACATCATTAATGACTTTTCCAATTCCAACCTTCCATGCCTCCTTCATTTTACCCAATGCAACCTTCAACCCGAAAAAGTCCTAACCGAGTCCGAATTGCGAGAATTGATTACCGCGTGGAGAGTTAAGACACCAAAAGATAACATAAGAGGTTAAGTGCGCAAAATAGAGGCAATGTTCCCGTTTTTTTAAAATCGTAATCCGTTGATGAGATCCTTTCACCATAAAGTTTTCGTCTTTCTAATTGCATGCGTGAATTTGCTTCCATTACATTTACTCTTTATATCACGCATGACCGAGAGAATAGCCATAATCCGAGAGATTCGTTTGTGAGAGCGTTCCGTGAGAAATTGATATCGAAACGAATTTTCGAATAAGTAACGTAATGATCAATCGGTGGAAATTGGCGGTTATATTTCCGGCTTTGCACACACGCACTAAGGTTTGAGACTCGTAAATATGATTTGATGATGACTATTTTCTAGAAAGTTTGAATTACACAATTTTTGCATATTTTGAAATTTCTTTGAGTCAAATTTTGTGGGTATATTCTCTGCAAACCCTCACGAGACACAACTCGTCCTACTAGGGTGACCTTGGGGTTTAAAGGCTTGTTGCATGCGCTAAATGCAATCGCTTGCCCGCGAAAAAGGTATTCTATCCAAATAAAATGTGATTTTCAAGAGTTAAGCCTTGTTAGGATTCTTTTACATTGCTCGGGACGCGCAAAGTTCTAAGTTAGGGGGGTTTGATTGGACATAAATATGGTATATTTATTCCCCTAATTTCAGTGCATTTGTGAACCCGAGTGATGTAACCTATATGGATTTGACGCACATTTATGCTACTAATCTTCGTTGGCAAGTATTTCGTGTTTCGTGCTTCTCTTATTGGTTTTACAGGTTAATTATGCAAGCAGCGCAAAAGAGAAAGCGAGACAATGAAAGAAAAGCTAAGAAGGCAAGTTCAAGGTCATTTTGGTAATTATGCATCCAGATCCCGAAGGAGGAGTCAACTGGAAAGTTGAAGAGCTAGGAACAACGAGAACACTGGAAGAAACGACACCCAAATCTGAGCTACGGTTGATGAGTTATGACCAGTTGAAGTTGAAGAAAAATCCAAGGAAGAAAGGAAAAAAAGCAAGAAAAATTCTAAGTGTTGAATGAAAGAAAGAGCACCCCAAACCAGCAAGCATTCGCGAACCCAGGGGTGAACCGGTTTGGGGGGCGAACCGGTTCGGGGTACATGCGAACCGGTTCGGGGGGCCTGATGCGCGAATTTTCTCCTTCATTCTGATTGGCTCAAAAGTTTCCTATTAGGTTAAAAACTCTCCAAAAGAGTGGAGGAACGTAGGCAGTAACCTAGGAACAGCCGTTATGAATATTTTTAGGTAGTTTTTGATAGAGAAAAAGAGAGGAAAACATCTAGGAACATAACTTCACTTAATTGCTGCAAGATCAATACATTTCCGGGTTTGTTTTCAAGTATTATTCCACGCTTTATTTTTATGATATTTGGTATTCTTGCATGGTAATTTCTATGTATGATTTGAATGAATTTCTGCGTTTATAATATTTAGCTACGTATTTTGATCTAGTGTTATCATGAGTTCTTTCGCATGCAACACCATTATTTCATGCATCCTTCAGTTTAATATGTCCGACTAGGTTTAAAAGGCCGGGATGCATGAACCCAACCTAATGTGTTAGTGCATGTGTATAAAATTAATCCGATGAATTTAGTGATTGATTATGATCGTATTGCGTGGTTACATAATAATTTTGGATCTTTATATCTCGTTTAACTTTGGGTACTCGTGATGATTTAGAGTACAATTTGAGTGTCACTATCGCAATACCGATTTACTTATCCTCAGATTAGGTATGACGCGGACTTGAACCTCGTATACATAATGCTTGGTAGTACTAAATTCTGGGTCGAATCAATCAGATAAATTTATGATCAATATTATCACCGCACTACACTAGGGTTGGGGGATTGTATTCCCGTCCTGTTTCTCTCATCAATTAAAATAAAAAGTTTTTGAAATCATCACTCATTGTCCATTTCGGTAGATCAATTTAGTTGCGTCTTTTCTCATTTTCATTATCACAATTAGTTTAATCATTCCCAAAACCAAATCAATTTTCCTTTTTCTTTAGTGTCAAAGTTAGGATCTTTCTGTCTCGTCCCATCGTCACAACTTCGTTGTCCTTCTTCCCTGTGGATTCGATACCCGACTTACCGGGATTATTACTTGAGCGACAGGCTTACACTTGAGCCTAGAGTGAACGCACTTCTGAGACACATTTTCAGTCGCGTCAATATATATATATATATATGAGCTTGGAAATTTATTGGGTGTACTTTATAAAGTTTTTATAAAATATGTTTAACGACTTTGTTTTACTCATAAAATATTTTTTAGAACTTTTTATAAAAAAAGTTTTGGGCTTAAAAAGAATTTAATTTTTTCTGACACGTCGTTCGAACTATTTGGCATCTCATTCGAACGAGATTGCCATGTCGTTGGAATGAGAATTCTAACAAAAATTTCTTTTTTTTCTCGGGAACATCGTTTGTAAGTTCGTCCGAGCGAGAATGTCGTTCGAACGAAAAAGTCATTCGAACGACTTTGGCGGGAACAATTTTTTGGCCTTTTTTTGCAGTTTTCTCCATGTTCCCACTACCTATTTCCCACTACTTTTTGACAGAATTATCAAGTGAGGAAACCAACCATTTCCAAGTAACTTTTTCGTATTTCTCCATCTCCTAGAGTGAGTTTTAGAGAGTTTCAATTCCTAATGAAAAAGTTCAGGTTTGAATGTTTGTATTTTAAGAAAAATCCTTAAACACTTCTATTTACACCCAAGTATTTAGTTTATCCAAGTTCCTTAATATATATACTTTGCTTGGAGTTTTGGCCCCAATTTTATCTCTACCATTGGAAGAGTGTTTGGGTTTACTTATACATACCACAAAGAAGAAGTTCATTGTTTTTGGCTGCGGCATTCTCATACGGTGAAAGGCACCGTGTGTGGTTGATGGGTTCCTAAAGTCCTATCGGTGGAATTCGAGACCGCGGTGGACATGCGTGGTTATTATCTAGGTAGAGGTCTGTACAAGAATAAGCGTCGGGGCTTGGACGGAGTCAAGTCGAGTGTTTGTAAGTCTTTTTGTCTTGTACTTATAAAACAGTACTTAGTGAATTTGAGGCTAGGGTTGTCCGATGTTTTTTCCCGTTGTGGGTTTTTTCTCATACATCGCGGCTTAGTGGTTGTTTACTTATTTTATCTTTTGCAAATCACATTAGATGCATGCTTAGGTAAAAAGATAAAATTGATATATTTAATTTGGTGCAAATTCAATTTGGGTATATATTAATTTAATTCAAGTCATTAATTTTGTTGGATAAAATTTGGTTTGTCCTAAATTGCAAAATTGAATATTTATTGTTAGGTAAATTTCTACGACTTGGATTGAATTATGTTGTTTAAGTTAAAATTAATTTGTTGTTTAATTTAATGTCACTTCTTGTTTTGTTTAATTTTAATTTGAAAGAAATTAAAATTTAGTTTATGTAATTGTTTAGTTGAACCATCTCTATTCCGCATCTAAGAAGAAATTACCTTTTATAAAATCAAAATTGGGGGTCATCATTTCCATCATGTGGTATCACAGTGGGATCGCTAATTTATTGCGTTTAAGATTCTTTTAAATATTTTTGACAAAAATGGAATTTTTCCCATTTTCAAAATTTCCTATTTTCGATGGTTCTAATTACACATATTGGAAAGCATGTATGTGTTCGGACCTTAGGTCTCTAGATGAGAGGGTTTGGTTGTCAGTCGTTAATGGGCGGTCCCCACCTACATATTTAGTTAAAAATGAACGTGTTCCCAAACCTACTGATAAATGGAGTGATAATGAATTTAAACTTGCAAATTTTAATCCCGTGATTTGAATGCCTTGTTTAGCGCGGTCACATTGGATGAATTCCGATGCATTATGACGTGTGAAACCGCTAAAGAAGCTTAGGATATTTTACGACTCACTCATGAAGCAACAAGTGTCGTAAAATCTTCTAAACTCCAAAACCTCACCACTCAATTTAGAACCATCAAAATGAATAAAAAAGAAACTTTTGATGAATTTTATGCTTGACTTTCCGATATAGTTAATTCATCTTTTAATTTGGGAGAGAAAATACCCGACAACCGAGTAATAAAGAAAATTTTAAGGTCCCTGCCCGATAGATTTATTCCTAAGGTGACCGTGTTAAATTCTTTATCCACTTTAGCCTCTACGAAATTAGAAGAGCTCGTAGGTGATTTACAAACCTATGAACTGGACATGTTTCCCTCTAAAATTGAAAAGAAAATAGATAAGGGCGTTGATTTGAAAGCCCGAAAGGAGGAAAAATAAGTAGTAGAGAGTGAAAGTGAGAGTGACTCGGAAGATATGGCTATGTTTGCTAGGAAATTATGAAAATTTCTTAAATTTAACAAAGATAAATTTAAAAATGATTTTAAGAAATTTGAAAATTCTAAGAAAGACAAAGCCGAAAAGATCCCTAAAACTTTTAATCAAAATTTAAATAGGGATGAGTCAAATAGGTGTTACCGTTGTGAGGGTTATGACCATAAGGCGAAAGAGTGCCCCACTAAACTAAGGAGAGAGGGTAAGCAACCAATTTCTTATAATGCAACCCCTAGTGATAGTGATAAGGAAGAGAGACCTGATTCCCCCACTAAGCCCAACTTTATGGCTTTTATGACTTGTCATGTGAGTGATAGTGAGCACTCTCCTATAGATGAAATTTTAACACATGACACTTCAAAGGTCAAAGTTTATGATTCCTTTGTTTTTGATGATAGTGAGAGTGGAGAAGAAAGAGAGAGTGAAAGTGAAAATGAGGTTGATGTGCATGAACTTCAAATTGCGTTTCAAGAATTATTTGAAGAATCTATTAAATTAAAAAGAACAAATTTGAAGTTTGAAGTTAGTTTAAAAGAGCGTGTTAAGGTCATTGATGAGAGTGCGTTAGGGGAAGACCTTAGGACACGTGAGAGAGATCTTCGTGAAAAGATTGAATATGTAGAAGGTGAGAGAGATAACCTTAAAAGTTTAATGGAATCCTTGAAAAGGGAGCTTCTCGCGTTTGAAGAGCACAATATTTTATTAGAGTCTCACATTTTAGATTTAGAAAATAAACTAAAAGACTATAGTAAAGTCAAATTTAATTTGGAGTGTCGTTCAGAGAAATTAGATAAAATATTAGGAACGGTTCGAATAAAAAATGACACTTATGGTTAGGCTTCGATACTTGTAATGAATCAACTCATAAAGCTAGAACCAATGTTTTAGGAGAATCCTCTAGGAAATGTTATAGATCATTACTTAGGTAATTCTTTTCGCCGAGTCTTTAGGTGCTCACATTGTGGTCGAAAAGGTCATCTTAAGAAATTTTATTTTGATCTTAAATGAGGTCTTAGAAAATCCCAATGTAAGGCAACCGAGGTAGCCAAGATTCCTACACCCCGAAATCTTCATTCGTCATTAGTTTGGGTTAGGAGATCCGACTTGGTAGCTTTACAAGATAGGGATTTTGATTCTCATTTACTTTCACATGCTTCATCCCTTGCTAAATCTAAAGGTTGAATGTGTTAGTTGTTTGCATACTCTAGCTGTTTGCGCCTCATATTATATATCATTGCTAGGTGTATGCATGTTTAATCATTGTTCTAGTCTATAATTCATGCTTTATCACATGCTAGAATTATGATTGTTGTTTATCTTTTGTATTATAGTTCTTCATTTTTTTTTGCATTAAATGAGAAATACAACAAGATTTTTGTTTATCATTTGTGTTTCATTTTTTTTAAATTTAGGGTTAATGAAAAATACAAATGATTTTTGTTTGTCTTTTGGACTTAATATTTTTGTTTGTTTGAATTAAAAATTTCAAAATTTCAAAAGCTCAAAAGGATTTTTTTTTTTGTGTATTTTGGTTTAACACACTCTATGTGGCATATACTTGTGTTTGAATTCATTCTTTTTCGCTCCCATGTGTCTAGAACTTTTGGTTTAGAATATCAATCCTTAAAATGTTCATTACCATGCTTACATGGAGTAGTTGGATATTGTGTTTTTATAATGGATTCTATTTTTATATGCCTCAATTCATACATGCACGAGCTCACTTGAAATTTTAACTTCATATGTATATTTGAGCTTTGTGAGGTGTTCTCCTATCAATCTAGTCATTTACATATTATATGATCTAGGAGGACTAGTGCATGTTAAAATTCATTGCACGTGAGATTTGTGTGAGATATAAAAATGATGTATATAAATGTGCACGGGGAAGGGCTCCGAAAGGAATAATCATCCTTTGCGAGTAAGCCACCGTTTGCTTGGTCCTAAAAGAAATACGTGGTCCAAAGGCCTAAAAGAATAATGGCATTAAAAGAAAATATTTGCCAAGGCCTATTTTGTTTAGTTAATTTATTCATTCAAAAGATTAAAATAATATGCTTAAATTGAGGGAGTTTGGATGGTATATCAACGGTTTGCACAATGTCCGTTTATCCTAATTGAACTTTCAATGTCATGACTCTATTGGTTTGTAGAATCATTAAAATTCTAGGTTTGTATGCAATGTGTATGTTTGTTCATTGAGTTCAATCTATATTGTCACATGAGGTTATATTCAAATGTGATAAAATTTGCAATCAAATGAGAACTCCATGAACATATTTAAGGGATTGGGTCTAAATTTAATTGTTACTAGTTCACACCCCTACGCTTCCGTTTCCATATGACACATTTTTGCCATACGAGTGTGAAAAGCTTATTGTATTTTGTGTCATGTGTGGTGTCTATACCTATATATATATATATATATATATATATATATATATATATATATATATGCGTGTGCATTAGTGATATTCATTATGTCTACATATATATGGTATCCTTTTTCTTTGCCTCGCTTTCTAGTCCATCTATGCTTCTAATTCATAATTGGTATCTATCGTGTTGCATATTGTTGTTGACATCACATGCTTAGTATCTTATATATCACATTGATATCATTTGTATTTGCATCTTCGTTGGTATCCGTTATTATTTGTATAGATTAGTTATAATTGTGTCGCCCATATGCTTTCATGTTCTTCTCACTCTAAGCTTCATCGTGTTTAAAATTAATTTTATCCTTTGTCTATTCCTGAACAAAAAGGGGGAGAATGATAGGGGGATAAATGGTACTAATCCTATTATAATCATATCTTAATTTGAGAGATTTAACTTAGGGGGAGTCGCGACCTTCTTAGGTAGATCACAATTGATAAAGGGGAGAATTAATTTAGGGGGAGTATTTATTTATTTTACATGCATTTAATATTCTTGATATTCCCTATGCATTTGATAGCTTGCTTAAGTGTACATGAATTCTTCTAAATGGAAACTTTCATCGTCGGCAAAGATATTGATCATTGGGTTTTAAGTCAAGCTATGTAATATTTATTTTGGGTGGGGTATTTTTTAAGTCTAGTAGAGCTTGACGACCCTTTAAGATTTTTGTTTGGTTTTTGTCCCGAAATAGACAAAGGGGGAGATTTGTAAGGACACAAGTCTCTGATTGAGTCTTAATGTAGTGTTGGCTCAATTCCGGACAAAAACATTTGAGTTATAGGATAGTGTTCAAGTGTATCCATCTAAGCCTATGACGCGTTAGTTGAAGTCATAGCGGCCAAGATTATAAAGCTTCATCATATGCCGAGTTTAGTGTGCCTCATTTCTACGTCAACAACATTGTTCCAATGCTCCTAAGGTATGAATGTAATATATATATATATATATATATATATATATATATATATGAGCTTGGAAATTTATTGGGTGTACTTTATAAAGTTTTTATAAAATAGATTTAACGACTTTGTTTTACTCATAAAATATTTTTTAGAACTTTTTATAAAAAAAATTTTAGGCTTAAAAAGAATTTAATTTTTTCTGACATGTCGTTCGAACTATTTGGCATCTCGTTCGAACGAGATTGCCATGTCGTTCGAACGAATTGGCATCTCGTTCGAACGAATTGGCATCTCGTTCGAACGAGATTGCCAGGTCATTCGAACGAGAATTCTAATGAGATTTCTTTTTCGTCTCGGGAACATCGTTAGTAAGTTCGTCCGAGCGAGAATGTCATTCGAACGAAAAAGTCATTCGAACGACTTTGGCGGGAACAGTTTTTTGGCCTTTTTTTTGCAGTTTTCTCCATGTTCCCACTACCTATTTCCCACTACTTTTTGACAGAATTATCAAGTGCGGGAACTAACCTTTTTCAAGTAACTTTTTCGTATTTCTCCATCTCCTAGAGTGAGTTTTAGAGAGTTTCAATTCCAAATGAAAAAGTTCAAGTTTGAATGTTTGTCTTTTAAGAAAAATCCTTAAACACTTTTGTTTACACCCAAGTATTTAGTTTATCCAAGTTCCTTAATATATATACTTTGTTTGGAGTTTTGGCCCCAATTTTATCTCTACCATTGGAAGAGTGTTTGGGTTTACTTATACATACCACAAATAAGAAGTTCATTGTTTTTGGCTGCGGCATTCTCATACGGTGAAAGGCACTGTGTGTGGTTGATGGGTTCCTAAAGTCCGATCGATGGATTCCGAGACCGCGGTGGACCTGCGTGGGTATTATCTAGGCAGAGGTGTGTACAAGAAGAAGCGTCGGGGCTTGGACGGAGTCAAGTTGAGTGTTGGTAAGTCTTTTTGTCTTGTACTTATAAAACCGTACTTAGTGAATTTGAGGCTAGGGCTGTCCAATGTTTTTTCCCATTGTGGATTTTTTCTCGTACATCGCGGCGTAGTGGTTGTTTACTTATTTTATCTTTTGCAAATCACATTAGATGCATGCTTAGGTAAAAAGATAAAATTGATATATTTAATTTGGTGCAAATTCAATTTGGGTATACGTTAATTTAATTCAAGTCATTAATTTTGTTGGATAAAATTTGGTTTGGCCTAAATTGCAAAATTGAATATTTATTGTTAGGAAAATTTCTAGGACTTGGATTGAATTATGTTGTTTAAGTGAAACTTAATTTGTTGTTTAATTTAATGTCACTTCTTATTTTGTTTAATTTTAATTTGAAATAAATTAAAATTTGGTTTATGTTATTGTTTAGTTGAACCATCTCTATTCCGCATCTAAGAGGAAATTACCTTTTGTAAAATCAAAATTGGGGGTCATCATTTCCAACAAAGTTGTTGAGTTAAGCACTTTTGGGCAATCGATACGCTCCGATGAGATCTCAAAAAATGTGTTTTCCTTGGTATCGACAATGGATGGCTATGACCCTCCACAAATGATATAACCATGTATGCGTCACTTGAATGCATCGCAACCACAATTTTTGCCTTACACTCCTCTCTAATGGAACCCCAACGTCTAGAAGTCCCCGAGACCTCTACAACATTTCCATTTCCTTGTTTGAAACAAACATAGTCATTCCTTATAACCAAGTTATTATTTATATCCTTCTTTTCAGACCAATTACGAACACTAAACCCGGATGCCTTCCCATATACGTTGTAAAAACTCTTCACTTCATCAAGTGTTTGGAAGTCTTAGCCTATTTGTGTCTTAAATTCATCCCGTACGTGTGGGTTGAAATCTTTATCATTATCATTCGAACTCAATGTAACACATTGTTCCCCTCCATCACCCTGAATATCTAAATTGACATTTTTCTCAATCTCAAACTCGAAAGCCATATTTTCTCCGACCCACATTTCTTTGTTAATGCTCAAACTATCCATTTTCTGTAAAATAATGAAAAAAAAATAATAGGTTAATTTTATGAATTCATACCTACAAAATAATTCTTTGTTAACTCAATCATTATATGTAAATTAATTACGTTTATACCCTATCATAGGTTGCACAATATAATAAATGGGTTCAAATAATTAGGTCTTGCAATAAATAATTCATAAAAATAAATAGAAACAAAGTGGCATTTCAGTTAAGCAAAAAAAGCCATTTGAGCGCATACCTTACCACTGCTTCGATTTGGAGAATCAGTGAGAATCGTCTGAGCCAAAGCATGGATCAACGAGGAGAAGAATGGAGACTAGGGTTTGAGATACGCGTTTTGGAATGACCCAGTTGGGTTTTTGTTGTGGCCAGCAAAACGGGCATGAGTGTTGTCGTTTTGGGGCCTTCATTTTTGTCCGCACAATGGTGCGCGTCAGAGCCAATATCTCTCTCTCTCTCTCTCTTTCTCTCTCTCTCTGTGTGTGTGTGTATATATATATATATATATATATATATATATATATATATATATATAGGGAGAGGTTCACAAGTGGACCAAAAGAATGGACTTTTTAATGGACCTTAACAAAAAACACATAATAACACATTAATTTTAATTCTTATAGTGTAATTGGTCCGCGCCAGCGGCACCAAATACGCGTGTCGATCGATCCCCCACCCCCCATACGCCCCCCACCCACCCCACCCCATTCCCACCCTCCCACCCCCACCCCCATGGCAGCCCTGCTGTCATAAGGGTTGCCACAAGGGCTGCTATGGTGATGGTGTTGGTTAGGGGGGTGGGGGGCAGTGGGGGCGGTGGGGGGTGGGGGGTTAGTGGGGTGAAGGTGTGGTCTCGGATGCGGCCGGCGCGGATCAATTACACTATAAGAATTAAAATTAATGTGTTATTATGTGTTTTTTGTTAAGGTCCATTAAAAAGTCCATTCTTTTGGTCCACTTGTGAACCTCTCCCTATATATATATATATATATATATATATATATATATATATATATAGTAGTGCTCTTGTGCGGAGTATCCCGCATTTTAACAGTGCAGACTGGACAAGCGTCACTTGGCGGTGACCCAGAAAAAAAAGAGAATGTGCGTATAATTTAGCCGATAATTTTTAGGCTCACCGTCAGGTGACACATATACAGTCCGCACAGTTAAAATGCGGGACAGTCAGCACAAAAACATTATATATATATATATATATATATATAGTCCTGCTCTTGTGCGGAGTAGTCCGCTTTTTAAGAATGCGGACCAGACATGTGTCACTTGGCGGTGAGCCCAGAAAAGAGAGAGAGTGTGCCTATAATTTCTCGGCGCACCGTTAGGTGACACATGTCCGATCCGCATTCTTAAAATGCAGACTAGTCCACACAGGAGCATTATTATATATATATATATATATGTGTGTGCGTGTGTGTGTGTGATTCCCCCGCCTTAATTCCCTCTCCTTAATTCCCTATCTTTGTTTTCCTCCTTATATCCTCTCAACTTTTTATAAATAGGACTTTCTTGTAACACCTGTATGCATCAATTTAATACAATCATCTTTCTCTCTTGTATACCTCATCGTTCAAGAAATTCCACCTCCAATTTCAATTCTTAGGTTTGTGATAGGTTTCCACTATTGTGTTTTGTGTTGTACGAGTTTAATGTGTTATCTTAAATGATTTAAAGATAAACCTATTCACGGAATTATATTTCGGGAATGTTAGGTAATTTTTGTAGTTTGGTTAACCATTAGCTATGTATGAAAATTAAGAGATGGGTGGCATACAGGGAAATAAGATAAAAACATTTGATACTTTGTCAGTCCTCGATAAGATGAAGGGCTGTTGATGTGTAATTCTTAATGAGAAACTCCAGAGCTACTCTCTAGAGGGGCTCATTTTTGGGACTCTCTCTCCTTTTGTCTCACTAAAGAATCAAAAAAAAAACTTAGGTTTTTAAATAAAATTTTGTTAAAAAAAATTATATTACATTTATAAAAAAAAATTGTACTGAATTTATAAAAAAAAATACTAAAAATCTGTATTTTCAATAAAGGTCATTTTTGAAAAAAAAATGTATTTTTAAACTGTTTCGTTTTTAAAAAATGTGTATTTTTAATAAAAAATTATTTAGTTTTTTAAAAAGTGTTTTTAAATTTTTATAACTATTCTAAAAAACAAAAAAAAACATTTAACTAATTTTTTTAAAATTACTTTTATTCAATCGTGATAATGTGGGTCCGCGCCAGCGGCACTATCCACTATCCAATCGTGATAATGTGGATCCGCGCCAGCGGCACTATCCAATCGTGATAATGTGGCGCGAACCCACATTATCACGATTGGATAGTGCCGCTGACGCGGACCCACATCATTAAAAAATTAGGACTTGCAAAGTAAGTTTTTAAAAACTGGCGCGGACTCACATCATCGTGATTGCTTAGTTTCGTTGGCGCGGATCCACGTAATTTAAAAACTTTAAAAAAAACTATTTTTAATTGTAGTATGAAAAATTATTTTATAAATGATGGCGCGGAGCCACATTATCGCGATTGGTTAGTGACGTTGGCGTGGACCTGTTCCATTTAAACTATTTTTAAAAAAAAAGACTTTTATTGAAAATACAAATTTTCAATAAAAGTAAAAAAAAATAGTGATTTTTTTTTTGTTTTTTAGAACAATTATAAAAATTTAAAAACACTTTTTAAAAAACTAAATAATTTTTTATTGAAAATACACATTTTTTTAAAACGAAACAGTTTAAAAATACATTTTTTTTTCAAAAATGACCTTTATTGAAAATACAGATTTTTAGTATTTTTTTTATAAATTCAGTACAATTTTTTTTATAAATATAATATAATTTTTTTTAACAAAATCTTATGTAAAAACCTATGTTTTTTTTATTGATTCTTTAGTGGGACAAAATGAGAGAGAGTCCCAGAAATGAGTCCCTCTAGAGAGTCGCTCTAGAGTTTCTCATTCTTAATTGATAATTTGAGTAGTTATTGATGATGCTTGGAATCTAGCATCACCCGGTAAGTGATGATCAGCTCAAACAGTAGTAACCATGGCAGCCATTGAGATGTAAGTGTATAAGTGTGTAGAAGGAGGTGAGTATAAGAGGAATAAGACAATGATGTATAGTGGTTCAGCCAATTTGGCCTACATCCACTGTGAGTGTGTGATCCACTAAGTATGGGCACTAATGGCTTTGGATACAATGCACATAAGCTCACTTTCTCTCTCTGCTTTGTGTACAAGCAGAGTTTTTGTTAGGGTTACAATTAACGATCTATCGATCCCCTTGTAGGGTTGTAGGTGACAAGTATATATAGGTCTTGGGGGGTGTAGTATACTCCCCAAGTGTGCATGGTGCATGTGAATGATGATTTAGCCAATCTCCTACTGACACCTGTAGATGCCAAATGATGACATAATATTCCCTCACGTGAGGGGGTAATTCGGTTGTAACGGTCTTCCATGTGTCCTGTGAGCCTCACGCGTACTGTTCCACGCGTCTCCCAAACCACGCGCTGTGATGATGTCACGCTCGGCCTGTAACACGAGGCCGAGGGCAAAGTTCCTTCTGATAGTGAGTCAGGCCCAATTTAGGCCTCGTACTGTCGGCCCCTCGGAGGGTGGGCCCCCTGGAGGGTCGTCTGGAGCCTGATGAAGGGTCGCCCCCTTGAAGGGTCGTCTGGACCCTGATGAAGGGTCGACCCTCGAAGGGTCATCTGGAGCCTGATGAAGGGTCGCCCCCTTGAAGGGTCGTCTGGACCCTGATGAAGGGTCGACCCTCGAAGGGTCATCTGGAGCCTGATGAAGGGTCGGCCCCTGAGGGGTCGTCGGAGCCTGATGATGAGGTCACCCTGACCCCATCCAGGTGCAGGGTGTCCTCGGCCTGGCCGTGTGTATATATGGGTATATCAATCACCCCCAGCCCTTAGCCATAGATGTTGTTGAGATGGCTGAGGGATAGTGTTGTAATTGAGATAGGTGTATAATCAGTTAGGTGAGTGACACCTGTTAAGATGATATGGCACCTAGGCAGGTAGTCATTATCGTTCTAGTTTCCAAGGCGTGGCAGCTGCACACTTTGCCTAGGGCTTTGTGCCCTAATGATGCCCTCCTCGTGGGCTGTGCTCTGCATTGGTGAGTGGGCCTACTCATTGGCAAGGTACTTAAAGAATTTTTTGAAGTTTATCTTTCTTCTTCTTCTTCTTCTTCTTCTTCTTCTTCTTCTTCTTCTTCTTCTTCTTCTTCTTCTTCTTCTTCTTCTTCGCGCCTGAACTCTCTCTCTCTCTAGCTTCCAGCCTTCTTACCATTTCTGTAGTTTTCAAACCTTCAAGCTTAGCAGCTTTGCCATTTCTCCTCAGGTAACACCTCAACCCTAGTTCCTTATCTTTATTTCTGTTTGTTTTCCTGTTTTAAGCTCATAGGGTTAGATTCTTCTTAGGCTGTTCCATAGCTTTTCCGGTGTGACCTCCGGTAAGCTGTTCTTGAATTGTTCTTGATAGAAAACCCTTTAATTCCTTGGTTTTGATCGAAAAGTCCACCCTGGTCAATTGTGATATTTGTTTGTAGTTAGGTTACCCAAATTCTTCCAAGTGTAAGGTCTCCCCCTTAATGCTTAGGAGGCTTTACAGCTTAGCTGAGGAATTCCCTTCCATGAGAGAGAAGTTATTTGTTGAGATCAGATGGGCAGAGGAAGAGGAGGAGAGGAGACGAGGGGCCGACCCTAATTGGGTATAACCCATCTTCCCCATTCCTCTTGCAATAATAAAACCCTCTAAGTCTTGCAAGTCGTCCTGTCGTCCAACCGAGAGTTATTCGAGTGAGATGGATGAGAGGGCGTCGTCACCAACAGGAGCTGGACCTTCTGGGAGAGCAGAGACGTCTAATTTGAGCCCATGCCGACAGGCCGAGGGTATGGTTGCTTTCGAGCCTGTCCCTGTGACAACCCTATCCCCATACGCTTTCCAGATGGCTTTTCCCCAAGGGCCTCTGACAGGTGATGAGGCCAAGGCCGAGGGTGAGGGGCCTGAGGATGATGAGGACTCAGATGACCCAGTTGACACATCTCACACCTCGTCTTATATTTCCTCGGTCAGGGATCGTGACCTTCTTCTGTGGAGGCATGCATATGGTGTTCCTCCCACCATATCTATGAGGGTTCCCTCTGAGGATGAGAGGGTCTTTGAGGGTGAAGAGGGAGAGATAGCGGTATACGAACAAATGTTCAAGGTAGGTGTCAGACTCCCTTTACATCCTGCTGTCGTAGATATTTTATCATCCCTCAGCATAGCCCCCTCTCAGCTCCCTCCTAATTCCTGGAGGACGATCCTCGGCTTCATTTCCCTATGGAAAAATGACTTTACTGATGAGCCTTCCTCCGATGTGTTCTTGGCTTGCTATAACATCACTTCCTCGTCCAAACAACCTGGGTACTACCATCTGGGTGCGAGGAAGTCTGATAAAAAACTTCTCCACGTGGCATAAACCTCCAACCACGATTGGAAGAAGAGATTCTTCTTTGTCTCTGGAGAGTGGGAGTTCTCTGCCGAGGCACAACCTATAGCCATTGGTCCGAGGGTTCCCAGAAGATGGTCCAACCCTTCAATGAAGGCCAAGTCAGACCCCGGACTTAGTCTGGAAGAGAAAGACATAGTTGAATATCTGAGAGGACGAGGGAGAGGGGGTGAGCTTCCAAAATTTGAAGATCTGATGACCTCTCGGTTCCTCAAGGAATCTGATCTGAGGGTCGGCCCCCTGAAAGAACTATGTGAGTCATATTATTTTTTATCCATTCTTTATTACCTATTCATTACTTTTTCGAAGTGTTTATCTGTCTCTGCATTTTTCTAACGTGTCGTCCTCCTTTCAGATCGTCCTGCTGGTGTTCCTGACCACCTTTGGGAAATGAATGCCCCCAATTTGTTATCAGGCTTGGCCAAGAAGAAAGGCAAGGACCCTCAGCAAGCTCCGAGGAAGACGCAGACCACGGGGCCGACACTTTCCGAGCCGACCATCGACAGACAAAAGAGGAAGGAGCCTGAGGTTCCCGTCAACCCTCGGCTAGGTTCACAGACGAGGGCAAGGGTGGAGGCGTCTGAGGGTACCGCCTCGTCTTCTAGCATGGGGGCCTTTTGGTCACAAAATTTGGCGCTTCTGAAGGCCGAGCCATCCTCCCTTATTGCGAACCTGAGAGCGGCCAAGGAGTCCACGTTTTTTGCCCCCCCGGCTGCTAACTATGAATTTTTATCCAAGATGCCTCCAGCAAAAGTGTATGACTATGGTCTGCACGCCCTAGCTCAGGTATTTGTTCTCACCTCATTCCCTTAGTTGTATTCTTCCACCTCTTGATATCTATTTTCTCGGCCTCTTGATATCCATTTATTATTTCTATGCAGTTTGTATGCGCCTTTACCTCGGCCACCAAATGGATGGCGGAGAATCAAGAAAAGTTTCATGAGGCCGAGAGGGCCATTCAGCGCGAGGCTGATTTACAGTCAAAGCTCGAAACTGCTAGGGCTGAGTTGGAAAGCGCCAGGACTAAGCATGCGAGGATCCTGGATGAGCTGATGAGGCAGCATGACGCAGACATGGCAGCCAAGGAATTTCTTCTTAAGGAGAAGGATGAAGCCATGACCCATCAGGGGGCCCAATTTAAGATTGAACTATCTGAGGTTGTGAAGAAGGCAGAGGTAGACACTGTGGAGGCCTACAAACTCTCAAATGAGTTTCAAGGCTTCGGTCTTGAATACTTGGAGAGAGGGATCAGGACGACCTGTCGGTGGGTCATCCTCAAGTTCGGCGATGTCGTCTCTTCAGTTTGTCCTTCTCTGGAGGCAGTTCAACTGGATGACCCCTTGATTGCTGAGGCTTTAACCCAGGTGGAGTCCCAGGTTAATGCCGAGGTGTCGGAACGTCTGAGGATCAACCAGTCGTGGTCGTTGAGGAGACCTGTCTTATCGACGTTGAGGCCCAGTCCTCTGACATTGCTCAATAGGGTGGCTGACTGTAGCCCATACCCTCTTCGTGTAATTAATATTTTGTATTCTTTTATCAAACGAACATCTTCATTTTGTAATGTAATATAATGCCTCTCTTCGTCTTTTGCATTTGCCTCTCGTGTGATTTGTATTGTGAATATGTTAATATCATTAACCCCTCCCTCGTCTTTCTTGAGGGCAAAGGTGGGGTCGTCCCCATCCTTGACCCTCGTCATAGCCGAGGGTTCTAATTACGAAATTAATGGTTTTCAATCAAGTCTTCCCTCGTCTTTCTTGAAGGCAATGGGGGGGGGGGGGTCGTCCCCTCCATTGACCCTCATTATAGCCGAGGGTTGTAATTACCAAATTAATGGTTTTAAAGTCTTCTCTCGTCTTTCTTGAGGACAGTGGTGGGGTCGTCCCCTCCATTGACCCTCATTATAGCCGAGGGCTGTAATTACCAAATTAATGGTTTTAACCAAAGTCTTCCCTCGTCTTTGTTGAGGATAATGGTGGGGTCGTCC
The DNA here is from genome assembly GCA_949130495.1 of Sambucus nigra. Classification (NCBI taxonomy): domain Eukaryota; kingdom Viridiplantae; phylum Streptophyta; class Magnoliopsida; order Dipsacales; family Adoxaceae; genus Sambucus; species Sambucus nigra. The sequence goes on from OX422222.1 coordinate 318,681,101, forward strand.
CCTCCATTGAGCCTCATTATAGCCGAGGGCTGTAATTACCAATTTAATGGTTTTAAACAAAGTCTTCCCTCGTCTTTCTTGAGGACAATGGTGGGGTCGTCCCCACCATTGACCCTCATTATAGGCTGAGGGTTGTAATTACCAAATTAATGGTTTTAAACAAAGTCTTCCCTCATTTTTTCTTGAGGACAATAGTGGGGTCGTCCCCACCATTGACCCTCATTATAGGCCGAGGGTTGTAATTACCAAATTAATGGTTTTAAATAAAGTTTTCCCTTGTCTTTCTTGAGGACAATGGTGGGGTCGTCCCCACCATTGACCCTCATTATAGGCCGAGGGTTGTAATTACCAAATCAATGGTTTTAACCAAAGTCTTCCCTCGTCTTTGTTGAGGACAATGGTGGGGTTGTCCCCTCCATTGACCCTCATTATAGCTGAGGGCTGTAATTACTAAATTAATGGTTTTAACCAAAGTCTTCCCTCGTCTTTGTTGAGGACAATGGTGGGGTCGTCCCTTCCATTGAGCCTCATTATAGCCGAGGGCTATAATTACCAATTTAATGGTTTTAGACAAAGTCTTCCCTCGTCTTTCTTAAGGACAATGGTGGGGTCGTCCCCTCCATTGAGCCTCATTATAGTCGAGGGATGTAATTACCAATTTAATGGTTTTAAACAAGGTCTTCCCTCGTCTTTCTTGAGGAAAATGGTGGGGTTGTCCCCACCATTGACCCTCATTATAGGCCAAGGGTTGTAATTACCAAATTAATGGATTTAAACAAAGTCTTCCCTCGTCTTTCTTGAGGACAATGGTGGGGTCATCCCCACCATTGACCCTCATTATAGGCCGAGGGTTGTAATTACCAAATTAATGGTTTTAACCAAAGTCTTCCCTCGTCTTTGTTGAGGACAATGGTGGGGTCGTCCCCTCCATTAAGCCTCATTACAGTCGAGGGCTATAATTACCAAATTAATGGTTTTAACCAAAGTCTTCCCTGGTCTTTGTTGAGGACAATGGTGGGGTCGTCCCCTCCATTGAGTCTCATTATAGCCGAGGACTGTAATTACCAATTTAATGGTTTTAAACAAAGTCTTCCATCCTCTTTCTTGAGGACAATGGTGGGGTCGTCCCCACCGTTGACCCTCATTATAGGACGAGGGTTGTAATTACCAAATTAATGGTTTTAACCAAAGTCTTCCCTCGTCTTTGTTGAGGACAATGGTGGGGTCGTCCCCTCCATTGAGCCTCATTATAGCCGAGGGCTGTAATTACCAATTTAATGGTTTTAAACAAAGTCTTCCCTCGTCTTTGTTGAGGACAATGGTGGGGTCGTCCCCTCCATTGAGCCTCATTATAGCCGAGGGTCGTTCTCCGAAGATATTTCCATGCGTACTAGAACTGATAAACACAAAAAGAGAGAGAACACTGATATTTCTCATTAATTTTCCAAGTGTTTTATCGGAGCAACACCTATTACAACTGTCGTTCGATAGGACTTTACAAAACTACTGATAGTATTTCTTCAAATGATCTGCATTCCAGGGGTTGAAAAAGGGCCCCCCTCTAGGTTTTCTAGTCTATAAGTCCCAGGGACGACTTCATCGATGACCCTATATGGGCCATGCCAATTAGGATGGAGCTTGTTGGGATTCTGCCAAGTCTTTCTGAGGACCAAGTCCCCCACCGCAATTGGTCCCTGTTTCACCCTCTAATTGTAAAACCTTGCAGTCCTCTGCTGGTAGGCGGCTTTCCTTATCTCGGCATCTTCCCTCCTTTCCTCAATCAGGTCTAAGTCGAGTCTCCTCTCTTCTGTATTTCTCTGGGGTTCATACATTTGGACCCTATGAGTAGGAAACCCAATCTCAGTGGGGATGACGGCCTCCGAGCCATAAGCTAGCATGAATGGGGTCTCTCCGGTGGAGGTCTTTGCTGTCGTCCTGTAGGCCCACATCACATCATATAACTCCTCGACCCATCTTCCTTTTGCCTCCTCGAGCCTCTTCCTGATTCTATCTAGGATTATCCTATTTGTAACTTCTGTTTGCCCATTGGCCTGAGGTCGGCCCGGGGTAGAGAAGAATTATTTGATACTCACCCTTTCACAGTACTTCTGTAGAGAGGTATTCTTGAACTGAGTCCCATTATCCAAGATGAGGGTGTTGGGGAGACCATATCTGCATATAACGTTTTTCTAGATGAACTGGAAGGTCTTCTTCTCTGTAATCGTGACCATCAGTTCGGCCTCCACCCATTTTGAGAAATAGTCAATCGCTATGATGAGGAACCGATAGTTATTGGCTGCCCTTGGCAAGGGTCCTACTAGGTCGATCCCCCACACTACAAATGGCCATGGGGATGTAATGGAAGTAAGAGGCTGATGGGGTTGGTGAGGGATGGTGGCAAATCTTTGGCATTTGTCACACTTTTTTACATATGCCGCGACATCTTTCCCCAAGGTCGGCCACCAGTACCCTTGGGTGATCACCCTCTTTGCTAAGGACCTGCCCCCAATATGGCTTGAACATGATCCTTCGTGCACGTCTTGCAAAATGGTTGGGAATTCAGATGGGTGCACACACCTAAGTAAGGGGAGTAAAAATCCCTTTTTGTACAAGGTGTCCCCAATGACAGTGAACTTTGCAGCCCTGTATCTCAACTTCTTCCTTTCTTGCCTTGCTTCTGGCATCTCCCCCTCTTTCATGTATCTGATCAGAGGGTCCATCCATGAAGCTTCCTTAGAAATATTTAGACAAGTGCCAAGTGTTCCCTCAGTCTCTTCAATAGTTGGTCGAAGGAAAATTTCAACTGGGACTGTCCTCCTGATGTCTGTCCTAGTCGCCGAGGCCAACCTAGCAAGGGCATCAGCACGGTCATTGTCGAGCCTAGGTATCCTCTTTAATTTCACTTCTCTGAAGCTCTTCAGCAATAATCTCACCTTCTCGAGGTACTTAGCCATCCGCTCATCCTTAGCCTCGTAGGCTCCTAGTATCTGTTTCACTACTAGCCTTGAATCACTATAGACCACAATCTGGCCGACACTAAGGGACTTTGCCAAGGAGAGTCCTGCTATCAGGTCCTCATATTCGGATTCATTGTTGGAGGCTTTGAAGTTGAACCTCAGGGCGTACTCAATGTCTGTGCCATTGGGTGCTGATACTATCAGTCCATCCCCACTTCCACTATCGCAGGAGGACCCGTCTACGAAGAGGCTCCACACAGTCTGCTCTTCTGTGAAACTTCCCTCAATGAGGGTCCCCTATCTAAAGAGATATCTTCCCTCTTCGTTTTCAGCCACTTTCCTTCTAGCGGTGCTTGTCTCATCCTTACCTGTAGGTGTGTCGCTGAGCCCACCTTGTCGGGTATCTGTCTTCCCGAGGCTCTCACCCTCGGCTTCATCATCTTCCCAAGTGAACTCGGCCACGAACTTTGCCAATGCTTTCCCCTTAATGGCCGTCCTAGGCTGATACACAATGTCAAACTCCCCCAGTTCTATAGCCCAGGCCATTAGCCTCCCTAATTTCTCAGGCTTGTGCAAAACCTGCCTAAGGGGAGAGTCAGTGAGGATGACCATTGTATGGGACTGGAAGTATGGCTTCATTTTTCTCGATGCATGGATCAAGTCATAGGACAACTTCTCCATTCTTGGATATATTTGCTCTGCCCCCTGGAGTGCCTTTCTGTTAAAATACACAAGATTCTGTACTCCGTCTTCGTCTCTCACAATGGTTTCACTGATGGCTGACTCTGAGACGGCGAGGTACACACAAAGTCGTTCACCCTGCATGGGCCGTGACAACAGTAAGGGAGACCCCAGGTATGATTTTAACTCCTTGAAGGACTCATCACACTCTTCACTCCATTCGAAGGCTTTTCTGAGAATTTTGAAGAATGGTAGACACCTGTCTGTGGCCCTAGACACGAACCTGTTCAAGGCAGCAACTCTCCCTGTGAGTCTCTGAACGTCTTTAATGGACTTGGGGGTCTTTATCTTAACAAGGGCCTTTATCTTTTCAGGATTGGCCTCGATGCCTCTTTGGTTGACAATGAACCCCAAAAACTTCCCTGCTCCGACCCCGAAGACACACTTGGCCGGGTTAAGTTGCATCTGGTATTTTTCCATCGTATTAAAGGTCCTCTCCAGGTCTGCCACATGATCCTCTGCCTTCAAACTCTTAGTCAGCATGTCATCTACATAGACCTCCATAGACTTCCCAATTTGGTCTTCGAACATTTTATTTACGAGGCGCTAGTACGTTGCCCCCGCATTTTTTAGGCCAAAGGGCATGACCCTATAACAGTATGTCCCCTTATCAGTAATAAAGGCTGTCTTCTCCGAGTCCTCAGGGTTCATAAAGAATTGGTTGTACCCTGAATAGGCATCCATAAAGCTCATGAGCTCATGGCCTGCGGTAGCGTCTACCATCTGGTTAATGCGGGGGAGAGGGAAGCTATCTTTGGGATAGTGCTTATTGAGGTCGGTGAAGTCCACACACATTCTCCACTTCGCGTTGGCCTTTGGGACAATGACTACATTGGACAACCATTCAGGGTAGATGACCTCTCTGATAAACTCAACGTCTTCTAATTTCTTGACCTCATCCCTAATGACCTCATACTTTTCTCTAGAGTAAATTATCCTCTTCAGCTTTACTAGCTTTGCACCCTCTGCTACGTTGAGCTTGTGGCTCATAACTTTGGGGTCGATCCCCGGCATATCTGTGTGACTCCATGCAAAGATGCTCTGTCTTCTCTTCAACAGTTTAATGAGGTCTTCCTTAATATTTGGCTTCAGAGACTTGCCGACTTGGACATTTTTTCCGGGTCATCCTCATCGAGGTTGATGGATTCTACCTCTTCCGTGGCCTCTCCTTTCTTTAGCTTCATCCCATCTCCGGGGTCTAGGGTATCAATATTGTAAGTGGTTGTAGCCCTCTTGTGTGCCTCTCTTTCTTCAGCGGAGTTGTAGTAACATTCTCGCGCTGTCGTCTGGTCTCCCTGAACTTCCCCCACCCCATAAGGGGTAGGAAAGTTAATCATTTGATGGACCATAGACGGCATAGATTCAAACCACTTGAGGGCCACACGCCCCAGTATGATGTTGTAGGCCGAAAACACATGTTCATCCATCACAAAGAAACTGACCTTCTTGGTAAGCCATCTTGGCCACTTGTCTCCCATCCTGACATCGGCCTCATACACTCGAAGGGGATGAACCTTTTCCCCACTGAACCCAATCAATGGATGATGGTATGGGATGAGTCTAGCACGGCTGAGAGCTAAGGCTTTGAAGCACAGACAAAACATCACGTTTGCAGATGAGCCCCCATCTACCAGGATCTCGGCACCTCGCACCCGTGCACCCTGGTAGTGATGACGAGAGGGTCATCATGTGGGGCTAAGAGGCCTTTGAAGTCCATTCTTTAAAATCCCACTATCATAGTGTCCATGTCGACCTTCTTCCTCTATTCTGACTTCGCCTCCAGAGAGGTTGAGTGTACCATCTTCGTCACTGCCTTGGCTCAGCCACATGGGCCTTCCTGTCAGCGACCTCTGACCCTCCTCCTGCTAGATCCCCGGAGATCATTCCCACTCTGAGCGAGATCATATTAAGCCTCTTGATAGGACCTTGGTCGTCTCTCGGCGGGAGGTCAGGGTCGTCCTCATCATCAGAAGGGTCATCCCCTCTTTTCTTTCTGGGGTCATTCCCTCGGCCCCTCTTGAAGGCACCTTTGTTGACATACTTTCTGAGCTTCCCTTCTTTCAGCATCTTCTCAATCTCATCTTTCAGAGCAAAGCATTTGTCTGTTATGTGGCCGTGGTCTTGGTGAAATTCGCACCAGAGGTTCTTGTTCCTCTTGTTGGGGGCTTCCCTCAACTGTGACACCCTGACTAATTAAATACCGGGTAGCTACTCCTTTATTAAATTAATACAAAATGCCAAGTTGGTTCAGTTAATAGCATCACTGCCGAAAACATTTTAATGATTACTAACCACCTAGTATTTAAAAAGTAAGTTGTCAAATTTTAAATTAAGTCTGATTAACATACAGTAAAAGAATAATGAAAGAATAACAACCATTCACTATAACGAAGAAATAGAATAATCAACAAAATAATAAGTCTGGAGGAAAACTCCTCACAACAATCCCACAACTGAAATAAGTAAAACAATATGTCTTGAATTAATTACATGCCAAAAGTCTAAAAATCTGAAATAGGAAATGTTTCTAATAGAAATGGGCGACATGCCCTATAACTGATGAAACTGAATATTGAGTCAAGATAGATGAAGCGTCTACTAGCAAAGTCCTGTAACTTCCACAAATAGCTACAACTCGTCACCTGAATGAGGATCCTAAGCATGGTGTCCTTGTGGCTGGGCACCTAAAATGGTTTTTACAAAAAATAGATTTGAAAGCAAACGGGTCAGAGTCCGAAAGTGGAGAGTATTTTAAAATAGCAAGTGTTTTAATAACATTAAAACAATGAATGCAAAATACATGTTAGGACGTGCACTCACATGAAATAGTCACCTCTCGACTAATTGTGCACTCCTAACGTACCATACCCATCTAAGTGATATACGTAACTAACCAAACCGAAATAAGTTCTACCCCTTACTACTCGATTCCCATTATGCATTCTAGCGTTATCAACTAAATAGAGGGCGTTACTTAAACTTGGATTCTCAATTATTAGCAATACAATTCTCTACCGGTTATCCCGTTATAACTTCTCCAAAACATTACCATAATTATACTCATAATACTTAACATGAAAGTTCTCATTATTTAAGTGTATATTATTCACGTCATAAATATACAATACAAGCACCCCGACACTAAGCTGCGGTGCACACATACTCTGCTATCCATCCCGGTACATCAGGTACATAAGGATCACGCATTCCGAATCTCTCAGGAATCGTTCTCAGATAACAATAATCACAAACAATGGAGGCGAACACAATCACATCACATGGGTCACACACATACCTACGCTCCCACGATCAGCAGACTTATTAATATCCCAATAAGTCCTTCTCTGACCTCTGTTCTCGAGGTACCAATCTAAATCCGGGAAACACAAGGATTAGAGGGCCCTAAGCGAACGTAAACCTCCCGTGATAGCAAGTATGGTAGGTATGTCATACACGTAAAATCATATACATATACTAAGTATGCACACATCTTAGTAATCACCATAATTTATTTGTGGTACACTTCTCATTCTCATACCGACTCATAATGTTACACAATTTACATATTCCCGGTTAACATAATTATTCAAGCCGTCAATTGTTCTCACGTCGTAATAGACACTCACGTCCTAATCCATAATTTCCATTTGGTTCAAATCGCACTTCTATGTTTTACTCCTCATTATATCCCAAATATCCCAACTATATCAATTTATCATCAAGGGAATGTTATCTCTACAATTAAACAAGGTTACGGGACACGCGAAATCAAAACAGGCCAAAAAGCCTAAACTGTCAGCTCGTTAGAAGTCTCGTTCGAACGAGGCTGTTCGAACGAGAGTTCGTTCGAACGAAGTGGGTCTTCTAATGAGATCTCGTTCGAACGAAAGGCATCGAACAAACATCCCTCCGTTAGAATTCAAACTGTCGACTCGTTAGAAGCTCGTTTGAACGACCTGGGCAGGTCTTCTAACGAGAGGCCAGTTTCGAGCCCAGATTTTCCCAAATTCGTTTTTCCAACTTTTCTTCACCTCTAATCACATTCAAACATCAATCCAACAATTGTTCAAGGTTTCTAATCATTCCTAAACATACTTAGGTCATATAATAACATGTTTATGGGGTTAATTCATCCTAATCATCACCCAATTATCAAGTCTCTACATTTTTCCCCAATCTCAAGAACATGAACCCTAGAAATTTTTAAGATCATCAATGGTCATAATTAAATCCGTTTTTGTTTCATACAAGATATATTATCATCAGAATAATCACCTAAGTACAATTCTACATGCTATTCCTCATCAAAATGTAAGTTTCTAATTCCAATTTAATGGGTTTTTATCAATCTCCCAAAAACAATGAAATTTTCAGAAATGTCTAAGCATGGAAGAAACATTCAATGCAATTAACGTAATTAAACCACTTGCCTCTGATATATCTCTGAATTTGATGTTGAAGATTGAATTGTTCTCTCTCTCTCTGCAGAATTTCTCCTCTCTCTCTCTCTACAACTTTCTTCTCTAAGGATGACAATGGAGGTAGAGGTTGCCCTAGGAAGCTCTTTCAAAACTCATTCCAATAACCCCCGTAGCCCATTAAGTCAAAAGGTGTAGTTAGTGGGTTTAGTGGGTAAAGTCCAAATCAGATTTTTAATTCCTAAAATTCCAAAATTACCAAACTACCCTTATACGTTGCCGGTATGGTCTAAAAATGCCCCGGGACCCAAACTAAACCCCGTGCTAGTGTTTTCTGACTATTTCGACCCTTCCGGACGCGTTGGACCACTCAAAACGACCATACGGTTAATAGAAATAAAATTCACTTTTTGATTAAAAAAATATATATATCTTGACGCGACTGTCACACGCGTCTCAACAAAATTTTCCAAATTGCCGTATATCAATCTCACGACAAATTTCATAATTCAATATTCATATATAGCCATGTTTACTCATTAAAATCAAATACCAACTCGCATTTCACTAGTATTTTAATCCGGATTAATTTCCAATTAATACACGTTTAATTCAATTAATCCCATTAATAAATATCACAAAAATGCAGGGTATTACATACTTCCCCCCTAATAATAGAATTTCGTCCCGAAATTCGGAACTAGAAAGTACCTAGTAAGAACAACTCTGGATAACGTTCGCGCATATCATCCTCGTGCTCCCATGTGGACTCCTCGACATTATGATGTCGCCACTGAACACGCACTAACGGAACTATCTTTGGCCGCAGTTTCTGCTCACTTCGGTCCAAAATAGCAATCGGTCCCTCCTCGTAGGAGCTATCAGGCTGGAGATCGATGTCCTCCAAAGCAATGTGAGAATGAGCTAAATCGTCTCTAAGATATTTCCTAAGCGAGGAAATTTGAAACACATCGTGAATCCGATGCAAATGCTCCGGTAACCCAAGTCTATACGCAACCGGTCCAATCCGCTCAATAATAGGAAATGGTCCCACATATCTCGGCGCCAACTTTCCTTTCTTCCCGAAACGCATAATCCCCTTTATCGGAGATACTCTGAGCAAAACTTGGTCCCCCACTTCAAATTCCCTGAAGGACCTCTTCGCATCAGCATAGCTCTTCTGCTTGTCTTGAGCTACCCGAATGCGACTCCGAATTAATTTTATCCTCGTCGAAGTATCCTGAATCACTTCTGGCCCAAGTAGTTTGTTGTCCCCCACCTCCAACCAACATGCCGGGGAACGACAAGGTCTACCGTAAAACGCCTCAAATGGAGCCATGCCAATGGTGAACTGGTAGGAGTTGTTGTAAGCAAACTCTACCAGTGGAAGATACTGCTCCCATCCACCCTCGAAATCAATGATGCACATACGCAACATGTCCTCCAACATCTGGTTTGTATGCTCGGTTTGCCCATCGGTCTGCGGGTGATACGCCGTACTCAACCGCAATTTCGTGCCCATGGCCTCCTGAAAACTCTCTCAAAACCGTGAAACAAATATCTTATCTCGGTCAGACACGATATTTAGGGGCACACCGTGAAGTCTCGCTATCTCTGCAATAAAGAGCTGGGCATACTGTCCCGTAGTGTAGTCTGTCCTTACGGGTAGAAAATGAGCGACTTTGGTCAACCTGTCCACAATTACCCAAATGGAGTCCTGACCTCTCTGTGACGTAGGTAACCCCGTGATAAAGTCCATGGAGATGCTCTCCTATATCCACATCGGGACCTCTAATGGCTGTAGAAGTCCTGCCGATCTCTGATGATCCACTTTTACTAGCTGACAAGCGGCGCATTTAGAAACGAACACGGCAATATCTCTCTTCATTCCGCTCCACCAATACTGTCGTCTCATGTCTTGGTACATTTTGTCCCCACCGGGATGTACCGCGAACCGTGAGCCGTGCGACTCTACCATCACCTCGTGTCGCAATTCCTCCCCTTCCGGAACTACCAGTCTGCCGTTGAAGCGTAATCCCCCGTCTGAGCCAACGGTGTAGGACTCGCCTCCTTCTACTAATAATCGAACTATCTGCTCCTGACAGAACGAGTCATCTGCTTGTGCCTTTACCACTCTCGTGACAATCTGTGGTGTAACAGTCATCACTGACATGAATGATCGGGCCACTGCATCTTGGTGTCCCAACTCCTTCCACTTGGCCTTCCACACTCCTTCCACTTCATCTACTGGCCTACGGCTCAATGCGTCTGCTACCACGTTTGCCTTCCCCGGGTGGTATTGGATATCAAATTGATAATCCTTCATAAACTCAAGCCACCTTCGCTACCGCATATTCAGCTATTTCTGCGTGAATAGGTACTGTAGGGACTTGTGGTCTGTGAACAATCGAAACTTCTCCCCCAAAAGGTAATGTCTCCAAATCCGAAGGGCAAATACAACTGCCGCCAACTCCAAGTCATGGGTGGGGTAATTCTTCTCGTGAGGCTTAAGCTTACGGGAAGCATAAGCTATGGCCTGACTCTCCTGCTGCAATACACCTCCAAGTCTTTGCAAGGACGCATCGGTGTAGACTAGATACTCAACTCCCAGTCTCAGCAATGCTAACACAGGTGCTGAGGTCAGTTTGTCCTTCAACTCATCGAATGCCAACTGACAGGCATCACTCCAGATGAACGGCACACCCTTACGAGTCAGATATGTCAAAGGACCCGCTATCTTCGAAAATCCCCAAATGAACCTCCTGTAATATCCTGCTAGGCCAAAGAAACTACGGATCTCGGTCGGTGTCGTGGGCTGTCCCCACTCTCTCACCGTGGATACCTTCCCCGGATCAACAGATATTCCTTGGTTGGAAATAATGTGCCCCAAAAACTGAACCTCCTTCAGCCAAAACCCTCACTTCTCATACTTTGCATACAACTCGTTCTGACGTAGCGTCTGCAAAACCTTCCTCAAATGCTCGGCGTGCTCCTCCTCTGTCTGGGAGTAAACCAGAATATCATCAATGAAGACAATGATGAACTGATCAAGTAACTCTCTGAACACCCTATTCATCAAGTCCATAAACACTATTGGAGCATTGGTCAAGCCAAAAGGCATAACCCGAAACTCGTAAGAACCATATCTCGTTAAGAACGCAGTCTTCGAGACATCCTCTTTACTGATACGCAACTGATGGTATCCCGATCGCAAATCAATCTTGGAGAAGAAAGAAGCTCCCCTCAACTAGTCGAATAAGTCATCGATTCGAGGCAACTGATACTTATTCCGTATCGTGACCTTGTTCAACTCCCGGTACTCCACACACAATCTCAGTGAACCATCTCTCTTCTTTACAAACAAAATTGGAGTGCCCTAAGGTGAGGTACTCCTACGAATAAAGCCCTACCCAACAGCTGCTCAATCTGATCTCGTAGCTCTCGCATCTCTACCGGAGCCATATGGTACGGTGCACGTGCTATAGGTCTCGTATCTGGTAATAAGTCTATGATAAAGTCTATCTATCGACTGGGGGGTAGGCCTGGTATCTCCTGAAACACATCGGAATACTCCCTGACAACTGGTATCGAATCTAAAGGAATCACAACCTCGTTAGAGGTATTCTCCTCTATGTAATACAAATGAGCGGTCGAGCCTCCCTCTGGGCGAGGCATCGCCACTACAAACATCTCTTGCCCCGGAATGGAAAAAATAATGCTCCCACCGAAGCAATCAATCATGGCTCTATAAGCTACAAGCCAATCCATATCGATAATCACATCGTGCTCATGCATATCTAATACCAACATGTCTGCAGGTAATACCAAGATACCAATATCTACCCCCACTCCCCGGCATATAAAGAAAATAAGTGACCCACTCCCCAATGGTGAGTCTACACACGTCACTGTGCTCTCTGCTGTGGCTAACAACCCTAAGGCTTTGGTAAAATGTGTAGCTATAAAATAATGCGTTGCCCCCGTATCAAACAAAACCCGACCCATAGTAGCATGGATAGAAAACATACCCTCAATCGCGGGTGGTGCCTGTGGAGCTGCTGCCTGGTGGACGTTATAGACACGTCCATACTATAACTGCCCCTGCTGCACTGGAGCTGCTGGAATGGCTGGTAGTGCCGGCACCTGGGCTGGAGCTGGGAGGGCAGGTGGAAAAAGTGGCCTCTGTGGCTCATGTCGAGCACCCGGCTGTTGCTACGGGGCCCTGCCCCTATCAGGACAGTCCTGGCGTTTATGGCCAGTCTTGCCACAAACGTAACACTTCCCCGGGAAGTTCCCCCCTCTCTGTCCCTGCTGCCCCCGACCCTGGTGGCCGTTATCGTTCCTCCCTTGGCTCTGCTGAAACTGTTGTTGGCCATTCTGACCCTGCTGGCCCTGATGGCCGTTCGGACCCTGATGGCCCTGCCAGAAACCTCCTTGTCAGTGCCTGAAATTTCCCGATCTGAACCTCTTGTGATCCCCCTGCTGGGATCCCTGGTCACCCTGTCTCTGCCCCTGAACAGATTGTGCCCCACTGGCACCATGTCCTCCAGTCCTGCCCTGATGGATGGACTCTCCCGATATCTTGCCCTCAGCCATGTGAAAGCGGTGATCCTGGCAGTGTAACAGTGCAGCGTTAACCACATCAGAGTAAGTGGCCAACGATAGGTTCCCCAACAAATGCTGACGGATCCTCCAAGTCAACCCGTCTGTAAATTTCTGTATCTTCTTCTCCTCTGTCGGTATCTCATCCGGAACAATGTTTAGAAGATTTGTGAATTCGGCCACATACTCGGCCACAGTCTTACCTTCCTGCCTAAGATTCATCAACTTCCTCCTCATTTCCGTGTGAACAGCTGACGGAAAGTACTTGCGGTCGAACCGCACCCAAAACTCCTGGATAGTGAGAGTATCTCTCTCCCCCACGGTGGTAATAGACTCCCACCACTGCAGTGCAGACCCCACTAGCTTAAAGGTAGCTAGTATCTGCTTCTGGACATCGGTGCACTCATACATCCTCAGGTGCCGCTGAATGTCTTTCCTCTACTGACTCGAAATCACAACATCGGATCTGCCTGCGAACTCCGGTGGGTGTGCTTTCTGAAAAGCATCACGTACACGTTCCCAAGAAGACGGGAATGCATGTGCCTGAATTGGCGCGGCTACTGGCGCCTGAGGTGGTGCCTGCTGAACTACGGCTAGTGAGGCATTTACCGCCTGGGCCACAATGGCTGCAACCTCGGCGGCATTCATCGTGCCCTGAACTGGTGCGGGCTGTGGTTCTGGCGTTGCATCCCTGGGAACCCTTTCTGCACGTCGTGGAGGCATTCTGAAATAAGAATAAAGTCTATAAGTTCGCAGTTATAAACTCAAAATAGCTGAGGAACGTAGCATATATAAAAGGATACAACAGTCCTAAAATATAGGGCTCTACATCAAAGAAAGCTCAGCGGAAACATAATAAGCCGTACAGATCCTAAAGGATACTAGAACCTGATGCTCTGATACCACCTGTGACACCCCGACTAATTAAATACCGGGTAGCTACTCCTTTATTAAATCAATACAAAATGCCAAGTTGGTTCAGTTAATAACATCAATGTCGAAAACATTTTAATGATTACTAACCACCTTGTATTTAAAAAGTAAGTTGCCAAATTTTAAATTAAGTCTGATTAACATACAGTAAAAGAATAATGAAAGTATAACAACCATTCACTATAACGAAGCAATAGAATAACCAACAAAATAATAAGTCCGAAGGAAAACTCCTCACAGTAATCCCACAACTGAAATAAGTAAAACAATATGTCCTGAATTAATTACATGCCAAAAGTCTGAAAATCTGAAATAGGAAATGTTTGTAATAGAAATGGGCGACATGCCCTATAACTAATGAAACTGAATATTGAGTCAGGATAGATGAAGCGTCTACTAGAAAAGTCCTGTAACTTCCACAAACAGCTACAACTCGTCACCTGAATGAGGATCCTAAGCATGGTGTCCTTGTGGCTGGGCACCTAAAATGGTTTTTACAAAAAATAGATTTGAAAGCAAACGGGTCAGAGCCCGAAAGTGGAGAGTATTTTAAAATAGCAAGTGTTTTAATAACATTAAAACAATGAATGCAAAATACATGTTAGGACGTGCACTCACATGAAATAGTCACCTCTCGACTAATTGTGCACTCCTAACGTACCATACCCATCTAAGTGATATACGTAACTAACCAAACCGAAATACGTTCTACCCCTTACTACTCGATTCTCATTATGCATTCTAGCGTTATCAACTAAATAGAGGGCATTACTTAAACTTGGATTCTCAATTATTAGCAATACAATTCTCTACCGGTTATCCCGTTATAACTTCTCCAAAACATTACCATAATTATACTCATAATACTTAACATGAAAGTTCTCATTATTTAAGTGTATATTATTCACGTCATAAATATACAATACAAGCACCCCGACACTAAGCTGCGGTGCACACATACTCTGCTATCCATCCCGATACATCACGTATATAAGGATCACGCATTCCGAATCTCTCAGGAATCGTTCTCAGATAACAACAATCACAAACAATGGAGGCGAACACAGTCACATCACATGGGTCACGCACATACCTACGCTCCCACGATCAGCAGACTTATTAATATCCCAATAAGTCCTTCTCTGACCTATGTTCTCGAGGTACCAATCTAAATCCGGGCAACACAAGGATTAGAGGGCCCTAAGCGAACGTAAACCTCCCGTGATAGCAAGTATGGTAGGTATGTCATACACATAAAATCATATACATATACTAAGTATGCACACATCTTAGTAATCACCATAATTTATTTGTGGTACACTTCTCATTCTCGTACCGACTCATAATGTTACACAATTTACATATTCCCGGTTAACATAATTATTCAAGCCGTCAATTGTTCTCACGTCGTAATAGACACTCACGTCCTAATCAATAATTTCCATTTGGTTCAAATCGCACTTCTATGTTTTACTCCTCATTATATCCCAAATATCCCAACTATATCAATTTATCATCAAGGGAATGTTATCTCTACAATTAAACAAGGTTACGGGACACGCGAAATCAAAACAGGGCAAAAAGCCTAAACTGTCAGCTCGTTAGAAGTCTCGTTCGAACGAGAGTTCGTTCGAACGAAGTGGGCCTTCTAACTAGATCTCGTTCGAACGAAAGGCATCGAACAAACATCCCTCCGTTAGAAGTCAAACTGTCGACTCGTTAGAAGTTCGTTCGAACGAGCTCGTTCGAACGACCTGGGCAGGTCTTCTAACGAGAGGCCAGTTTCGAGCCCAGATTTTCCCAAATTCGTTTTTCCAACTTTTCTTCACCTCTAATCACATTCAAACATCAATCCAACAATTGTTCAAGGTTTCTAATCATTCCTAAACATACTTAGGTCATATAATAACATGTTTATGGGGTTAATTCATCCTAATCATCACCCATTTATCAAGTCTCTACATTTTTCCCCAATCTCAAGAACATGAACCCTAGAAATTTTTAAGATCATCAATGGTCATAATTAAATCCGTTTTTATTTCATACAAGATATATTATCATCAGAATAATCACCTAAGTACAATTCTACATGCTATTCCTCATCAAAATGTAAGTTTCTAATTCCAATTTAATGGGTTTTTATCAATCTCCCAAAAATAATGAAATTTTCATAAATGTCTAAGCAGGGAAGAAACATTCAATGCAATTAACGTAATTAAACCACTTGCCTCTAATATATCTCTGAATTTGATGTTGAAGATTGAATTTTTCTCTCTCTCTCTGCAGAATTTCTCCTCTCTCTCTCTCTACAACTTTCTTCTCTAAGGATGACAATGGAGGTGGAGGTTGCCCTAGGAAGCTCTTTCAAAACTCATTCCAATAACCCCCGTAGCCCATTAAGTCAAAAGGTGTAGTTAGTGGGTTTAGTGGGTAAAGTCCAAATCAGATTTTTAATTCCTATTTTTCGTGGGTTTTAATTCCCAAAATTCCAAAATTACCAAACTACCCTTATACGTTGCCGGTATGGTCTAAAAATGACCCGGGACCCAAACTAAACCCCCGGCTAGTGTTTTCTGACTATTTCGACCCTTCCGGACGCGTTGGACCACTCAAAACGACCATACGATTAATAGAAATAAAATTCACTTTTTGATTAAAAAATATATATATCCTAACGCGACTGTCACACGCGTCTCAACAAAGTTTCCCAAATTGTCGTATATCAATCTCACGACAAATTTCATAATTCAATATTCATATATAGCCATGTTTACTCATTAAAATCAAATACCAACTCGCATTTCGCTAGTATTTTAATCCGGATTAATTTCCAATTAATACACATTTAATTCAATTAATCCCATTAATAAATATCACAAAAATACGGGGTATTACATCAACTTCTCAGGCCACTTCTGAGACCGGTCACTCTTTATCTCATTGAGAATCTGTTCACAGCTGACCGTTAGAGGGGTGTAACCAACGAACTTGTCGTCCGTAGACCTCTTCTTCCCCTATTTGTTCTTCTTAGGGTATTTACCCCCACTAGCTCCTCCTTTTTCTTCTTCGTATTTTGTGGCCATCGCCTCTTCGGCGTTCATCACCTTTCCTGCTGTTGACAACAATTCAGCCATCGTCCTCGGAGTGGCTTCAGCAAGCTTCCATAACAGCTTCCCCTTTTGGAGTCCTTCGATCAGGGCTGTCATAGCTATGCTCTCATCATAGTCTTCCACCTCCAACTTTTCTTTGTTGAATCTGGCTATGTAGTCTCTTAGACTCTCATTCTTCCCCTGCTTAACATAGAGCAGGTGGGTGGTCTTCTTCTATGGCCTCATCCCAAAGCAAAAGTTGTGGATGAACCGGTCTTCCAACTGCTTAAAGTTTTCAATGGATTTTTTTGGGAGAGACGTGTACCAGATATGTGCAGCCCCAGTCAGGGTACCAGAGAAGGCACGACACCTCATCTCATCTGAGATAGAGTATATGTCTGCTGCCGACTGATACATCTCAACATGGTGGACAAGGTTGGTGCTCCCGTCATATCTTGGGGTGACCACAGGTGGCTTGAACTTTGATGGCGTAGGGAAGTTAACTATCTTCGCCACAAAGGTTAAGCCTATGGTGTATCCCCTCTGAAGAGGGTCTCGACTTTTTAGTATATCGTCAATCTTATCCTCCAATCGCTGGATCGAGTCATTCCAGGGCCTCGTAGGGTCGGCTTGGCCGATGTTATCCCTTGCCGCCTCCTCAAGATGGGCGGAGGGTTTTTCCGCGACTGGCTGTTTACTTTCCCCTGGCCGTCGTCCCGTCCTATGGGCCGATCCCCACGGGGTCGGTCATCTGCTGCCTCCCTTCTGGACCTCGCGGCACTCCTTGACCTGGATAATTTTTCCCGTAGGTCATTTACTGGGCCCAGCCTTTCAAAGGCCGACCCCCTACTCAAGCGATCGAAAGCAGAGCCTCTTGGGAGATTGTCAGGATTTTGCCTTTCACACTTCCCTCTTCTCTCCTGGAGAGGTCGTACAGTATTGTTGGAGACCTCATACGGTTCCCAGCATTCTATGGGGGCTTCCTCCCCCTCCAGATCATCATACCTGTCTTCAGGACAAGGGTTTTCTTGCCTCCCCAGGCGTAGACGCCGGGGGTCAGCAACATCCCTACGCCGCTGAGGGGGTGGCAGGTCTTTGCGTGGTGCCTGGGGTGGTCCTCTAGCCTCATGCTATCCTGGAGCTGCTTCCAGAGTAATCATCTCAGGTGAGACCCCTTGTGGTCTTAGTATGTTCTGGCTCAGAGCTGTGAACTGCTCCTGCATGATCCGCTTGCTTGCTGCCAGAGACTTCAAGGCTGCCGCCACATCAACCATCTCAGACTGAGGTGGCGGCTGACTGGAGCTAGGTCCTACTCCACTATCCAGTGGAGGGAGTGGTGGTGGTGGCATCTCCAGTGCCATGTGTTTGAGCTGTGAACAGCTGAACTGGAAAAAAGACTAGTGAGCTTGAAAACCTTAGTGGGTCTCTTTCAATGGTGAAACATCTCCTCTCAGGGGGAGAACTGGTTCACCACCAGAGTGCCCAGTGAGGTCAAGCTGTACAAAGGAAGAGATGTCTTCTCGTTCCCACAGACAGCGCCAAATTGATGATGCTTGGAATCTAGCATCACCCGGTAAGTGATGATGAGCTCAAACAGTAGTAACCATGGCAGCCATTGAGATGTAAGTGTATAAGTGTGTAGAAGGAGGTGAGTACAAGAGGAATAAGACAATGATGTATAGTGGTTCAACCAATTTGGCCTACATCCGCTGTGAGTGTGTGATCCACTAAGTATGAGCACTAATGGCCTTGGATACAATGCACATAAGCTCACTTTCTCTCTCTATTATGTGTACAAGCAAAGTTTTTGTTAGGGTTACAATTAACGATATGTCGATCCCCTTGTAGGGTTGTAGGTGACAAGTATATATAGGTCTTGGGGGGTGTAGTATACCCCCCAAGTGTGCATGGTGCATGTGAATGATGATTTAGCCAATCTCCTGCTGACACGTTTAGATGCAAAATGATGACATAATATTCCCTCACGTGAGGGGGTGATTCAGTTGTAACGGTCTTTCACGTGTCCTGTGAGCCTCATGCGTACTGTTCCACACGTCTCCCAAATCATGCGCTGTGATGACGTCACCCTCGGCCTGTAACACGAGGCCGAGGGCAAAGTTCCTTCTGATAGTGAGTCAGGCCCAATTTAGGCCTCGTACTGCCGGCCCCTCGGAGGGTCATCTGGGCCCGATGGAGGGTCGGCTCCCTGGAGGGTCGTCTGGAGCCTGATGAAGGGTCGACCCATCGTAGGGTCGTCTGGAGCCTGATGAAGGGTCGACCCCTGAGGGGTCGTCCGAGCCTGATGATGAGGTCACCTTGACCCCATCCAAGTGCTGGGTGTCCTCGGCCTGGCTGTGTGTATATATGGGTATATCAGTTATGTAGGCGCAATAATTTTCTATTAGCCCTAGTAATTCATTATATAATAATAAAATAAAGTTTTGGAAAAAGTTGTTCGACCTGAGCAATGCATTTATATGAAATGATTAAAATATAAAAGTATCTTACAAGTTGTATTCCCATATGTATTGACTAACACTAGCCATATAGGAGATTCAGAAATTAAACTGTGGCCGATGAAATGGAACACAAGATTATAATAGGTTGTTACTAGAAGAAACAATACGTTTTTGGTGATCCATAGTATTTTCATGTCGGATCGTTATTGGCCTGAATATTTCGGATGGACATAGATGTGATACTCCAAAGTACCACATATATGTTTACTTTTGACAATGTTTAGATATTCATTGGAGAAAGAGAGACAGAGGTTCAGTTACTATCTTGCATAAGTGGGACTCTTGTTAAAAAAAATATTAACAAAATATTTTATGTTACAACATTCCCTCTCATGAGCCCTTCGCTCGCTTGTGGAGAAGCAAATTAATATGCACTAAGTGCATTACAATATCCAAAGCATTTTGCACTAATACAAATGAAGAACTAAATCCGAGTTGTGGGACTTGAACCTTACACCTTTGATAAGTTAAATTTATGATAATATTACTATTTTAGCTAAGCTTGACACTTTATAGTCATTTATGTAACAAAATAATAACCCAAACAATGATCTAACCATCTCTTTGCAGATTTTGATCAAACTACACTCTCAGCAAACACCTTATAGATAATCTATTGATTTTAAAAGGGGGAAAAAGGAAAAAAGTAAAAACTTACAAACCTAACAATCCCATGCAAGTTGATCTATAGAACTCACATTACTATACATTCCACAAGGCATAAGTGCAGCCTCCATAAAATCAAAATCAAAGTTAGAGCTGTCAAACTTTTCCTGCTGTGGTTGCTCTTGTTGTTGTAGCTGCATTATTTCTTCTTGTCTTATGGGTTCAAAGGGCTCAAAACTAGCATCCCACATGCAATTCTCTTCCAATACCCCAAACCCTGATGGATTCAAGCAAGAAGATGAAATGGAACGACCAGCAGTCTCCATTGAAGATTGGCTAGAAAACCCTATTAAAGATTGTGGGCTTTGATTTCTCCAAACTAAGCTAGAATCTTGGCATTGATTGGTAATATGGGTAGAGTTTTCATACAATGGGTTATTAGGATTTTGAGAATAATTAGTATGAGCAAGTGGGAATGATACAAGAGGTATTTTTGAAACATCTTTGGTTTGTGAAGTAGTAGTCATAGAGAAAAGTGAAGAGGGTGGTTGTTGGATATGAGAGAGCTTACTGACATTGTTGTTATTTTGATGAGGAGAAAGAAGATTGTGAGTATTGGGGTCCAGCCCTTGTGAAATGAGCTTTTTCTTGATGCAAGAGTTCCAAAAGTTTTTGACTTCATTGTCTGTCCTTCCAGGCAGGTGTTTTGCTATCTGAGCCCATCTGTTACCTAAGATTCTATGCACGTCAATGATGGTTCTCTCCTCTTGTTCTGTGAATGAACCCCTTTTCAGATCAGGCCTCAGATAGTTTATCCACCTTAGTCTGCAACTCTTTCCACACCTTTGTAAACCTGCCATTATTATCATGCAAAACAAACACGTTTAAGGCAATGATAAGAACAAGAACAATAACAATGAATAGCATATATCTACATATATGGGGAAAGTACGAAAACCTCCCAGAATTCAGAATTCTGATTTTCTTTTGTTAGAAAAATCTATGAACAATTTTTGCCTAAATTTTATTCTGAAGTATGCATTTTGTTGCAAATGAGGATTTTTCAGTGACCAAAATAATGAAGTTTGCAACATATGTATGTCTTTGTAACAAAATGAGTAGAAAATATTTTAATTGTCTTTCTTTCAAAAAATGCATAATGTAGATTCATTTTTTCAACACTTTATCCTCCCAGAATAAATAAGTAGCCACGAGATGCGTAGATAAACCATAATGAATCATATATACAAGGAGAGACTACGATATTACTTTTTGAAAATAATAATAATGTATATATGATTAGTCATTTATTTGTGGCATGGGTTGAACTGGTATTGTTTATGCCAGGCAAAATCATTTTGTTAGACATATATTTCATAATCATCTTGAGTCTAAATTGAACATATATATATGGAGAGAGAGAGAGAGAGAGAGAGAGAGAGAGAGAGAGAGAGAGAGAGAGAGAGAGAGTTAAGTAGAAAACCTGCTAGTTTTGGAACAGAACTCCAGCAGCCATGGCCATGGGTGGTGATGTGTCTGACAAGCTTCTCATCTTCTTCAGGAGACCATAGTCCTCTCTTAACCCTTTGCTTACTGCAACAGTGATGACCCATTTCAGTTTCTATTTTCTCCCCTCCCCTAAGGTACTTCACCTTATTATATATACCTATATATATATTGTGGGTGTTTCTCTTTTTTTCTCTTCCTCCAAATAGTCATACATAAATATATAATTCACCTTTTTGCATACACCGTTGTTTCTCCAAATATTAGCTAATGTTATACTTGTATGACTGATGAAGTGTAACTATATCTTATATTAAACTAATCAATTAACATATGGAGAGAGAGAGAGAGAGAGAGAGAGAGAGAGTTTTGACTTAGGGTGTAGTGTACTCATGAGAGGACAACAGCTCTCATTGAGTGTTTTGGCAGCTTCCAAGCCTAGCTTGTATTTCAACCATTGCTATCAGCTTGATGACCACTCTTCTTTGATCAAAGAAATGATAAAAAAAATATCACATCACACTGTATTCATATAATACGTATAAAACATGTCCCTTCAACAAGTAACATACTTAACCGTGTGAGAGGTGAAAGCATTTGGACAATTCAACTAATTAAATTCACATTGTCCACACGCTTGGACATATCCATATCGAATTAGTACATATAATATAAGAGTGTTCATTACACTACTAATATTGGTACGTAATACGTGTTTGAATATTATTATATTAGATAACAGTATCTGATAATACTTTCAAGTAAATAGTGAACTGTGCGTGATATTGACACGTTTTGTGTGCATTAGTGGGTTCTTAATAATTAAAGGGAAATGCACTCATCATATGATTTGAATACATGAAGATTGGATATGGAAAATGTAACAATAACTTTACAAGAAAATACTAGTATACTAATATACTCAAAAGTGGAAAAACCATATAAGGAAAAGACACATCCTTTAGGTGGGGAATGAATGATGGGGTGGCCATTAAGGGGAAGGCCTAATGATTTTGTGGAAGACAAATCATTTCTTGCATTTGAATTAACCTTGCAAAATCCTTCGCAAATATATAGACAAAATTCTAATGGTTTGATTTTGAAAATTATATTATCAATACTCTCTCACGCGTCAGGGAATTCATAAAAACAAAATTAAAAAATAATGTTAGGCAAACGCATAAAATTCAATTCAATTCAACAAAGTTTTTTTTTTCCAATTTATGGGGTCGGGTATATGAATCTTATTTTTTCATTCCATTCTTTTCAGTGCAATATATTCGGTTAAACTACATGATATCATATCATTTTTTATAATTTTTTACCAACTTAATTTAGCTCTACCTCTACCCTTTGCATTACCATAAGTATTAACTAAATCACTCTCACTTACGGGAGCATTATTGGTCCACTTGATGTGTGCAAACCAGTTAAGGCAATTTTCTTTCAACTTATCTTCTATAGGAACTACTTTTATCGTTTGACGAATTTGTTCATTTCTAATTTTATCCTTTCGAGTTTTGTCACAAATTCATCTTAGCATTCACATCTCAACTACACTCATTTTCTGCACAATTTATTTTTTGGTCGCCCAACACTTTATCCCATATAACATGACGGGTCTAATGACCGTCCTATAAAAATTTTCTTTACTTCAAAGGTGTACGCCTCACACAATACGCCGGTAGCACTTCTCCACTTAACCCAGCCTGCTTTAATCCTATGAGTAACATCATCACTAATTTCTCCATCTTTTCAGATAATCGAACCTAAATAACAAAAATGATCATTTCTAGATATCTATTGATCCTCCAATTTTACCATATCCCCATTTGTCCTCCTATTACTACTAAAATTGCACTCCACATATTCTATTTTAGTCTTGCTTATCTTAATTCCTCTTGTTTCTAGAGTTTCTCTCCACAATTCCATTCTAACCTTAATTCCCATCTTAGTCTCGTCCATTAAAACATATACTGAATTTGAATGAAAGGTGGATATAAGGATATAATTTTATGCTCTTTGAGCATCCACAAGGATGGTATTAGAATCCAGAAGAATTTGCAAGTTTACATCACTGTGTGGCTGGAGTGTGGGATTTATGGTGATCATTTCCCTGAAGAAAATCTTGTCATTCTCAGAATTTAAGAAATGACTATTGATCCGTAACATTTGATATGAACTCTACTTGTTCGTATCAACTGCATACCAATAAATGAAGTTTGTATAAATTGATGAGAATAAGTATTGTATGCAACCTTTTTTTTATTATATGAGTAATATTTGTTTTTCTTGGTTCGTACGAAAAATGCAAATTTAAAGCTTCCCATCATCGTAGTGTATTCCCCTCACGAATGGTAGAAGGCCCTTTTGGATTTGTGAACCGGGCTTTTCCGAACATCCACCATTGTTAGTGGTCGTATATCATGTTAGAATTTACAATGGATCACTCAAAACGCTTGGTAGTGTCTATTAGAATGTTGTAGTATATAAATAACATAGCAAGTCTATAAAATGTACTTTTACGCAAGTTTATGCATTTAATTTGTGTAGCTTTTTCCCTTGTGCAAAATTTACAAAATGACATTCCACGTGTAACACGAGATATGCATACATTTCGACTAGATTTTTACTTTGTGTATTTTTTCGTAATATATTGATGAACATTGACAAAACACAATTGATTATTTTGAAGATATGGAAATAAGTGGTGTTATTAGGTAGAGTTCTAATGTGATTACACCTTTCATATTGTACCCTTTTTTTTGTTCAAACCCACTTAAACAGCTACTTTGTACAAAAAAAAAAAACATGTATCAATCATTTTATTGCAAACACCCCCTCTTGAATTATAATTTTAGTTTAAGAAGATCTTCCCAACAAAATGATTAATTGATGGGAGTTTACACAAAAAAGAATTTATAATATTTTTTAAGAAGAGCTATATTATTAACAGATTTTTTGTTCTTTATCCTCATATTTACATACATAGATTACATAATTCAAATTGTCACTTCCAAATTATATCTTCTATTAAAAATATATTCACATATACATATGGACGAACAAAATATGTATAGAGGATGGTGACATATCTTTTTTTCACTCAACCGTTGCTTGGGGAAGTCAATTTCTTGGTGTCAACGAAGATGATGATGATTGGGTGTGTGTCTGCTTTCATTATTTCCTTCCTCCAATTACCTCGTTTTTCTGTTAGAGTACTTTTTAAAGAATCTTCATCATCCTTTTGTTTCCCTGGAGAGGAAATCACGTGAAAAAGAAATTCTTCATGGGACAGAAGGCGCAGATAGATTAAACAAATCAATCGGAAATCAAATTTCTCTCCACCATTATTACAGTAAGACGAGTAGATGAATTCTTTTTCTTCTGCCGTACTAATATCACTATAAGTGCATCCCCAAACATAATGTCTACTTTAGAAAGCATAAAAGTGTTAGTTCCCCATTATAATTAGCGGTCACACCTTAGGGCGTGGCCCATTATGTTATGTTTAGGTTGCATTCTCTTACTTTATAAAATGTTTTAAAATTTGATCTTTCACTTAGTTAAATGTAACAATATAACAATGTGGGACTACTGTGTTATAAAATTGTTTTTAGAAATAGTTATGTTACTACACAATTTAACGGATATAATAATGAAATATATTTATATTACAAGGTGGGAGAGTCACATCAGGCAAACTCCTAAGTGGGAGCTCTATACATGTTTAGACACACATGAAAATAATCACGCAAACTTTTCTTCTAGCAAAATAAAAAAACAAGCAAATAAAAAGGTACCATTATATTACAATAACAAAAATATATTTATTTTTTTGATAAGTAAATGAATCAATAAAAACAAACTCGTCTAAGGGGGTAGAATCCCATATACAGGAAGTGTACAAACAAAATAAGAAAGCGGCTGAAACCTAAACGTAGCCAAGCTAACACTTGAACTCCTCCAAAAGCTCAAGAAAAACAGACAGCGAAGAATCCACCCTTTTTCGATGCCAAGAGAGGAGAAGGCTCAGAAAATAGTACCGTAAACGAGAAGGATCCAACTTGACACCCTCAGAGCATCTCCGATTTCTCTCCTGCCAAACAGTCCAGAAGATACAATGTGGGACCATCTTCCAAACACCCCTCGGACCAATCCAACCCCTCGGACTGCCCCAAGCCGCTAACACCTCGCTC
The DNA here is from genome assembly GCA_949130495.1 of Sambucus nigra. Classification (NCBI taxonomy): domain Eukaryota; kingdom Viridiplantae; phylum Streptophyta; class Magnoliopsida; order Dipsacales; family Adoxaceae; genus Sambucus; species Sambucus nigra. Next base: position 318,706,671 of record OX422222.1, read on the forward strand.
ACCTCCCGTGGCATAACCCACCAGATCTTGCCCAAAGAGAAAATCAAATCCCAAAGACCCTGTGTCACGTGACAGTGAAGAAGAAGGTGATTGGTCATCTCCGCCTTCTTCTTGCACAACCAACATCTGCTAGCTAACCGCCTCCCACGTTTTTGCAACCCCTCAATAGTCAAGATGGATTGTCTGGCCGCAGTCCACACAAAGAAGCTAACTTTAGAGGGGCACATGACTCTTCCAAATAGTCTTCCAAGGAAGAGAGACACTACCACTGCCCCTAAGCGCATTGTGATAGTTCTTAACCGAGAAACGACCATCCTGAGAGCCCGTCCATCTCAAACCATCAGCCACAACAGACGGAATAGGCGCCGAAATCAACCACTCAAAGAACTCCTTTGCCTCCTCCATCTCCCAATCTCTAAGCCTGCGCCTAAACTTTGGGTCCCAAACCACACAATCCCCTACCCTCCTCCTATGTTCCTCTATTGTCCCCTCTCGATCACCCCCAATCCGATACATCCCCGGGAACAAATCCTCCAGGGAGCCACCCTTACCCCAACTGTCTTTCCAAACGTAATACGCTACCCTCCCCCAAGTTGAAAGGAGGTGGACTTAGAAAAATTAACCCACCCACGTGCAATCCACTTCCACATCCCCACCCCATGAGCACCACGCCCATCCCTAGGTCCCCACCCAAACGGGTCGGCCCCGTGTCTAGATATCATCAATTTCCTCCACAATCTACCCTCTTCCTTATTAAACCTCCACAACCCTTCCCCAACAGAGCCTTATTGAAATGGGCTAAACTTCTCACCCCCGCCCCACCCTCCTTTTGCGGCAAGCACACCACATCCCAACTCACCATACTGTAATGAAACTGATCATCATGCCCTCTCCATAGAAAATTTCTAATCAACTTGTCGAGTCTATTACCCACATAAACAGGTAAAAGGAGTACCGACATGAAATAAGTCGGCAGACTCGACAACACACTTCTGATCAACGTCAACCTCCCCCCTTTGGAAAGGTAACTATGCTTCCAACCAGCTAACCTTCTTTCGACCCTCTTTAGTATCGGATCCCACACTGACGTGGACTTAAACTTTGCCCCTAAAGGTAGGCCCAGATAAGTAGCGGGGAGCGAGCCGACGGTACATCCCATCACCCCAGCCAAAAGATCAATGTTACCGACCTCACCAATGGGAATCATTTCGCTCTTCTTGACGTTGATACGGAGCCCAGACACAGCCTCAAAACATCCAAGAAACAACCTCACCTCATCCACTGTCGCCCCAGAAAAAATAATAGTATCATCTGCAAACAGTAGATGAGAGATCACAACAGATTGGGGAACACCCTCCACAATAAAAAAACCAGATTCCAGACCACCCTCCACGGTATGACTCATCATCCGAGAAAAAGCCTCTATAACCAAAATAAAGAGAAAATGGGACAACGAGTTGCCCTGCCTAAGACCACGAGAGCTCGAAAAGAACCCTTCGGGAACCCCATTCACCAGGACAGAGAAATTGACAGAGGAGACACATCTTTTCATCCACCTACACCATCGCTCCTCGAAACCCATCCTCCTTAGAAGATAGAAGAGGAAGTACCAACTCACATGATCATATGCCTTCTCAACATCAAGTTTGCAAGTAACACCCGGGATTCCACTGCTCAACCTAGACTCAATGCAGTAATTCACCACCAACACCACATCAAGAATTTGACGGCCACCCACAAAAGCACTTTGAGCATCAGACACGAGAGGATCAATCACCTTTCTAAGTCTAACTGATAAGACCTTGGAAATGAGCTTATACACACTACCAACAAGACTGATGGTTCTAAAGTCCCTCACATCCGTCGCTCCCCCTTCTTTGGGCACCAAAGTAATGAAAGTAGCACTCACACTCCGTAAAAAGTACTCCCTATCATAGAACTCGTAGAAGATTGCCATCACATCTTCCCTGATAACCGTCCAACAATGTTAGAAAAAGTCCATAGTGAACCCGTCAGGGTCGGGCGCCTTATCCCCACACATAGATCTCAAAACCTGGACAACTTCCTCCTCCGTGAACACGCTTTCCAACTGATCCACCTCCTCCGCTGAGATGCTAGCCACCGAAAGACCATCAATCTCGGGGCGCCAGGACTCCTCCTCAGTATACAATCTCGCATAATACTGGCTAATCTCCCTACGAATGTCACTCTCCTCGATGTACTCCACCTCCTTTACCAAAATCTTCCCAATATGGTTAAAGCGACAATGTGAGTTAGCCGCTTTATGAAAAAAAATTGTATTATTGTCCCCTTCCCTAAGACAAATAGCCCTAGACTTGTGCCTCCAACAAAGTTCCTCCTGAATCAGTCTCCTCCCCATCTCCCTTTTGTTTTCTTCCCTAGCCACCCTCTCAACCTCCAAAAGACTGCCCAAATCGTCTTTCTCGTTGTGGCCCCGATTATCCTCCATTAACTGCGCAATCACACCCCCCACATGCCCAAACACCTCATGGTTCCACTGAATAAGATCCCCTATAATATGAAACAATTTAGTCGCCAATTTGAAGATAGTATTCCCCTCCACATCATACCCACTCCACCACTCCTTGACCCTATCAACAAAGTCCTCTTCCTTAAGCCACATGTTCAAAACGAAATGGGAACCTCCCGCCCCTACTCCCTCCACACTCCAAGAGGATAGGTGAGTGGTCAGACGTAACTCGCGAAAGAAAAGATTGGGTAGCCCCCATAAAATGTTCCTCCCAAACATTAGAAAGAAGAAACCGGTAAAGTCGAGAAAAATAAGGGTCGTCCCTTTGACTGGACCAGGTAAATAACCCTCCCTCCAGAGGAAGATCCACCAATTCCAACTCAGCGATAAAATCAGAGAAATGCCGCATAAAAGAATTCGATCTCCCCCCACCACTCCTCTCAGACGGGAATCAAACAATGTTATAATCACCCCCCGAACACCACGGAACTCCCCAGACATTATTGACCCCCAAAAATTCTTCCCACAACTCCCTCCTGTCCAAGTCCTCGACTGGCCCATATACCCCCGAAAAGCTCCACGAAAACCCGTCCTTAGGATTCCTGAATAAACAGGAAAGTGACCAGCGACCTACTAACACATCAATCTTCTACACCACTCTCTTGTCCCACATAATAATAATCCCTCCTAACACCCCCTCTGAATCCAGGCAACACCACTCTATGCTACGCCCTCCCCAGATAGACCGTACCATCTCCCTATCCATAACACCCAACTTAGTCTCCTGAAGACAAATAATATCTATCCTCCACCGCAATAAGGCTCCACTAACCACTCCTCTTTTCCCGGGGTCATTCAAGCCCCGCACATTCTAGAAAATAATGCGCAACTTCTTTAAATACTGGAAATAACCTCTCCCCCCCTCTACCACCTTTCCCCTACACCTATGTCTCTCCTCTATCTCTTGGAACAAAGATAGTGCCTCCTTCTCATTTCCCAAATAAAATACACCTAAGAATTTGCTGAAGCCTCCTATCATACTAGATACCCAATCCTTCATCTCACCCTCTAGGACATTCTCAAGTCTCTTACCCCCGGACACCTCCCCCTCCCCCTCCGGCCCCCCAAGCTCAATCCATAATTTAGGAGACGAACCCACCATATTGCATATTAACGCCTTCCCCCTCAACGAATCCCCCGAGGTGCTAGAGAGACCCTACACGTGCAACTCCTCCTCCCGCGCTCCTCGACCCTCCTCCCTGACGTAACAAAGTGGGTCCCGACTACGTAACCTTTTACAAGGCGAGCACAACGAAAGACCGCCTTTGGAAAAATCAGTACTTGAACTTGCACGATCCTTATCCATCACCCCCCAAACGTAACTTTTTTACTCTTAACAAACACCTCATTCCCTTTTTTAATTCTAAAATTAGCCTCCCCCCTTTGCCTAATTTTCTTCCTAAATGCCCCATTTTTAATAACTGAGCCTGGATTTAAAATAAGGCAAATCCTATTCGAATAGGACGACAATCTACCATTTCCCCCCACAAAAGGAATGCTAGTTATACTATGACTAACTTTCTTCAAAAAACTAAAACCAAACCCGACGTTGGTCCTACCCCCTATTCCATCTCAGTAACCAAATCTCCGCATTGATTAACACTGGAGGGGACCACATCTGCCCCCATCAAATTAATACTACCTGGTACACCAACACAATCCACGCCACACAATTTCTCATCACATAAACCTACTTCTCCCAAGTATGTCAGCATATAATTGACACCCTGCAAGTCTAGCCCATCACAAATAGTAGATGTATTCACCAACTGACCACTTTTCACTACTGTATTTCCCAACCCCAAGACGCTACCAAGATGATTCTCAACAACCTTATTTGCATCAACCAATAGCCCCAAGCCTGGTACCCTACTATTTTAACACTCCGAGCAAAGCCCAACTTGTGCACTTGAATCGGCGCCAAGGAGCCCTAAAGACAGCCCCGGAGAAGGAGCGACGTCAGAACTAAACTGCGCCGCACATAACAAATCCCCTGCCCCAGAAGCTTCACCTGTTACCTTCAGAACCCCACCAGAGTGAGAAATTGTAATACCCCCGTATTTTTGTGATATTTATTTATGGGGTTAATTAATTAAATGCGTATTAATTGGAAATTAATCCGGGTAAAATACTAGCGAGATGTGAGTTGGTATTTGACTAGATTGAGCATATATGATATTATATGAATATTGAATTATGAAATTTGTCGTGAGATTGATATACGAAAATTTGGTCATTTTATTGGGACGCGTGTGACAGTCGCGTCAGGATATAATTATCTTAATTATAAAAGTGATTTTAAATTCTATTAACCGTATGGTCGTTTTGAGTGCGCCAACGCGTCCGGAAGGGTCGAGATAGTCAGAAAACACTAGTCGGGGGTTTAATTTGGGTCCCGGGGTATTTTTAGGCCATACCGGCAACATAAAGGGCATTTTGGTAATTTTGTATTTTTGGAGAATTAAAAGTGACGAAAATTGGGAGTTTTAATCTGATTGGGAATTGACCCACTAAGCCACTAACCAACCCATATTAACCCAACAAGCTACGGGGGTTGTTAAATTAGGTTTTCTAAGTTTCCCCAAAACAAACCCTAGCCACCATTGGAGAAAAGCTTGGAGAGAGAGAGAGGAGGAGAATTCTGCAGAAAAAGCTTCATCATATCAACACAAAACTCAGAGACACTAGAGGCAAGTGGTTTAATATCATTTAATTTCAGAGAATGCTCTTTCCATGTATAGGAATTTAATAAAATTGATTTGTTCTTGGTGTAAAATGAAAACCCATGTATTTTGGAACTTAGAACTTGAAATCTTGAGGAGAATTGCATGTAGAATGATAGGTAGATGATTATACTGATGATATTAGTGATTGGAGGAAATTAAAACGGATTTATATTGGGTTAATTCATGAATTAAAATTGTAGGGTTTGTGTTCTTGAAATATTGGGGGAAAAGTGTAAAGATTTGTAAATTGATTGATGTTAGGATGAATTAATCCTTTAAAAGGTGTTAGAATGTGACTATAATATGTTTAGTATTGATTAGAGACCTTTAAACAATCGTTGGGACTAATCTTAGAGGAGATTTGAGTAGTAGAAATGGTGAAAAACGTAACTAAAGAATTTTGGGCTTGAAACTGGTCAGTCGTTAGAAGGCCTCCCCAGGTCGTTCGAACGAGCTCGTTCGAACGAGCTTCTAACGAGTTGACCAGTCGCTTCTAACGAGGGGAGACTTCATTCGAAACCTTCGTTTGAACGAACTGTATTTCGTTCGATACATTCGTTCGAACGAGATGTCGTTAGAAGGTACAGTTCGTTCGAACGAACTAGAATCTCGTTCGAACAGCCTCGTTCGAACGAGACTTCTAACGAGCTGGCAGTTTAGGCCTTTTTGGCCTGTTTTGATTTTGGGAGTCCCGTAAACTTGTTCGAGAGTAGAGATAACATTACTTTGATGATGTATTGATAGATTTGGGACTTTTGGGTTATTATGAGGAGTAAAGTATATACGAGTGATTTAAATCAATGGACTATTTGGGTTGAGACGTGAGTGTCTACTACGACGTGAGAATAAATTATGGCGCGTATGATTATAAAACGGAATCGTATAAGTTGTATATATTATATATTGGTACTAGAATGAGAATAGTACTACAATTAAACTACGGGGTTTCTAAGATGTGTGTTTACTTAGTATTGGTATATGAATTGTGTGTATGACATACCTACCATACTTGCTATCACGGGAGGTTTGCGTTCGCTTAGGTCCCTCTAATCCTTGTGTTGCCCGGATTTAGACTGGTTACCTCGATGAACATAGGTCAGAGAAAGACTTATTGGGATATTAATAAGTCCGCTGATCGTGAGAGCGTAGGTATGTACGTGACCCATGCGATGTGATTGTGTTCACCTCCATTATTTGTGATGTTGTTATCTGTGAACTATTCCTGAGAGATTCGGAATATGTGATCCTTATGTACGTGATGTACCGGGATGGATAACAGAGTATGTGTGCACCGCAACTTAGTCTCGGGTTGCTTATATTGTATATTTAGGTTATGGATAATATACGCTTAATAAATTGGGAACTTTCATATGGTATTGTGTGTAACTATGGAATAACATAGAGGGATAATCTATAACGAGTTGTATTATTTTTGTGAGAACCTGAATTTACGTTAAGCCCCTATTTAATTGAGATCGTTTTAATGTTAATTGGGATCCGAGTAATAAGGGTAAAACCTATGACAGTCTAGCTAGATATGATGTCACTTAGCTAGTGGTTTGTGTCCTTTTAGATGGGTACTTACGTTAGGAGTGCACAGTTAGACGAGAGGTGAGAATATCATGTGAGTGCACGTCCTAACATGTATTTTACATTTAATGTTTTAAATGTTTTTAAAGCACTTGCAGGTTTTAAAATATCTCCACATTCGGGCTCTGACCCGTTTGCTTTCAAATCTATTTTTCTTGTAAAACCATTTTAGGTGCCCAGCCACAAGGACACCATGCATAGGATACTCATTCAGGTGACGAGTTGTAGCTGTTTGTGGAAGCTACAGGGATTTTCTTGTAGACGCTTCTATCATTTGGATTCCAGATTCATTATCGATCAGTTGTAGGGCATGTTTCCCATTTCTTTTAGAGACATCTTTCCATTATAGTTTTCAGACTTTGGCATGTATTGATTTTATATTCAGTTTACTTATTTCAGTTGTGGGATTTGTAGTGAGGAGTTTTCCTCCAGAATTTATCTACATTATGTGATGGTTATTCTTTTTACTTCAGTATGGTGAATGGTGTTATTATTCTTCATTACACTTGTTGCATGTTAATCAGACTTTTATTAAAATTTGGCAACTTACTTTTTAAATACTAGGTGGTTAGTAATAATAAAATGTTTTCGACAGTGATGCTATTAGCTGAGCCAACTTGGCATTTTGAATTAATTTAATAAAGGAGTAGCTACCCGGTATTTAATTAGTCAGGGTGTCACAGAAATTCCCTTAGCTAACAGAACCCCGCTACTGGGTTTACTTAGGTAACAAGGGAGTTTAAAAAAAGAATTCTTAGACACATCCTCATGAGCCTGACGCTCCACCTGCCTCAAGTTTGTCTCCACTGCCGGACGGGAATTATATTGCCTCCCCGTAATTCGTCCAACGACCTGCTCTTCCTTACTATGCCCTCTACACCCAAGGTTCCCGCCAGCCACCTGTCTCGAAGCATTGAAACCACTAATATTGACATTCTGATCAGCCACCGTCCCGTGCGTCGGATCAAAACTCCTTCTACACTGACCCTTAACGGGATCGTCATCACCTCTAAAATAACACAAAGAATGCAACTCAACACAAACGGGGAGTTCAAAAACCCACCCCCCAGCTTTAACAGACACTTTATCTTGCAAACTCTCACACCCATTAACAAGAATCCTAACCCACTTAAGTTCAACCTCCGACTGAGTATCCTCATCAATATTTAAAAAAAAAACACAACGGTTACCAATGGCATGGAATACTTCCATACCCCACAAATGCAGTGGAAGCCCCACCACCCTAATCCAGCGTCTAAGAGGGCACCTAACATCCTTAGAACAACCCCCCAAAGGATGCTGCTTTTCTAAAAATAGATGAACCCCATTCACAGTCCATTGTTTGTACCACATGATCCCATCTGCTTCTTTTTCAGACGCAAACATGAAACAAAAGTGAGATGAGTTTAGATATCTTACCACCACTTCACCCACGGCTCTCCAGTGAATGTTTACCCACTCCTTCAACTTCTCTACTGATGACTGTATGCATCCTACACCCCCCAACTCTCCCCACCAAAGTTCTCTTAAAGAAACTGATCCTGGATGTGCAAGAATCACCTGCAATGGAGAACTGGTCCTTCACTAAAGGATCTGAAAGAACACTGAGCGGAGAGAATGGCCATGGCTCCACTATTGCAACATGTATATACGATCTAGAGTCCCTCATCTCCTATTTTCTTAAGAATGATTAAAACATTCATTTGCAATCTTAAGCACAAATAACAAGGTAAAATGTGTTATCGTATTTTAAAAATGCAAGATTATCAATTAAGTCATTAATGTTTATGTTTAATTTTAACAAATCTTTATCAGTTGATATATTACCTTAATCTGATCAATATATTCAATTACCCTGATCATAAATATATAAAGAACAATATTAGGAATCATTAAAATCTGAACGGTCTTAATTATCAGCCTAAATCATGATTTCTTTATTCTCATTATCACTCTCATCATTTCAAATTTCGGCATTCTCATTGTTGGTTCGAAAAATATCCCAAGAGGGGGTGGTGATGGATTGGAGTTTTATAATTAATTAGGCTTTTTAAAAATTCGGAGTATTTTATTTCTTTTCAAAAATCAGTTTATGTTCGTTGTTGATGATACCAGAATTGGTACAACTAGAAAAAAGTAATAAGTGACCTTATACCAGTACAATAATGGCAGAAATAAGCAATATAACAGTAAAGAGAGAGATGATATAAAGAGGAAGAACACATGAATTTAAGTGGTTCAACCTATTGAAGGCCTACATCCACTGTGTAGTGTGCTTCATTATCTAAAATCGTCTCTAATGGCCCTGGATACAAGCACTTAAGCTTTTCTCTCCCTTACAATCAATTTGACAGAGTTCTATTAGGGTTGCTTAATATCCATCCTTTATAATGTAGAAGATGGAGTGTATTTATAGTGCCTTGGGGGCGTAATATACCCCCAAGTATGTAATCATCACGTGCATGTGGAGGTTCCAAATAGCTAGTTGACACATTTCCTTCACATTATGTAACTAATTATGATGCAATATTCCTTCACGTGAGGGGGATATGTTGTTATAACAGTTTTGGTCCACGTGAGATCTGTAGCCCACGCACTCACTCTCACGCATCTCCTAATGCACGCGCCCTGCCAGTTGTTAGACCTTAGTCGACCATCATAGTCGAGGTCAGATTGTTAATACATGGACAACCGAGGAGTTGACACCTATCACGCTGAGTAGTCTCGGCCCGTCTTTATTATCTTGATGGGGGCTGAGGACGAGGGTCATTAGTCCCTGTAGTTAATGCTCCGAGACATATAAATTAGTCAACTAAGGTCGAGGCCGAGTATGATTTAACTGAGTCTGATTTGGCCGAGTTATAATTCACCGCTTTTGGATGTTTGATTGTGGTCGGCCATGGACGAGGCTATACTTGACATATCAATAACCCCTAGACCTTAGACTTCAGTGAAAAATAAAAGACTGAGGGTTAAGTATCCTCCGAGTGCGAGTCACATCAATGCCTTTTCAGATGTCAGGTCTGCTGATATACCTCACAATGACTGGACAGACACGTGGTAGTTATCTAGTAGCTGTGTGTTGCCCAAAATGACGGCTGTAAGTGGCACTTAGGTCTTTCTACCATAATTATGACTCGCTTGGAAGTTTTTCACAATGATATGAATAAATATTTAAACCTTTTTGAAATTTTTTTATATTTCCCACTTCTCTTTCTTCGAACTCCAGCTTCCTCTCTCTAGAACCAACCATTTTCATCACTGATCAAGCGCTCCCAGGCAAGTTTTAGGGCTTTTCTTCCTTCCCCATTCTTCAATCTCTTCCAGGTAACCTCCTTCTTCCACTCTTTCCAAATTTTTACTTTCTTCACGTTGAATTCCATATATTTGAGTAATCCGACGATCTTGTGGATTTTCCAGCCACTGCATTTGGTGATATGTAGGTGGTTTTAGGGTTGAAAAGTGTGATAGTTTGGTCGAGAGGGTGGTTTTACGATTTCGTTGGGGGATTTAAGGTGTTTTTCCTTCCCACTACACCACCTTTCAGTTTGTCCATCGATTTACTGGTCACCTTCTCCGGTGAGGTCTTAACTATTTTCAAGCGATTTCGCTAACAAAAATGATTCACTTTATTCTTTTAATCTTAAGGTCAAAGTTGGTCAAATCTTTTAAGTGTTTGTCCCTTTCCAAACTATCAAGACTTGTCTCGACTCTTAGATGTTACAAAGGCTTTATAAATTGGCCGAAGAATTCCCCACAGTTAGGGAGCAGTGTTTCTAAGAGATCCGTAGGATAGAAGAAGGGGCCGAGGCTAGACGTAGAACCGACCCCCATCGGGTATGACTTATTTTTCACATTCCCTTGAAAACACGTCCTTCTTCTTTTGAAGTCGACAAGGACGAGATGGCAGGCTTGTCCTCTCCAGCAGTCGAGGGATACTTTGAAGAGGCCATGGGGATTCCTCCTTCTCCTTATGCAAACCCTAAGGCAACCGAGACCTCGACTCGTGCCTTATCATCTAGAGAGGTCAAGTCTTTAGGAAGATATGACTCTTCCATCCAGATTTTAGACGAGGAGGCTTCCAGTGACTCCTCGGTCCAAGTCGTCTCTGAGTCAGCGGCACATACAGTAAACGCTGCCATTCCTTCAGTTTCCATTCCCTTTAGTTCAATGACCGACAACGAATTTCTCGAGAAATTCCTAGAGGGGTTTCCTGCTGCTGGGATTGAGGGTAAGGAAGAAAACATGGCCGATAGAGAGAGTGAGGCCGAGGATATGGATGATAGTGACTACGAGGCGGAGTTACTCATTGGTTATACTTTTTCTGATCAATTCTAGTCTACCATTAAAGATTCAGATCTTCTTATTTGGAGACATCTTTACGGTGTGCCATCTGATATCGTCATGCGTATCCCAACCGACGATGAGAGAGCGTTCAGTGGTCGAGAGGGGAAATTACAATCTACAAACAAATTTTTAAGCTTGGATTTAGATTTCCTTTTTATTCGTCTATCTAAGCCATCTTGGCTAGCTTAGGGCTTGCTCCGACTCAGCTGGCACCAAACTCTTGGCGAACTATCCTCAACTATATCACGTTATGGATGAACAAATACATAGACGACCCTTTAGTAGAAATTTTCAAGGCGTGTCACAGCATGTCGTCTTTCAAAAATCATTCATGTTACTACCACCAAGGGTCAGGAAGTTTGACAAGAAAATAATCCAGGTTACTCATTCCTCCAACCATTTTTGGAAGCCGATGTACTTTTTATTTATGGAGCTTGGGAGTTCCCGACCGATTCTAACCCCTCTAAAGACGAGACAAGGGAACCTCATCACTGGGCTAACCCTTTTATGTGGGGGAAACTAGATCCCAACCTCAATGTTGATGGTCAAGAGAAGGTCAAGTATCTGAAGCGGTAGGGGAGGGAAGGACTTCACCCAAAGGTTGAGGACATAATAAATCTTTCCTTTATGGATGAAGTTGTCTTAGGGGTTGGTCCCTTGGACGAGTTTTGTGAGTAGTGCCTTCTTATTTATAGCACAAGTCTTTTGTCAACTTTGAGTTTAGTGATTAATTGCCTTTGTTTCATTTTTCAGGTCGTCCCCCAAATATTTATGAGGATCTTTGGAATATGACTGCTTCGAGCTTAAAGAAAGTTCTGAAGAAGGCGAAAAAGAAACTCGTGAAGGAATATGCAACCGATGGATCATCCCACACTGAGGCCGACCATAAGAAGAAAGCACCCCTGTAATACCCCGTATTTTTGGCGATATTTATTTTTGGGATTAATTAATTTAATGAGAATTAATCCGGATAAAATACTAGCGAGATGTGAGTTGGTATTTGACTATATTGAGTATATATTATGATATATGAATATTGAATTATGAAATTTGTCGTGAGATTGATATACGGCAATTTGGACATTTTATTGGGACGCGTGAGACAATCACGTTAGGATATAATTATTTTAATCATAAAAGTGAATTTAAATTCTATTAACTGTATGGTCGTTTTGAGTGCGCCAACGCGTCCGAAAGGGTCGAGATAGTCAGAAAACACTAGCCGGGGATTTAGTTTGGGTCCCGGGGTATTTTTAGGCCATACCGGCAACATAAAGGGTATTTTGGTAATTTTGTATTTATGGGAATTAAAAGTGACGAAAATTAGTAAATTGTATCTGATGAGGATTTGACCCACTAAACCACTAACCAACTCATTTTAACCTAATAGGCTACATAGGTTATTAGGATTAGGTTTCTAATTTTTCCCAAAGCAAACCCTAGCCACCATAACCATTGGAGAAGAAAGCTTGGAAAGAGAGAGATAGAGGAGAAAAGCTTGGAGAGAGAGAGAGAGCTTCATCAAATCGTCATCAAAATCTGAGATTGAATCAAGGAAAGTGGTTTAATTTACGTTTTTATGCAGTAAATGCTTCTTCCATGCTTAGACTATTCAATAATCATAATTAATTGGGAGATTATTGAAAACCCATGAAACTGGAGTTGTTAATAAATTTTGGAGATAGGTTTGCATGTAGAAATGTTATTGGAAGATCCAATTAAGAGAATTATAAGTTTATGTGTTATAAAAACTGATTTATTTCTGGAAATTGATGATTTATAATCTTAGGGTTTATGTTCTTGAAAAATTGGGGAAAAGTGATGAGACTTGTGATTTGGTGATGTTTAGGACGAATTAATCCTTTAAAACACGTTAATATGTGATTATAATATGTTTAGGATTGATTAGAGACCTTAAAACATTGTTGGGACGAATTTTAAAGGAGAATTGAGGAGTAGAAATTGGTGAAAAACGAGTAGAAAATTCTGGGCTTGAATCTGGCCACTCGTTAGAAGACCTACCCAGGTCGTTCGAACGAGCTCGTTCGAACGAGCTTCTAACGAGTTGACCATTTACTTCTAACGAGGGTGAAGTTCGTTCGATAAGATCGTTCGAACGAGATCTCGTTAGAAAGCCCACTTCGTTCGAACGAGATCTCGTTAAAAGACTCAGTTCGTTCGAACGAAGTCTCGTTCGAACAACCTCGTTCGAACGAGACTTCGAACGAGTTGACAGTTTATGATTTTTAGCCTGTTTTGATCCCGAGTGCCCAGTAACCTTGTGTATAGGTAGAGATAGCCTTCCCTTGATGAGTAATTGATATATTTGGGATGTTTGGGATATAATGAGGAGTCAAACCTAGAAGTGTAGTTTGAACCTAAGGGAAAATGTGAAGTAGGACGTGAGTGTCTATTACGATGTGAGCTATTGACGGCCTAATTAATTATATTAACCGGGAATATATAAATGGTATAGTATTATATGTACCAATATATTATGGTGATTACCAAGACATGTGCATATTTAGTGTATATGTATTAATTTTATGTGTATGACATACCTACCATACTTGCTATCACGGGAGGTTTGCGTTCGCTTAGGGCCCTCTAATCCTTGTGTTGCCCGGATTTAGACTGGTACCTCGAGAACATAGGTCAGAGAAGGACTTATTGGGATGTTGATAAGTCTGCTGATCGTGGGAGCGTAGGTATGTGCGTGACCCATGTGATGTGACTGTGTTCGCCTCCACTGTTTGTGATTTGTGCTATCTGAACGATTCCTGAGAGATTCGAAATGCGTGATCCTTATGTACGTGATGTACCGGGATGGATAGCAGAGTATGTGTGCACCGCAGCTTAGTCTCGGGGTGCTTATATTGTATATTTATGTTGTGGAAAATATACACTTTATTATGGGAACTTTCATATGGTATTGTGTGTATAAATTTGGAGAATATAAAAGGGATAATCTATAATGAATTGTGTTGCTTTTATGGGAGAAACTGAATTTACGTTAAGCCCCTATTTAATTGCGATCGTTATAATGTTAATGGGAACCGAGTAATAAGGGTAGAACCTATGACAGTCTAGCTAGATATGATGTCACTTAGCTAGGGGTTTGTGTCATTTTAGATGGGTTCTTACGTTAGGAGTGCACAGTTAGACGAGAGGTGAGAATTTCATGTGAGTGCACGTCCTAACATGTACTATGCATTTAATGTTTTAAATGTTTTTAAAGCACTTGCAGGTTTTTAAAATATCTCCACATTCGGGTTCTGACCCGTTTGCTTTCAAATCTATTTTCTTGTAAAACCATTTTAGGTGCCCAGCCACAAGGACACCACGCATAGGATTCTCATTCCGATGATGAGCTGTATCCATTTGTGGAAGTTACAGGGATTTGCTTTTAGACGCTTCTATCATTTAGATTCCATGTTCAGTATTCCTCAGTTGTAGGGCATGTTGCCCAAATTCTATTAGAGACATTTCCATTTCAGTTTTTCAGACTTTGGCATGTATTAATTCAAGATTCAGTATTTCGTTACTTATTTCAGTTGTGGGATTTGTTGTGAGGAGTTTTTCCTTCGGATTTATTTATATCATGTGATGGTTATTCTATTATTTCGTTATAGTGAATGGTGATATTATTCTCGCTTCAAATCTTTTACTGCATGTTAATCAGACTTTAATTAAAATTTGACAACTTACTTTTTAAATACTAGGTGGTTAGTAATAATAAAATGTTTTCGACAGTGATGCTGTTAACTGAGCCAACTTGGCATTTTGATTTAATTTAATAAAGGAGTAGCTACCCGGTATTTAATTAGTCGGGGTGTCTCATGCCACCCCCTATTGATAGCCGACGGGACTCCCAAGTGAGGCAGAAGGCGACCACAACTTTCGACGTGACTCAGACAACTCCGACCCCCTTTGGGCCAAGCACTTCCTCCGAGAAGTCTTTTGAACACTACTGGTCGGCTAGTGTGGCCCACCAGAGGATTTTTCCCTGCTCGAACTTGCCATCATCTTCAAGCGCCAAGAGGGTTGTGCTCCACATCCCTATGAAAGATGACTATGATTTTCTTTCTAAGGTCCCTCTCCCACAAGTTTTTGACTCCAAACTTCATTCTCTGGTTTAGGTATTTTCTTTCTTCCAATGGGCTTTGATAAGCACCCAAAAGTGTACATTTTTTACCTTGAATAGACGTATTTTAGTTGCTAATTCTCAAAAAATTGGGTCTTATGCCCGTAAATGTTTAATGTGCAGGCTTGATTGCGGTTGCGGTGTCAAAAGTGTTATTTCAAGGAAAATTGCATCAAGAATGGAGTTAATACCCTATCCCGTACCAAACCCAAGCCTAACTGAGCCTAAACCTACCCCAAACCCCATGTGTGTTTAGTTTGTGCCTTTTAAATTTTTCTTTTTAGTTTGAGTCGTTTTATTTTTAGGATTTATTTTAGATTTATTTAGAATTTTCTAGGTTTATTTTCTATTTTTCTATTTCTTTTTAATTAGTGTGATTTTATTTTTATTTTTATTAGGTTTTAGTTTTTAGTCTTTTTTTATTAGGATTAGTTTCTTTTTAGGAAATCATTTATTTTTAGTTTTATTAGATTTTACATTTTCTTTTTAGGATTTTAGTTTTAGTTTTAATAGATTTTTATTTTTATTTTCATTTCTTTTTAGTTTCATTTTTTTAATTGAGACTTTATTTTATTATTAGAATAGGATTTTATTTTTAGATTTTTTAGTTTTATTTGTTTTTAGGGTCCAAATTAAACACACACACACACAAAACTTACCTACTCCTTCACTCACTCACTCACTCACACCTTAATACTCAATACCATACACTACACCTAAGCACCCCCGCACCCTCATCCTATTTCCCTACACCCTTATATACCCAAACACCCCCTACTTCATCTTCTCCACCACATATCCCACTCTCTCTCCTACCTCCATTAACACACACCCTTAACCACTCTCTCTCATCCGACCATTACCAAACCAACACCATTCCTCACCTTCTCACCACCTCTCAACCCCATACCCGAGACCTGCCGACCTGGAGCAAACCTGCGGCCACAACCCGTGGCAACTCGACCCAATAATCCCAGCTTTTTTTCCCTACCCGGCGGAGCCCAAACCCGACCTTCACCACCCCTGCCGACCCGAGGATCCCATTCGTCGAGCCCCTATTCCAGCCGAGCTCCGCCCCTTATACCCACCTGCCACAAACCCTCCATTCACTGCCAACTTGAATACCCACTTGAGTGACCCGCTACTTCAAACCCGCAAACCCGCAATACCATCCCATATCCGACCAACCCGATCCAGCCTTATCCCCTTCACATCGAAACCCATTTTCCTTTTCAAAAATCTCAAGACCCATTTCTCCTATATAAAGCCACGAGTTATTACCTGCCAAACAAATCAAAATAAACACAAAAGAAAAACCCATTGTGCAAAAACCAAACCTCCACCTCGAGTCCTCCACCTTGTCCCATCACCTGAACACACCCAAACACCACTTCCAATCCCCTAACCTATCATCTAAAGCCTCAACTCTAAGCCTCCATTTTTCTGTCCCAAATCTGTAGACCTGCAGACACATTATGTACAATACTTTGCCACATGATTTGAAAAAGGAGAAGACATTCTTCATTTTAAAAGGGGGAGAAGAGGAAGAAAAAATATCGGACAGGACATAGAGAGTAGAGTTTAGTTGGAAGCTCCATTTTTTGGAGCTCATTTTTGGTTTAGTATTGTACAAATTTTTTATTTTTCTTCTTTTCTAATTTTTTATAGTGACTTGAGTGAGGCAAATTATTTTGTGATATACAAATTGTGAGTTGAGGGATATTTTTTATAGTGTTGTAAAACTCAGATTTGCGGATTACTATTCATGTCAAGACATGGGATTGCAATGAAAATTTAAGGAGACTTGGTTTTTATTTTTTTCCTTCTTAGTTTATTTATTTTATGCCTCTTATTGTGTCATTGCTACATTTTATATGTAATAATACCAAAATGAGAGGCTAAATACCCCATTCAAGGGGTGAGATGAAACCCTTAACTTAATTATTTTTATTTTTGGTTTGTTTATTTATTATGCCCATTTGAATATTAATATTAAAATTTTACAATTTATATTTACGCAATATTTATTCATTAATTAAACTAGAGATAGAAATTTTTTGAATGGTATTATACTTTGAATTTCTCAACTCTAAACTTATTGTTTTTATGATTTAAATACTTTTAGTAAATTTTCCCTAGCAGGTGATTTATTAGAAAATGTTTAAATCTAATTTTTGTGAGTATGTGAAATTTAAATATTAATCTTCTAAAAAGGCTATATGTAAATTTACATTTGCAACGAGAGTTGATTTGTGAATTTATATATGTTTTGGGGTATTTCAAATAGACAAACTAATTAATAAAAATAAATAGGTTAAATGGTGAAGTTTAATCCTTTGAATTATCTCATAATTATTTTCTCCTCATATTTAACTCACTTTATCATTTTCTTTATTTATTAGTGTAGTTTTAATTTTTAGTTCATAGTTAGTAGTATAAATATCCCTTCAAAATTATTTTAAAAATCTTGCTTAGTCTTTATTTTTCTCTTGCCCACATTAGAGAGCGCGGATTGACCCCTTACTTGCCAATATACATTTTTAGTGTGTTAGTAGGTACCAAAAGGGATTTTTGATTGACCGTCTTTACCCCACAACGACATATACACGAAAAGATGAAATATCAAATGGTTCCGTTGTCGGCTTTTTAAAAGTTGGACTTTGCTCAAACTTTGGCGATTGACTTTTCACGAAGTGCCGTTGCCGACTTTTCGCGTTAGGGAGCATTTTGAAGACTTGTACATTTGTTCATTTGTATTTATTATTTATTTTTCATAGATTTTTTGTATTAGGATATTGAGGCTTTGTACATTTATTTGTGGTGCTTTGGTCACCAATTATTTGTAATAATTAAATATTTAAAAAAACCAAAAAGAGAAACGGGACAAAATTGAGAGATAGCGCTCTTGGAGTGGAATTTGGAAGCCTTTCTACTTTTGGTTCGTAGGACTCCCGGGGATAACTGAAGTTTGGCGAACTTTCCCCCGGTCGGCTCAGCTTGGTCTTCACCCTATGTGTGTAAAATCCGTAGGAGGTACATTTCTTTATCACTCGCGCATCTTATGTTAGCAAGTCCATTTATTGTTTGACTATTTGCTCCTATGCGATTTATATTTTTGCATAGTCTTACTTTGAATGGTTTGATGAATTAATGAACTTAAGACCTAAACCCGGTCTTTGAAACGAGAAGGGATTTCATCACCCGACTCAATCACTTAACTCCACTTGCTTGTTAACCCGGGCCATCACTTAATTAAAATCAATAAACTAACAAGCCAAGTAGGAGTAAAATTTTCCACAGGCGATCACAAAGATATTTCTGTGATTTTTCATCGCCTACAGACTTAAGTAAAATTTGATTACCGCTTTCACTAAATTTTGAAGATAAAAATTGGCTATGTGCTAGTTAGGCATTCTTCTTAACTTGTGTGTGTGTCCAATTCATTTTTTGGTAGTCGATTTTAGTTAGTTCGTCCATTCAAAGAGTCCACCTATTTTTCCCACTCTTTTCTTCCAAAAAACAAAATCCAAAAATATTTTCTTTCCATTTTAATTTTTTTTTAAAAAAATCCAAAAAAATATTTCTCTTCACATGGCCGAAGAACATCCCTTATGAGACTACTTTGGTCATTTCCCTTTGTCATGTGACACGTGTGAGAGTGATCCTGAGCCATCTCTTTATGATATCCTTAGTGGTCTCCCCTCTCTTACGAGTACCGTTGATATTCTTGCACCATCTATGCATGCACCTCCTATTCCATCACCCTCGGTGTCAAGTGTCGACTTGTCGCATACTTTGTTGTGCACCCATTATTCTTATGCCGATCGCATGTCCCATGAATGCCCGTACCTTCCTTATCCATCCAACTCCACTATGGAACATGTGTATCCATATGACACTATTTTGGAACCCACTCCGGCTTATTATCATGACATATCTAATACCGAGTGGTGTGAGTAACCAAATTATTTGTGGCAGATTGATCACCCTCCCATGCAATATGAACCCCAACCCCTTGTTGCGGATCCTCACATGTTCCACCAGTCATCATGGTAACCTTGTTCAACCTATCCCGATCAGTTCCCTCACTATGCACTGACCAAGCATAAATTCTTCTGAATTTATCCCCTTAAGTTAGTGATTTTGATATCCCGAATAAGGTAATTGAATCATTTTTATTCCATATCATCACCATTGATTGTTTCTAACAATTTCCCCGAGTTTCGTGTATTTTTGATGGATTTTACAGGAATTTAGTGCAAGAAAAGAGAGAAAGAAACCCGAAGAAAGGAAATGATGAAAGGAAGAAAAGTCAAAGGGCAAAAGCATAAATTTGTATCCAGAGTTCGAATTCGACACCTAAAGCGAAGTTGAAGTGCTTGATTTCACAAGAATATCGGAAGAAACGACACTCAAATCGGAGCTCGAGATCAAAAATTATGGCCAGTCAAAGAAGAAAAAGAAAAAGTCAACCAGGAAGAAATCGGACCGATCCGGTGTATATCCAGACCGATCCGAAATGACTCAAGTCCAGTAGACCTCGGATGGATGACAAACCGATGACAGCAGAACCGATCCGGTGGGGACCGGACCGATTCGGTAGAATAAAAAAAGAACCGATCCGGTGGCTGAAAAACGGACCGATCCGAGGGCTATCCGGACCGGTCCGGTCATGCGAAATCCTATCATTTATTTTGAAGATTTTGATGTGCATAGCTGGCGAAATCTTGCGCAACAAGCTATTCTAGCTGTCAAATTCGTGCTACTTGGTGCTATAAAAGACCAAGCCCTACCTCATTTCAAGGGGAGTCGAATTCTAGAAAGAGAGGCAGATTTTAGGGAGCTGTTTTTATCAAGTTGTAGGAGGCTAGTAGGTAGGGTTTCTTTGTAGTTAGTTTTTATAGGATTCTTGTAACTAAGAACCCTAGTTTTTGAAGTTTTTCTACTATTCAAGATTCAAAGTTCTATTCAAGATTCATCATTCATCCATTGCAAGTAATTTTAATTTATTGTTTTTACTGCTTTCCTATTTAGTTTAATTAATTGTTGATTTCTAGTTTTCCATTCCCAATTCAAGTCATGTTCTCAATTTTCTAGAGTTAGTTATGAATTCCTGCACTTTAATTTGTAAATTTTAATTTTGATTTCATCATGTTAAGCTAAGTTTTTAAGGGTTGGGATGCATGAACCCATCCCAATGTAAATTACTTATGTTAAAAATAGAATTTAAATTAAAAATTTGAAAGAGTCATGCGAGACAATTTTACAACCATTGTAGATCTTATAATCTCTCTTGCCTTAGGTACTTGGGATGTTTAAGAATATGATGTGCGTAAAATTATTTATCACCGCTTTATATTTACCTTTGATTTCATATAGTGCGGGCTTGATCCTCATATATGTAATGCTTAGGATCTATAAAGACTGGATTCATTCAAATTTATAATTTACAATTCTAGTGTTCTACACGGTAAATTACTAGGGTTAGGGAATTGTATTCCAACCTACTTTCTCATTCATCTTAATTAGTTTGCTCATGCATGCATAGTTAATTTTTTTATTTTTTCCCTCTTCAACCATCATCATCTTTTTCACTTTTATTTTAGAAGTAATAAATCAGTTAGATTCTATCAAACATTCCCCGTGGATTCGATACCCAGACTCGCCACTATACTCCTTAAGAGTGTAGTTACAAGTTTAGGTTTTTTTGTATTGAGTTTGGAAGCCGATAACAACGACTAGCGTATTACACGGACGCTCGGTTTTTGACTCGATCAAAAAATTGACGCGACCACAAATGTGTTCTAGTGTGCGTGCTATCTAGGCTCAAGTGCAAGCCTGTCGCTCAAATAATAAATCCGGTAAGTCGGGATCGTATCCACAGGGAGTAAAGGACAATAAGTAAGAATAACTAATTTAACCCTCAAGTGATCCAAGAAGAAATGAAAAGATGTTTGTTGGTGATCTTTGAAACTATTATAAACTAACAACAATAATTGACGCTATGAATAAACTAAGTGCTTAAGAACACAAATTAAAGAGAGTGAATATAAAGATGGAAAAAATATAGGTTAGGAAACAATCCCCCAAACCCTAGTAATTTATCAAATAGAATGCTAGAATTATAAATTATAAATTGGAATGAATCCAATCTTTATAGATTCAAAGCATTACATATATGAGGGTACTAGCCCGCATCATATGAAATCAAAGGTAAATATAAAGCGGTGTAGGACACTTATACTCGCATCGTATTCTTAAACATCCCAGGTACCTAGGGTAAGAGAGATTAAAAGATCTACCATGGTTGTAGAATTATCTTAAATGATTCGTCCAATTATTTAATTTAAATTCTATTTCCTATATATATAAATTACATCGGGATGGGTTCATGCATCCCAACCCTTACAAATTAGCTAAACATGATGAAAACAAAAGAAAACTCCCAAATTAAAGTGCAGGAATTCATAATTAGATCTAAAAATTTGAGAACAAGACTTGGGAATGGAAAACGAGAAAGCAATAATTAATAACACTAACTAAGAAAGCAGTAAAAACAGTGAATTTGAAATTACTTGGAGAATGAAGAAATTTGAAACTAAAACTTGAATCTTTAATTGAACTTCAATCTTGAATAGTAGCAAAATTTCTAAACTAGAGTTCTTGGTTACAAGAACCCTTTAAAACTAAAAAGAAGACTAAACTAACTCTAAAACTTGTCTAAGAACAACTCCCCTTGGAATGACATGGGGATTGGCCTTTTATAGATATCAAAAATGACTTTTCCCATGCCTCTCCACGTCTTACAACTAATAAAAATGAATTAAATAAGAAATTTCAAGAGTTGTCTCTTTAGCTTCCATAATTAATTTCAACTTTTGACTTTCTGTCTCCAACTTTAAATGGGCATAACTTCTTCACCGTAGCTCGGATTGGGGCGCCGTTTTTCCAATGTTCTTGTAACTTAGAGCTCTTCAACTCTCTAGATTTCACCATCACCGGAATATATATTTAAAATTATGAAAATGTCCTTCAACTCTCCATTTCTTGGTTTCTTTCACTGTTTTGAGTTCTCCTTCGCACTAACTTGCATGAAATACCTCTAAAGCACATGAGAAATACACAAAATACGAAATACTTGCCAAAAGAGGTTAGTAGCATAAATTTGAGACAAATCCAAGCTATTTACACTGCACGGGATCATAAAAATACCGAAATTAAGGGGATAAATGTGAAGAATATGTGCATAATCACACCGCCTAACTAAGAACTTTGCGCGTCCCGAGCGATGTAAATGAAATTAGTTTAAAGTTCAACTCTTGAAAATTATTTTATTGGGATAGAATACCTTTTTCGCGGGCAAGCGATTGCATTGAGCGTAAGCAACAAGCCTTTAAACCCCTAGGTTACCCTAGTAGTACGAGTTTTGTCTCGTGAGGGTTTGTAGTGAATACACCCACAAAATTCTTTATTGACTCAAATAAATATCAAAATACTTAAAAATTGTTCAATTTAAACTTTTCGAAAAAATAATCACTATAAATTCATATTCAAATGTCTCAAACCATAGTGTGTGTGTGTAAAGCCATAAATTAAACCTCAAATTTCCACTGATTGAGCATTACATTACTTTCTGAAAATTCGTTTTGATTCAAATTCTTACGGATGCACTCACAAACGAATCTCTCGAATTATGGCTATTCTCTCGGTATGCATGATATAAAGAGTAAATATAATGGACACAAATTCACGCATACAAAATTGAAAAGAAGTAAATATATGGTGAAAAGATCTCATCATCGGAGTACGGTTATAAGAAAATGGGAAACATCATCTCTTAATCACACCATTTAATCTCTCATATTATCTTTTTGTATCTTAGCTCTCTATGCAGTAATTAATTTCACCATTCGGACTCGGTTAGGACTTTTCTTGGGTTAAAAAGTGTAAAGGGTAAAAATGGGAATGGACGGATTGTTCGGAATTGGAAAATGTCCTTATGACGTCCATTAGTGCTTTTTCAGGCATTTGCTAATTTTCTCTTTCTTTTTCAATTTTCAGTTTTTTTTTCTCACTATTTTTTTTGAGCATTTTTTTTCTATTTTTCTCTTGCCCCTTTTTATTGCACAATTTGGACTTACTTGATGAATTTTCTCAATTTTAACAATTTCGGGCTATTTGGGTTTTTCGGGTTATGAAACCAAAGGAAAATATTTTATTAGGCTCAAAGTGGGTTGCAAAGGGATAATTTTTCACAACGTTTTTATGGCTAATATTTTTGGGTTAAACAAAAGAGGGCCTACTTCATTGTCCAAATTGCTAATCACATTACCATATGCATCTCGAGATTAATTAAGTTTAGAGATATATTTAGCACGAATTTCGAGAAAACATTTCACACATTTCCCATAACCGATCAAAACAAAGGATTGAGATTCATCAATGACTTATTAAAATGCTGAAATGATTTAAAAACTCATAAAAAATTGAAAGGCTCGAAATCTCACTGGGTTTGATCAATCTCCACACTTATTCGTTAAGTTATCAATTTTCTTTCAATTTCTATTTTCGGTCAATTTTGGCTTAGTGCATTTTGATTGTTAACAATTTGAGACTTTAAATAGAATAAAGGTGACATTTTTGATAAATTTAAATTCCAATTTTTATTTATTTTGAACAAAAATATTTTTGGCTTTTCAACATTTTTCAATTTTTTTTTTCAATTTTTGAATTTTTGATTTTTTTTTGGCATTTTAAAAATTTGTGAAGTTTTAGAACGACGCGCTTATCACCCCCCCTAACTTAGACTTTTGCAGTGTCCTCAATCAAAAGGATTAAAATCTAAAGAAGAAAAAGAATAAGTGCGACAAATAAAACAAGCAAATTATTAAAATGCAACAAGACACTTTATAACACTTATACATGACTCAAAAATACAAAAAAAATCACCCCATACGTGTCGGGGGTGCGACGACCTCTCATCTCTCTCCACAAATCACTCGACCCCTTTCAGTGGGTACGATGCGCTCCTCATCTCTCCCATCTTACCATCATAAGTGAATATCCGAAACAAATTGGGCCCGTGCCCATAGATAAAGGAAAGACCGGGAGATGCATTATGATAAATCGAAAAAGGATCCTCTTGTTGCATAGCACGTGGGTTGGTCTCTAAGTCGGACGAGATTTGAGTCGTATCTTCAAGTACCTCCGAAGACTTAAATGGTATGGGTGGATGTTTGGTAAGGAGGAATGCATCAATTCTATTGTCCCACTCGCTTTCGTCTAAATGACAAAATGAGGCCCAGAAAGAGTGGACTTCATCATTTACGCGTGCATCCACCTGTTCGAACTCGCTCTCAAACTCTGCTAGGCTCAACTCCTCAAGCTCTCTCTTTTTCTTGGTGTCCTCAACCTGTCTTTCGTGCTCACTCTCCGAATGATAGGGTGGTGTGGGTGGGTGGTAATCGAGGAGAAATGTATCGATAGTGTCCTGCCATTCTCTTTCCTCTAAGTATTTCGACGAGCCTCTCCTGACACACTCTAAATCTCCTCTTTCACTCTTGTTCATGGGCTCACTCATGCTCTCTAATGCATTAACTAAACATACCTCCCCTACCTTGCTCTCGATGTTGCAACCACTCCTCTCACTGTGCGCAACACAACCTTCCCCTAATGGCACTTCCTTGTAAGTTCTTTCTTGCTCGTGTGCTTCTCCCAAAGTATCCAACCCTCGCGGTTCCCCTTCATCACCCTCTCTCTTGGAATTATTAAAGATATTTATTTCGAGGGTCATGTTCTCGAAAGTTAATTGCATACGCCCACTTCGGGTATTGATAAGAGCATTAGCTGTAGCTAAAAATGGGCGGCCAAGGATAACGGGAACGTGGTTACTTGGGAGAACGGAGGGTTCTTCATCCCAAATGAAAAAATCCACCAGGAAGTAGAAAGTGTCTATTTGGACAATCACATCCTCAACAATTCCCCGAGGAAGCTTCACAGAACGATCCGCGAGCTGGAGAGTCATATTTGTGGGCTTAAGGGCCCCCAATTCTAGTTGCCTATAGATGGAATAGGGCATAATGTTAACACTCGCCCCTAGATCTATTAGAACTATCTCGATTCGGTTCTTCCCCATGATACACAAAATAGTGGGTGCACCCGGATATTTATATTTTAATGGAAAGTCACTCGACAAGACTGCGCTGACATTTTGGGCCAAAGAGACGTTCTGGTTTACCTTTAGCTTGCGTTTCACCGTGAGTAAGTCCTAAATAAACTTAGCATACGCGGGAATTCTCTGTATAGTCTCGATAAAAGGTAAATTAATTTTTACTTGCTTAAGGACTTCCAGAACTTCATCACGGGAGGTCGTTTTGGAGTGAGAGACCAACCGTTGAGGGTATGGGGCAGCGGTAGGGGTCTTCATTCCACTAGTATTTTCCCCCTCCTCACTCTCAATTAAAGGGGCATCTTCGGCCTCTCTTGTGCCGGGGGAAACCTCTTTATCTTTAGATGCATTGCGTGGGGGAGGTGACAAAATCAACTACTTTCCCACTACGTAGAGTGGTAATATCGCTACATTGCTCTCGATGGTCGTGGGATGTATTGCCAACACTTGTTTGTCCTTGGGGAGGTCGTTGGCTTTGAGTAGGAAATTTGTCCTTCTCTTGGACATTCGATGCAGTTTGCAACCTTGAGATGCTAGTATGTATTTCATTGAACATTCGATCATACTTAGTACTGTTCTCCTTTTGAGATCGGATGAGGTGATTTAAGTTGTCCTCAAGAGATCGCCTCGGTGGGGTAACATATGAACCAGGAGATGGTGATTGTATGGGGGGCTGTATATGTGTTACACCAGAATGATTCCTCCAAGATGAATTGTACGCGTTTCCCTGGGGTGTACTAAAATGTCCGCTAACCCCTCCTATAGCTTCAACTTGCTCAGTGTACATTGCCTTGTAAGTGGGTATTGCTGGACATCCTTTGGTAGAATGACCCGCCGCACAAATGGCACACACCTCTTCTTTTTCAGCTGAGATATGTCCAGTAGCTTCTCTAAACCAAACCTCAAGGATGTCTCTTATCCTCTTTTCAAACTGATCAAGCCGACGGTCTAACAAAGTTTCCTTGTACAATTGATAAATACCGGAAGCAGCAGGAGTGTTGGACACTTGTCGATGTCTGTTTTGGCTGTTGGGGTCAGAAACATCCCATGATTGCGTAGTCTCTGCTACGTATTTCAAATGAGCCTCAGCATCGCTCGAGTTTAATTCCCAAAATGGTCTTTCGCACATTGTCTGCACGAGTTGTTTAGACGCCAAAGTAAGCCCTTGATGAAAGAACGAAATGAGATGATTTTTCTCAAACCCATGATGTGGGAAAGCACTAACTAACTCCTGAAAGCGTTCCCAATACTTATCAAAGGCTTCATTGTCATTTTGGCAAAAACCTGGGATTTGAGCCTTGACAGAATTGGTTTTGTGTTGTGGAAAGAACTTTGAGAGAAATTTAGTCTGCATATCTCTCCAGGACAGAACATAATTGGGGGGTAGAGACCATATACAGGTCTTAGCTTTATCCTTTAAGGAAAAAGGGAAAAGCTTTAATCGGATAACATCTTGTGGGCAGGCTTGATCACCAAACGTCTCACATGTATCTTCGAATTCTCGAATATGGAGATATGGCTTTTCAGAATCCATCCCATGAAATGTAGGAAGAATTTGAATCATCCCATTACGAAAGTGGAACTGACCGGCATTATACGGGAGTAAAATGCAACCAGGGGTAACAGTTCTCTCCAGAAATAAAAGATCTTTCACGTGAAGATATGGTATCTCTTCCTCTCCAGCACCAACACCAACACTGCCGTGCACAGACATATTGCTACCCAACGATTCAGAACCCTCACTCAGTGTTTGACTCAAAAGTGTGGAGCATCGGTAGTATGGGAATTGTCAGAGTTAGCTTCAGCAAGGGGATTTTCATGAAATTAGGCTGGAGACAACAAAGGAGTTTTCATGAACAACTTATGAAAGATGAGATGAGATTTTATTTATTTTATTTTTATTTTATTATTTTATTTTTGAATGAATCAAATTAGGATCAAATTCACTCTCCTAAATGTCACAGTCTCCCCGGCAACGGCGCCAAAAACTTGACGCGATCACAAATGTGTTCTAGTGTGCGTGCTATCTAGGCTCAAGTGCAAGCCTGTCGCTCAAGTAATAAACCCGGTAAGTCGGGATCGTATCCACAGGGAGAAAAGGACAATAAGTAAGAATAGCTAATTTAACCCTCAAGTGATCCAAGAAGAAATGAAAATATGTTTGTTGGTGATCTTTGAAACTATTATAAACTAACAACAATAATTGACGCTATGAATAAACTAAGTGCTTAAGAACACAAATTAAAGAGAGTGAATATAAAGATGGAAAAAATATAGGTTAGGAAACAATCCCCCAAACCCTAGTAATTTATCAAATAGAATGCTAGAATTATAAATTATAAATTGGAATGAATCCAATCTTTATAGATCCAAAGCATTACATATATGAGGGTACTAGCCCGCATCATATGAAATCAAAGGTAAATATAAAGCGGTGTAGGACAATTATACTCGCATCGTATTCTTAAACATCCCAGGTACCTAGGGTAAGAGAGATTAAAAGATCGACCATGGTTGTAGAATTATCTTAAACGATTCGTCAAATTATTTAATTTAAATTCTATTTCCTATATAGATAAATTACATCGGGATGGGTTCATGCATCCCAACCCTTACAAATTAGCTAAACATGATGAAAACAAAAGAAAACTCCCAAATTAAAGTGTAGGAATTCATAATTAGATCTAAAAATTTGAGAACAAGACTTGGGAATGGAAAACGAGAAAGCAATAATTAATAACACTAACTACGAAAGCAGTAAAAACAGAAAAATTTAAAATTACTTGGAGAATGAAGAAATTTGGAACTAAAACTTGAATCTTGAATTGAACTTCAATCTTGAATAGTAGCAAAATTTCCAAACTAGAGTTCTTGGTTACGAGAACCCTTTAAAACTAAAAAGAAGACTAAACTAACTCTAAAACTTGTCTAAGAACAACTCCTTATGGAATGACATAGGGATTGGCCTTTTATAGATATCAAAAATGACTTTTCCCATGCCTCTCCACGTTTTACAACTAATAAAAATGAATTAAATAAGAAATTTCAATAGTTGTCTCTTTAGCTTCCATAATTAATTTCAACTTTTGACCATCTGTCTCCAACTTTAAATGGGCATAACTTCTTCACCGTAGCTCGGATTGGGCCGCCCTTTTTTCCAATGTTCTTGAAACTTAGAGCTCTTAAACTCTCTAGCTTTCCCCACCACCGGAATATATATGTAAAATTACCAAAATGCCTTTCAACTCTCCATTTCTTGGTTTCTTTCATTGTTTTGAGTTCTCCTTCGCACTAACTTGCATGAAATACCTATAAAGCACATGAGAAATACACAAAACACAAAATACTTGCCAAAAGAGTTTAGTAGCATAAATTTGAGACAGATCCAAGCAATTTACACTGCACAGGATCATAAAAATCGCGGCAACGACGCCATTTTGATCGAGTCGAAAACCGAGCGTCCGTGTAATACGCTAGTCGTTGTTATCGGCTTCCAACCTCAATACAAAAAAAAACTAAACTTGTAACTACACTCTTAAGGATTATAGTGGCGAGTCTGGGTATCGAATCCACAGGGAATGTTTGATAGAATCTAACTGATTTATTACTTCTAAAATAAAAGTGAAAAAGATGATGACGGTTGAAGAGGGAAAAAAAAAAAAAAATTAACTATGCATGCATGAGCAAACTAATTAAGATGAATGAGAAAGTAGGTTGGAATACAATCATCTAACCCTAGTAATTTACCGTGTAGAATACTAGAATTTTAAATTATAAATTTGAATGAATCCAGTCTTTATAGATCCTAAGCATTACATATATGAGGATCAAGCCCGCACCATATGAAATCAAAGGTAAATATAAAGCGGTGATAAATAATTATATGCACATCATATTCTTAAACATCCCAAGTACCTAGGGCAAGAGAGATTATAAGATCTACAATGGTTGTAAAATTGTCTCGCACGACTCTTTCAAATTTTTAATTTAAATTCTATTTTTTACATGAGTAATTTACATTGGGATGGGTTCATGCATCCCAACCCTTAAAAACTTAGCTTAACATGATGAAATCAAAATTAAAATTTACAAATTAAAGTGCAGGAATTCATAACTAACTCTAGAAAATTGAGAACATGACTTGAATTGGGAATGGAAAACTAGAAATCAACAATTAATTAAACTAAATAGGAAAGCAGTAAAAATAATAAATTAAAATTACTTGCAATGGATGAATGATGAATCTTGAATAGAACTTTGAATCTTGAATAGTAGACAAACTTCAAAAACTAGGGTTCTTGGTTACAAGAATCCTATAAAAACTAACTACAAAGAAATCCTACCTACTAGCCTCCTACAACTTGATAAAAACAACTCCCTAAAATCTGCCCCTCTCTCTAGAATTCGACTCCCCTTGAAATGAGGTAGGGCTTGGTCTTTTATAGCACCAAGTAGCACGAATTTGACAGCTAGAATCGCTTGTTGCGCAAGATTTCGCCAGCTATGCACATCAAAATCTTCAAAATAAATGCCAGGATTTCGTATGACCGGATCGGTCCGGATAGCCCTCGGATCGGTCCATTTTTCAGCCACCGGATCGGTTCTTTTTTTATTCTACCGAATCGGTCCGGTCCCCATCGGATCGGTTCTGCTATCATCGGTTTGTCATCCATCCGGGGTCTACTGGACTTGAGTCATTTCGGATCGGTCCGGATATACACCGGATCGGTCCGATTTCTTCCTGGGTGACTTTTTCCTTTTCTTCTTTGACTGGCCATAACTTTTGATCTCGAGCTCCGATTTGAGTGTCGTTTCTTCCGATATTCTTTTGAAATCAAGCACTTCAACTTCCCTTTAGGTGTCGAATTCGAACTCTAGATAGAAATTTACGCTTTTGCCCTTTGACTTTTCTTCCTTTCATCATTTCCTTTCTTCCGATTTCTTTCTCTCTTTTCTTGCACTAAATTCCTGTAAAATCCATCAGAAATACACGAAACTCGGGGAAATTATTAGAAACAATCAATGGCAATGAAATGGAATAAAAATGATTCAATTACCTTGTTCGGGATATCAAAATCACAAACTTAAGGGGCTAAATTTAGAAGAATTTATGGTTGGTCAAATCACCCTAACTTAGGACTTTGCACATCCCGGGAAATGGAAAAGAAATTAGTTTAACGCTCAAATTTTGAAAATTCTTTTATTGGGATAGAATACCTTTTTCGCGGGCAAGCGATTGCATTTAGCGCATGCAACAAGCCTTTAAACCCCTAGGTTACCCTAGTAGGACGAGTTTTGTCTCATGAGGGTTTGTAGTGAATATACCCACAAAATTCTTTATTAACTCAAATAAATATCAAAATACTTAAAAATTGTACAATTTAAACTTTTCGAAAAATAATCACCATAAATTCATATTCAAATGTCTCAAACAATAGTGTGTGTGTGCAAAGCCAAAAATTAACCTCAAATTTCCACCGATTGAGCATTACATTACTTTTCGAAAATTCATTTTGATTCAACTTCTTACGGATGCACTCACAAACGAATTACTCGGATTGTGGTTATTTTTTCCTGGTATGCATGATATAAAGAGTAAATATAACGGATGATGATACGAGAAATCGTACATAGGCAGATCTCGTGCCAACAAATCAAGTATGAAGTGTAGAATAAATAGATAAAGCAAGCAAACAGAGAGAAGACAAGATATAGAGTGGTTCAGCCCCTAAAATGGGCCTACGTCCACTGTGTTGCTCCCCTCTCATTATATTCGTAACATTGTACAATACAATCGTGCCTATAGAGCCGTACAAGTATGAGGATAAAGGAGAGTACATGATAGTATTAGAGATTCCAGTGAGCCCGTGAGGTGGCGGTGATGTAGATTCTAGGCCTCCAAAGCTTATGTTGGGGTGATGTAGAGAGAATCTGCGTTGTAGTGCCTCGATTGTGTCTGGAACCGATCCCTCTCTTTCAGGTGTGACCCTCTATTTATAAGGTAGTGCGTTGAATCACGTGCCCTGAGCACGTGGCGTACCCCACGTCTGCAGTAGATGTGGATGAGGGTGTGCGGCCTAGAGTAGCAGCGCTGAGCTCTTGGAGGGGGACCGCGGACCTTAAGCTGGGGTGCCGCGGCCTCTTATGAAGAGAGCCATACCCTACAGTTGTTATGGCCGCGCCTTGAGTGAGATACCTGCCGTGGCCTGTGTGGCCTGTGCGATTGTAGAAGTACTGCCACGACAGGGTTCTATACTTGTACTATCAATAAGCCCCCAAGCCGTAGTGCCAAGGGAGATATATTGGGACTGCGGTTAAGTAGCCTAGGTGCCGCGGTGCTTTCAAAGAAACGATTCGTCTTCCGCGCTCCCTTATATAAATTGTTTCTGGCCGTGGACTTCATTACATTTCCAAAACTTTTGAGAGCAAATCGAGAGCGAAACTCTGCACATTTCTTCTTGCATATTCCGGCGACCCTCCGAGGCGGTATGTGGCAGTTCAAGGTGGTCTGTAGCTGATCTTCGTAATTCTCTTCGTTCCCCGGTGATTTTTCAACCACTATTTACAATTTTCTTCCCTTTTTATGCCTTTCCTGGTTCATTTGCTAGAAATCTAGGGTTTTATTTGTTAGTTTTGATTTTTTCCACATATGCTACATATGAAATACATATCACTGTTCTAGATGTTCATAGTCGAACCCTCTACATTCTGTGAATTTGATCTTAGAATGGTTAAAAATAGGATAATCAACTATTTAGGATAGAGGCCGCGGCATGATAGGATGATAATAATCATCTGAACTTGCAATTCTGGGTCAAACCGTGCTAAATGGCCGCGGTCCCTCAAGCCATCATCCGCGGCATCAAATCACCGCCTTGGTCATCTCGGAACAACCTTAAGACTCATGAACCCATGACATCCATGTTAAATAACTGTAGTTGCTACTAGAGCATATCGAATTGTCTAAAGAATTAGGAATTGCCGCGGTCGAAAACGCCTTAAAGCAATTCTATCTTATTTTCGTGGCAGCGCATGTTCCACAAATATAGATGTGGCCGTGGCCAGTTGGGACTGTATGGTCCCATAAGCAATAGAGTTCGCCCATTAATAACAGTGTTAGGGACGTAATTCCAAACTTTTAATACTTAAAAATACCCTTCTGCGGCTTCTTGACGTCTTACAAGACATACTGGCTGCGGCGCCTAACTGCGAACTCTGCTTTTCAGGTACTGTTGCAGCCATATGAGCTTTGACCCAGACGAGTTCCTGAGAGGCTTTTGGGAAAAGTATTTTGGGACCTCTCCCCCCGAGCTTACTTCTGTGCCCCCTCTGAGATCAGTTGGGCCCTGCAAACTGAAAGATTGCCCGAACTGCGTGATAATTGACTCAGCCTCCGCGGACTCTGCATCTGGGAAGGATTCCCAATCTCAGCCGATGGAAGAGGAAGCCAACTCAAGTACACATCCAATGGGTGTAGGAGACAATGCCGTGACTGCTAGAAATAACCCAGGAGGCACATCTGGGAGGGCTGAGAGACCATTGGCTGCACTTGATATCCGCGGCTCGATGACCCAAGATTGGGTTGAGCAGGTTGCTGAGGCTTTCGAATTCCCAGAAAATTTGACGTGCTCAGCCCCTTCCGCAAACCAGAGACCGTGCACGGTTCTGTCCGACAATGGAATTTGCTTCCCCTTGCACGCCTTCATCATTGGGCTGAGACTGCCTGTTCCTGTTCCCATCCGTCGCATTTTTCAGACAATGAAACTGGCCCCAACTCAGTTAGATCCCAACGGTTGGAGAGATGTTCTTGCTGCAGTTGTCCTTTGGGAGAAGTTGTTCAAGAAGGACATTACTCCCGCGGAGTTCTTTCATTTCTACCGCCCAAAGGAGAACTCAGTAAAGTTTACGGGCTACTATTATTTTTCTAGCCGCGGCAGGGATGAGACCCTTTACACTGGGAGACCGACTAGTGTGAAAAACTGGAAGGGGAAATATTTTTACAT
This sequence comes from Sambucus nigra, assembly GCA_949130495.1. Lineage (NCBI taxonomy): Eukaryota > Viridiplantae > Streptophyta > Magnoliopsida > Dipsacales > Adoxaceae > Sambucus > Sambucus nigra. Next base: position 318,740,200 of record OX422222.1, read on the forward strand.
CTCTGGTGAAGGCTGGGAGATGCACCTCGAGGAGAACGAGAGAGAGAGATCATATAAAATTCCGCGGCAGTGGGGTTCACCCTCAAAACTAGGTATAAGATTATAGCCGCGTCTTTTAATTTTACGTAACTTCACCAACTTGAATTGTCTTTTCTTTTTGCAGCCCTTGACAATCTGCACTTGAACGCGCGGCAGGAAAAAAGAGTTGCTGAGGCCGCGAAAGTTCCTGCTGAGCATAAGAAGTTCAGCATACTTGTAACGTCAGAAACTATATTTGAGGCGAGATTCTTCCCAAACAAGTCAATTCCTCAACAGATGGGCGCAGAGGGTAATTAACTGTGCCATTATTTTTATTTCGCGATCATTTTATTTTCTTGAACTTGTTGAACTCATGCTATTCCTTTTCAGGTGAAGAAGTTGATAGGGAGTTGTTGGCTGCGCAGTTGGCAGAGATGGATGAGGACGCAGTCGTCCTGAATAACACTGCGCGAAGCAGAAAAAGGAAGAGGTCTAGAGCTAAGGTACCTGCCGCGGCCCCCACTGGAGATAAGGCCACTGATCCTGCCGTGGATCAGGCTGGAGATAAGGCCACTGATCTTGCCGCGGATCCGGTGGTTAATGATGAAAACATTGCGCATCATGAACACTTTGATGACGACACAGGGGAAAATTTTGCCACGGCTGGCCTGATGTCAGCTGAAGTCCCCTTGCAATCGTCCTCTCCTCCGCCGCCAACTGTAGTGGCGGTTAACGCGAATTTGCCACCTCCCCAATTCTTCGGAGAGTCCGGTCCGGACGGTAGGCCAAGGCCTCAATTAAGGCAGCCTGACCCAAACTCCTCTTGGGACACTACTGCAAAGGCTTCATGGAGAATGAAGCGAGCCTTGGATGCCGCGGACCTCGACAGGCTGGTCGGGGAGGATCACGAAGATCTGGAGGACTGTGGCCTCCACAGCCTTCTGAGGGTACGTACTAATCATTTAATCTTTGCATCTCATATTTTCCTGTACTTTTGCTAACGTCCCTTATTTCATACAAGCCGCTGATGTCATTGTGGTCCAGAAGAGGAAGTATGAGGCTTTGTATAGGCTGAAAGAGGCCGAGAATAGTTCTCATGTCGCGGACCTGCAGTCTGCACGGGCCTCTTCTTTTGAGGCAGGGAAAGAGTCCGCTGCCGCGACCCTCCAAGAAACCAATATGGACTTGGAGAAGGCCACCAAGGCCAAAGAGGAAGTGGAGGAGAATTTCAATCAAGCCGCGGAATCTCTGAAATCATCACAGGCCCAAACAGCCGAAGCCGCCCGTGTTGCAGAGATTGCAAATACCAAACTCGCCCTCCTCTAGCAAAAATATCAAGAACTAGAAGCCAAGTCTGCTCAGAAGGATGAAGCCCATGCCGCGGCCGTACAAAAAATGGAAGTTGATCATGGCGACGCCCTCCAGCTAGCCATAGATCATACCGTGGAGTCATTCAAAGGCTCCAAGGATTTCTTCCTCATTAATAACAGGACATACCTCCGCGGCTACCAGGAGTTGCGGCAGAGAATTATTAAGAACTTCCCTGATGCCAAGGAGACGGTCCTCGCTTGGAAACTAATTGATGCAGAACATCAGGAGTGCATTGCTGAGCTGAAGGCCGCGGCTGAAGAGAGAGCAAGGATAAAAGCCCAAGCAGAGGCAGAGGCAGTGGCTGAGGAGGGGGAGACAGAGACTGCCGCGGGCGGAGAAGAGGCTGACGATGATGATGACGCGGACTCTGAAATTCTCAATTTCTGTTGCATCAACTTTTTGTAATCTTAGATTTTCGTTGTGGCTGCGGCCTCCATTTTGTAATCTGTGACTATTAATACAAAGGCTGCGGCCATATTTTTATCACTGATTGCCTACTTAATATTCCTTTCTTTTCAATATTGCATGTTTTACATTGCTTGCTATAATGAATGGTTGCGCGTTACTGCCTCATATTTGCAACTTGCTTTTTGTATTGAATGAACTTGTAGGACTTGTAGCTAGGTCTGCGGCAACATAGTATGATTCGATGCAATCTTGCTCTTACTAATCATCCGCGGTGTCCTTGTCACTTTGGACCTTTCTTGTTTTGCCCCTGCACCTCACTGTAGGGTTGTGATCCCCCAAGCCGCGGTGCCAATGAAGTATGGTTTTGGGGTTGCGACTTAATTTCTTCAATTTTTCGTAGAAGCCGGGGACCCTTTGGTTATCTACTCATTTGCCATGTAAAAATAATGAATAGATCGATTTGATGCCGCGGTAATTTTGATGCCGCGGTAATTTTGAACGAGGGAAAATGTTCTGAATTCAAGTCCACCTCAGCGACTCTCAGTCGCTTTTTCCATTCAGCTATGGCAGGTTGCCATCCAGTGCTAGGGCAGCGGTGAATGAGGATGCCGCGACATCTACTTGACTGCTGACAAGATAATGAGGCTGTAGAACCTTGCCCTTGGAAAATCGTGGCCATCCTTCTATAGGTTTGACATGCTTCATGATCATAGTCACAGAGCCTCCTATAATCGCTTCAATTATCTTTCATGGCTTTCCTTTAGTCGATCTTGGGACACTATGAACCCTCCCCAGGATGGGTTATTAAGCCACCCACAGCTAATATGCGAGACACTATCAAGCCTCTCCAGGCTGGGTTATGTTGTTAAGCCACCCACAGTTAATATGCGAGACACTATCAAGCCTCTCCAGGCTGGGTTATGTTGTTAAGCCACCCACAACTAATGTGAGAGACACTATCAAGCCTCTCCAGGCTGGGTTATGTTGTTAAGCCCCCCACAGCTAATATGCGAGACACTATCAAGCCTCTCTAGGCTGGGTTATGTTGTTAAGCCACCCACAACTAATATGCGAGACACTATCAAGCCTCTCCAGGCTGGGTTATGTTGTTAAGCCACCCACAGCTAATAATATATATAAAGCCATCCCTGGCTAGATATTGTAAGCCTCCTGGCTCGATGACGAGTCCCAGAAGCTAAGAATGGGCGTTATAAGCCCCCGTGACTAATGTCACACTCCGAGAGCAGAGAATTGCCGTTGTAGGCCTTGGTGGCTGATAAAAGCTCCTTGAATCCTCAGATGCTTCTGCGAATATGGTCATCATATGATAAGATGTAGTTTCACATTGCGAGGGGAACTTCTGAGCTAATAAAGGTCGTATCCCATTCATAAGTGCATCCCGAAGTAGAATAATCCTTCGAGATAATTTTGCTATATTTCCTCTGAAATCTGTTTGAGACAACAAGTCTTTTCGTGAGGTAGTAGGTTATGAAACCAAGCGAAATATCAGATATAGCTAAACTTGCTGGTTCGTATATTTATATATGTATGCTGTAGCTAATGACTTTGTTAACAAAACATAAAGTCTCGAGTATTAAGGCTACAGTGAGCTTCATAAAACATAAACAAAAATAGTTGAAATTAGAAAGACTAAGGATGAGATGCGGTATGCAGCCTTTGCTAGATCTGGCTGAATCCCTTATGCATTCTTCAGGAATCGCTGTAGCATTCCTTGCCCGATTAGCCTTTCAACTTCATCCTTCAGAGCATAGCATTGCTCTGTGTCGTGGCCATGGTCCTGATGGAATCTGCACCAGGTAGCTTTATTCCTCTTGTGGGGTGGAGCTCTCAATTTTTTTGGCCACCTCAAAATCTTGTCCCCTTTGATGACTTCCAAGATCTCTTCAATCGGGAGGCTCAACTGAGTATAAACACCCGACTTTTTCTGCCTTTTTTGACCTCTGACAGTTGATTCCGCAGCTTCGTTTACCGCCGCGGCAGGCATGGCTGGCTTTGCTATTTCCTCCACTTCCGTGCCTATGTTCTTGGATGCCGCGGCCTCCAGCATTAGCACCTTCTGAGTGAGAAAATTTACCTGGGTCTGAAGCGAGGCGTGGCTGTCATAGAGGTGATTAAGGTGATTGTATAGTTGCACAATCTCATCCTTGACTTCTGCACTCCGGCTGGATTCTCCTTCCATCTCTGCTTTTGTTAGTCTTTACAATGTATATATATAATATGATAACAAACTAACAGAAGTGAGCAATCTCATAGATACTGAAGTAACCAAGTAGGAAATGGGGATGCAGCATTCACTGCTACGGGGCACCGCGGCCATAAGTCACGTAGCAAGATGCACCGCCGCGGCCTTATATGATACACCATGGTAGAGCTAGAGCCCAATTGCCTAGGCTCCTCAACGTTTGAATCTTTTGTAACAACTACCCTAGTGGAGGCCACAGCCCTAAGACATATTTATTGTCTGGCCGCATCCCCCCTAGGCAGCAAGGAACAATCCCAAATCTGAAGCTCGGGAAGTGCGTTTCTCTCCCGAAACTTATGGAGAGCACACCTAATAGGGTTGGTCCATGGGTAAATAACCTCTCGGTGCACAACACGACATAGTTTCAATGATAAACCCTAGATCATAGACCAAGAACAGCAGAAAAGGAGTAGATACAATCCCTCCCTGATCATTCATCTTTTTGAGGCAAAAGCCCGTCGTGCTTTTCGATACTAGCTAGATAGAATGATATCACAGGGGTATGCAAGATGGGCTAAAGCCACAAGGTGGAGTATATCTGGATATAAGAAATACCCACCTAAGGGTGTGATTATGATGCGGAGTCCAATAACCAGTAACCGACCCGTGAGGAGATGATTCAAAGGACCCCCCGGGATCGAATAAGGTGTTTGAAGAACTCATATATGCAGAGAAACAAGATTGAAATGTCTCATTCCCACATACGACGCCAAATTGATGATACGAGAAATCGTACATAGGTAGATCTCGTGCCAACAAATCAAGTATGAAGTGTAGAATAAATAGATAAAGCAAGCAAACAGAGAGAAGACAAGATATATAGTGGTTCAACCCCTAAAATGGGCCTACGTCCACTGTGTTGCTCCCCTATCATTATATGCGTAGCATTGTACAATACAATCGTGCCTATAGAGCCGTACAAGTATGAGGATAAAGGAGAGTACATGATAGTATTAGAGATTCCAGTGAGCCCGTGAGGTGGCGGTGATGTAGATTCTAGGCCTCCAAAGCTTATGTTGGGGTGATGTAGAGAGAATCTGCGTTCTAGTGCCTCGGGTGTGTCTGGAACCGATCCCTCTCTTTCAGGTGTGACCCTCTATTTATAAGGTAGTGCGTTGAATCACGTGCCCTGAGCACGTGGCGTACACCAAGTCTGCAGTAGATGTGGATGAGGGTGTGCGGCCTAGAGCAGCAGCGCTGAGCTCTTGGAGGGGGACGGCGGACCTTAAGCTGGGGTGCCGCGGCCTCTTATGGAGAGAGTCGCACCCTACAGTTGTTCTGGCCGCGCCTTGAGTGAGATACCTGCCGCGGCCTGTGTGGCCTGTGCGATTGTAGAAGTACTGCCACGGCAGGGTGCTATACTTGTACTATCAACGGACACAAATTCATGCATACAAAATTGAAAAGAAGGAAATATATGGTGAAAAGATCTCATCATCGGAGTACGGTTATTAGGAAATGGGAACATCACCTCTAATTCACACCATTTAATCTCTTATAATTATCTTTTTGTATCTTAGCTCTCCATGCAGTAATTAATTTCGCCATTCGAACTCGATTAGGACTTTTCGGGTTAAAAAGTGTAAAGGATAAAATTGGGAATAGATAGAATGTTCGGAATTGGAAAATGCCCTTATGATGTCCATTAGTGCTTTTTCGGGCATTTGCTCAATTTTCTCTTTCTTTTTCAATTTTCATTTTTTTTCTTTTTCTTTTGCCCCTTTTTATTGCACAATTTGGACTTACTTGATGAATTTTCTCAATTTTCACAATTCCGGATTATTTGGGTTTTTCGGGTTATCAAACGAAAAGATAAATTTTATTTGGCTCAATTTGGGTTACAAAGGGATAATTTTTCACAACGTTTTTATGGCTAATATTTTTGGGTAAAACAAACGAGGGCCTACTTCATTGTCCAAATTGATAATCACATTACCATATGCATCTCGAGATTAATTAAGTTTAGAGATATATTTAGCACGAATTTCGCGACAACATTTCACACATTTCCCATAACTGATCATAACAAAGGATTGAGATCATCGACGACTTATTAAAACGCTGAAAAGAACTTTGAGTTAATCATAAACTCGGATTGATTTAAAAACTCATAAAAAATTGAAAGGCTCAAAATCTCACCGGGTTTGATCAATCTCCACACTTATTCGTTAAGTCGTCAATTTTCTTTCAATTTCCATGTTTGGTCAATTTTTGGCTTAGTGCAATTGATTGTTAACAATTTGAGGCTTTAAATAGAATAAAGGTGATATTTTTGAAAAATTTAAATTCTAATTTTTATTTATTTTGAACAAAAATATTTTTGACTTTTTCTAAATTTTTCAATTTTTTTTTGAAAAAAAAAAAATAAATACTTGGAACAAACATGTGATCGAATCAATGAATCTGAACAATAAACGAGAAGAATATCCCACACCCCCTAACTTAAATGTTGCATTGTCCTCAATGCGAAGCAAGAACACAACATAAAGAGAGGAAAAGAAAGATATTACCCAAATGGAGCGATCCCCGATGAGTACGAGTCCATTGAATCTACAAAACACGTTAGAACCAAGCATAGCAAACAGAATAACAAAAACTCGACCAACGAAACTAGACTATAATAAAAAAGACAAATTAATAATGAAAAAACTAATTATTTACAACCTAAAATTTGAACGACTAATAAATCATACACTAGAAGTCAAAAAATTTGAGGGTCCACCCAAAATACAATTTGACTTTGAGGGATTAATAGTGTACCATCACTATAAAGCATGCCTCCCAAAAATAAGAATTCCGTTTGAAAAATGGAAGGCATGTGGAAAGTTTAAAAAATGAACAATCACCAATTAAAAAATTTAGTGGGATAATGAAGAATTTGGGTGCATAGGGGGACAAGTCCCATTGGGATCCAAGAAAAATAGAATCACGTTCCAACGATTTTTCAAGTAGTATGGGAAGCGGATCACACAAACAGAAAGAGTCCATCTTCGATAATAATTTAAGCATAGAGTCCTTGTCCTAAAAATCTTCTCCCCCAAAATGTTTAGTTGGACCTGGTGCAGTGATACGTCTAAGTGTATGGCCTGTAAGATGAAGCATCTCAAAATAACATTCCCATACAAGAATCAGATCAACATCCTCAAGACATTCATCCAATTCTTGTGATGGATTTAATGGTTCGATAATAGTGAATGAGAATGTTGAGGACATAAATTCAAGCTCAAGTGATTCTTCTTTGGATTCCTCATTTGGTTGAAAACATTCTTTAGTCTCAAAAATATCAGAAGAAAAATCTTCATTAGATTCGAATAATGCATCCAACTCTTGCTCCCCAAAACGATTTTTTTCCTATATTCTTTTTCACGCCTTTCTTCTTCAAGCCTTTCATTTTCATAAATTTGGATGGCCTTAGTACTGGGCTTGTATTTATGAGACTCATATTTAGTGATATTTATCCAATGTTCATAAATCGTGAGTTCATTCTCCTCCTCGTCCAACACTGTCATCTCGGCTGAGAGAGTTTTTCACCAAGTTAATGATGTTAAGATGTACCATAATAGAATAATTTTTGAATTTGAATTCACCAAATTATGGTGTTATATAACAAGTCCACTCTCGTCGTTTTGAGAGTGCATGGATGAGATCTATCTCGTCCAAAACTATCATCTCGGTCGAGAGAGTTTTTCACATAAAATGATTTTTGAATTTGAATTCACCAAATTATGGTGTTATATTACAAGTCCCGTCTGGTCGTTTTGAGTGTATGGGCGGGAGTTATCTCTCCCAACACTGTCATCTCGCGCGAGAGAGTTTTTCACCAAATTAATGATGTTAAGATATTGTTCCCCCTATTGATGTTATTCAGTCCATGGATGAGGTTAGCCCCATTCGGAATGCCATGTCATTGAGAGAAAGGTAAAGATACTTCACCACATGAGTGATGTTCCATAGCTTAGGATGAACTAAAATATATAATCCGTACCAATCACACAAGCAAGAGTAAGATATAACACTTGCATTTTCATTCATAATTTGTCTTTTCGTATAATGACACAATGATGGAGGAAACTTATATAAAGTCTTACGGATAATACTTCTTTAGATGATCGTCATTCTAAGGATTGGAGAATGTCCCTTCTTCTAAATTCTCGAGCCGATATGTGCCAGGTTCTACCTCTTCTGTTACCCTGTAAGGACCACTCCAATTAGGATGGAGTTTATTTGGATTCTACCAAGCCTTCTTCAAAACTAAGTCTCCTACTGTTAATATCTTGGCCTTCACCCTTTTGTTATAAAACCTGGCAGTTCTCTACTGATAGGTTGCTTGCCTAATTTATGCGTCTTCTCTTATCTCCTCGATGAGGTGTGAATCCAGCCTCCTTTTTTTAGCATTTGCTTCTGGGTCGTAGGTCTGAACCCTATGGCTTGGCAAACAAATTTTTGTAAGAATTACTGCCTTTGGGCCAAAGGCAATCATAAAAGGGGTTTCTCCTATCGAAGTCCTCTCTGTCATCCTGTAGGCCCATAGGATAACATTCACTTTATCGATCCAAATACCCTTGGCATCTTCTAACTTCTTTTTTATCCTATCCAATATGGTTCTTTTAGTTACATCTGTTTAACCATTTTCCTGAGGTCAACATAGGGCTAAGAAAAACTTATTGATGCCAACCCTTTTACACTAGGCTTTTAATTAATCATTTTTGAACTAATTTCCATTGTTTGAGAAGAGGGTATAAAGTAGACTGTATCTGTAAATGATGTTCCTCCAAATAAATTTGAAGGTCTTCATCTCGGTGATTGTGATCATGACCTCTGCCTCAACCCATTTTGAGAAGAATTCAATCTCCACTATGAGTTACCTAAAGTTACTAGTTGCCCTTGGAAAGGGTCCCACGAAATCAATTCCTTGAATGGAAAATGGTCAGGAAGAGGTAATGGATGATAAAGTCTAACGAGGCTGGTGAGGGATACTAGAAAACCTCTAACACTTGTCACATCTCTTGACATAACTTCTCGCATCCCTTGCTAAGGTCAACCACCAATACGCCTAGGTGACCACCCTTTTTGCCAAAGATATCCCCTTATATGGATGGTATAGGAAACTTCATGTATATCTCTTAAAATGTAATCCTCCTTTGTTGAATGGATGCATAAGAGCAGGGGGAGAAGAAATCCTTTCTTGTACAGGACATTCCCAATGACCGAGAATTTAATAACTTTGTATTTGAGCTTCTTTCTTTTCAACTTAGAGTCTAGCAGTTCACCATCTTTTATATATTAGATGAGAGGGTCCGTCTAATATTCTCTTGTCTCAAGGCTTAAGAAAAACTCAACCGTGATGTCTACTTCTTTAATGTTCGATCGATGTAGAATGTCAAGAGGCACCAACCTTCTTATTTCGATTTTGGTTATTGACATTAATCTAGCCAAGGCATCGGCTCGTCCATTGTCTAGCCGAGGGATCCTTTTGAGCTTTATCTCATCAAAATGATTTAGCATTGCTTTTACCATGGATATATACTTGGCCATCGTTTCGTCCTTAGCTTTGTATGCTCCAAGGACTTGGCTTACAACCAGTCTAAAATCACTGTGGACTAATAACTGACTTATATTCAGTGCTTTGGCGAGGGAGAGTTCAGAAAGAAGGGCCTCATACTCAGATTCATTATTGGATGCCTTGAACTTGAATCTCAATGCATAATCTATATCAGTTCCATATGGAGCAGACATTGTCAGGCCAACTCCACTCCCTACCTCACAAGATGAACCATTAACAAATAGACTCCACACAATACATTTTTTAGAAAAGTTACCCTCCTCCAATGCTCTATTATTGAACACAAATCATTCTTCTTCATTCTTAACCACAACTTTCCTGGACAAACTTATCTCGGCCTCAACTAGGAGGAGGCATGTTCTTCCTTCTAGCTCAGAGGCTGGATTCACAATCTCTTTTGCATTATCCTCGTCCCATGTGAACTCGGCTATAAGATCATCTAGGGCCTTCCCTTTGATGGATATTCTTAGTTGGTATACAATGTTTAATTCTCCCAACTATGTGGACCAGGCCATCAGCCTACCCGATTTCTCAGGTTTATGGATGACTTGCCCAAGAGGGGAGTCTGTTAAGATAACCACAATATATGCTTGGAAGTAGGGATTCATTTTCCTGAAAGAATGAATGAGAGCGTAAGACAATTTCTCTATTTTTGGATATATTTTCTCGACCATTTAAAGAACCTTGCTATTAAAATAGACCGATTTTTGGACACCCTCATCATCCATTACAATAACAGAGCTTTGGTCGATTCTGATACGTTCAAGTACAAGTATAACTTTTCTCCCGGAATAGGTCTTGACAACAAGAGTGGGGAGCCAAGGTAGACCTTTAACTCTTAAAAGTACTTCTCCCACTCTTCGTTCCACTTGAAGGCTTTCCTCAGCATCTTGAAGAAGGGTAAATATTTATCTTTTTCCCTCGATAAGAACCTATTAAGTTTTTCCACTCATCTGGTTAACCACTGAACTTCTTTTATGGTCCGAGGATTCTTAATCTCAATTAATGCTTTGGTTTTTTCTGGGTTAGCTTCTATTATCTCTTATTGACAATAAAACCCAAAAACTCGCCTGCTCCGACTCCGAAGACACACTTTGATGGATTTAGTTTAATTTGATATTTGTCCATCATGTTGAAAGTGAGCTCTAATCCATCCACATGTGACTCGGCCCTAAGGCTCTTGGTAAGCATGTTATCAATATACACCTCCGTGGTATTACTAATCTTACCCTCAAATGTTTTATTTACTAGCCTCTGGTATGTAGCCCCGACGTTCTTAAGGCCGACAGGTATTGCCTTGTACAAATAAGTACCTTTGTCCATGATGAACGAGGTCTTCTTAACATCGGCTATGCCCATGGATATTTTATTATAGCCTAAGTAGGCATCCATTAAACTTATCAGTTCATGCCCAGTTGTGGAATCAACCATTTGGTTTATTCTCAGCAGAGGGAAGTTGTCTTTAGGGAATACCTTGTTCAAGTCTGTGAAATCAACACACATTATCCACTTATCGTTGGCCTTCGAAATAATGATAACATTGGCTAACCACTCTTGGTAGATAAATTCTCTAATAAAGTCGTCTTTCTACAACTTTTTACCATATCTCTGATAACATATTATTTACCAGCCTTTGGTATGTATCCCCGACGCTCTTGGACTTTGCCTAAATGGCTTTGCCCCCTCGGCCACATTGAGCTTATGGCAGAGGATAATTCTCGGCATATCTTCATGGCTCGAAGAAAAGATGATATGTCTCTCCCTTATAAGTTTAATAAACTCGTTTTTAATCTCTCACTTTAGGGATTTGTCGACTTGGACGATTTTTTCTAGCTCATCCACATTAAGGATGATGGATTTTACCTCCTCGATAACTTTACCCTTTTTCATCTTTGTCTCGTCTCTGGGGTTAAGAGTGTCACACCCCAAATCGATATCCATACTAATCATTTCTTATTAGAATAATTAGATCATAATTTTGAGCCCATTGGAAATATAATTCATTTATCAATATTTTCCTACATAATGTCCACAATGAACATATTATTATTATTATTATTATTATTATTATTATTATTATTATTATTATTATTATTATTATTATTATTATTATTATTATTATTATTATTATTATTATTATTATTATTATTATTATTATTATTATTATTGTTATTATTATTATTATTATTATTATTATTATTATTGTTATTATTGTTATTATTATTATTATTATTATTATTATTATTATTATTATTATTATTATTATTATTATTATTATTATTAGTATTATTATTCCATACCGAAATCAATACTAGAGTCTTAATTAAGCAGACATACAATAATGTGATTAACTATGATCGACTCAATCCATGCTAACTCAATATATACAATATGTGAGTGTATTAAAACCTCAGTGTAACAATGACAAAACCCCAATGTCTAATCCCCAACTCTTTCTAATGGTGAAACTCTCAAATTATGATCATATGACATCCTAGCTGGCAGCATAAAACCCTGAAAGTGTTCAAATATAAATCGAAAGCATTAAGCTTAGTGAGGTACTCCTTCCCTGAAATGAAGTAATAGTTCTATATCAAATATATGGATATTAATCCAACCAATCCCCCCATACAATGAATAACAGTTATATATATCAAATCTGTGCATATTAAATCCGACCAATCCTGCCATATAATGAATTAACAGTTATATATCAAATCCGTGGATATTAAATCCAATCAATTCTGTCATACAATGATTTAACAGTTATATATCAAATCTGTGGATATTAAATCCAATCAATCCTTCCATATAATGAATTAACAGTCATATATCAAATATGTGGATATTAAATCCAGTCAATCCTGCCCGTTAACAATAACAAATCCTGGACCATAAGGCACAAATAATTCTGCCCATTGGCAATGATAATTATGCCCATCGACAATAGTATGTCTGCCCATTGGCAATAGTAATTCTGCCCATTGGCAATAAGAAGTCTGCCCATTTGCAACAGTAATTCTGCCCATTGGCAATAAGAAGTCTGCTCATTGGCAATAGTAATTCTTCCCATTGGGAATAATAAGTCTGCCCATTGGCAATAAAAAATCTTGGAACATAAGTTCCAACAAATCATTGGATCTTTGGCCAATTCCAATCCTGGATCATAAGACCCAAACAAATCCTGGATATTTTAATGTCCAAACAAATCCTGAATACCAAAGTATTCAAACCAATCCTGGATCATGAGACCCAAAAAAAATACTGGATATTTTAATATCCAAACAAATCCTGAATACCGATGTATTCAAATAAATCCGCTCTTAGAGATATATTCATATTTATATATGAAACAGATCATAAGTACACTCACCTTGGTAATTTAATAGGCTTTCCTTTTTCTTTGTTCGACACTTGTTCAACTGGTTCTTATTCCCTTCTTATCATTCTTACAATATTATTATCATCATAATAATATCAAAAATCCAAGGAATATCTCAAACATAACTCAATTCATAAGTATCATATGATTCCATTCAAATCATTTATCACAAGTAGAGTTTTATCACAAGTAGGGTCTTTATATATATGGCACATATTTTGAATTTGAAGATGGATTGACATTAGTATTATTACAGAGAGAGGGGGGGGGGGGGGGGGGGAGGCCTAGAGATAATAACGAAAGTGAGTTATGAAACAGGGGGTGAAATGGGAAGGGAAAGTTGGGATATAATTAATCCAAGAGTTATAAATCGACGGTGAAATGGGTGCCATATGGACCCCTTAAACAAAGAGGAGCCTTAACTCCTGTATTCCATTACAATATTTTATAAATTCATCAAAGACACTGTCTTTAAGAAGACAGATGAGAATGAAGCGACAGAGGCAGTTGTTAAAAAAATGAAGTGATGAGAATGAAGGGAGACTGATGGGGAGACGGATGTGCAGAACAAAGAAAAAAGAAAGGAGACAATTACAATGAATGCAAGCCAGGTGGATGTTCAATGACGTGGATTAACCAGAGTTTAGGGGACTTATATAACATTTTATATTAATAGATAGATAGAGAATAGAGATAGAGATGCCACATGGATAGCCTTAGAAGAAGTTGTCATTAAATGCTTGTTTAGCATTTTATAGTATATAGAGATACCTCACGATATAAATAATGACGCCATAATTTCAAAGAAAACACAATAGCAGAAAGTTCTAAATCATGTGTAGGATAATTACGTTCATGTGTACGCAATTGCCTAGAAGCATAAGCAATAACCTTACCATATTGCATAAAAACACAACCCAACCCCTGATGTGAAGCATCGGTATAAATAATAAAACCATCTCCACCATATGGAATAGTAATAACAGGTGCAGTTACCAACCTCTTTTTCAATTCTTTAAAAATATTTTCACAATCAAAATATCATTCAAACTTCATATCCTTTAAGTTTAATTTAGTCATTGGCAAGGCTATCCATCCAAACCCAGAAAACTCCACACCTCAGTCACATTATTGGGCCTCTCCGATTTCACAATAGTTTTCACCTTTTTAGGATCAACACATATACCATCTCCAGAAATAACATGGCCTAAAAATGAAACTTGTGATAGCCAGAATTCACATTTGCTAGAATTAGCATACAACTGCTTATCTTTTAACACATTTAAAACAGTTCTAAGATGATTTTCATGTTCAACCATATCACTTGAGTAGATTAGAATATCATCAATAAAAACTATCACAAATGAATCAACAAAAGGATGCAGTACCCGATTCATAAGATCCATAAATACAGCTGGAGCATTAGTCACTCCAAAAGGCATCACAAGAAATTCAAAATGACCATACCGAGTGCAAAAATTAGTTTTTGAAATATCACTCTCTTTCACCTTCAACTGATGATAACCTGATCGTAAGTCTATATTTTAAAAGACTTTAGCACTCTGTAACTGATCAAACAAATCATCTATATGAGGTAAAGGATATTTTCTCTTAATTGTAGCTTTATTCAGTTCCCTATAATCAATACACAAATGCATAGTAGCATTTTTCTTTTTCACAAATAAAATTGGTGGACCCCATGGAGATACACTAGGTCGTATAAACCCCCTATCAAGTAAATTCTGCAATCGAATATTAAGTTCTTTCAGTTCCACTGGTGCCATTCTATACGGTTCCATAGAAATCGGGTATGTCCCTGGTGCTAATTTAATACTAAATTCAACTTCTCATTCTGGAGGTAACCCAGGAAACTCACTAGGAAACACTTCTGGAAAATCCCGTACAATAGGAACATCAACTAAATGTAAGGCCCCCTTCTTAGTGTCAAGAACATACGCAATAAAATCCTCACAACACTTACTCAATAATTTCCTCATTCGAATAGCAGAAATGATGCAACTGGGAATAATTTTCGTTTCCCCCACAATTTAAATTCAGGCTCACCAAGCATATTAAAAATAACTTCTTTACAGAAACAATCCATAGATGCATGATATTTAGATAACCAATCCATTCCCAGAATTATATCAAAATCATAAATATCCAATGGAAGTATATTTATAATTGTATCTCTAACCCCCACAGTCAAAACACAATCACGAAAAACATAATCAGCTACAACCATATCCCCTATAGTCATATAAATACCCAACCCCACATCTAAACGAGTACATGGTCTATTTAGATATATAGCAAATTCTGTAAGGACATTTTTCTCATGTCCGAAATGTTTCATTTATTTATCTCGTACGCCGCTACATTTGGCACGTCTCCTCACGATCTCACATGACGGCCTCTATCCGAATTCCAGGAATCAAGCATGCATTATCTCCACTAATATGTCCCTCATCTGCATCAATGACTTCACGTTCCTTGATTGTAGGCTCGTAATGCAAGTGGAACGCAAGAGAAGTCAAATCAGTGAAACAAGGAATGACAGGGATGTTCAAGGGTAAATTGGTAATTTTAAAACCACCGTACGGAGGACCGGTCAACTGGAAAGTTGAATATATTGCCGCAACAAAGATACTGGAAGAAACGGCACCGCAATCCGAGCTACGGTGAACAAGTTATGGCCCGTTGAAAATGGAGATATGTTCATTGAAAATTCTGGGAATTTTTCTAAGTGTTTAAGCACCTTCCCAGCACACTTTCCCGAACCCAGACCCAAACCGGTTCGGGGGGGTGAACCGGTTCGCAGGGGTACCCGAACCAGTTCGGGGACCTATACGTTGGATAGAATTTCAGCAGTTTAAAATCATGGGTCTCTTCATGTATTTCCCTATAAATACCAACTTCGGGAGAGTTATTTTGCAAGACTTTAGGAGACGAATTTGAGAGTCCAAATACATCAAGTATTCATATTTTTGAGTCCCAAGACTCATGTTTTGATTCACACATCCTTGCCAAACCTTTGTGAATCCTTTTGCAACCCAAGAACACAACTTTGGTTTGTTCAACCCTTGTGGAGGAGACCGTTGTTCTTCTTCATTGCAGCCCTATTGGAAAGGGATAATTCCAGCCGCGACTACAGAATCCGATACCCGAGGGTAATTCTTAGTCAACTTGTATTTTCATTGTAATCCGATTGTAAGCCGTTTTCTTACAAATTATAGTGAAAATAAATGGTTTTTCCCCTGAGGGGGATTTTTCCTTAATTGCATGTGTTTGAATGTTCTTGCGTAGATTATCAATTTATTCAATCACATACTGCTGCATGTTTAGGGTTTGTTTGTGTTAAAAGGGTTTTATATATAACTTGATCATTTGAACGCGAGCACACACGTTCTTCAAATTGGTATCAGAGTAGGTTACGCTAATCTATCGCATATTCCTTTTTTTCGCAAATTTTTTCTAAGATATCAATTTTTTGAAAAAATTGATTTTTGAAAAAGTGCGTGTTCAAATGGAGAAGTCATATTATAAAATGCCTGTTTTTTGACAGGACAAATTATGCTTATTGGAAAGCCCGTATGAGATCGGCTTTAAAAGCCATTGATGAACGTGTCTGGATTTTGGTTGAACGAGGGTGGACTCCTCCCACCGTGACTGTTGATAATGTGACCAACTTGAAACCAGACATTTCTTGGACTGATGAAGAAATTAAATGGTCATCTTTTAATTCTAAGGGTCTAAGTGCTATTTCTGGGTCTGTCACACCTGATGAGTTCAAACGCATAATGACGTGTACCACGTCAAAAGAGGCATGGGATGTTTTACAACTCACCCATGAAGGAACTAATGCTGTGAAAGAGTCTAAGTTGCAAAACTTGACAACTCAATTTGAAACAATCACCATGCATGATTCTGAATGCTTTGATGAATTTTATGCTAGACTTTCTGACATTGTGAATACTAGTTTTAATCTTGGTGAACATATTCCGAATGCTAGAGTTTTTAAAAAGATTCTTCGTTCTTTGCCTAAGCGTTTTATCCCTAAAGTCACTGTGCTAAATTCTATGGGTAATTTAAATACGCTAAAATTGGAAGAACTTATAGGAGATTTGCAAACTTATGAAATTGATATGTTCCCTAAAAATTCTAAATCTAAAGATAAGGGAATTGCTCTTAAAGCCCAAGATAGAAGGAGTGAGGGGTTAGCTAGAAAGAGGGTAGAGTCATCTAGAAAGAGAGAGACTGACACGTCAGATTCTGAGTGCGAGTTTGACTTAGATGATTTGGCTCTTTTCGCAAAAAATTTCTCAAATTTAAGAAAAATGGCAATTTTAAAGATAAAAAGAAATTTGAGAAAAATAAGTTTGAAAAGAAAAATGAAAAAGTTTCCAAAAATCCTCCTCTGAAATAAAGTGAGAGATGTTTTGAGTGTGATGGTAGGGGTCATAGAGCTTTTGAGTGTGCCAATCGTCTGAATAGAGAGAAAGGGAAAGTTGTTCTTAATGCTACCCTTAGTGACGACAGTGAGGTCAAGACGGTGGATTCTGGAGATGAGTCACCGCATGAGTGTAACTTCACCGCATTCATGGCCAGCCAAGTGAGCACTCCTAGTTCTCCTCACGACGTTGAGGATGATGCTTCACAGGGACACATCGACAGTGAGATCGATGTGAGTGAGGGGGAGGATGACACAAGTGAGAGCGAGAGTGATATACAACGTGCCTACGCTGAGTTATATTCTGAGTCATTTAAAACTAAAAAGCGTAACAAAGCATTAGTTCTTAAGATCACCTGCTTAGAGTAAGATTTAAAGAAAGCAAGAGAAAGATAATTCTCCACTTGCACTGCCCTGAGAGAGAGAGATTCTACATGTGTCGAGAATGAGAATTTGTTTAGAGAGAGAGAGAGTGTTTTAGAGAAAGAGAGAGGGGACTTGATTAAGCAAGTGGCTAGTCTTACGAGTCTGCTCCATTCCTCCGTGGAGACTCGGAAGAAACTTGAAGCCCTTGTTGCCCAGCTGACTCATGATCTTGAGAAATCACGGGAAGTCAAGGTACAAATCGAGGACAGATCTGGGAAGATGGGAAAGATGCTTCTCAGCCCCGCTTTAGGTTTTGGTGATCGTCAAGGAATGGGTTATGATGGTGCCTCCACGTCCCAAATTGCACCTGGACCAGTTCCTGAGTTTACTACAACTCCTTATGGTCACCGTCAAAAACCTCGAAGGAGAGTTCGACCAAGAAAAGCAAACCAAGGTCCGCCTTTGACTGTCCTCTTTTGTAGTTATTGCAAAAGAAAAGGCCACCTTAGGGAATCTTGCTATAGTATGGGTCGAACACAACTTACTACTGCTCCACCACGTCATACTAATAAATTTTCTAGTCTGAGAGAGCGAGTTGAGTTCTTAGCTGCCACGACTCAGAGTTTGATGAAAGAATTCCGACGGATGTCTTCGCCGTTAGTGAATGCTTCTCACATTCCAACTAAAACCAACAACAACAAAGGCAAACTAAAGGTCATCTCGACTTGGGTACCTTAGAAAGATAAAAATGCTTTTGTTGTTCATGTTTCTCTCAAAGCACATAATACCTCTCAGTGGTATTTTGATAGTGGGTGCTCCAGACACATGACAGGTGATGCCTCTTTTTTTACTACTCTTGAGGATTATCAAGATGGCAGAGTCACCTTTGGAGATGGGAGTAAGTCTAGCATTATAGGACGAGGTACTATCGAGTTACCTGGTTTTCCTAAGCTAGAAAATGTTTTGTACGTCAAAGGTTTGAAAGCAAACCTTCTCAGCATTAGCCAGCTGTGCGACACTGACCTTGCAGTAAAGTTTGACCGGGACGCGTGTAAAGTCTACAATCAAACCAGTAAACTATTGATGCAAGGGGTGAGGACCGAGGATAATTGCTATGGGACTGAGCCCACATCCTCACTTGTCTGTAACAGCGCTACGATCACTCCTATGGATCTGTGGCACCAACGTCTAGGTCACGTGAACGTTAGAGATCTTAACCGTTTATCTAAAAATGACCTAGTACGTGGCTTACCATCTCTTGGAAAGGAAACTTCAACCGTTTGTGGACCCTGTCAGTTGGGAAAACAAATTCGTAGTCCTCATAGGAAGTTGCATTCCATTACCATCTCTCGTGTTCTGGAGTTGATTCACATGGATCTTATGGGTCCCACTCGTACTGAGAGTCTAGGTGGTAAGAGGTACATCCTCGTGATGGTAGATGATTTCTCCAGGTACTCCATTGTAGGTTTTCTGAGAGAGAAATCCGATGCTGTAGATTTCTTAACGACTAAGTGTCGTGTCCTGCAAAATCAACACGGTGTCACTATTAACAGAATACGTAGTGACAACGGCACTGAATTTAAGGAAGCAAAGGTGGATTTGTACTGTGATAGCCTTGGGATCAAACATGAGTTTTCTGCTGTGAGAACTCCTCAGCAAAATGGGATTATTGAGAGAAAGAATAGAACGAACCAAGAGATGGCTAGATCTATGCTTCTAGGTCGTAAAGTTTCTAGGAGATTTTGGGCAGAGGCAGTGTCTACTGCATGCCACACGGTGAATAGGGTTTATTTGCGTCCACACACACTTTAGACACCTTATGAGTTATGGACCGACAAGAAGCCCAACCTGGCGTATTTCCGTGTTTTTGGGAGTAAATGCTACATCCTACGGAATATAGAGCAATTAGGAAAGTTTGACTCCCGGAGCGACTAGGGAATATTTTTAGGATATTCATCAAATAGTAGAGCATACCGGGTATTTAACCTGAAGAGCTCTAGGGTTATGGAATCAATAAACGTTACCGTGCAAGATGATGAACCTTCGACGATTATTGATCCTAACCTTAAGTGTGAGAATGAGGATTGTTCTGACAGTGATTTACCTGTTCCTCTCTCACACTCTGTGGATCCTACTCCTGTGTTAGGGGACACACCTGCTTGGGTTTCATAAGAGTCATGACCCTTGTGCCATTGTTGGTTATCCCACTTTAGGGGTCAAGACTCGTGCTCAGCTAGAGAACGTTGTTAGCCATCTTTGCTACACGTCCAAAGTCGATCCCAAGAACCATAAAGAAGCACTCAAGGATGAACACTGGATATCTGCTATGCAGGATGAGTTGCTTCAGTTTAAAAAGAATAATGTCTGGTAATTAGTCCCCCGACCTAGTGAGACTAATGTGATAGGTACCCGGTGGATTTTCAAGAACAAAATGGATGAATATGGTACCATAATCAGAAATAAGGCTTGGTTGGTCGCTCAAGGCTACACACAGATAGAGGGTATAGACTTTGGGGAGACATTTGCTCCTGTTGCGAGGCTTGAGTCCGTCCGTCTTCTGCTCACCATCGCATGTCATCTGCGCTTCAAGGTGTATCAGATGGATGTCAAGAGTGCCTTTTTGAATGTCATTCTACAGGAGGAGGTTTATGTGGAACAACCAAAAGGGTTTGAAGACCCTCAGCACCCTGAGCACGTCTACTATCTGAGGAAAGCCTTGTATGGTTTGAAGCAAGCACCCCGTGCTTGGTACGAGAGGCTTTCTTCCTATCTCTTAGCTCGTGGATTCAAGAGGGGGGGAGTAGATATGACGTTGTTCGTCAGGAGAGATGACGGTGCTATTTTGGTTGCCCAGGTCTATGTGGACGACATAGTCTTTGGATCAACATGCTCCCAACATGCTCATCACTTTGAGGAGGAGATGAAAAGTGAGTTTGAAATGAGCATGGTTGGTGAGCTTACATTCTTCCTTGGTCTCCAGGTTCGTCAGCTAGAGGATGGGATGTTCATCTCCTAATCCAAGTATGCTAGAGACCTAGTGAAGAAATTTGGTTTAGACTCCGCTAAGCATGCCCGTACTCCTATGAGTACCACTACCAAGCTTAGTAAGGACACTTCAGGCAAGGACGTAGAGAAAACCTTATATCGGAGTATGATAGGTAGTCTTCTCTACTTGACTACCAGTCGTCCCGACATCGCCTTTAGTGTTGGAGTCTGTTCGGGATATCAGGCATCCCCAAAAGAGTCACATTTACTTGCACTAAAACGTATTATTAAATACGTAAGTGGGACTCTCTCATACGGGATTTGGTATTCCTTTGATACCGATAACCGTCTGTCCGCCTATTCGGATGCCGATTGGGCTGGGGATGTAGATGGATGTAGGAGCACTTCTGATGGGTGTTTCTATTTTGGTTCTGCTCTTGTCTCCTGGCTGAGCAAGAAGCAAAATTCCATCTCTTTGTCCACTGCGGAGGCTGAGTACATAGCCGCCGGGAGTTGTTGCACACAACTCTTGTGGATGAAGCAAATGCTGGAGGATTATGGGATATAACAGGACACCATGACCATTTCCTGTGATAACACGAGCGCGATACACATATCCCGCAATCCAGTTTAGCATTCACGCACAAAACACATCAGGATACGTGAGCACTTTATACGTCAGTTAGTTGAAGAGAAAGTCGTATCCCTGAGTTTTGTTCCCACCGACCGTCAGTTAGCCGATATTTTCATAAAACCTTTAGATGACCTTAGATTTGAGAGTCTTAGGAAATCTTTAGGGATTTGCACAATTGACTGAGGGGTTGGTCTATGTCTAGAATAGGATGCTCCTTCATGTTCATATCATATGCTTCCTATTGCTAGTCTATTTTATATGTACCATTGCTTAGTTGTACAGCTTTGTTTTATTCTTGTTGCTTTTTATATTTCTTTTGAAAAATACAAAAAGATTTTCCTTTAAGAAAAATTTTGAGAAAAAGCACAAAAAGATTTTATTTTGATAAAATTTTTGAAAAAGACCAAAAAGATTTTTGTACTTTTATGTACCTTTTATGGATGAGCATTTAAGTTAGACAAGTCACAACTTCATTCCATATATCCATGTGACTGTTTGATAGAGATTTGAGAGGCTACATCATTTCATCCATGTGCTTTACATTGATTGGAGTCTTTGAGATGTAATTAGTGATATCTTCCTACATGTTTGACTCCTATATCCTTTATTGCACACATGCACGACTATATTTGATTATTTCACTTGTCTATCTCATGTTGGCTTGCGTGTTTTCATCTCAATCCTGTCTATACAATGTAACATATGCGATAAAACTTGACAAGATTGGAATGCATGTAAAAACCGTTTTGGTGAGACTGTGTGTTTTTGTATAACGGGGAGGGGCTGCGAAAGGTAATCATCTATCCTTTGAACAAAAGCCATCGTTAAAAAGGACCTAAAAAATGGAGGAATTTTAATATCCGAGGTCCAAAGAGGTTAAAAGAGCCCGAAAAAATTTACAGGCAATAAAAAGCAATTCATGCCAAATATGGGCCACTTAGGTTTCACCATCAATTCTCCAAAGTTTGAGAATTTAGAATGCCTCTATTCAAAATTATATCTGAGGAAGTTAGGTTGGATAATCTTTAAACGGGTTTGCACTTCCTTGAAAGTCCTGAAAAAGCATAAAATCATTTTGGACGTTATTGGTGTGAAAATCATTTTGAGCTTTGATTTGTTGATTTGATTGAGTCAATATCTTATACTATCACTCTTTTACACCAAAGGAAGCATTTGGGTTCATTCGCTAGGAATATCCAATATTCATCGTGCACATATGTCATGTTTGTATGCATTGATTTTTCTATCGAATTTGATCACACCACTTCATTTACGCTATCATCGACTTGGTTGCTTTATGTTTATTCATGATGTGCTTTTATCCTTGTGACACCCCGCACTTGCTTATTTGATTTATTTCTCTAATTTTTCTATTTTGGGGACATCATAAAAAGGGGGAGAAAGAATTATCATATTATGGGGGAGTTTGAATTTTGGGGGAGTTTTTGAGATGTTGCTTATGTTTTTATCATATATTGATATCCATGTTATCTCATTATATCCATGTTATCTCATTTCAAACTCGATATGTCACGTGGTATTTGCTTTGTCTCATGTGTGTAGGTATGAAGATTGCAGATCTATATGGTGCACACCCTGATGAGAATAGTTTTGTGATTCCTGAAGATTTGAAAAACAAACAATGAAGACTATTCATTTGTACCTTTTCCAGTTTTGGGTTCATGGGAGGGTAGATTTGTATAGGCAATTTCATATTTGATAATTCGGATTTTTATGTATGTACCGGCATAGACATAGGGGGAGATTTGTAAGAACATTTTTCTCATGTCCGAAATGTTTCATTTATTTATGTCGTACGCCGCTACATTTGGCACGTCTCCTCATGATCTCACATGACGGCCTCTATCTGAATTCCAGGAATCAAGCATGCATTATTTCCACTAATATGTCCCTCATCTGCATCAATGACTTCACGTTCCTTGATTGTAGGCTCGTAATGCAAGTGGAACGCAAGAGAAGTCAAATCAGTGACACAAGGCATGATAGGGACGTTCAAGGGCAAATTGGTAATTTTACAACCACCGTCCGGAGGACCGGTCAACTGTAAAGTTGAAGATCTTGCCGCAACAAAGATACTGGAAGAAACGGCACCTCAATCCGAGCTACGGTGAACAAGTTATGGCCCGTTGAAAATGGAGATATGTTCATTGAAAATTCTGGGAATTTTTCTAAGTGTTTAAGCACCTTTCCCAGCACACTTTCCCGAACCCAGACCCAAACCGGTTCGAGGGGGCGAACCGGTTTGCAGGGGTACCCGAACCGGTTCGGGGTACCTGTACGCTGGATAGAATTTTAGCAGTTTAAAATCGTGGGTCTCTTCATGTATTTCCCTATAAATACCAACATCGGGAGAGTTGTTTTGCAAGACTTTAGGAGACGAATTTGAGAGTCCAAATACATCTAGTCTTCATATTTTTGAATCCCAAGACTCATGTTTTGATTCACACATCCTTGCCAAACCTTTGTGAATCCTTTTGCAACCCAAGAACACAACTTTGGTTTGTTCAACCCTTGTGGAGGAGACCGTTGTTCTTCTTCATTGCAGCCCTACTGGAAAGGGATAATTCCAGCCGCGACTACAGAATCCGATACCCGAGGGTAATTCTTAGTCAACTTGTATTTTCATTGTAATCCGATTGTAAGCCGTTTTCTTACAAATTATAGTGAAAATAAATGGTTTTTCCCCTGAGGGGGATTTTTCCTTAATTGCATGTGTTTGAATGTTCTTGCGTAGATTATCAATTTATTCAATCATATACTGCTGCATGTTTAGGGTTTGTTTGTGTTAAAAGGGTTTTATATATAACTTCATCATTTGAATGTGAGCACACACGTTCTTCAAATTCTTATGACACAAAATAATGTGTGGGACCGAGAACAATCAAAGCATAAGCACTTCTATTAGTAATAGAAAGTGTAACTATCACCACATCCAAAGTAACCTAAGCTTCTTTCATCGTAAAGACTCGTCCACCTGGCCTGGAACCACTAGCTTGTCCCATGCCCCGGGTTTTATCTATAATAACTGAGTTATAACAACCAACACAAACTGTTTATAATACTAAATTATTTGTTAGTACATAAAGAATTCATAAATATCAAATTAACTCAATAACTGCCATCTAATCGTCACACACGTCCAGAATTTATAACCTAGACGCTCTGATACCACTAATTGTCACACCCCAAACCCGATATCCATACTAATCATTTCTTATTAGAATAATTAGATAATAATTTTGAGCCCATTGGAAATATAATTCATTTATCAATATTTTCCTACATAATGTGCACAATGAACATAATATTATTCTTATTCCATACCGAAATCAATATCAGAGTCGTAATTAAGTAGACATACAATAATTAGATTAACTATGATCAACTCAATCCATGCTAACTCAATATATACAATATGTGAGTGTATTAATACCTGAGTGTGATATTGACAAAACCCCATGTCTAATCCCATGCTCTTTCTAATTGTGCAACTCTCAAATTCTGATCATATGACATCCTAGCTGGCAGCATACAACCCTGAAAGTGTTCAAATATAAACCGTAGGCATTAAGCTTAGTGAGGTACTCCTTCCATGAAATGAATTTACAGTTCTATATCAAATTTGTAGATATTAATCCAACCAATCCTGCCATACAATGAATTAACAGTTATATATATTAAATCTGTGGATATTAAATCCAACCAATCCTGCCATATAATGAATTAACAGTTATATATCAAATCTATGGATATTAAATCCAATCAATCATGCCATACAATGAATTAACATTTATATATTAAATCTGTGGATATTAAATCCAATCAGTCCTGCCATATAATGAATTAACAATCATATATCAAATCTGTGGATATTAAATCCAATCAATCCTGCCCGTTAGCAATAAAAAATCCTGGACAATAAGGCCCAAATAATGCTGCCCATTGGCAATGATAATTCTGCCCATCGATAATAGTATGTCTGCCCATTGGCAATAGTAATTCTGCCCATCGGCAATAAGAAGTGTGCCCATTGGCAATAGTAATTCTGCCCATTGGCAATAATAAGTCTGCCCATTGGCAATAAGAAGTCTGCCCATTGGCAATAGTAATTCTTCCCATTGGAAATAATAAGTCTTCCCATTGGCAATAAAAAATCCAGGAACATAAGTTCCAACAAATCATTGGATCTTTGTTCAATTCCAATCCTGGATCATAAGACCCAAGCAAATCCTGAATATTTTAATATCCAAACAAATCCTGAATACTAAAGTATTCAAACCAATCTTGGATCATGAGACCCAAAAAAATCCTGGATATTTTAATATCCAAAAAAACCCTGAATACCGAAGTATTCAAACAAATCCGCTCTTAGAGCTATATTCATATTTATATATGAAACAAATCATAAGTACACTCACCTTGGTAATTTAATAGGTTTTCCTTTTTCTTTGTTCAACACTTGTTCAAATGGTTATTATTACCTTCATATCATTCTTACAATATTAGTATCATCATAAGAATATCAACAATCCAAGCAATATCTCAAACATAACTCAATTCATAAGTATCATATGATTCTATTCAAATAATTTATCACAAGTGAAGTTCCATCCAAGTTCATGTTAATATATTTGACATATTCAAATCATAAACTAAACGTACATTCATTTCTTATTGGTAATTCAATCCTTATCATATTAGGATTCCAATACAAAATACGTTACATATTTTCGGGTCTCCTAGAGCAAGATAGGCCCATTTCTTTACCACATAGCAAATCTGCCCTATAGGCTCTTTTACCGTTCATTCAAATTCCATGAATTTTCATAATTTTTCTACATCATAAATTTCTATGATATTTCACCCAACATTAGTAAACATATTGAACAGTACAAAATTAAAGTTTCAAAATTTTTAAGGTTCATTTGCTATGTCAAGGAAAACATCGAACATACTTTCACCCTTAGGGAAGATGTCATACCCTAACTTCAAACTCTCCCCAAAGACTCATTTATTGGTATTTTAACAAGATTTTAGAATATTTCACACACATATGAGTCCGTGTTAATCTCCAATTGGAATCAATCAATTTCAGTAATTATACAAAAAGATATGGAAGTTTGAATAAACAAGGTTGCTAAAGAAAGTAATTTAGGGGTTTACACATTCAACTTTGTTTAAACTTGTATATATCCAAACATATAAATCAAGGGCTGAACGTTTAGTAAAAAAATGATAATTTCTATCATCTAAGTCAGTAATATAAGAAAAATAACAATATTTGGGGTTAGGATTACCTTCGGGACTTTTACGTAATTTCCACTGATTTTTCTCAAAATTTTCTCCTCACTTTCTTCCTAAACTTTCCAATTCTCTCTTGCTCTCAAGCCAAACTCTTTAATGGATGACTTATGCTGAAGGAGGGTATTATTTCAAGCCTTTAAAGTCGTCCAAAGCCAACCTTCTTCTTTAACCAATCAAAATCTACCATTTGTTAGCCTAATAATACGAAATATCATTTAACGAATGGACAAATTTATCCCTGCTTCTTAATTCCAGCATAACTTCTCGCTCGGACCTCCGTTTAACACACCGTTTATTGTGTTACAAACCTAATTGATATATGTACAACTATCTAGTTTATACCTCAAGTCAACTGTTATATCATACATGTCAAAACTATCCTTAAACATGAACATTCCTACCGAAAACTTCAAAATCTCCCATTTATAACTAATTCGACATTTTCATGCTTTCTGAAGGTAGGATTAGACTAAACATAATAACTTAACATCATATATATTACTAACACACTAATCATATCACATAATCTAAGCATTATTTAAGCATAATTAATCATAATTATATTCGGGTTGTCACAAAGAGTGTCTATATTATAACTTGTGGTGGCCCTCTTATGCACCCCCTCTCTTCAACAGAATTGAAGTAGCATTCACGTGCCTTAACCTGATCACCTTGAACTTCCCATACTCCATAAGGAGTAGATAATTTTATCATTTAGTGAACTATTGATGGAACAACCTCAAACTCCTTGAAGGTTACTCTTCCTATGATTATGTTGTAGGCCGAGTAGAAGTTCTCATCCATGACAAAGAAACTTATGTTCCTGGTGAGACATTTCGACCAACTATTCCCCATTATGACATCCATTTCATAAATTCTTAGGGGTTGTAATTTATCTCCACTAAAACTAATCATAGGTTGATAGTATGTAATATGCCTTTTCTTTCTCAATACTAGGCCATTGTAATAGTCCCATAACATGACATTAGTCGAATTTCCACCGTCAACCAATATCCTTGGGACCTCATACCCATGAACTCTGGTGGTGATCACCAGAAGGTCATCATGTGGGGCTAGGATTTCCGTGAAATATAACCTTGAAATTCCCACTATTAGAGTATTCATATTAACTTTTTTTTCCCTTACCCTTCTTCGGCTTAATAGATACTGAATGCACTTCTTTGGGCTTCGGAGGGAGAGATTTGGCTTCTGCCACATGAGCTTTCCTGTCAGTAATTTATTTTCCACCATCTACAAGTCCTCCGTAGATCATTTCACCCCTAGAGAGATTATATTTAGGCAACCTTTAGGATCATTTATCTTCGGTGGGAGGTCAGGTTCAGCCTCTTCATCATCGCCTGATGCGTCATCATCCATATTCACTAGATCGTCAGGTTTACACCTGTCGTCTCTACTCTTTTGGATGTTATCTCGGCCACCCCTCTTATCCACATACTTTCTCAGTTTCCGCGGCTTCTGTATCTTTTTTATTTTATATTTCAGTGCAAAGCTTCTGTCAGTGGTATAACCATGGTCTTGGTGGAATTCGCACCATTTACTTTTATCCCTTTTGTGAGGAGGGGCTTTTAACTTCTCGAGCCACCCAAGAGATTGGTCATTCTTTATCTCATTCAAGATTTGATTTGAGCTAACCATTAGTGGGGTGAAGATGATGAACTTATCGCTCTTCGACCTCTTCTTGTCGTCTTTGCCCTTTGACTTTTGAAGCTTACTTCCACTACTTTTTCCCTTATCATCCTCTCCTTTAGTAGCCATTGCATCCTTCACATTGATGACCTTCCCAGCTATTGCCAGAAGTTTCGCTATGGTTTTTGGAGGATCCTCAGCTAGCTTTCAGAGGATCTTCCCTTTCTGTAGTCCTCCCGTCAGGGTGTTCATAGAAATACTCTCTACGTAGTCACTAACCTATAATTTTTCCTTATTAAAGGATACTATGTACTCCCTCAAGGTTTCATTCTTTCCCTTCTTAACATACAATAGGTGTGTCATCTTTTTTTTGGGCTTCACTCCGAAGAAATAATTATGTATGAACCTTTCTGCCAACTGCTTGAAATTTTCAATAGAGTTTTTAGGGAGAGAGGTGAAACACACATGAGCAACACCTGTAAGTGTGCTAGAGAAATCTCGATATATCATCTCATCCAAGATCGAGTAGATATCATCTACATGCTTATACATCTCAGTATGATGGATGGGGTTAGTGCTCTCGTCGTATTTCGATGTGACTATTAATGGTTTGAACTTATCCGGGGTTGGATAACTTACTATCTTTACGATAAAATGGGAGCCTTTTGTGTAACCCCTATGCAAGGGGTCTAGGTTCTTCAACATATCATCGATCTTGTCCTCCAATCGTTGTATAAAAACATTCCAATGCCTATCCATCACAGCTACAATCTCTCCGATGTTGGGACCAACATTGTTCCCAGCCTCCTCTCTTTTGGTCGAGCAAACTGACGGCTCCCTGCCAGTTATTATTTATCGGCTTTTGACCTCAAGTTTTTCCCCCTCTCGCCCTCGTGAGGGTCTACGGTCGTCATATTTATAATTCCTCCTAAAACTAGTGATACTTCGAGATATAGAGGGACAGTTTCTTAAGTCACCTATTGGGCCTAACCTATCAAAGGGTGACCCTCTACTTAGCTTATCTAAGGCTAATGCCGCTGGGTGACAGTATCGGCTTGGACATCGACTATTTTCCCTAGTCTACTGAAGCAAACTTATAATGTTTCTAAAAATTTGATATAACTCCCAACATTACATATCATCCTCTTCATCATAATGTTCATCCTCGTATATTTTATCTCGCCTCTCTAGGCGTAAATGCCTAGGGTTAACCACATCTCTATATCTCATTTTATGGTAGTGCATCTTTCTCCGAGGAAAGAGGTGGTCCCCCTATCACTTGATGTGCGCCCTTCTTGCCGATCGGATTTATCATCTCTAACGTCGCGCCAGATAGTATGGTTATAAAATTGTGAATGAAGGCAGCCAACTGTTCTAGCATCTTGGACTGACTAGCTGCCAATGAGAACAGTGCTGTTGTGACGTCTGCCATCTCAAATTATGGTGGTGCTTAATTGGAACTAGTACCTTCACCTGGTGGGAGATCTGATGCCATTAAGTTCCACTGATCAGAAATATCAGGAGGTACACTATAAGTGATATGGATGAACTATAATCAAGATCGAAACTCAAAGAAGATGATAATCTAGTTCCTATAGACGATGTCATATTGCTAATAGCAGAAATGGTATCACCAAATCAATGTGAATATATGAACTCAATCTATCATATCAACTTAGTATAAACAAATATGTAAATATAGAAGGAGATGAGGTATTGAGAAAATATGACAATATATAAGTGGTTCGGCCTATCTTGGCCTACTCTACTATATAAACGTGTGTGAAATCCACTAAGAAAGGGATCTAATGGCCTTCGAATACATATCACTCATCTTACTCTCTTTATGATGCTATTTTAGCAGAGTTTTAGTAGGGTTTTAAATTAGAGGGTCCCCTCAAAGGTAGGACAAGGTGAATATTTGTATGGTTGGGGTGGTGTCATGCACACCCCATGAATGCAATATGCATGAATAATATGGAGTGGCTAATACAGTGTTTCCACCTGTCATCTGGGTATGTAAATCATGACTGAGAGATATTCTTCACACGTGAGGAATATTGCAACGATTTTATCCACGTGGGGCTTATAGCCCACCCTCACTCTCCCAAGCGTTATCCATTGCACGCACCTTGCCAGGTGTCAAATGTACCCTACTGTGATGGAGGTGTTGGCTTGGCCGAGTAAGAGACCACTGAGATACTGTTTGATCACATGTTGGTAAGTCAGCTGAGACGAGCGTATAACCAGTCTGATAAAGTCTAGACTTTCCTAAGGGTAGAAAAGATGAGACATTAGGCCCATTATTGGTGGAATGTGGTCTCGGCCTTGTTAAATGATGAGACTGATACGATTGTTATCCGATTCCTTGAGTGAGAGCGTTCTATAAGGTCGGCCTGCGCCGAGATAAGCTTGAGAGGATACGAGGTCTTACTTTGGTATATGAATGGCCGAAGCTACCCACAGTAACATACTCCACCGTATAAACCGATGTCTCAAAACTTTATAAATCTTCTCTCTCAACCCTTTCATCTCTAAATGAGCCATCTTATAACATTGCCTCAAGATGGGCTTAGTGTCGGGTTCCAAAACTCTGGGACAATAAATCTTATGGGTGGGCGATAACCCCAATACCTCATCAAATACATCTGGAAAATTGTGGACTACTATTATTGAATCTAAAGAAAACATAACCTCCTCTGATGCGCTCACATATATATAATAAAGGTGTCTTTTAGACCTTACCTGAAGCCTATGAATAGCTATTAGAAACACCTTCTCCATGGGAATGGCAAAGGTAATAGTCTTCCCACTACAATTGATTTGTACGTGTAACTGAGATAACCACTCTATGCCCAAAAATTATATTATATGACCTCATGTATAGTATAACAAATTAGACAAAACACAAAGACGACCAATATGAACTACTACATCTCTACAAACGTGATGTAAGGAGACATCCCTATCTACCGGGTCTCAACATGTAAATAAACCTCGATTGTAATATCGATAAACCCAAAGGCATGGAAAAATAACTACAGACAAATGAGTGAGATGTCCAGGTATAATATAAAATTCATTTGTATGAACTATATATGGAAAACATATAATTCATGGCTTGCTATTGGGCCTATTGATCCTTTTTATATACATTATACACATGTCTATAATGAAATTAGGGGAGTCCCTGAGTTAGGTCTCTAGGTGTAAGTGGAAGTTCTAGGTACTACGGTGGCATTAGCAAAGACTGAAACTTAGATAGGGTTGGAAACATATGATGTAGCCCCTAAAGTGGATGGCCCTGATTAGCCACCACTACCACCTCTTTAATGAATCCCCGACTAGTTTAAAGCTATATAAGATTTTTTTAAAACAAATATGCTCTCTACCACATATAAATTCATCTCAATATCACTCCTGCACTATTGAGAGACAAAGGGATTCGTTGAACCACTGAACTCGGGAGGTTTACATTTGATAAAGACACTCTTATCCTTCTCCCAAGTCCAAGTTATATGTGGGACAAGTTAATACATTAGTGGTGGCATTAGTGGTTAATCTTACCTCGTGTCAGCCATGGTAGCAATTAACATCTATGCAATAACGGTGGCTAAATCTATCAAAGAAATTACTAGTGCCAGCCTCTGTGGAACCTACTTGCCTATGTCATGGTCCTCCTTTCCTCGTGTTCGCCATCTAAAAGGAGAAAACAAAAGCATATCAATAATCGTAGGAGAATAAGAGTACAAAATCCCAAACAATTTAACTCTAAAGGAATCAAAGAACATAATGAAGAAAAGCAATGGATACATTCAAGACCCTGTGACACTACAAATTGGAATGGTCTAGTACCAACTGTGACCCCCCATAAAATCCAGAAATGTGTTGACCAGTACTAAATATAAATATTATGACAATCAAACAATTGATAATGTAAACATTTTTGTAAATATATTAGTCGGATTAATTCCGTGTCAAAGTATTTGAGTCTTGCATTAATCCCTCCAAAATGGTTAATTTTATATAGATGTTTGGTAAAGAGTCTTGTTTAACCAGATATCATGAACATTGAACTTTGAAGATTTTACACAACTTCTATACAATAAAGACTTCCGCTACTGAACTCATTAGAGATGTATCCTTTGTCTTTGGATTATGACTGAAAGTCTAAGTCTATGTGCACGCGCACGCGCGTGCACACACACACACACACACACACGTTTTCCACTATATTTTGATAAAACATTGTTTTGAACTGAAGAAGTAATTTATATTTTGCGATGTCTCATGTTTAACATCATGGAAAGACATATGTTTTCAAAATCTAGTTTGATTATGGAGACATATACTTTCTCCCTTAATCCAGTCGCACTTTTATAAATTATCCTTCTACGCATGGCTTTCCACATTTTAGGCAAAAAAAAATTCCAGCCTCAAACCGTATGCACAACTTAACTTTTGGGCATTATTTCAATCCCACCTAAAGCTGCAGCATGAAGCCAAATTTCCACTATGCGTATAATGCAATCTGCTTTTCAAAAGAATTCTATAAATAAGACATGTTTCCTCGATATCAAATTATATGAGTTCCTCTATACTTTTCTACTACCTAGAGAGTGTTTATGAGGTTTTGATCATATCAATTGCTTATCTTTATTCAAAATCACATGTTCCTTTCACAATTGAGAGAAAACCTATATTTATAATTAAAATATGATTTATAAGGAATTGAGAGTGTTTTGAGATCATATACATTTATCCTATATTCAATCTAGTCATTTTACATAAAAAATGAATATACACACTCCAAGATCTAAGGGGGATAATAAGAATTCCCTATTCATCGATGGAGCTTCGGATTGATCTCTCACCGTCAATGTGGGAGATTTAAATGTTCATACATACCTTCTTATTATGTAATAAGAGAGAGGTATCTTCTTTCATTGTATAAAATATTTTCAAGTTGAATGAGAGACTAGGGTGGATTGAGGTTTTAACCCCATTGTTCGGGTTTTCCACATAAATTTTTTTCTAGATTATTTGTCTATTATTTACCTTGATTTATACATGGCTAACACACACTTCATTTAGATTTAGATTATATATTGTTTATTTCATCGAAATTGACCATAGGATTTTTATCTAGTTATTGTTTGTAACTATCAACCTAGATTTCCTAATTTAATGCTTCAAATTGTTGATCCACATGAATCTTATGATCTCACCTAGTTGTACATTATGTTGTGATTGGTTTAATTTATAAGAAAATTAAAATTGATTCAAAATTGGACAAATTTTGTGATAAACCTTTTAACCCCTAGGTTTATGTGATTAGAACACATTTTATAGAACACACCAACCTCTATAAGTATCAAATCCGTTACTCTTCTTAGCATCACTTTGTTAATGTTGATATTGCATTTTTGTGTTTGTCTATTATTATCCGTTACTCCTAGATCTATTTATCATGTGATTAATTTTTTTGATGGAGAATGGATCAATACTGTGATAGTAGCTCCTCGAATAGAACACCATACTTTGATGTGTCTACCTATGGGCATTAAAAGATGAAAATGAGCACACACTTGATATCCAAGCATAAAAGAGTGTGGATAAGTGTTCAAGATGGTTGGAATTATCCTATTATAGAGAAAGATGGAGTGATAGTGAAAAGACTAAGAGTTCTATAGAAGGATATTGAATTTATAGATTGGAATTATAATTCAATTACATTGAATACAATGTTTGCATTTGTGATTACACAAGATTTTCACCGTGTACTCAATTATGAATTGGAGAATAAAGCATAGGATATTTTGAGAGTGAAACATGAGGGAACATATATCTTGTCGCGAGCTAAGTTGCAAAACATTGCGACTTATTTTGACCAATACGAATGAGTAAGTAATAAATCTTTGATGATTACTACACTAGGTTAAGCAAACTAGTAAAAGAATCCTTTAATTTTGGGGAGAAAATTACTGATAATAATGTTGCCAAGAAATTATTGAGAACACTACCCTCTAGGTTTAGTACCAAAGCTTTTATCTTTAATGGGATTAGAGAATCCGATACTTGTAACCTTAAAAAGCGTGTAGGATCACTTCAATTTTGTGTTCAAGAATAAAATGTGAGTGTGTCGAAACCCAAGAAGGATTTAGTACTTGTGGTTGAATGAGTGAGAAGAATGTGCCAAGTAAGGGTGATGAGAAACCAAAGGATAATGTTAAATTGGACGTGGATTAGTTTTTGAAAAGGTTTAGCAAGTTTCAGAAAAATAAAAAAATCAAAATGAAAAGATATTTCAACCTAACCTTACCAATTCACTAGACATCACTTAAATGGTGAGAAGTGTTCACCCAAGAGAAAAAAAAGATAAACAATAAGATTATTGTTATATTTACGATGGAGTAGGACATCATATCAATGTGTGTCCATCTCGTTTGAAGAAGCAAGAAAATAGTAGGGATGTAGATAAAAAGAAGAAGAAGATCAAAAAAGATAGTCTATGTGACTAAGAGATCGATTTCGAAGAGAGTACATCAGGTTAATAGAGTGGAAGTGAGATATCCCATTATGGCTAGAGTTTAAAAGAGCGAGAAGGTTCATGAAGATTGAACATCACCTGAGATTGTTATGAAGAGGAATATAATCAAAGCATCTGTCTTAGACTACTTAGTCATTCAACATCTTGTAGTAGCAAGGGTTCACACACTCTGATTCCTAGGTCACTAGAAGGGCAATGACATTAGTTTTCCATTTGATGAACTTTATCAAGAATCATTGATGTTAAATAAATCAAACATCAAGTTTTTAAATAAA
The DNA here is from genome assembly GCA_949130495.1 of Sambucus nigra. Lineage (NCBI taxonomy): Eukaryota > Viridiplantae > Streptophyta > Magnoliopsida > Dipsacales > Adoxaceae > Sambucus > Sambucus nigra. The sequence goes on from OX422222.1 coordinate 318,775,437, forward strand.
ATGAAAACTTTTCAATTTGAATAAGATGAAAAGGATGAAAAAGTTGAAACTATTCAAATGGAGTGTTGCAAACTCAAAGAGAAGGTTGATTCTTTGACAAATAAAACTAAAATAATTTTGACATAAAAAAGATGTTGAGCTTCAAAACGAAATTTTAAGAATTTATATTGAAAAATTAAAAATTGAATTTCAACATGCCAAGGATTTAAAGATTTAAATGGAATTTGATATGTTGAAAATTCAAAAGAAAAAGTTGGTGTTTCAAAATCAAAAATTGAGATGTCTTCTTATGATGAAAAGAAGGATAAAGAACAAATTCCTTAATTAAAAAATAAGAAAGTTTATCCTAAGTACGCATAAAGGGAAAACCTAGTCCATGTGGCTCTAAAGTTTCTCCTGAATTCACATATAATTCAAAAATCATTGGTTGTTCATTTTGTGGAAAGAAAAATCATATATTTCAGTTTATTTTAAGAAGAAGAATCCTGAGAAGGTTGAGAAGAGAGCTTATGAATCTAAGCCTATGTTTAGAATAAATTTACCTTTCTGTACATATTGTATGTTACATGGTCATTCAACCTAACCTTGCAGGAATTTGAAGGAAATAAATGTGAGTTCCATACCTAATAACAAGAAATCTGAGCAAATAGATCCCATTAATGAACTTGGGTGAGGGATAGGAAAGTTATTGAGGAGAGTTGACTTTCTAGTCAAAGAGAGGAGTGGGGTTAGGATAAAGTTACCTTGACGTAGAAATATTAGTCAAATTTCATGGAATAGGCATAAGAATCCTATGAGGAATGAGAGATGGCTACCAAGAAATGTTAGAGGTATTCCTATAAATGCTCCTAGCAGGAAAATTGAGGGGGATTCCACAAAAAAGGGTTATAAAAAATAGAAATTATGTTTGTTCCTCCCAAGGATATTGGAGATGCTTCACTCATCGCTACCTAAACCTATTTACTCATTGATTCATTAGGATCAAATCATTTGAGTAAGAGTTTGGATTGTTTCCTTTGGGCTGTTTTCATATTTTTTGGGGGATTTTCATGCAGTTATGTACTCACTTTCATTTTATTATATGCTTCATTCCTTGCATGATATGATTGTAAATATTACATCATTCTTATATAAAAAATTCCAAAAAATATGTTGATTTAACTCTTAGGTAAAATACTAATTAGTGTCTTGAATATAACTTAGGTAATCTCATAAAATTTGCAAAAGGTGAATTGATTCTTAATCCCAAGGCTTATGAGAATTGGAATGCTTGCATAGTTATTCTTTTTACTCTTATTATGTTAGGTAAATATTTCCCTGTAGATTAGATAATCATTGTCCTAGTAGGTCCAAGATCATACTTAGTGGAATCTGCCTTCTGGACATATCTTGTATTGTGGTACCTACTATATATACTTATATGTTTTGTTGCCACCGATTAAATCTCACTAGTTGATTATTTTATAGTCTGGTGGAATATCAAACAAGGTAAGTCTGAGAAGTAAGGAATTGATGAGATGGTGGTTACAATTTATTAGCAGCAAATTGATTTGACCAACATGTCACATACGGCTTTTTGGCATGAATGAACAAGAAATACATATAAAGTAATGAATTAAAGTTAGGGAAGAATAACATAACCTTTTATTTATTATTAATATGTTACATAAAGTGGAACCACCGCATGGGTGAATTAAAATTTTCTAATACACACGGCAATATAGAAAATTGAAAATCACCATTCCTTGCTCACATCTGGTTTAATCTTTGCTCATACGGTCTTTCTCTAGTAGGGAATAAGTACTATTTCCATTATCCTGACATATCTGGAGAAGGAAGGAATTAACACAAATATGCAAAGCAGGTTCTACCAGTTCTCTAATAATGATATGGATATAAATGAGAGTTGGAATGTGTATATAATCAGTGTTTGAAACGATTGACAATAATAAGATGATAATGCTATGTTATCGTATTATAACTTAAAATGTTGGAAATTCATAATTCCATAGTGATTACTCTATTTAAGAAAATACAGTACGTTACCATTTTAGTTAGAATCATGTTTGAAGAAAGTCATGGAATTTGAACTAATAATCCCATTCTTACTAGTTCACTAAGTGGTATAGAGGTAATTAAGCCATAAGTGTAACTTTATCATAAATAATCCCAAAACCTTTGGGAAGAAGTAACCTGCTATGCTCATAATTAATGTGGCACTCATACGTATGTAGCAATAATCAGGGCTCTTAATCATCTGAGACCAATAGGCTAAGTAGAAAGTTCTGTGGGATAACATGTCAGTCTACTTCCTAGTTAATACTGATGCTTATAGTAAAATAGCACACAAGTGAATGGGCAAACTGAATCCATAAGGTACATGATATCAATTATTAGGTGAGAAGGGTTAAAATTCATTCTAAAATTAAATACTAGTGATAATTCAAATACTGATGATGGTTAAAAAAATACATAGCATGGCAGTATAATAACATGCACTTACTCAGAGTCAATGTGGCTATCACAGAGTGATATCAATAGCAGTATTTCAAATACAAGAAGTATAATACTGAAAATGTAGGAAAAATCTACTTGCTTTCTATTATGTTGAATTTCTATCACACTGGAGTATTCAGAAGATCTGGGACTTGATTTTATGTTATACAATATGTGCAATAGAACTGCTAGGGTTTAATCAGTCAGTTTTATACTTAAAACCGTCTTTAATAAAATTTCACGGGCTTAGACCTTAAGCTCATTTTTGAACTTTGGTACAATAGAGTTTTTATCTTAAAATAGTTTGATGTATGTAGGGGCAAAGTTTGAAGTGCAAATTCATCGTGTACCTTTGCATTTTTACTTTCTAGGGTTTAAAACTTTGATTGGGGTTTTCTCCTTCGTTGTTATACCATTTAAGACGATTTCTTAGCCAACTTAACCTATTTTTTTCATAAGGATTCCAAAAATATAACTTTCATGGTTTGAATCTTAGTATAACACAAGTTTCAAAACTGTGTGTTTTCATGAAATTTTGACCTACCATTCGTGGATTTATAGAGTGTGCTAGGGTATCTTATGAATTGGGTTTGTTTTCTGCTATATGTGAGAGTAATTTGACTTTTGTTTCAAGGTTTTTGACGGACTGTAGGTTGAGAATTTTGGATTTACAGGTTTTGAGTTTTGAAAACACTTTTGATTTATTGGCCTTCTATATGAACATTCATGGATTTTCACTATTACACTCGACCTCCCGGGGTTACAATGAGTCTATTCATGGCTTTGAATCAGAGTTTTGGTTATGGTAATGGATTTCACCATTAAAGCTCAAGCTTTAATGGTGTTTCTATTATTTTTCTCTGTTATAGGCCTTCTTACACGCAAAACCTTGCATATTATGAGTGTTCTAACTATATTAACTGTGCATAAAACTACTAGAATTGAAAGAATTGAAATTAAAGCATAGAATGTTGAGTTACCTGAATTGAGAGAAAATTCAAACTTTTGAAGTGAATTGTGGGATGAGTTTGTACTACTTAGGATGTAGGATATTTATATTACTTTGAGTGAGGAATTAATTGGAGTAAAAAAGAGGTGGATTTGAATTTATGTAGGGTGAGTTTTGAGTTTACTTCAAACGGGGGCACAGGGGGTCCTAAGGTATACCATGTGGTTTTTTTTATCTCTTTTACTGATGTGGGTGTGTGTGTGGACTGTGGTAAGAATAAAATTTACTAAGGCTTCAATTTAAGTCCTTAATATTTGATATAATTGCATTTAGGTCTAAAAAGTACACTTTTTGTAAAGTTTAGGGGCATTTGGGTAATTCGAAAATGTTTCCAGGGTTGAAACTATAATTTTATGTTAGTTAAGGTCCAACGGTTTAATATGATAGAAGGTTGAGGTTTAGGGGTTCAATATATCTAAATTTATCTCATTTTAAAAGTTCTAGGGACTCTTTTGAAATTAACTAAAACTTCAAGGAATTTAAGTTAATAAAGAAAAGTTGTAGGGTTTTAATGATAGTTCTTTTATTCTTCAGAAGATTTTTTATTTTTCTCATCTTATGGGGGTTTAAATTGAGGTCGTATGTCATTTTAGGGTATCTAAATTCCCAGTTCTTACAGTATACCTACCTAAAAAAAAAATTCTTCCTCGAATTTCACCTTTGAATAAGTCAGGGTATTGATCCTTCATTGCTTGTTCTGGTTCCCCTATAGCTTCTTGTTGATTCTGGTGCTCCCAAAGTACTTTAACAGAGGGGATTTCGTTATTTCTGAGAAACTTCACTTAGTAATCAAGAATTTAAATAGGACGTACTTCAAATTCATGGTTGGGTTCAACTGAAACATCTTTCCATGTAAGAGTATGGGACGGATCCGATATATATGGGCGTAACTATGATACATGAAACACGTTATGGATAATGCATAATTCCACATGTAATTCTAATTGATAGACTACGGAGCCGATTCTTTTAGAAATTATGAAATGTCCAATATATCTGGGGGCTAATTTTCCTTACAGGGGTTTAAATCGAGGTTGTGGGTCATTTTAGGGCTTGAAAATTCCCGATTCTTACACAACGAGTATATAAAACTTAATGTGGGGAATGACATTATGTACCATAATCAACTTTGAATATAAGACCTCTTTATTTTAAGTGATCTAGAGATAATTAAATTAGAGTGCAGTAATGATTATTTTGTGGAGTTAATCGCAATTAAATAAATAAAGGAAATAATTACACTAATTATAATTGGCATTTTCGAGAATTTATTTGGAAGCCAATTTAATTATTTGTATTGGGTCTGTAGTGTAGTCTAATATCCTAGTGATAGGCCCAAAAATCTCTGGAAGCCCAGTTTAGCTGAATACCATGACTTGTACCTTTTTACTAAGGTGTAAGATACGAATTTAGGTTAATGATCCACTATAAAGGGTTAGAGAGGGAGATAAAAACACTATTCACTTTTTTGTTAATGGAGAGGGGATATAAGTTTATTTCTCTCATATTTCACCATGGTGCATCTCAAAGAATCCCCACAAATAATGCTTACTTTGGGTGGATTATATACTAGAAGATTTGAGGTGCTAAAAGCATTATATCAAGGTTTTTGGAGAACTTTGAGGGAAGAAATATTACTATCTTCTTCAATCTGTTTCTCCTCTTATGGATCAAAACAAGATTCACTATGGTATTTTTTCTTGAAACTCTGGGTTTATTTTTTAAACCTAGTTCTTGTTTTCTTTTCAGTTCATGATTAATCAAATATCTTAAGGCTAAAATATTTCCATGTTTTTAAATGTCAATCTCATTTCCCAATAATTGGTATCAGATCCATCACTTGAAGATTAATCATGTTTTAGAGAGGTCTATGTTGTCCAATGATCGTAACCCTAGGTTTTTATGTTAGAATTATGTTCGTGGATGTATATATTTTTGTACTAACATGTTTTTTATGATGTGAATGATTGTATCCATTCCTTAATAGTTACATAAGTGTATTGGGTGTGAAAGGATCTTATTGTGGTCTATCTTTAGTTATTATTATTCTCCAAGATTCGAATTTTGTTGTAATAATTAGGGTTTTATTTACTACATTTTTTATTATTATATTTGGAGGGGAAAGTGCGGGGATGAAGTTATTTATTTCTAGTTTTATATTTGGATTTGATCTTGAATGTATTCCATGGAGTTTTGCACATTGTGGAGGTATTTCCATGGTGCGTTAATATAGATACAACGTACAAAAATAATACGAAAATAAGGAAGATGAAAAAGGAACACATCATGCATGCGAAAGGAAAATGTTCTTATAGTAATGGAGTTCGAAAGGAGCCTCTACAATGCCCTGACCTAACCGCTATTATGAAGGTCAGTACCACTATAGCGGAGGTGTGACACTCCGCCTATTAAAATACTGGGTGGCCATCCCATGATCAAAATAAAACGTTTATCTCATATGGCTCATTCTTAGCATCACTGTTGAAAATATGTTAAAGTTACTAACCACCTATTAATTTAAATAGATCGATGCCAAAATTTAATTTGCGAGAATTAACATCATGCGAAAATAAATAATAATTAAACCATCCACACAATCTGGTAACTAAATCCAACGCAAATGAATAATATGAATAAAGATGACCGAATCAACTATCAGTTCAATAATAAAATACAATGAAAAACTAAAACAATAATCTAGATACAGAAGGTCAAATAAATAAACCGAATACTAAATCGGAGGGCAACATCCCCAAATAAGTACTGAAATACAGTCCTTACACTATAGGAATGAATGAACAAAGCATCTATAGCAAAGTCCTGTAACTTCCAAATAGGAAATATGTTTAGAGTGACTCGAATGATGATTTAGAGGTTACGGATGGTTCCAAAAGGGTCGAAATAGCTGGAATAATATACTTGGGTGTATAATTTGGGTCCCGGGTCAAGTTTAAACCAAACATGCACCGATTAAGGGTGTTTTGATCATTTGACAAAAAAGAGTTTAGAGACCTACGAAATTTATAACCCTATATCAGATGTCAAGAGTCATAAGTTAGGGTAAAACTAAGGGAGGCCATTAGAGAAGGAGGAAAGACCATTCTCAAAGCTTAAGGAGGTGTTCTTGAAGAATTGGACCTTATTCTTGCATCCTAATCATCTAAGGACTGAATATTAGATGAGAAGAACATCAATTCATCATCACCACCACAAAATCCGATCACACCTATTAAGGAAAGTGTTTATTTGCAAGTTCTTGAAGTTATAATACCCATGTGTAGGGTTATCAAAATAAAGTTGATTTAATTATGCTTATTGGAAGAAAAAGAAAAAAATTTGATGCATGATTGGGTATGTTTGCATGTAGAATGATTTACTATTGGTAGAGAAGTATAAATGATATGATAAGGGCCTATCATGATCAATTAAATTTGAGTTTATGACTGAATATGTGGGAAGAACACAAAAAAAAAGGTTTTTATGATTATTTTGGTTTTATTCGTTCTTGTGAAGGATTTGGTGTAAAAATCACAATAGAATTGATCCTAATGCATGTAGTAATGGTTAGGAATAATTGGTTAAGAGTTTGGTGAAGAAACATGCTAGTTGTGTCAAACAACAATGGTGAAAAAACATAGTAGACAAAGGAAGAAGACGATCTGAACCAAATCAAATAGATTCAATTTTTGGCAAACCGATTAGGGGCGGATCGATTCGACATTTGGCAACTTCATTCGGTCATGTCAGATTTTCCTATTTTGATTATTTAGGGACCGAAAATTCATATAAATACTTGGGTGACCATTGGGGCCTATTTAAATCATTATGAGGGACTTATGGGATTACAATTGGATCTTGATAAAGGTATGTGGTAGTCTTATTAATAAAGTTAATGCTAGAGTTATTTGCGGTTTAAATTGTAATGTAATTAATTCGAGAGAATGAGAATGTAATTATGGGAAAGCGTTAGTGAGCTTAATTATATAAACCAGTAGGATAAATATCGATTTAGCTACAAAAAATAAATGAGGGGGTAACTAGGGCCCTTAGAGTTGTGTGAATACTCAAATGAACACGATAGTGCGAGAAATTGTAAAATAATATGTACGGTAAGTATGAGAGAGATATATACTTCATACAAAATTATGAATAATTAGGTTGTGTGAATACCTATCGACGGATAGTAATACATAGGTTGTGTGAATACCTAAAGTCTACTAAATAAATATTGGTGATCGAGATAGGATTCTGAGCCAATATAGATTACTAGTATTGGTGATCAAGGTATGATTCCGAGCCAATCTAAATATGATTAATATTGGTGATCAAGGTGTCATTCTGAGGTAATATAATCAATAACTACTGGTGATTGAGGTATGATTTCGAGCCAAGGTATATAAATCACTATTAGTGACCGAGGTAGGATTCTAAGCCAATAAATCCCTAATGTGTGATATAGGGATGTGATAGTAAAGTATGCACTTATGGTATAAATTATGTGTGAAATATATACCTTATGATTATTCTACTTACGGGTGATAGTAGTATTGGCAGATGTTATATGGAGATATATATCTGAAAAATAAATTAAGTAGAAAGACTTAATTAATGTATAAAAGTTAGATAAAAAATCTGAGTTAATAAATTAAGCAGTGAGACTTAATTATAAAGATTGAAATATAACATATGTGAAATGTTACATGGGAACTAATCAACATACGATAAATTTTAATACTGATAACGTATTACATGGGCGGTATGGGGACTTAGAGAAGTCGATAGTCCAGATTGTTACTTATGTCTACTTAGCTTAGGTAGTATAGCTAGGTGGGCTAAGTAGAGAACGATAGGCATGCACAATAATTGAGGGATGAGGAAACTCAAGAAAGTGTACGTGAACCTTACATGTGTAATCAATATCCGATTTTGAACTGTGATAAACTCTTGCTAAATATTTTCAAAATGTTTTGAGTACTAACTCTTATTGTAAAAATATTTTCAAAACCTTTTAGGTGTCCAACCAGAGGGACGTGAGACTCGATATTCTGCTTCATGGATACACAACTGAGGCACAGGTGGATTCTTGTAGAGTTTTCGATTATATGCATCTATTCTTCATTCCTAGTGTTGGTATGTATTTTAGTTACAGGGCATGTTGGCCCTTTCAGATTTATTATCTCAGTTCAGTTTGTATTGGATTTGGTTGTTGTTATTGGATTTTATTTGGCTTGGTTGTAGCCGATGGTTTATTTGGCAAGATTTTTAATTCATTCATTTTATTGTGCATTGGTTTAGATATAAAATGCGGTGAATGATTTTTTTTTTTTCGCTTGGTTATTTATTTTTCAAATGAAAGATAAAATTTGGCACCAGATTTTGATTACTAGGTGGTTAGTAAAGCTTTAAAAAGTTTTCGACAGTGATGCTAAGAATGAACCATATGTAATTCCCGTTTGAATTTAATAAAGGCCTGATCACCCCGTAATTAATTAGGCGGGGTGTCACAGATGATATCATATCATGAGGTTCTAGAATCATTAGGATCTGTGCGACTTTTCACGTTTCATCTTAGTGTTCTTTGATGTAGAGCCTTGTGATAGGATTGTTGTATTCCTCTACGTATGTGACTTACGTTACCCTACTATTAAGTATAGTTGATGTGATTCATATACGAGTTCGGTTGAGATCCGTATACCGAGTAATATGGGACGACCAGTACGGGACGTTAGAAGGATTGTAGGACGAGAGGAGAGGCAGAAGATATAGAGTATTCTGAGAATGGGGATTTCAATAGAAGTCAGCACGATTATTTTTCAGATAAGTGACGATAAGATATCATGTGGGGATAGTAATTCCCAAACACCGTCGTAGAAAATGGTGACACAACTTCAGACTCAACCATCGTTGTAGGCAAAGGGAAAGTCAGGGGGACTCTTATGAAGAGTCACCTATATGATTTTGGGAAAGAAAAGAAGTGTGATGAACCAATGGATGGAAATAATCCAAAGAAAAGAGTACAGTGTGGAGTGCAGCGACACCCAGGACAAAATTTAGAGTGGATATAGGATGAATTGAAAAACTTGGGAGAAAGGATTGTAAGGTCTTGCATCTTCTATTTAGACATAGATGAAATTAGAGTTTCAGAACTCATCACAAGTTTGGCAGAAAGAGACCAATATGGAGAGAGATAATGACTTTCTTAGCAAACTTCGTACCCGATGAAGCGGATACAAAGAGTGATGAAAAGGCTCTGCGAGGTGATAATGGACTCGTGTGTAGAATACACAAATGTAGATGTGAAATCCGAATAGGATGAGTAGTGCTGATGTCACTAAGGTCATACATTTATATGTTTACATCAACGCTTCCTAAAGAAGGGGGCCAGGTGAGTAAACTGGATTAAATGATGATTGTGAAGAATCACAGAAGGGTATACTTGGTAGGGGGCCCATTCCAATGATTAAGAGTAATATAATTCCTATCAGGAGATGGTGAATTTAGTCAGGGTCATCAAGGCTAGCAACAAATTCCATAGGGAAAGTGGAGCCAAAGGGACAAAGGAGGTAGCAATCAGGGTCGAGGATACCAGGTTCGCGAGAAGGACAACCCCGACATATCCAGTGGGGCCAGGGAGAGTGGAATGGTACAAGCAAGTGTCTCATGTGTAAGGTGTGAGAACACGTGTGAATCTTATCCATAGTGAGTTAGGGGACATGAGAAAGAGGCCTAGCAAGGGCAACAATCATAAGAATATTTTTGGCTTTCCATTGGGACGAGAATGTTATGTTCAGGAACCACTTGAACTACCAAAGCAGTTGATAATTGAGGATATAAACTAAATCCCAGGGTGGATGGATACTATTTTGTGTGACATGAGCAGGTCACAGTGGTTTGTTAGCACTAAATTCTTTCTTGAAACGAGTAAATTGAAAGTATCGTTAATAGTACTATAGTTGTACATAACTACCATTGGGTAATAGGACTCTCTTTAGTTCCATCTGTCGGGGAGCAGAGGTGGGGAAAAAGAGAATGTTTGCATTATGTGGTAGTTTGATCCTTATGATGGTTATGGAAGGAGAGTATACTATTATCTTGTGTAGTGACTAGATACCGAGGGTTTGAATGGTGGTAGACAGTATATAAGACTAACGTGCTCACTATGCCAGGGACAAATATTTTATTTTATGAGGCATCACATGAAAGAGGGTTGAGTCTGCATATATATTGTATTTTATCGTATACTTCAATGAGTATAGTTATCTCGTTACATTTAATCCTGGTGCCTGGGAATGTTTATTGATGTAATTCAATGTATATTAGATTGTCATTAAGCATAGATATTTAACTCATTGTTATTTACACACTGACAACTTAGTGATTATGATAGCGTCGCATTATGTGACATCTTGAGAGTCATGAGCAGAGACAAACTAATTTATGTATCGAGAGACATGATTTATGATATCCTACTTATGTTTATGTGGAACCATGGATTAGGATGATCGACAAGGTCAGATAATAGTGCATTAGGAAAATTTCTTTTAGGCTTTCTTGTGAGATGTTATGCGCATAATCCTTAATAAACGTCGGGAGTGGAGAGACATCGTTAGATGTTGAGGCATCTATTTAAATGGAAATTATTGAACGAGTGGGGAAAGAACTTTGGGCTGAGAGTTATTACGAAATAGGGCTAGTGGATCCAGGTAGTGCTGCAAAATAAGCACTAAGAATACTTTTGCACCACCAGTTGATGAGTGGGGAAAATATCGGGAAGAAATAAATAGTGATTTGTAAATTAATCGGGGATACCAGTATGATATAGCCAGGCCAAGAGTACGCGGTTCGATTTTGAGCTAAATATGTTGCGTACGTGACGTTTGTAGAATTTGTGTAAATATTCACTTGTTATGGGGTGTATGGGTGCCCTAGTTAAGCGATTTTAAATCGTCCAGTACAAAGGAATGTGGAGATAAGTGTGTTGAATGTATGCCTGTGGCACAGTAAGAATAATAAGTGGACATGAAGGATGGACTAAAATCTGTTTGACAAAGGGGAAAATATGAATATGTGTATATCAAGGAGGACTATCAAAATCGAAGGAGTTGAAAGACGATGAGAAAAGTCTCACTTAGTCAAATGCGTAGAGTGGTCTATGCATAATTAAGATCTTGAGTGGAACATAATGGAGTTGGATCTATATACACCATTTAATGAGGGGCAAAGGTTTATCCGGAGTTATTAACCATGATTGTAAATTTGATGGTCCCAGTGAAGGGGTTGATAAACATGAGTAATGAAAATTCAGATTTGGGATATCCAACGTTTAATTGGAAGAGAATAAATGAAACGGAACAAGTTGTTGTATAACATTCTTGTGAGTTAGGATGAAACTTTTTAGTTCCACCTATGATAGAACATGTCAGGAGGGGATGGGAATGGAGATGCATATAGACGTGTCAATCAAAAGTCGATGGGTAGACAGAAAGTGATTAAGTCGTAGGAGAAATCAAGAAATGCGTATTTTAGATATGAGAAATTAAAATTATTAATTTGTCTTGTAGAGTTACACAAGATACCTTATAGCAGTTTGTTATCTAAGGGGAACCCTTTGGTAGATAAATGGGTGGGGAATAATAAGTTTATAGGACCCAAAGTGGTTTGTGGTCCATCCACAAGAATTGAGTAAACCACGCCTTTTAGTGCAAGACTAGAAATGTAATGAGAATTACGTCACCGTGGGTTGAAGGTTGCAGGTCTGACATGGGTGGTCAGAAAATTATTATGAGTATTTACTCTGAGGAGAGCCACATGCCTGATGGCATGGAAATTGTCACCCTAAAGGTGGGGGCTTTCCTAAAATAGAGATAGTAGAGCCGACATGGTATAAGCTGTTTTGTGGGATACTATATGATCGGAGACTGTCGAGTTAGAAGTGATGGTTTGGGTGTGTCCCATGAAGGTAGTCGTTAGGTTCAGTAAGAAGGGAAGCTAGCCCCCAGATATGTGATTTCATTCCCTATTATTGAGAGAGTAGGACCGATAGCATATAGATTAGGACTTCCAGAGCATCTTCAATGGATACACGAAGTGCTCCATTTGTCATCGATGAAAGAGTGCCATAGGAGCAAGAGAGCCTTCTGGAACATTCCACTTGGGGAGATTGATTTACAACCAGACATCTCTTATTAGTAGAGACTCATGGATATTTTGGATTATAGTGATCGTAAGTTACGGTCCAAGGTGGTTCCACTAGTGCGAGTTCGATGTGGACACCATAATATTGATGAGTCAACATTGGAGAGGGAGGATGACATGCGAAAGCAGTATCTAGAGTTATTCACCGTGGTTATGTCCTAATTTCGAGGACTAAATTCCTTTGTAGGGGGGAGTATGTAATACCCAGTATTTCTCCATATTTGAAATTTACTCAATTCGGAAGTTAATTGGGAGAAATATGTTTTAATTAAATTACACGAGTGACGTAATTTAATATGATTAAATAATAAATGTGATTGTTAAATATTAATCAAGAGATAGATGCTGATTAATATTATGAAATGAAATTTACTAAATGTGAATAGTAAATAATTGATTATTATTGATTTACACCACAGCTAGTGATATGGGCGTATTTGATTTTATCTCAGCTGAGAGTCACGTGTAGACTTAATTGGGGTCGAGATAGGAAATATATTTAGAGTGACTCGGATGATGATTTCGACATCACGGATGGTTCTAAAAGGGCCAAAATAGTCATAAAAGTTTATCCGGTGGTATAGTTTGAGTCCCGAATCAATTTTAGAGCAAACTGGCACCTATTGAGGGCGTTTTGGTCATTTGGCAAAACGGAGTTTAGAGACCTACGAAATTTACAACCCTATATCAGGTGTCAAGAGGCATAATCAAGGGTAGAATTAAGGGAGGCCATTAGAGAAGGAGGGAAGACCATTATCAAAGCTTAAGGAGGCATTCTTGAAGAATTGAACCTTGTTCTTGCATCCTAATCATTTGAGGAGTGAAAATTAAAAGAGAACAACATAAATCCATCATCACCACCACGAAATCAGTTCACACTTGCTAAGGCAAGTGTTTATTTGCAGTTTCTTGAAGTTATAATACCCATGTGTAGGGTTATCAAAATAAACTTGATTTAATTATGCCTCTTGGAAGAAAAAGAATGAGTTTTCATGCATATGATTGGGTAGGTTTGCATGTAGAATGATTTACTATCGGTAGAGAAGTAGAAATCACATGATAAGGGCCTATCATCACGAATTAAATATAAGTTTATGACTAAATATGTGGGAAGAACACAAAAAATAAAAGTTTGATGATTATTTTGGTTTAATCTGTTTTTGTGAAGGATTTGTAATGATTTGGTGTAAAAATCACGTTATAATTTATCTTAATGCATGTAATAATGGTTAGGAGTAATTGGTTAAGAATTTGGTGAATAAACATCCAAGTTTTATTTAACAAAAATGGTGAAAAAATGTAGAAAACAAACGAAGAAGATGATCTGAACCAAACCAAACCAAATCGATTCAGTCCTGTCAGACTTTCCTATTTTTCTTATTTAAGACCCCAAAATTCATAAAAATACTTGGGTGATCATTGGGGCCTATTTAAATGATTATGAGGGACTTATGGGATTACATTAGGACCTTGATAAGGGTATGTGTTAGTCTTTTGGAGAAAGTTAAGTCTAGAGTTATTTGGGATTTAAATTGTAATGTAATTAATTCGAGAGAATGAGAATATAATTACGAGAAAGCGCAAATGAGCTTAGTTATATAAACCAGTAGGGTAAATATCGATTTAGCTACTAAGAATAAATGAAGGGGTAACTAGGGCCCTTAGAGTTGCGTGAATACTCAAATGAACACGATAATGCGAGAAATCATAAAATAATAAGTACATGAAGTATGAGCGATATATATTACGTACGAAATTATGAAGAATTGGGTTGTGTGAATACCTATCGACGGATAGTAATACATAGGTTGTGTGAATACCTAAAGTATACTAAATAAATATTGGTGATCTATGTAGGATTTCAAGCCAAAATAGATGACTAGTATTGTTGATCAAGGTATGATTCCGAACCAATCTAGATATGATTAATATTGGTGATCGAGGAGTCATTTCAAGAAAATATAATCAATAACTACAGGTGATCGAGGTATGATTCTGAGACAAGATATATAAATCACTATTGGTGATTGAGGTAGGATTCCAAGCCAATAAAAATCTAATGTGTGATACAGGAATGTGATAGTAAAGTATGCACTTGTGTGTGTGGAATATATACCTTATGATTATTCTACTTACGGGTGATAGTAGTACTGGAAGATGTTATATAAAGATGTATATATATGAAAAATAAATTAAGTAGAGAGAATTAACTAATGGAATAAAGTTAGGTAGCAAATATTTGAGTTAATAAATTAAGTAGTGCGACTTAATTTTAAACATTGAAATATAACATACGTGAAATGTTATATGAGAAATTATTAACATACGAGAAATGTTAATTCGGATAACATATTGTATAGGCAGTATTGGGATTTAGAGAGGTTGATAGTCAAGTTAGTTACTTATGTATAGTTAGCTTGGGCAGAACAGCTAGGTGGGATAAGTAGAGAACATTAGGCGTGGACAATAGTTAAGGGGTGAGAAAACTCAAGAGAGTGTACGTGAACCTACATGTGTAATCAATAACTGATTTTGAACTATGATAAACTCTTGCTAAATATTTTCAAGATTTTTTGAGTACTAATTCTTGCTATGAAAATATTTTAAAAACTTTTTAGGTGTCCAGCCACAGGGACACCAGACTTGATATTCTGCTTCAGGGATATGCAGCTGCGTCATAGGTGGATGCTTGCAGAGTTTCGTATTAGACGCATCTATTCTTCATTACTAGTGTAGGAATCTATTTCAGTTACAGTTTTATTTGGGTGTGTTGCCCCTTTTGGAATTATTATCTCAATTCAGGCTTGTATTGGATTTGGTTATTATTATTGATTTTATTTGGTTTGGTTATAGACGATGGTTTAAAAGGAAAGATTTTTAATTCATTCATTTTATTGTGTGTTGGTTTAGATATTACATGTGGTGAATGATTTATTTCATTTTTCACTTGGTTGTTTATTTGTCTAATGAATGATAAAATTTTGCACCGGCTTTTCAATACTAGGTTGTTAGTAAGTCTTTAAAATGTTTTTGATAGTGATGATAAGAATGAACCATATGTAAATCCTATTTTAATTTAATAAAGGTCTGATCACCCGATATTTAATTAGGCGGGGTGTCACAACATAGTTCCATGAGAGGGCTCTCCATTAAACCTTCATCTTTTGTGGCCGATCGAACTAGTTTTTGGACTGAACGAGAGACCCCAAGAGGCCAATTTCTCCTCTATAAATGTTAAAGAATCCACAGCTATGTGATCATAGCTTCACATCAGGTTGTCAAAAAGTTGCACCACTTGGTTCTTAATATTTGGGTCAATCTCCTTAAAGGATGGAACAACCTCTACGTAACTGACCTTGGCAGTTTTTTTCTTCTTTTGTTTTTTCTTGGGAAAAATGGCTAGTTTGGTCAAAGTTTCCAATGGATTATTACCAACTCCAATAGCTTGAGAAGTGATGGGAACATCATCATCTTCTTCAAAAAACTGGGAGGTTCAAGCACCTTTTGATTTTTTCTAAACATCTTGCTCTATGGGTGTTAGGGGTGGTTGCTAAGTTGGCCTAGTTTTGTTGAAAAAGCTCAGGTTATATGTTGAATGGTCAATAGAAAACCCAATATTTGTGGGGGAAACCTCTCAACACCTGGATACACGGGCTGACGAATGATGGTCTTTTCTAACCGCAAAAGCTTATTCGACGAAAATATGGTGAGGTAGCTTGCGGACTTACTACCTTTTGCTCTTTTGGAGAGAATAACCATGTTCCTTTTGTAACTAGATGATAGATCTACCATAATCTTATTCAAAAAATTCCCTTAGGTTAGAGAGAAATTTGTAGGTTTCTCTAGTTGGGTGTGATCATGAAGAGGCACACCCTATATATAGGAAAACTGGGAAACTACCATATAAGGAGAATAAATAGCACAAAAAACTTCCCACTCCATGAAAGAAGGGAGGTAGGAAGGAGTCATGACTAAGAAGACGCCGATGGAAGGACTATTTTTGTCAGAAGTTTCATCGGCTAAGTCTACCGACCGAGAGGACTCAACAAAGAATTTTTTGGTATACTATTGGGTTATGGTGGCATTGGGTTGAACATAGGACTCTTCAACATTGTAGATAAAATAGATGATGGGTTTCCTACTTTGTATATGGTTCCACGTGCAGATGCAAGGTACCTTTGCTGAGTGAAAAATTGACAGCATGCCCAAAGGGGTAAAGGTAAGAAATCTTGAGTAGAGGAAAGAAAAGAGTAAGAATGTGTTGACCTAATTGGAACCATAAAAATGACTAGTTGACCTTACACTGTCAGCCTAAGATTTTTCCAGCCAGGTATAGAGAGAACCTAAAGTGACGGAAATTAGGGAGATTTTGACACCCAATGAGATTAAAATGGCCATACTGATGAAGTCACTCCTTAATCGATCATAAGGTCTCCCGAGAAAAAGGATCCTAAAGAGGACAACTAAAATGTTAGCTGGAAGCTTAAGGGAATCATCAAAACCTTCCCCAATTGGGGGCAAAGGTCATCTTGCTTGCCTTTAGGATTGGCTTTAGAAACCTGCCTCACTTTAGCAACAACCTTGTTTTATAGTTTATACATGGTTCCCATAGCCTATGCAAGTAAATATCCCCCTTTATTGAAACTATATTATCTTTGATCCCATAAGATCTCAGGTATATAGACATAATACTGAGCTACACTAGTGAGTCCAAGACTCATAATACATCTCTCGACGTATTATCATTAAGGATGTCTCCATCTCCAGTCCAAACCCCAATTCTTAGACGAAGTGACCATCTTTATCACTTTGGATTAGACTGAGGGGATACAACACCTCTAAGATTTTAGCTATTTCAATAATGGATATATAGGTCTCTATCGGTGATTTTTAGTAAACTCTAATCCTAAAAGTTTAGTGTTCATGTCAACCTACCGACACCAAAACATGACATCCATAACACAAACCCCTTCTCATCTAGACATGTACCTGAAGGAAATAGAGGATGTCTGAACATCCTATCCTTTATATTTATAAACCAACACCGATTTTCAATAACATCGTCGAATTAGTAATCGATCGACATACATGTATATCTTTATCGAATACTTCGAGTCCACTGTTATTTTTCACCCCATCGGAGTCAGCCTCCTGGCTCAAGGATAACTTCTCCCCCTCATAAGCTACGTCCTTAAACTCTCATGAACATAAGGTTTGAACCTCGCCATATGGGTCACCATAAAAGATGAACTATATACGTTTTGATCTTAAGGCTACACGAATATGTAGGCACAATACCGAGTCTTTCTCATGAAAACAAGAAATGGAAATATGTCTCTCGATATATTGTCCCTAAAGAGATACAATCATCCCCTATATCACCTCTTATCCTTCTCTCACAGATCGAATGAGATATAAACCAATCTCAAGTTACGACTTCTCATGTATACCCGTATATACCAAGTAGCCTACTGCTACACAAGTCGAGTCTTATATTACCCATTCACATACATATTAACGGACACCAGTTACACGAATACATATTTTTACATATTGCGTACACATGTCGGTTTAGTGAATTTACTACACCTATCACTAATGATATTTTTACACCTAATCACATATGCACGTTTTATGAGATTATGAAACTAAGATCTCTCAGCATGTTCTAAAATAAACTAAAACAAATTGTAAATGTAAAATGCCATAATAAGTTTGTAGATAAGGAGCCATAAAGAACAAGTGGGGTTCCTAATACCTCTACCACTCCTAACCCAGTTATCGAACCCATACAAAGAATTTTTGGCTTATTTGTAGGCCTCAACCTACCTTAGGATTGACCCGAAAGGGATAATTTGACCCATTTTACATGTTTTTAAATCAAATAAATGGGAAAATCTAAACAATTGACATCCCCTCACACAATAATTAGAATGATCTCTAAACTGGGGTGTGAAACAAAACTAGATATGGTGTCCAACTACTTAAAAGGAAAAAATCACAACAAACCCGATCTCAAGAGAAATGGTAGACCAAGAGACAAGGACACTCGTGTCCCCACAAGGATAATGCTAACACATTCATGCGAACAGATGAACCACCCCCTCTTGCATTGCGCTTTACCTCCTCTCTAGGGCCCGTAACCGAATAGTGGTGACTTAATTAAGGACACATCAAGAGAGACAAACTATCATTATGATTCATTTCTATATACTTAATATCGCTCTCCTACATGACTATATTATGCACATTTTTATAACTTCTTAGAGGCCTTAGTTTTAGATTCTCTCGAAATGTAAAAATAATCTTAGGTCCCCATTTACAACATTGTACATTTATCTAAACATATAGGGGATCATGAAAGACCTTGCGATAAAATAAACATCAAAGTTTGTAAAAATAATGATTATATATTTACATCACGCATTACATAGTCTTGATTTTCATGTTGTTTAAACCCTATACCCATGAGCTAAAAAGCGGTCAATAAAAAGGCTGATTGACAATGACTATCCTCACTCTTTTTGTCGACTCGTCTCGTATATCAGCTAACTCCTCTCTCGATCCCAAAGTCTCAATGACAGGGAATGTTTGGATCTCGTTTAGTACTGGGATTTATCAAACTGGGTTTCACAGCTATTCAGTACTTGGGTAAAGTGTTTTTAAATGTACTTTAAATGTTTCCAGTCCAAGCATCCTAATATATCGTGATCCATGGAAATGAAAATAATCCACCAATCACCGAGTCGCAATAAATTTTTCATAAAGAGAAAAACTTGGGGTATAAAAAAAGAACATATCTTATGGGTTTTCTGATGGTGGAAGGTCGGTCCAAACCTCTCAAATACGCAGCTAACTATCTTCCATTTCCATGAAAGATAAAATAGTATAAATCTGCAAGTTATTGCCAAATCAAGATTTCATTACATTTTATTCCACCCACGCTCATATTTATTTTTGAGGAAATAAGACACCAAAATTTGTTACTTCCTTTCTCCTCCCATGTAAGTCTATAGCTCACCCGAATCTAAAGGAGTTTGATTAATTCTTCCCTTCAAAAAGTACTACCAAACAAAAAATACAAAAACAAAATACATCCACGTATGGTTACAAACAGATAAAATAATTTCATCAAAAACATCACACATATGTGAGTGCTTACCCCTCTAATTATCTACCTTTTGTTAGTCATCATGTCTAAATAATCCTAATTAAAGGTGCCCCGCCTTTTCCTGTAGTTATCATGACCCACTAAAATTCAAAATAAGATCTTACCCTCTAAACTCACGTTCATTCTCTTTGCGTCCTTTTTGTCTTCATTAGTGAGATACCTGATAAGCACCCAAAACTGTACAGTTTATACCCCGAATAGTCGTACTTTAGTTTCTATTTCTCGACAATATGGGTCTTATGTGCTTAAATGTTTATCATGCAGGGTTAACATCAATTGCGGTGTCAAAAGCTATATTTCAAGGCAATTGCGCATTTTATGGAGCTAATACCTCTTCCGTACCCTAACCTGAGCCTAAACCCTAGCCTAAACCTACCCCCGAACCCCGTGTGTGTCTAATTTGCCCTTTTATTATTTTTTTAGATTTTTAGTTTGAGTCTTTTCTATTTTTATGATTTATTTTAGATTTATTTTATAATTTTTAGATTTTATTTTCTATTTTTATTTTTATTAGTATAATTTTATTTTGATTTTGATTTTTATTAGTTTTTAATTTTATTTTAGTTTTATTTTATTTTATTAGGATTTTAATTTTTAGGATTTCATTTATTTCTTAGTTTTATTAGATTTTATATTTTAGGATTTTAATTTTTAGTTTAATAGAATTCTATTTTTATTTTTTTTAATTTAATCTTTATTTTATTTTTTAGTAGGAATTTATTTATTTTTAGATTTTTCATTTTTTTAGTTTTATTTTTTATTTGTAGTGTTATTATTAAGGGTCCAAATGACACACACACTTATCCTACACCTAACACCACCTCACCCTCATACTAACACCCTATACCCTCACACACCATAATACCCACAACTTCATCTTCTCCACCTACATACCCTCTCTCTCTCTTTCTCTCTCCTACTCCATTACCAAACAACCAAAACACCCTCTCTCTTTCCTCCATAACTATACACCTCCACTCACACCCACCTCTATTATTCATCCAATCAACAAATCCAACCCCCCTGTCGACCCTCTCCCTACCAGCCCGTCGCCGGCGACTCAAAAATCCGGCATCGCCCCTGCCCCCCTGACCAAGCCCCGACGGCGACCACACCACCCTCCGGCGGCACTCTCTCGGCCCCTACCCACGGTACCGGATCTACTACCCGACCCAACTCCAAAATTGAATCCCATCTCCCATTTTCCTTTTCCAAAGTCCATACCCATTTTTAGCTCCCAAACCTTTCCACGATTTCTCTCCACCTGTTAACATCCAAAAACACAAATACCAAACAAACAAAGACCAAATTAACCCATGTGTCTATTTTACCCAATACACCATTTAACCAACTTGTCCCTTTACCCATTATACCCCAACTAACCACCCAAAACTAAATCCCAAAATTACCCCTCAACCCAAATCATATTTTTTCCAAATATCCTCACACCTCACACAATCCGTGCACAATTGTGCATTTTCTCCATATTACCCTCACCCATATATTCTCATACCTCACACCCCTCATGTGCACATTCTTATTTTCCCAAACCCTTTAGCTCCAATTGCATATAAAAGAAGACCTCAAGGCCATTGGAAGGGGAAGAGCTTTAGATAGGAAATTATAGAGAGAGAATTGTAGGAAAACACCATTTGTAAATATTTTTTTTAGTTTTTATTTTTTTATTTTATTTCTCTAGATAATTGTGAGATTAAATATTGTAAGAGATTTAATTGAGTGCTCATTTAATTTCACAATGCTTGGATGCTCAATTAGAGGGTGTATGCTTCAATTTCAAGAATAGAGTTCAAAGTGTCAAATTCAAGAGATTGTTTTGATTATTCTTCTCTCTACTCTTTTATATATTAAATGCCTATTGAATATTTGTTTAGTATGTTTGAATCCATGTTAGGCTAAATCCCCTTTCAAGGGGTGGGGTGAAACCCTTATTTGATATTATTTTAGTTTAATTAGTTTGCTTACTTGAAATTTCCCTTTGAATGTTAAATTTGATCCCTCACCCTTAGATTTACGCCTCGAGAGAGGGTAAATGATTTTCGAGAGAAAATCGAAATTCTAGTGATAATACCCATTTTAGATTCGAACTAGAGATAGGGGTCTCTTAAGTGGGGTATTATCATTTGAATTTCAACTCTAAATTTAATTTCTAAGATTGACATAAATTCTAATTGATCGATCCTAGCGGGTGATTAATTAAAAGGAGTGTAGATCTAATTTTCTAGAGTTGTGGGGTGTTAATTTTAACTTTCTAAAAGATTATTATTCTAATTACACTTGCAACGAGAGTTGGTTTGTAATTTTAATATTAATTTGGGAGAATTCAAATAATTAAATTAATTAATTAGAATAATTAAAATTTGTGGTGTAATCCCACTCCTTGATTGTTCTCACAATTATTTACCTCACTTTATCTTTTATTTTAGTGTTAGACCTTATTTTTTCATTTAGTCATTTTCTAGTTAGTTTTCATTTCACATTTAGTTTAGCTTAGTTTAGACCTCACCTCACCCTTTTGTTTTAATATTGAAAAAGCTAAAAAAAAAATAGAAAAGTGAAAAAGCACAAAAAGAAAATAAATAGTGAATTACATTTGAATTTGTTCCATTTGCTTTACTCCCTAGAAAGTGGATTGACACCCTTACTTACCTCTACACTTGAGTTTATTATATTTTGTAGGTATTTGAGGTTTTGACTAACTTGGCTTTCAACAACAACGACATATATACCCAAAAGTCTAGTTATCAAATGGCGCCGTTGCCATTCTTGGGATTGTGAAGCTCGGAGCGAATTTCATTTTGTATTTCATTTATTTATCACCATTTTTTTAGTACCATTTTTGTATTACTTTAGAAGGATTGTATTAGGACTTTATTATTTGGCTTGTATTGCGGTGCATAGGACACCATTTATTTTCCATTTAAAATTGTAATAATTGAAGCCAAGCGTGATAGGGAAACCGGACAAGGTAGAGAGAGGGCGTCCATTGGCGAGGATTTAGAAGCCTCTCTACCTTGGGTCGGTAGGACTCCCGGGGACGACTGAGATAGGCGTGATCTCCCCCTGGTCGACTCAACATTTTCGGCACCCCACGGCCTAAAAACCGTGGGAGGTACATTTCTCAAACACTCGCGCCTCTCCTGTTAGCGAGTCAATTCTTTTGTGTGCTCTTGTGTGCTCTTATTTGATTTTATTCTCGCATTTATTTTTGAATGGTGCGATGAATTAATTAATTAAGATCTACACCCGGTCACTCACGAGAAGGGATTTCATCACCCGACTCACTCGCTTACCATTGTGTGCTACCCTAGCCATCACTAAATTTAAAATCAATCAACTAGGTAGCCCAATAGGAGAAAATTTTGCAAAGGCGATCACTCAGATAATTTCGTGATTTTTATCGCCCACGGACTTAATTAAAATTTGACTACCCTCTCACTAAATTTGAAGATAAAAATTGGCTATGTGCTAGTTAGGATTTCTCCTTGACTTGTGTGTGTGTCCAATTTATTTTTCGGTAGTCGGTTTTAGTTAGTCCGTCCAATTCAAAGAGTCCATATCATTTTTCCCCACCTTTTCTTCCAAAAAAAAAAAAATCCAAAAATATTTTTCTTCCTTTATTTTTCAAAAAAATCCAAAAATATTTTCTTTCTTTCCTTTTTAGAAAAAATCCAAAAATATTTTATTTCTTTCCTTTTTAGAAAAAAAAAATCAAAAAAATATTTTCCCCCTTATGGCCGAAGAAAGTCCTTTAAGGGACTACTTTGGTCATTTTCCATTGACACGTGACACGTGTGAGAGTGGTCCCGAGCGATCTCTTTATGATATTCTTCATGATTTCACCTCTCTCACGAGTACCGTTGGTACTCTTGACCCATCTATGCACTCACCTCCTATTTCATCACCCTCGGTGTCAAGTGTCACTGTGCCTCCTCCCTTGTTGTGCACCCACTGTTCTTATGCCGATCACATGTCCCATGAGTGCCCATACTCTTCATATCCCTACGCACCCACCATGGAACATGTGTATCCATATGACACTGTTTCGGAACCCACCTCGGCCTACGACCCTGCTATACCTAATCCCGAGTTGTATGAGTACCTGAGCTATTCGTGGAGGCCTGATCACCCTTCCACGCAATACGTATCCCAACCCGATGTTGTGGATCCTCACACGTTCCAACAGTCGTCATGGCAACCTTGTGCACCCGTTCACGATCAATCCTCTCACTACGCACCCCATGCATATCAACCAATTGTCCATCACGAAAGCAATCCTTTCGTGTTTGCTGCACTTGGCCCCACCCCACCCACTTCATATGAGTATTCTCCGTATAGTCCTGATTATAGCGCGTTGTGTCCACCTCACCCACCACCACCACCCATCTTTCCACTAACACCTTCATCCACATCCACTCTCGAAACCCTCTTGCAAAAGTTCATACTTGAGCAAGAGCAAGCAATTCAAACTCAAGCTCTCTAAAGGCTTGAACAAAGGTTAAATGAATTGGTGTGTGCGAGAGAGTCGGATATTCCCATGACCCCACCCATCGTTGCCACCGAGTGTGACGATGATGTGTCCCCTTGTGACACAGAATTTGAGTGTGACCAACCCTACCACCCCGAGAATCTCGAAGTTGAGACCATTCCATGGTCCGGGTCCCAAGTCGACAATTGTGTTGATATACCTTTTATTAGTGAGCCTGATTCAACCCCACCCTGTCCTTATGAATCCCACCTTACGGTCCCCATTCACCCTCCCTCTCCCGTCATATCCAAAAACGTGCCCGAGTCTACACCTATTGAGCCTCACCCTTGTGTTCCCGAGGAACCAATTTATCTTAGGTTAGCTCCGGCTACGAGTGTTCACCATTTTCCCGAGATAGAATCCGTGATAGTTTCTAACTATCCGGATTTGGATCCTGTCCCACCATGCATGGCTCATTATGAGCCCGATATTTCTATCGATTCCTCTATCTTTGATCTTGGTACCTCGTCTTACCCACCCACCCCATTTACCAATGCTAGTCTTGTGGAGAAGTTGACAACTCCATCTTTAGAAACCACACTCCCTTGTGAGTATTCCTTTACTCCTCCCAATGAGTGTGTGTCTCCCACGCTTGAGTTGGATCATCTTCCTCCACCATTTATCCCACCCGATACACCATTTGTCCCACCCGACCCACCCATTGTTCCTTCCACCCCACCACCTGGTTTGGATCTTGATTTTACACATTTAATATTTCCATTTACATTTTTAGATCCTCACCTAAAACCATCCACCACCCATGAGAGTATTTGTGCTGCTACTCTCCACTCCCGTGACACCGAGCTTGTTCATCCATGCACACCACTCTCTTGTGATGTTGATTTTTCCCATCCACAGCTCCCTGGTGTGTCACGGCGCGAACATTATCATCGCCCATTCATAGAACGGTCGTGTGATTTTTATGAGTCCCATCCCATTACAATTTCCACACCCTTTTGCCTTCCTCACCAACTTGAGCACCATTCTTATAGGGCCCTAGTCGCCCTCACCTTTCGGCTCAATAAAGCCCGAGACCGATACCTTTTCACCCTCACCCTTACCTTAATACCCACCCGCCCTTGGTCCACCGATGCTTTGCATCGTGTGATGCACTTTGCTATACAAGTGCATTGACACATTTAGCCTTTTTCCAGCAAGACTGACGCTTCAGTCTTGTTTGGGGGTGATTCTCATCACCCGATTCTTCTGCCGCCCTGCGCTTTCATAGATCTTATCCTTAGGGTGAGATCCCATCAGTCTGGCTGAAGACGTTAAACTTAGCGCTACCGGGAGGCAGCCCGCATTTCTTGTACTAGTCTCATCCTGTTTGGGGGTGGTGTTTCACATCACCCTATGTTTTTCCATGCTTATAGACTTGTACATTTTTTTTTATCACTTCTTACTCAGGTTTATTCTTGGATTCACATGCCCACTTCATTAGCGGTTCATTCTGGTAATCTCTTTCCTACCTTATGCTCTCATTTTAAAAATCATTTTACTTAACATCGAGGACGATGTTCCTTTTTGTTTGGGGGTGGGGAATTTTATCAAAATCGTGCCTCTTTTGAAAAATTTTGATTGTTGAACCTGATTTTTAAAATTTCGTGCAGTTTCTTTCATCTCACTCATTGATGTGAATTTTCAATCATCCATCTTTCTAAGTCTAGGAATCAAGCTAGAGAATATTTTTTCTAATAGCTTATGTAATACGTAACAAGGCACTTTGCACTATGAATTCCTAGACTCAACAAAATTTGTGCACTTATCATGTCACTACGATTTAGAGTTGAAGAGTACTACAATTCTAAAGAGAACCTTAAGGATCACTAGTAGAGACTTTAGCTTGTGAGATTTGTGCCTTTCACCCTTTTTGAGTGTCTTACGCAATCTCCGAGTCACAAGTTGATTCAACTTCTTTTGGGTCCGCACTTAAATTGTTGTATGATCTCATTTTCATTCATAAAAATTTGGCTTGATCACTGAGAATGTCATTTTTTTCGAGTTGTAAGAAACACGTGTCTTGAAATTTGTCCCGAATACTAGATTTTCATCCATACTCCTACCACTCTTTCCATTTAGCATCCATTTTTCACCCATACACTTCACCCATTACATTTCCATTATCTTTCCATATTTTTCCCATCCATATACATTCCCCTCACCATCCATATATTTCCCCACACATCCACCTATCACCTCCATTTATATCATCCATCATCATTTTGAAATAAAAGAGTGTGATTTCAAATGTAAATGTATTAAGTGTTGATTTAAAAAGTGAGATTAAAATATATATATATAGAAAAAAAAAGAGAAAAAAAAAGAAAGAGAAAAATAGAAAAAAAAAATGAGAGAAAAGAAAAGAAAAAGAGAGTTTGTAGTTAATTTTTATGTAATAAAGACATTTTGTTCTTCAAGTGTATACACTCTTCTATCATATACATTCATCCATCACCCTTTATCATTCATAACACCATTATATCCTATATACCACATCCATACATCACACATCCATCATACCACACCTTATACCATCCTTTCCATTTCATTTTCCCCTCACCCATATCATCCATATGTTCCCCTAGGTGTTCGGGCAAATGAAAGTCAACGTGGTGAATAACTCGACATTCTCACTATAGTGATTAGCATTCTTTCATGAGATCATTTTTCTTTCTTATTGTTCGTTCTTTCATATATGTGTGTGAGACGTTTGAACTCGATTACATTTACTCACCTCCTCACACACAAGAGAGATACACTTACCCATATCTCGAGAGTTCGTTTCAGAGTGATATATCTAGTGAGATTTGAAGTTGAAGCGTTGATTCCGACAAGGCAATCTAGGAATTACTCTTGTGATACTCGACTCGTTTTGACTGATTCACACCACACACGTTGAGTTCTAGGAAGGATGTGCCTTGAGTATTTACTTAGCTTAATCTTTTTACACAATCTAGCTTGTATTTCTGAAATCATTTTTCATGTGATGGATTGTGCGATCATTCTACATTTAATAAGAGATTGACTGCCCTTCAATAAATTTTTGCAAATAAGAATTTTGTGGGTATATTCCCTGCAAACCCTCACGAGACACAACTCGTCCTGTAGGGCAACCTATAGGTTTAAAGGCTTGTTGCACATGCTAAGTGCAATCGCAAGTGCCCGCGAAAGTGGTACACTTTTGGTTACTTATCTGTCTCTTTCTCTCTATCTTATTGCTCGAGGACTAGCAACGCTCTGTTTGGGGGTGGTGTGATAAACACCCAAAACTGTACAGTTTATACCCCGAATAGTCGTACTTTAGTTGCTATTTCTCGACAATATGGGTCTTATGTGCTTAAATGTTTATCATGCAGGGTTAACGTCAATTGCGGTGTCAAAAGCTATATTTCAAGGCAATTGCGCGTTTTATGGAGCTAATACCTCTTCCGTACCCTAACCTGAGCCTAAACCCTAGCCTAAACCTACCCCCGAACCCCGTGTGTGTCTAATTTTCCCTTTTATTATTTTTTTAGATTTTTAGTTTGAGTCTTTTCTATTTTTAGGATTTATTTTAGATTTATTTTATAATTTTTAGATTTTATTTTCTATTTTTATTTTTATTAGTATAATTTTATTTTGATTTTGATTTTTATTAGTTTTTAATTTTATTTTAGTTTTATTTTATTTTATTAGGATTTTAATTTTTAGGATTTCATTTATTTCTTAGTTTTATTAGATTTTATATTTTAGGATTTTAATTTTTAGTTTAATAGAATTCTATTTTTATTTTTTTTAATTTAATCTTTATTTTATTTTTTAGTAGGAATTTATTTATTTTTAGATTTTTCATTTTTTTAGTTTTATTTTTTATTTGTAGTGTTATTATTAAGGGTCCAAATGACACACACACTTATCCTACACCTAACACCACCTCACCCTCATACTAACACCTTATACCCTCACACACCATAATACCCACAACTTCATCTTCTCCACCTACATACCCTCTCTCTCTCTTTCTCTCTCCTACTCCATTACCAAACAACCAAAACACCCTCTCTCTTTCCTCCATAACTATACACCTCCACTCACACCCACCTCTATTATTCATCCAATCAACAAATCCAACCCCCCTGTCGACCCTCTCCCTACCAGCCCGTCGCCGGCGACTCAAAAATCCGGCATCGCCCCTGCCCCCCTGACCAAGCCCCGACGACGACCACACCACCCTCCGGCGGCACTCTCTCGGCCCCTACCCACGGTACCGGATCTACTACCCGACCCAACTCCAAAATTGAATCCCATCTCCCATTTTCCTTTTCCAAAGTCCATACCCATTTTTAGCTCCCAAACCTTTCCACGATTTCTCTCCACCTGTTAACATCCAAAAACACAAATACCAAACAAACAAAGACCAAATTAACCCATGTGTCTATTTTACCCAATACACCATTTAACCAACTTGTCCCTTTACCCATTATACCCCAACTAACCACCCAAAACTAAATCCCAAAATTACCCCTCAACCCAAATCATATTTTTTCCAAATATCCTCACACCTCACACAATCCGTGCACAATTGTGCATTTTCTCCATATTATCCTCACCCATATATTCTCATACCTCACACCCCTCATGTGCACATTCTTATTTTCCCAATTTAACCCTTTAGCTCCAATTGCATATAAAAGAAGACCTCAAGGCCATTGGAAGGGGAAGAGCTTTAGATAGGAAATTATAGAGAGAGAATTGTAGGAAAACACCATTTGTAAATATTTTTTTTAGTTTTTATTTTTTTATTTTATTTCTCTAGATAATTGTGAGATTAAATATTGTAAGAGATTTAATTGAGTGCTCATTTAATTTCACAATGCTTGGATGCTCAATTAGAGGGTGTATGCTTCAATTTCAAGAATAGAGTTCAAAGTGTCAAATTCAAGAGATTGGTTTGATTATTCTTCTCTCTACTCTTTTATATATTAAATGCCTATTGAATATTTGTTTAGTATGTTTGAATCCATGTTAGGCTAAATCCCCTTTCAAGGGGTGGGGTGAAACCCTTATTTGATATTATTTTAGTTTAATTAGTTTGCTTACTTGAAATTTCCCTTTGAATGTTAAATTTGATCCCTCACCCTTAGATTTACGCCTCGAGAGAGGGTAAATGATTTTCGAGAGAAAATCGAAATTCTAGTGATAATACCCATTTTAGATTCGAACTAGAGATAGGGGTCTCTTAAGTGGGGTATTATCATTTGAATTTCAACTCTAAATTTAATTTCTAAGATTGACATAAATTCTAATTGATCGATCCTAGCGGGTGATTAATTAAAAGGAGTGTAGATTTAATTTTCTAGAGTTGTGGGGTGTTAATTTTAACTTTCTAAAAGATTATTATTCTAATTACACTTGCAACGAGAGTTGGTTTGTAATTTTAATATTAATTTGGGAGAATTCAAATAATTAAATTAATTAATTAGAATAATTAAAATTTGTGGTGTAATCCCACTCCTTGATTGTTCTCACAATTATTTATCTCACTTTATCTTTTATTTTAGTGTTAGACCTTATTTTTTCATTTAGTCATTTTCTAGTTAGTTTTCATTTCACATTTAGTTTAGCTTAGTTTAGACCTCACCTCACCCTTTTGTTTTAATATTGAAAAAGCTAAAAAAAAATAGAAAAGTGAAAAAGCACAAAAAGAAAATAAATAGTGAATTACATTTGAATTTGTTCCATTTGCTTTACTCCCTAGAAAGTGGATTGACACCCTTACTTACCTCTACACTTGAGTTTATTATATTTTGTAGGTATTTGAGG
This sequence comes from Sambucus nigra, assembly GCA_949130495.1. Taxonomy (NCBI): domain Eukaryota; kingdom Viridiplantae; phylum Streptophyta; class Magnoliopsida; order Dipsacales; family Adoxaceae; genus Sambucus; species Sambucus nigra. The sequence goes on from OX422222.1 coordinate 318,805,656, forward strand.
TTTTGACTAACTTGGCTTTCAACAACAACGAACATACTATACACAAAAGCATAGTTATCAATACCCACTCATAACTATCAATCTTTTTAGATAGTACATTCCATGTTAACGGATTAAAATCTGTCTTCATTCATAATAGATTAGGTTTTGAGGCAGTTAGAGAATATCAATGCCTCCTAAAACACCATGCAGTCGGAAATATTGGTACTAAGCCAAGAACATGTCCACCTACAGGGAGATACTCCTAGACCCAGGGTTGGAGAGAACATACTCCCTCCCCTTCTACCTAACATTTGTATCCCTCTTATAGTACCAGTTGAGACAACACTGATAAATCCTCAGGATGCACATGCACCAATGCCAAACAAGCTCCCTTGCCAATACCAGTGCTCCCCACTTTTAAATACCATTTCCCCCCCATGGTTACTTTAGACCATATCATTAGTATCCTTACCCCTCCTATCAAGGACTATATCCTCCACTAACCAATGATATTTCCCCTCCCCCCCGAAATCAATAGATACGTCCAAATTGAGTTGCATCTTCTTCACGAAGATATTGTCAAAAATAAAACCCTGACAAGTTAACAAACATCAAGAATATGGCCCTTTATCCTAAGGCCCAACAGAAGAATATGTTTAATATGCTTGTGCTTAAGCCATACAAAGGACTTGGGTTCCCCTCTGAAAATTTATCCAGTTATCATCTTTACATGCATGTCCAAAATTTCGGCCAAGGGGTATTAATAAAGATATTTTAGTCCACATTGTTTTGGGGTGATTTTACTTGCTATATAGCTATGAAGCATGAGGGAACTGCCAAGACCTAGGACGAAATGTATCATGTTTTCTTAGGTCGTATGGACATAATGAGGAACTTGATGTCACCCGAAAAGATCGAGAAATGCTAAAACAAGAATAAGGGGAGGTAATTTGTACATTCGTCACCCGATGTGTAACAACCGATCCTAATTATCCCTTTAGTCCCTTGAATAGATGAAAATTTCCAAATAAACCCTAGAATTTTACCAAGTTACCAAAATTCCCTTAAGGAAAAACTAGGTAACTTACACTTTTCTATATCAATTGAACCCTAACTTTCACTCAAAGTTTAATCAAATCACTTATATTTTGAAGTAATATTAGGAACTAATCCATTGGGTTTGATTAATTGCACCTAATCCCCTAAAAATGTAAAAAATAAATTAAAATCCTTTAAACATATATAAAAACTATCTAAGGACCCAAACTAAAACCTAAACATACACCACACCAAAACTGATAATTTCTCACAACCAAAATCCCTAACCAATACTGTGGGTCGTGGACTTGGGTCATGACCATTTCGGGGTGACCAATTTCATGGGTCGTGGCCCAAGTCCGTGACCAAAAAATTGTCATGGCCCGCAGTGGGTCACGAAAGATAGTCGCGGACTTGGGCCGTGACCCACACAACGACGAAAAAAAGGAAAAAAATGGTCGCTGTCCAAGTCCGTGACCCACACCGTGATGAAAAAAAAAGGAAAAATTGGTCGCAAACTTTGGGCGTGACCCACAATCGTGCAAAAAATTAGTCATAGCCAAAGTCCGTGACCCACGATGCGAATGAAAAAAAGAAAAAAAGTGGTCGAGGACTTTTCCTGCGACCATTTTTTGTCACGGTTGGGGGTTATGGACTTTGGCCGCGATCATTTTTATGCGCAACGGAAAAAATAAAAATGGTCATGGACAAAGTCCATGACCACATTTAACTATAATTTAAAAAAAAATGTCATTTTTTGGTCCAATCCTAAAATCGAGGGTCCTGTGACTGCACGGTTGCGAATATTTATTATTGGAAAAACAATGAAAAAATCACAAATTGCAAATCGGGACCGTTGTTAATAAACTAATATATATAGAAATTTAAAAATATTAAACGTCTTAATAATTCACAGACCAAAAAAAATTCGGTAGACTTTCCTCTATTTTCTGGACATTCCAAACCCTGTAAATATAAAACCTTCTTATTATAAAGCCTTCACGACCATAAAATTTAACAATCAAATTTTAAAATCCCCCACGACCATAAAACAAAACAATAAAAGCCCGCACGACTGCAACACATAAAAAACATAATCCTGAATGCACACAACATTATATAAACAATCTTCATGTCGTAAACCATTGCCTTATTCATTTGTTCCACGTGCAAAAATCCTACAAATGATAGGATACAAAAAAAAATGATATCAGTAACCAAGTAGTATTACCAAAATTTGATTCAAACTGAAAAATTGCATATATGAGTTATAATTATCAACATATCAATGTTTTTATGCCTCAGTCTAGAAATATGCAAATTATCGTCATATTCTCAAACCGAGAGTCGTGTGATCACGCAGACAGTTCCTACGAGTAACATTGATCCCGTGTGAGGTGTTCGTGCCACTCATGGGGCCTTTCGGGGGCTATTTCGGATTTTCACCCACTAACGCCATGTTTTGCCTAAGTCCTAATATTTTTAAATTATTTCCGTATTCTCAAACCGAGAATCCCATGATTGCGCAGTCAGCTCTTACGAGTTACATCGGTCCCGTGCGAGGTGTTGGTGCCACTCATGGGGCCGTTCTGGGGCTATTTCCGGTTTTCCCCCACTAATGCCATGTTTTTATGCCTAAGTCCTAATATTTTTAAATTATCATCGTATTCTCAAACCAGGACTCCCGTGATCACACGGTCAGTTCCTACGAGTTACATTGGTCCCATTTGAGGTGCTGGTGCCACTCACGAGGCCGTTCGAGGGCTGTTTCGGGTTTTCACCCACTAACGCCATGTTTTTAAGCCCAAGTCTAGAAATATGCAAATTATCATTTTATTCTCAAATCGGGAGTCCTGTGATCGTGCGGTCTCTTCCTACGAGTTACATTGGTCCCGTGCAAGGTATTGGTGTCACTCACGGGGCCGTTTGGGGACGGTTTCGAGTTTTCCCCAACTAACGCAATGTTTTTGTGCCCAAGTCTAGAAATATGCAAATTATCGTCATATTCTCAAATCGGGAATCCGCAGATCACGCGATCTGTTCCTATGAGTTACACTGGTCCCGTGTGAGGTGTTGGTGCCACTCACGGGTCCATTCAGATCAGTTTTGGGATTTCATCCACAAATGCCATGTTTGTATGTCTAAGTTTAGAAATACGCAAATTATCATCGTATTCTCAAATCGAGAGTCCCGTGATCGCGCGGTCGGTTCCTACGAGTTACATTGGTCCCGTGCGAGGTGTTGGTGCCACTCATGGGGCCGTTCGGGGGTTATTTTGGGTTTTCTCCCACTAACATCGGGTTTTTAAGCCTAAGTTTAGAAATATACAAATTATCATCGGATTCTCAAACCGGGAGTCCCGTGATTGCGCGGTCACTTCCTACGAGTTACATTGGTCCCGTGCGAGGTGTTGGTGCCACTCAGGGGGCCGTTCGAGGGTTGTTTCGTGTTTCACCCACTAACGCCCTATTTTTATGACTAAGTCTAGAAATATACAAATTATCGTCATATTCTCATATCGAGAGTCTCGGTATCGCGCGGTCAGTTCCTACGAAACACATTGGTCACGCTCGATGTGTTAGTGCCACTCACGGGGCCGTTTGGGGGCTATTTCGGGTTTTCTCCCAGTAATTCCATGTTTTTATGCCTAAGTCCTGATATTTTTAAATTATCATCGTATTCTCAAAATGGGAGTCCCGTGATTGCAGGGTCAGTTACTACGAGTTACATTGGTCCCGTGCGAGGTGTTAGTGCCACTCACCGTGCCGTTCGGGGGCGGTTTTGGCTTTCCCACCACTAACGCCATGTTTTTAAGCCAAAGTCTAGAAATATGAAAATTATCATCGTATTCTCAAACCAGGAGTCTTGTGATCGCGTGGCAAGTTCCTACGAGTTACATTGATCCCGTGCGAGGTGTTGGTGCCACTCACAGGGCCGTTCGGGGGGTGTTTCGAGTTTTCTCCCACCAACGTCTTGTTTTTATGCCAAAGTCTAGAGATATGCAAATTATCTCCATAATCTCAAATTGGGAGCCCTATGATCGCGCGGTCAGTTCTTATGAGTTACATTGGTCCCGTGTGAGGTGTTGGTGCCACTCACGGGGCCGTTTCGAGTTTTCACCCAACAATGCCATGTTTTTATGCCTAAGTCTAGAAATATGCAAATTATCATCGTAATATGAAATCAGGAGTCTCGAGATCGCGCGGTTAGTTCCTACGATTTACATTGGTCTCAAGCAAGGTGTTGGCCCCACTTACGGGACCGTTCGGGCGCTGTTTCTGGTTTTCACACACTAACACTATCTTTTTAATCCAAAGTCTAGAAATATGCAAATTATCATTGTATTCTCAAGCTGGTAGTCTAGTGATACCGCGACCAGTTCCAACGAGTTACATTAGTCCCGTGTAAAGGTGTTGGTGACACTAACGAGGCCGTTCAGGGATTATTTCAAGTTTCCCCGACTAACGCCATGTTTTTATGCCTAAGTCTAGAAATATACAAATTATCATTGTATTCTTATACCGAAAGTCTCGTGATCACGCAGACAGTTCCTACGAAACACATTGGTCCGACGCGATGTGTTGGGGCCACTGACGGGGCCATTCGAGGGCTATTTCGAGTTTTCTCCCACTAACACCATGTTATAATGCCTAAGTCCAAATATTTTTAAATTATCATTGTATTATCAAACCGGGAGTCCCGTGATTGCCGATTAGTTCCTACGAGTTCCATTCGTCCCGTGCGAAGTGTTGGTGCCACTCACGGTGCTGTTCGGGGGCTGTTTTGGCTTTCCCCCACTAACGCCATGTTTTTAAGCCTAAGTCTAGAAATATGAAAATTATCATCATATTCTCAAACCAGGAGTCCCGTGATTTCACGATAAGTTCCTACGAGTTAAATTAGTGCCGTGCAAGGTGTTGGTGCCATTCACGGGACCGTTCGGGGGCTGTTTTGGATTTTCCACCACCAACGCCATGTTTTTATGCCTAAGTCTAGAAATATGAAAATTATCTCTATATTATCAAACCGGGAGCCCTGTGATCGCCCGCTCAGTTCTTACGAGTTACATTGGTCCCGTGTGAGGTGTTGGTGCCACTCACGGGGCTGTTCGGGGGCCGCTTCGGGTTTTCACCCAACAACGCCATGTTTTTATGCCTAAGTCTATAAATATGATAATTATCATCGTATTATTAAACCGGGAGTCACGTTATCACGCGGTCACTTCCTACGAGTTATAATGGTCCCGTACGAGGTGTTGGTGCCACTAACGAGGCCGTTTGGGCACAGTTTCTAGTTTTCACCTACTAATGCTATCTTTCTAGCCCTAAGTCTAGAAATATGCAAATTATCGTCGTATTCTCAAACAGGGAGTCCCGTGATACCACGATCAGTTCCAACGAGTTACATTAGTCCCGTGCAAAGGTGTTGGTTCCACTCACGAGGCCATTCGGAGATTGTTTCGGGTTTCCCCGAATAATGCCATCTTTTTATTCCTAAGTCTAGAAAATGCAAATTATCACCATATTCTCAAATTGGGAGTCATGTGATCGGGTAGTCAGTTCCTACGAGTTACATTGGTCCGGTGCGAGGTGTGTGTGCCCTCACGGGGCCGTTCGGGGGCTATTTCAGATTTTCACCCACTAACACCATGTTTTTAGGCCTAAGTCTGGAAATATGCAAATTATCATCGTATTCTCAAACCGGGATTCCTATGATCGCGCGATCAGTTCCTACGAGTTATATTGGTCCCATGGGAGGTGTTGGTGCCACTCACGGGGCCATTCGGGCGCTGTTTCGAGTTTTCACCCACTAACGCTATCTTTTTTGGCCTAAGTCTAGAAATATGTAAATTATCATCGTATTCTCAAATCGAGAGTCCCATGAACACGCGATCAGTTCGTATGAGTTACATTGGTCTCGTGCGAGGTGTTGGTGCCATTCACGGGGCCTTTCGGGGGGCTGTTTATGGTTTTCCCCCATTAACGCCATATTTTTATGCCTAAGTCTAGAAATATGCAAATTATCGTCATATTCTCAAATCGGGAATCCTGTGATCACGAGATGAGTTCCTACGAGTTACATTGGTCCCGTGGGAGGTGCTGGTGCCACTCATGAGGCCGCACCCACATAAGCCATGTTTTTATGCCTAAGTCAAGAAATATGTAAATTATCATTGTATTCGACAACCAGGAGTCCCATGATCACATGGTCAATTCCTACGAGTTACATTGGTCCCGTGCGAGGTGTTATGCCACTCAATGTGCCATTCGAGTTTCGAGTTTTTACCCAATAACAATATTTTTAAGTCTAAGTATATAAATATGCAAATTATCATCGTATTCTCAAACCGGGAGTCTCGTGATCGCGTGGTCAGTTCCTACGAGTTACATTGGTCCCGTACGAGGTGTTGATGCCACTCAAGGGGTCGTTCAGAGGCTGTTTCGAGTTTTTGCCCACTACCGCCATATTTTTATGCCTATGTTTAGAAATATTCAAATTATTTCCGTATTCTCAAATCGGGAATCCTGTGATCGTACGATCAGTTCCTAGGAGTTACATGGGTCCCGTGTGAGGTGTTCGTGCCACTCACAGGGCCATTCGGGGACCGTTTTGGGTTTTCAGCCACTAACGCCAAGTTTTTATGCCTAAGTATAGAAATATGCAAATTATCATCGTATTCTCAAATCGGGAGTCCCGTGATTACGCCATCAGTTCCTACAAGTTACATTGGTCTTGTACGAGGTGTTTATGCCACTCAAGGGGCCGTTTAGGTGTTCACCCAATAACTCCATGTTTTTAAGCTTAAGTGCAAAAATATGAAAATTATCATCGTATTCTCAAACCAGGAGTCCCGTGATCGTGCGATCAATTTATACGAGTTACATTGGTCCCGTGCGAGGTGTTGGTGCCTCTTGCGGGGCCGTTCGAGGGATGTTTCGGATTTTCACCCACTAACACCATCTTTTTAAGCCTAAGTCTAGAAATATGCAAATTATCATCGTATTCTCAAACCGATAGTCCCATGATCGAACGGTCAATTCCTACGAGTTACATTGGTCCTGCGCGAGGTGTTTGTGCCACCCAAGGGGCTATTCGGCGGTTGTTTCGGATTTTCACCCAATAACGTCGTGTTTTTAAGCCTAAGTCTAGAAATATGCAAATTATCATCGTCTTCTCAAACCGAGAGTCATGTGATCGCGCAGTCAGTTTGTACGAGTTACGTTGGTCCAGTGTGAGGTGTTGGTTCCACTCGCGGGGCCGTTCGGGGGCTGTTTCGGATTTTCACCCACTAACGCCATGTTTTGCTTAAGTCCTCAAAATTTTAAATTATCATCATATTCTCAAACTGGGAATCCCGTGATTGCACAATCAGTCTTTTCGAGTTACATTAGACCCATGCGAGGTGTTGGTGCCACTCACGGGACCGTTCGGGGGGCAGTTTCGGGTTTTCCCCCCACAAACGCCATATTTTTATGCCTAAGTCCTGATATTTTTAAATTATCATCATATTCTCAAACTGGGGGCCCCTTAATCATGCGATCAGTTACTACGAGTTACATTGGTCTCGTACGAGGTGTTATTACCACTCACGGGGCCGTTCGCGGGTTCTTTCCGGTTTTTTCCCATTAATGCCATGTTTTTAAGCTTAAGTCTAAAAACATGCAAATTATCGTCGTATTCTCAAACTTGGAGTCCCGTGACCCTGCGGTCAGTTCCTACGAGTTACATTGGTCCAGTGCGAGTCATTGGTGCCACTCACGGGGCAGTTCGGTGGCCGTTTTAGGTTTTCATCCACTGACGCCATGTTTTTATGCCTAAGTGTAGAAATATGCAAATTGTTGTCATATTCTCAAACCCGGAGTCCAGTGATTGCGCCGTCAGTTCCTACGAGTTACATTGGTCCGGTGGGAGATGTTGGTGCCACTCACGGGTCCGTTCGGGGTTGTTTCGGGTTTTCCCCACTAATGTCATGTTTTTATGCCTAAGTATAGAAATATGCAAATTATCATCGTATTCTCAAACCGTGAGTCCCGTGATCACGTGGTCAGTTCCTACGAGTTACATTGATCCCGTGCTAGGTGTTGGTGCCATTCAAGGGGTCGTTTGGGGTCTATTTTGGATTTTCACACAATAATGACATTTTTTTAATCCTAAGTCTAAAAATATTAAAATTACCAACGTATTCTCAAATTGAGAGTCCCGTGATCGCGCGATCAGTTTGTATGAGTTACATTGTCCCGTGCGAGGTGTTGGTGCCACTCACGGGGCCGTTCGGGGGTTGTTTTTGTTTTCCCCCCAATAATGCCATGTGTTTTATGCCTCAGTCTAAAAATATGCATATTATTGTCGTATTCTTAAACCGGGATTCCTGTGATTACAATGACAGTTCCTACGAGTTACATTGGTCCCGTGCGAGGTGTTTGTGCCACCTAAGGGGCTATTCGGGGGTTGTTTCGGATTTTCACCCAATAACGTCGTGTTTTTAAGCCTAAGTCTAGAAATATGTAAATTATCATCGTATTCTCAAATCGGGAGTCCCATGATCTTTGTACGAGTTACGTTGGTCCCGTGCGAGGTGTTGGTTCCATTCGCGGGGCCATTCGGGGGCTATTTCGGATTTTCATCCACTAACGCCATGTTTTACTTAAGTCTTCACATCTTTAAATTATCATCATATTTTCAAACAGGGAATCCCATGATTAAACAATCAGTCTTTTCGAGTTACATTAGTCCCATGCGAGGTGTTGGTGCCACTCACGGGACCGTTTGGGGGCTGTTTCGGATTTTTGCCCCACTAATGCCATATTTTTATGCCTAAGTCCTGATATTTTTAAATTATCATCATATTCTCAAACTGGGGGCCCCTTAATCATGCGATTAGTTACTACGAGTTACATTGGTCTCGTACGAGGTGCTATTACCACTCACGGCACCGTTCGCGGGCTGTTTCGGGTTTTTGCCCACTAATGCCATGTTTTTAAGCTTAAGTCTAAAAATATGCAAATTATCGTCGTATTCTCAAACTTGGAGTCCCGTGACCCTGCGGTCAGTTCCTACAAGTTACATTGGTCCGGTGCGAGGTGTTGGTGCCACTCACGGGTCCGTTCGGTGGCCGTTTTAGGTTTTCATCCACTTTCGCCATGTTTTTATGCCTAAGTGTAGAAATATGCAAATTGTCGTCATATTCTCAAACCTGGAGTCCAGTGATTGCGCCGTCAGTTCCTACGAGTTACATTGATCCTGTGGGAGATGTTGGTGCCACTCATGGGTCCGTTCGGGGTTGTTTCGGGTTTTCCCCACTAATGTCATGTTTTTATGCCTAAGTCTAGAAATATGCAAATTGTCGTCGTATTCTCAAACCGTGAGTCCCGTGATCACGTGGTCAGTTCCTACGAGTTACATTGGTCTCGTGCGAGGTGCTGGTGCCATTCGAGGGGTTGTTCGGGGCTATTTTTGATTTTCACACAATAACGACATGTTTTTAATTCTAAGTCTAGAAATATTAAAATTATCATTGTATTCTCAAACCGAGCGTCCCGTGATCGCGCGGTCAATTTATACGAGTTACATTCGTCCCGTGCGAGGTGTTGGTTCCACTCACAGGGCCATTCAAGGGCTGTTTTGGGTTTCCCCCCAATAACGCCATGTGTTTTATGCCTCAGTCTAAAAATATGCATATTATTGTCGTATTCTCGAACCGGGATTCTCGTCATTGCAAAGGCAGTTCCTATGGAGCTATAGGTGCCACTCACGGGGCCATTCGGGGGCTGTTTCGGATTTTCACCCAATAACGTCTTGTTTTTAAGCCTAAGTCCAAAAATATGAAAATTATCATCGTATTCTCAAACCGAGAGTCCCATGATCGCAGTCAGTTTATACGAGTTACGTTGGTCCTGTGCGAGGTGTTGGTGCCACTCACAGGGCCTTTCGGAGGCTGTTTCGGATTTTCACCCACTAACGCCATGTTTTGCTTAAGTCCTCACATTATTAAATTATCATCATATTCTCAAACTGGGAATCCTGTGATTGCACAATCAGTCTTTTCGAGTTACATTAGTCCCATGCGAGGTGTTGGTGCCACTCACGGGACCGTTCGGGGGCTGTTTCGAGTTTTCGCCCCAATAACGCCATATTTTTAGGCCTAAGTCCTGATATTTTTAAATTATCATCATATTCTCAAACTGGGAGCCCCTTAATCATGCGGCCAGTTACTAAGAGTTAGATTGGTCTCGTACGAGGTGTTATTACCACTCACGGGACCGTTCGCGGGCTGTTTCGAGTTTTCACCCACTAACGCCATGTTTTTAAGAAAAAGTCTAGAAATATGCAAATTATCGTTGTATTCTCAAACTTGGAGTCCCGTGACCGTGCGGTCAGTTCCTACGAGTTACATTGGTCCAGTGCGAGATGTTGGTGCCACTCACGGGCCGTTCGGTGGCCGTTTTAGGTTTTTATCCACTGACGTCATGTTTTTATGCCTAAGTGTAGAAATATGCAAATTGTCGTCATATTCTCAAACCCGGAGTCCCATGATCACGCGGTCAGTTTGTACGAGTTACATTGGTCCCGTGTGAGGTGTTGGTGCCACTCACGGGTCCGTTCGGGGTTGTTTCGAGTTTAACCCACTAATGTCATGTTTTTATGCCTAAGTCTAGAAATATGCAAAATATCGTCGTATTCTCAAATCGAGAGTCCCGTGATTGATCGCACGATCAGTTCCTACGAGTTACATTGGTCCCATGCGAGGTGTGAGTGCCAGTTATGGGGCCGTTCGGGGGCTGTTGTGGGTTTTCACCCACTAACTTCATGTTTTTATGCCTAAGTGTAGTTATATGAAAATTATCATCAGATTCTCAAATCAGGAGTCCCGTGATCACGCGGTCAGTTCCTACGAGTTACATTGGTCCCATGCGAGGTGTCAGTGCCACTCACGGGGTCGTTTGGGGGGTGTTTCGAGTTTTCACCCACTAACTTCATGTTTTTATGCCTAAGTGTAGATATATGAAAATTATCATCAAGTTCTCAAATCGGGAGTTCCGTGATCACGCGGTCAGTTCCTACGAGTTACATTGGTCCTGTGCAAGGTGTTCGTGCCACTCAAGGGGCTGTTTGGGGGCTGTTTTGAGTTTTAGCCCAATAACGCCATATTTTTAAGCCTAAGTCTAGAAATATGCAAATTATCATCATATTCTCAAATCGGGAGTTCGTGATCGCGCAGTGAGTTTGTACGAGTTACATTGGTCCCGTGTGAGGTGTTGGTGCCACTCACGGGGCCGTTCGGGCGCTGGTTCAAGTTTTCCCTCGACAATGCCTTATTTTTTTGCCTGAGTCTAGAAATATGCATATTATCGTCGTATTCTCATATCGGGATTCTGTGATCGCGTGATTAGTTCCAACGAGTTACATTGGTCCCGTGCGAGGTGTTGGTGCAACTCACGGGGTCATTCAAGGGCTATTTCGAATTTTCACCCACTAACGCCATGTTTTGCCTAAGTCCTAATATTTTTAAATTATCGTCATATTCTTAAACCAGGAATCCCATGATCGCACGATCATTTTGTACGAGTTACATTGGTCCTTTACGAAGTGTTGGTGCCAATCATGGGGCTGTTTGGGGGTTGTTTCGGGTTCTCCACTACTAACGCCATGTTTTTATGCCTAAGTCTATAAATATACAAATTATCATCGTATTGTCAAACCGGGAATCCTGTGATCGCGTGATTAATTCCTACGAGTTACATTGTCCTGTGCGAGGTGTTGGTGCCACTCATGGGGTCGTTTGGGGCCGTTTTGGGTTTTTACCCACTAACGCCATGTTTTTATGCCTAAGTCTAGAAATACGCAAATTATCACCGTATTCTCAAAATGGGAGTCATGTGATCACGCGGGCAGTTTCAATGAGTTACATTGGTCCCTTGCGAGGTGTTGGTACCACTCACGGGGCCATTCGGGGGCTATTTTGGATTTTCACACACTAACGCCATATTTTGTCTAAGTCCTAATATTTTTAAATTATCATCATAATCTGAAACCAAGAATCCCGTGATCTCACGATCAGTTCATACGAGTTACATTGGGCTAATAAGAAGTGTTGGCACCACTCATGGGGCCGTTTGGGGGCTGTTTCGGGTTTTCCAACACTAACGCCATGTTTTTATGCCTAAGTCTAGATATATGCAAATTATCATCGTATTCTCAAACTGGGAGTCCCGTGATTACGCCGTTAGTTCCTACGAGTTATATTGGTCCCGTGGTAGATGTTGGTGCCACTCACGGGGCCGTTCGGGGGTTGTTTCAAGTTCTCCCCACTAATGCCATATTTTTATGCCCAAGTCTAGAAATATGCAAATTATTGTCATATTCTCAAATCGGGAGTCCCGTGATCACGCGGTCAGTTCCTACGAGCTACATTGGTCCCGTGCGAGGTGTTGGTGCCACTTAAGGGGCCGTTCATGGGCTATTTTGGGTTTTCAAATAATAACGCCATGTTCTCAAGCGTAAGTCTAGAAATATGCAAATTATAATCGTATTCTCAAACCAGGAGTCCCATGATCGCACGGTCAATTTTGTACGAGATACATTGGTCCGGTGCGAGGTGTTGGTGCCATTCATGGGGCCGTTCAGGGGTTGTTTTTGGTTTTCCCCAATAACAACATGTTTTGATTCCTTAGTCTGAAAATATGCATATCATCATCGTATTCTCAAACCGAGATTCCCGTGATCGCGCAGACAGTTCCTACGAGTTACATTGGTCACGTGCGAGCTGTTGGTGCCACTCACGTGGCCATTCGGGGGTTGTTTTGAATTTTCACCCAATAGAGACATGTTTTAAGCCTAAGTTTAGAAATATGCTAATTACCATTGTATACTCAAACCGAGAGTCCAGAGATAGCACGATCAGTTTGTATGAGATACTTTGGGCCCGTGCGAGGTGTTGGTGCCTCTCACGGGGCCGTTCGGTGGCTGTTCGGATTTTCACCCACTAATACCATGTTCAGTCTAAGTCCTGATATTTTTATATTATTTTCATATTCTCAAACCGGGAATCCCTTTATCGCACGATCAATTCATATAAGTTACATTGGTCCCGTGCGAGGTGTTGGTGCCACTCACGAGGCCATTCGGGGGCCATTTTGGGTTTTCACCAACTAACGCCATGTTTTTATGCCTAAGTCTAGAAATATGCAAATTATTACCATATTCTCAAAATGGGAGTTGTGTGATCCCGCGGTCAGTTTTTATGAGTTACATTGGTCCCGTGCGAGGTGTTAGTGCCACTCACGAACCCATTCGGGGGCTATTTCGAGTTTTCACCCACTAAGGCCATCTTTTTAGGACTAAGTCTAAAAATATGCAAATTATCATTGAATTCTCAAACTAGGATTCCTGTGATCGTGCGAACAGTTCCTACGAGTTACATTGGTCCCGTGCGAGGGGTTGGTGCCACTCACGGGGTGTTCGGGGGCTTTTTTGGATTATCACCCACTAACACCATGTTTTGCCTAAGTCCTAATATTTTTAAATTATTGTCATATTCTCAAGTCGAGAATCCCGTGATCACACGATTAGTTCGTACGAGTAACACTGGGCCTGTACCAAGGGTTGACGCCACTCCTGGGGCCGTTCGGGGGCCATTTGGGTTTTTCACCCACTAACGCCATGTTTTTATGCCTAAGTCAAGAAATATTCAAATTATCATCATATTCTTAAACCAAGAGTCCCGTGATCACGCGATTAGTTCGTATGAGTTACATTGTTCCCGTGCGATGTGTTGGTGCCACTCATGGGATCGTTCAGGAGCTATTTTGGATTTTCACCCACTAACGCCATGTTTTTAAGCCTTAATCAATATATTTTCAAATTATAGTCATATTCTCAAACCAGGGGTTCCGTGATCGCGCGATCAGTTTGTATGAGTTACATTGGTCTCGTGCGAGGTGTTGGTGGCTCTTATGGGGCCGTTCGAGGGTTGTTTCATATTTTCACCCACTAATGCCATGTTTTTAAGTGTAGGTCTAGATATATGCATATTATCATCGTATTCTCAAACCGGGAGTCCCGTGATCACGCTGTCAGTTCCAATGAGTGACATTGGTCCCGTGCGAGGTGTTGGTGCCACTCAAGGGGCCGTCTGAGGGCAGTTTTGGGTTTTCACAAAATAACATCGTGTTTTTAAGCCTAAGTCTATAAATATGCAAATTATCATGATATTCTCAAATCGGGAATCCCGTGAACACGCGATCAGTTTGTACGAGTTACTTTGGGTCCCGTGCGAGGTGTTGGTGCCACTCACGGGGTCGTTCGAGGGTTGTTTCTGATTTTTTCCCACTATCGCCATGTTTTGCCTAAGTCCTGATATTTTTAAATTATCATCATATTCTCAAATTGGGAATACCATGATCGCACAATCAGTTCATACGAGTTACATTTGTCCCTTTCGAGGTGTTGATGCCACTCACAAGGCCGTTCGGGGGCTATTTGGGGTTATCCCCCACTAACGCAATGTTATTATTATGCCTAAGTCCTGATATTTTTAACTTATCATCATATTCTCAAACCGGGAGTCCTGTGGTCATCCAGTCAGTTCCTACGAGTTATATTGGTCTAGTGCGAGGTCTTAGTACCACTCAAAGGGCCGTTCGGGGGTTGTTTCTCATTTTCACCACTAACGCCATGCTTTTAAACTCAAGTCTAGAAATATGAAAATTATTGTTGTATTCTCAAACCGAGAGTCCCGTGATCACGTGGTCAGTTCCTATGAGTTACATTGGTCTCACGGGGCCGTTCGGGGACTGTTTTAGGTTTTCACCCAGTAACGCCATATATTTTATGCCTAAGTCCTGATATTTTTAAATTTTCATCATATTATCAAACGGGGGGCGCCTTAATCATGTGGGCAGTTCCTACGAGTTACATTAGTCTCGGGCGAGGTGTTACTACCACTCACGGGGCTGTTCGCGGGCTATTTTGGGTTTTCGCCCACTAACGCTATGTTTTTAAGCATAAGTCTAGAAATATGTAAATTATCATCGTATTCTCAAATCAGGAGTCCCGTGATCGTGCGGTCAGTTCCTATGAGTTACATTGGTCCCATGCGAGGTGTTGGTGCCACTCACGGGGCTGTTCGGGGGCTATTTTGGGTTTTCACCCACTAACGCCCAGTTTTTATGCCTAAGTCTAGATATATGAAAATTATCATTGTATTCTCAAACCGGCAGTCCCATGATTACGCCGTTAGTTCCTATGAGTTATATTGGTCTTGTGGTACATGTTGGTGCCATTCACTGGTCCGTTCGGGGGTTGTTTTGAATTTTCCCCACTAATGCCATGTTTTTATGCCTAAGTCTAGAAATATGCAAATTATTGTCAAATTCTCAAATCGGGACTCCTGTGATCACGCGGCCAATTCCTACGAGTTACATTGGTCCCGTGCGAGGTGTTGGTGCCACTCAAGGGGCCGTTCGGGGGCTATTTTGGGTTTTCACAGAATAACGCCATGTTTTCAAGTGTAAGTTTAAAAATATGTAAATTATAATCGTATTCTCAAACCAGGAGTCCCATGATCGCACGGTCAATTTTGTACGAGTTACATTTGTCCGGTGCGAAGTGTTAGTGCCATTCATGGGGCCATTCGGGGGCTGTTTTGGGTTTTTCCCCAATAACGCCATGTTTTTATGCCTTAGTCTAAAAATATGCATATTATCATCCGTATTCTCAAACCTAGATTCCCGTGATCGCGCAGACAGTTCCTACGAGTTACATTGGTCACGTGCGAGCGGTTGGTGCCACTCACGTGGCCATTCGGGGGTTGTTTCGGATTTTCACCCAATAACACCATGTTTTTAAGCCTAAGTTTAGAAATATGCTAATTGCCATTGTATACTCAAACCGAGAGTCCCAAGATCGCACGATCAGTTTGTATGATTTACTTTGGTCCCGTGTGAGGTGCTGATGCCTCTCACGGGGCCGTTCGGGGGCTGTTTCGGATTTTCACCCACTAATACCATGTTCTGCCTAAGTCCTGATATTTTTATATTATTTTTATATTCTCAAATTGGGAATCCCTTGATTGCACGATCAGTTCATACGAGTTACATTGGTCCCGTGCGAGGTGTTGGTGCCACTCACGGGGCCGTTCGGGGGCAATTTTGGGTTTTCACCCACTAACGCCATGTTTTCATGCCTAAGTCTAGAAATATGCAAATTATCACCATATTCTCAAAATGGGAGTCCTGTGATCGCGCGATCAGTTTTTACGCGTGCGAGGTGTTGGTACCACTCACGAATCCATTCGGGGGCTGTTTCGGGTTTTCACCCACTAAGGCCATCTTTTAAGGCCTAAGTCTATAAATATGCAAATTATCATTGAATTCTCAAACCAAGATTCATGTGATCGCGCGAACAGTTACTACGAGTTACATTGGCCCCGTGTGAGGGGTTGGTGCCACTCACGGGGTTGTTCGGGGGCTTTTTTGGATTTTCACCCACTAACGCCATATTTTTCTCAAGTCCTAATATTTTTAAATTATTGTCATATTCTCAAGACGAGAATCCCAGGATCGCACGATTAGTTTGTACGAGTTACACTAGGCCCGTGCGAAAGGTTGGCTCCACTCAAGGGGCCGTTCGGGGGCTGTTTCGGGTTTTCCCCCACTAACGCCATGTTTTTATGCCCAAGTCTATAAATATGCAAATTATCATCGTATTCTTAAATCGATAATCTTGTGATCGCACGATCAGTTCGCACAAGTTACATTGGTCTCATGGGAGATGTTGGTGCCACTCACAGGGCCATTAAGGAGCTGTTTCAGGTTTTCACCCACTAACGCCATGTTTTTAAGCTTAAATCAATATATTTTTAAATTACTGTTGTATTCTCAAACTGGTGGTCCCTTGATTGCGCGGTCAGTTCGTATGAGTTACCTTGGTCCCGTGCGAGGTGTTGGTGGCTCTTATGGGGCCGTTCGAGGGCTGTTTTCGATTTTCACCCACTAACGCCATGTTTTTAAGTGTAGGTCTAGAAATATGCAAATTATCATCATATTCTCAAACTGGGAGTCCCATGATCGCGCGGTCAGTTCCAACGAGTGACATTGGTCCCGTGTGAGGTGTTGGTGCCACTCAAGGGGTCGTCCGGGGGCTGTTTCGGGTTTTCACAAAATAACGCCATATTTTTAAGCCTAAGTCTATAAATTTGCAAATTATCATCGTATTCTCAAATCGGGAATCCCGTGATCTTGCGGTCAGTTTGTACGACTTACTTTGGTCACGTGAAAGGTGTTGGCGCACTCATGGGGAGGGTTGTTTAGGATTTTCACAGAATAATTCCATGTGTTTGCCTAAGTCCTGATATTTTTAAATTATCGTGATATTCTCAAACCGGGAATACCGTGATCGCACGATCAGTTCGTAAGAGTTACATTGGTCCCTTGCGAGGTGTTGATACCACTCACGGGGGGCCGTTAGGGGGCTATTTCGGGTTTTCCCCCACTAACGCCATGTTTTTACGCCTAAGTCTTGATATTTTCAAATTATTGTCTTATTCTCAAACCGGTAGTCCCGTGATCATGAGGTCAGTTCCTAAAAGTTACATTGATCTCGTGAGAGGTGTTACTACCACTCACGGGGTCATTCGGCAGTTGTTTCGGGTTTTCACCACTAACACCATGTTTTTAAACCTAAGTCAAAAAATATGCAAATTATCATCGTATTCTCAAACCCGGAGTCCCGTGATCGCGCGGTCAGATCTTACGAGTTACATTGGTCTTGTGCGAGGTGTTAGTGCCACTCATGGGGCCGTTCGGGGGCTATTTCTGGTTTTCACAAAATAACGCCAGGTTTTTAAGCCTAAGTCTATAAATATGTAAATCATCATCGTATTATCAAACCGGGAATCCCGTGATCGTGCGGTTAGTTTGTACGAGTTACTTTGGTCCCGTGCGAGCTGTTGGCGCCACTCATGGGGCCGTTTGAGGGTTGTTTCGGATTTTCACACACTAATGCCTTATTTTGCCTAAGTCCTGATATTTTTAAATTATCATCATATTCTCAAACCGGGAATACCGTGATCGCACGATCAGTTCATAAGAGTTACATTTTCCCTTAGAGGTGTTGATACCACTCACGGGGCCGTTCGGGGGATGTTTTGATTTTTTTCCCAATAACGCCATGTTTTTATTCCTAAGTCAAGATATTTTTAAAGTATCGTCGTATTCTCAAATCTGGAGTCCCGTGATCATGAGGTCAGTTCCTACGAGTTACATTGGTCTCGTGCGAGGTGATACAACCACTCGCGGGGCCGTTCGAGGGTTATTTTGGGTTTTCACCCACTAACGCAATATTTTTACGCCTAAGTGTAGAAATATGAAAATTATCATCGTAATCTCAAACCGAAAGTCCCGTGATCACGCCATCAGTTCCTACAAGTTACATTGGTCCTTTGGGAGATGTTGGTGCCACTCACGGTGCCCTATGGGGGCTATTTTGGGTTTTCCCCACTAACGCCATGTTTTTATGTTTAAGTCTAGATATATGAAAATTATCATCGTATTCTCAAATCGGGAGTCCCGTGAACATGCGGTCAGTTCCGACGAGTTACATTGGCCCCGTGTGAGGTATTGGTGCCACTCACGGGGTTGTTCGGGGGATGTTTCGGGTTTTCACCCACTAACGCCATGTTTTTATGCCTAAGTGTAGAAATATGAAAATTATCATCATATTCTCAAACCGAGAGTCCAGTTATCGCGTCATCAGTTCCTACGAGTTACATTGGTCCCATGGGAGATGTTGTTGCCACTAACGGGGCTGTTTTGGGTATTCCCCCTAAAACCATGTTTTGATGCCTGAGTCTAGAAATAAGTAAATTATCGTTGTATTCTTAAATTGGGAGTTCCGTGATCGCGCAGTTAGTTCCTACGAGTTACATTGGACCCGTGCAAGGTCTTGGTGCCACTCACGGGACCGTTTCAGGGGCTGTTTTGAGTTTTCCCCCACTAACGACATGTTTTTATGGCTACGTCTAGAAATATGCAAATTATCATTGTATTCTCAAATCGGGACTCCCATGATTGCGCGATCAGTTCCTACGAGTTACGTTGGTCCGATGCGAGGTGTTGGTGCCACTCTCTGGGCCATTCGGGGGCGATTTTGGGTTTTCTCCCACTAATGCCATATTTCTAAGACTAAGTTTAAAAATATACAAATTATCATCGTATTCTCAAATGGGAAGTCCCGTGTTTGCGCGGTCAGTTCCTACGAGTTATATTGGTCCCGCGCAAGGTGTTGGTGCCACTCATAGGGCCGTTCAGGGGTTGTTTCGAGTTTTCCCTCACTAATGCCATGTTTTTATGCCTAAGTCTAAAAATATGAAAATTATCGTCATATTCTCAAATCGAGAGTCTCGTGATCGCGCGTTAATTTCCTACGACCCACATGGGTCCCGTGCGAGGTGTTGGTGCCACACAAGGGGCCGTTCGAGAGCAGTTTTGGGTTTTCACACAATAATGCCATGTTTTCAAGACTAAGTCTAGAAATATGAAAATTATCATCGTATTCTCAAACCAGGAGTCCCGTGATCGTGTGGTCAGTTTTGTACAAGTTACATGGTCCCGTGCGAGGTGTTGGTACCACTCACAGGGCCGTTTAGAGTTTTTTTGGGTTTTCCCCCAATAACGCCATATTTTTATTCCTTAGTGTAAAAATATGCATATTATCATCGTATTTTTAAAAATGGGATTCCCGTGATTGCGTGGACAATTCCTACGAGTTACATTGGTCACGTGCGAGCTGTTGGTGCCACTCATGTGGCCATTCGGGGGGCTATTTTGGATTTTCACCCAATAACATCGTCTTTTTAAGCCTAAGTTTAGAAATATGCTAATTATCATTGTATACTCAAGACGAGAGTCCCAAGATTGCACGGTCAGTTTGTATGAGTTACTTTGGCCCGTTCGAGGTGTTGGTACCTCTCATGGGGCCATTCAGGGGCTGTTTTGGATTTTCACCCACTAACACCATGTTCTGCCTAAGTCCTGATAATTTTATATTATAATCATATTCTCAAATCGGGAATCCCGTGATCACATGATCAGTTCGTACGAGTTACATTGGTCCCATGAGAGGTGTTAGTGCCACTCACGGGGCCGTTCAGGGGTCGTTTTGGGTTTTCACCCCCTGACGCTATGTTTTTATTCCTAAGTCTAGAAATATGCAAATTATCACCATATTCTCAAAATGGGAGTCCTGTGATTGCGCGATCAGCTTTTACGAGTTATATTGGTCCCGTGCGAGGTGTTGGTGCCACTCACAAAGCCATTGGGGGGCTGTTTCGGTTTTTCAGCCACTAAGGCGATATTTTTAGGCCTAAGTCTAGAAATATGCAAATTATTGTCGTATTCTCAAATCAAGATTCCCGTGATCGCGCGAACAGTTCCTACGAGTTACACTGGTCTCGTGGGAGATGTTGGTGCCACTCACACGGTCATTCAAGAGAAGTTTCGAGTTTTCACCCACTAAAGCCATATTTTAAAGCTTAAATCTATATATTTTCAAATTATCATTGTATTCTCAAACCGAGGGTCCCGTGATTGCGCGGTCAGTTCGTATTAGTTAAGTTGGTCCCGTGTGAGGTGTTGGTGGCTCTTATGGGGCCGTTCGGGGGCTATTTTGGATTTTCTCCCACTAATGCCAAGTTTTTAAGTGTAGGTCTAGAAATATGCAAATTATCATCGTATTAGCAAATCGGGAGTCACGTTATCACTCGGTCAGTTCCAATGAGTGACATTAGTCCCATGCGAGGTGTTGGTTCCACTCAAGGGGCCATCCGGGGGCTATTTTGGGTTTTCACAAAATAACGCCGTGTTTTTAAGCCTAAGTCTATAAATATGCAAATTATCATCGTATTCTCAAACCGAGAATCCCGTTATCATGCGGTCAGTTTGTAAGAGTTACATTGGTCCCGTACGAGGTGCTGATACCACTCACGGGGCCGTTCGGGGGCTGTTTCGGGTTTTCACCCAGTAATGCCATGTTTTTATGCCTAAGTCCTGTTATTTTTAAATTATCGTCATATTCTCAAACCGGGAGTCTCGTGATCATGAGGTCAGTTCCTACGAGTTACATTGGTCTCGTGCGAGGTGTTATTACCACTCATGGGGTCATTCGGGGGTTATTTCGGGTTTTCACCACTAACACCATATTTTTAAACCTAAGTCTAAAAATATGCAAATTATCATAGTATTCTCAAACCAGGAGTCCCGTGATCGCGTGATTAGTTCCTACAAATTACATTGGTCCTGTACAAGGTGTTAGAGCCACTCATGGGGCCGTTCGGGGGGCTGTTTTGGGTCTTCACCAACTAACGCAATATTTTTATGCCTAAGTGTAGAAATATGAAAATTTTCATCATAATATCAAACCGGGAGTCGCGTGATCGGCGTGTAAGTTCCTACGAATTACATCGGTCCTGTGGGAGATGTTGGTGCCACTCACGGGGCCTTTCGGGGGCTGTTTTGGGTTTTCCCCACTAACACCATGTTTTTATGCTTAAGTCTAGAAATATGAAAATTATTGTCCACTCACGGGGCCGTTCGGGGGATGTTTCAGGTTTTCACCCACGAACGCCATATTTTTATGCCTAAGTACAGAAATATGAAAATTATCATCGTATTATCAAACCGAGAGTCCAGTTATCACATCATCAGTTCCTATGAATTACATTGGTCCCTTGGTAGATATTGGTGCCTCTAACGGGGCCATTCGGGTATTCCCCATAACGTAATGTTTTTATGCCTACGCCTAGAAATAAGTGAATTATCATCGTATTCTCAAATCAGGAGTCCCGTGATCGCGCGATCAGTTCTTACGAGTTATATTGGTCCCGTGCAAGGTCATGGTGCCTATCACGGGGCCGTTCTGGGGGTTGTTTCGGGTTTTCCCCCACTAACGCCATGTTTTTATGCCAACGCCTAGAAATATGATTTTTTGTTTCGTATTCTCAAACTGGGACTCTCGTGATCGCGTGATCAGTTCCTACGAGTTACATTGGTCCCATGCGAGATGTTGGTGCCACTCATCAGGCCATTCGGGGGGCAGTTTTGGGTTTTCTCCCACTAATGCCATGTTTCTAAGACTAAGTTTAGAAATATACAAATTTTTATCATATTCTCAAACAGAAAGTCTCGTATTCGCGCGATCAGTTCCTATGAGTTACATTGGTCCCGTGCAAGGTGTTGGTGCCACTCACAAGGCCGTTCGGGCGCTATTTCAGGTTTTCCCCCACTAACGCCATGTTTTTATGCCTAAGTCTAAAAATATGCAAATTATCGTCATATTCTCAAATCGAGTGTCAGCTGATCGCGCGGTAATTTCTTACGAGTCACATTGGTTCCGTACAAGGTGTTGGTTCCACTCACTGGATCGTTCAGGGGCTGTTTTGGGTTTTCACAAACTAACGCCATGTTTTTTTGCCTAAGTGTAGAAATATGTAAATTATTTTTGTATTCTGAAAATTGGGAGTGCCGTGATCACGCCGCTAGTTCCTACGAGTTACATTGGTCCCGTGGGAGATGTTGGTGCCACTCACGGTGCTGTTCGGGGGCTGTTTCAGGTTTTCCCCACTAACGCTGTGTTTTTATGCCTAAGTCTAGAAATATTCAAATTATCATCGTATTCTCAAATCGGGAGTCCCGTGATCGCACGGTTAGTCCCTACGAGTTATATTGGTCCCGTGCAAGGTGTGGGTTCCACTCACGGGGCCATTCGGGGGATGTTTTGGGTTTTCAACCACTAATGCCTTGTTTTTATGCCTAAGTGTAAAAAAATGCAAATTATCATCGTATTCTCAAACCGGGAGTCCTGTGATCGCACTGTTAGTTCCTACGAGTTAGATTGGTCTCATGGGAGATATTGGTGCCACTCACAGGGCCGTTCGGGGGCTGTTTCAGGTTTTCCCCCATTAACATCATGTTTTTATACCTAAGTCTAGAAATATGAAACTTTTTGTGGTATTCTTAAATCGAGAATCCTGTGATCGCGCGGTGAGTTCCTACGAGTCACATTGGTCCTGTGCGAGGTGTTGGTGCCATCACGGAGCC
The DNA here is from genome assembly GCA_949130495.1 of Sambucus nigra. Classification (NCBI taxonomy): domain Eukaryota; kingdom Viridiplantae; phylum Streptophyta; class Magnoliopsida; order Dipsacales; family Adoxaceae; genus Sambucus; species Sambucus nigra. The sequence goes on from OX422222.1 coordinate 318,828,770, forward strand.
GTTCGGGGGCTGTTTCGGGTTTTCCCTCACTAACGCCATGTTTTTATGCCCAAGTCTAGAAATATGCAAATTATCGTGGTATTATCAATGCGGGAGTCCGGTGATCGCGCGGTTAGTTCCTACGAGTTACATTGATCCCGTGCGAGGTGTTGTTGCCATTCACGAAGACGTTCGGGGGTTGGTTCAAGTTTTCACCCACTAATGCCATGTTTTTAAGCCTAAGTCTAGAAATATGAAAATTATGGTCCTATTCTCAAACCGAGAATCTCGTGATCGTGCAGTCAGTTCCTACGAGTCACATTGGTCCCGTACGAGGTGTTGGTGCCACTCACGAGGTCGTTCAGAGGTTGTTTTGGGTTTTCCCCCACTAAATCCATATTTGTATGCCTATGTCTAGAAATATTCAAATTATCGTCGTATTCTCAAATCGGGAATCCTGTGTTCACGCGTTTAGTTCCTACGAGTTACATTGATCATGTCCGAGGTGTTGGTGCCACTCACGGGGCCTTTCGTGGTCTATTTTGGGTTATCACCCACTAATGCCATGCTTTAAAACCTAAGTCTAAAAATATGAAAATTATTGTCTTATTCTCAAACCGGTAGTCCCGTGATCGCGCAGTCAGTTCCTATGAGTTACATTGGTCTCGTGGAAGGAGTTGGTGCCACTCACGGGGCCGTTCGGGGGTTGTGTCGGGTTTCACCCACTAACGCCATGTTTTTAAGCCTAATCATAGAAATATGAAAATTATGGTCTTATTCCCAAATCAGGAATCCCGTGATCACGCGGTCAGTTCCTACGAGTCATATTGGTCCCGTGTGAGGTGTTGATGCAACTCACAGGGCCATTCGGTGGAGATTTTTGTCTTTCCCTCACTAACGCCATTTTTTTATGCACAAGTATAGAAATATACAAATTATCATCGTATTCTCAAACTAGGAGTCCCGTGATCGAGCGGTCAGTTCCTACAAGGTACATTTGTCCCGTGCAAGGTGTTGGTGCCCTTTACAGGGCCGTTCGGGGGCTGTTTCGGGTTTTCACCCACTAACGCCATGCTTTTAAGCCTATGTCCAAAAATATGAAAGTTATCATCGTGTTCTCAAACTCGAAGTCCCGTGATCACGCCGTAAGTTCTTACGAGTTACATTGGTCCCATACGAGGTGTTGGTGCCACTCACGTGGCCGTTCGAGGGCTATTTTTGGTTTTAAATCACTAACGCCATGTTTTTATGACTAACTCTAAAAATATGCATTTTATCATCGTATTCTCAAATTGGGTTTTCTCTGATCGCGTAGTCAGTTCCTATAAGTTACATTGGTCCCGGGTGAGGTGTTGGTGCCACTCATGGTGCCGTTCGGGGGCTGTTTTGGGTTTTCACCAACTAAGGACATGTTTATATGCCTAAATCTTTAAATATGCATATCATCATCGTATTCTCAAATAGAGATTCTCTTGATCGTGCGGTCAGTTCCTACGAGTTACATTGGTCCCGTGCGAGGTGTTGGTGCCACTCACGGGGCCGTTCGGGGGCTGTTTCAGGTTTTCACCCACTAACACCATGTTTTTATGCCTACATATAGAAATATGCAAATTATCATCGTATTCTCAAACTGTGAGTCCTATGATTGTGCTCTCAGTTCCTACAAGTTACGTTGGTTCCTTGCGAGGTGTTGGTGACACTTACGGGGCCGTTCGGGGGCAATTTCGTGTTTTCACCCACTAACTCCATGCTTTTAAGACTAAGTCTAGAAATATGAAAATTATTATCTTATTCTAAATCGGGAGTCCCGTGATCGCGCAGTCAGTTCCCACAAGTTACATTGGTCCCGTGAGTGGAGTTGGTGCCACTCACGGGGCCGTTCGGGGGCTGTGTCGAGTTTTTTCCTTCTAACGCCATGCTTTTAAGCCGAAGTCCATAAATATGAAAATTATCATCATATTCTCAAACCAGGAGTTCCGTGATCTCGCGATAAGTTCTTACGAGTTAGTGTGGTTCAGTGTCAGGTGTTGGTGCAACTCGCGGGGCCGTTCGGGGGCTATTTCGGGTTTAAACCCACTAACACCATGTTTTTATGCCTAAGTCTAGAAATACGCATTTTATCATCGTATTCCCAAACTGGGATTTCCATGATTGCGCGATTAGTTCCTACGAGTTACATTGGTTCCCTACAAGGTGTTGGTGCCACTCACGGGGCCGCTCGGGGGCTGTTTTGGGTTTTCACCAACTAACGCCATGTTTATATGCCTAAGTCTAGAAATATTCATATTATCATCGTATTCTCAAACCGAGATTCCCATGATCACGCGGTCGGTTCCTACGAGTTACATTGGTCCTGTGCGAGGTGTTGGTGCCATTCACGAGGCCGTTCCGGGGCTTACCAACTAACATCATGTTTATAAGCCTAAGTCTAGAAATATGGATATTATCATCGTATTGTGAAACTGGGGTTCCTGTGGTCACGTGATCAGTTCTTACGAGTTAAAGTGGTCCCATGCGAGGTGTTGGTGCCAATCACGGGGCCGTTCGGTGGCTGTTTCGGGTTTTCACCAACTGACGCCATGTTTATATGCCTAAGTCTAGAAATATACATATTATCATCGTATTCTCAAATTGGAATTCCCATGATTGCGCGGTTAGTTCCTACGAGTTACATTGGTCCCATGCGAGGTGTTGGTGCCACTCACGGGGACGTTCGGGGGATGTTTCGGGTTGTCACCCACTAACGCCATGTTTTTATGCCAAAGTATAGAATTATGCAAATTATCATTGAATTCTCAAACCGAGGTCCCTTGATCGCGCTGTCAGTTCCTACGAGTTACATTGGTCCCTTGCGAGGTGTTGGTGCCACTCACGGGGTAGTTCAGAGGATGTCTCGTTTTTTCACCAACTAATGCCATGTTTTTAAGCCTAAGTCTATATATTTTCAAATTATCATTGTATTCTCAAATCGGGGGTATCGTGATCACACGGTCAGTTCGTACAAGTTATATTGGTGCCGTGCGAGGTGTTGGTGCCTCTTACGAGACCGTTAGGGGGCTATTTCGGATTTTCACCCACTAATGCCATCTTTTAAGACTAAGTCTAGAAATATGCAAATAATCATCATATTCCTAAACTGGGAGTCCCTTGATCACGCGATACGTTCATACGAATTACATTGGTCCCATGCGAGGTGTTGGTGCCACTCATGGCGTCGTTCGAGGGAAATTTTGCGTTTTCACTCGCTAACGCCATGTTTTAAAGCTTAAGTCCAAAAATATGCAAATTATCATCGTATTATCAAACCGGTAGTTCCATGATCGCACAGTCTGTTCCTACGAGTTATATTGTTCCCGTGAGAGGAGTTGGTGCCACTCACGGGGCCGTTCGGGGGCTATGTCGGGTTTTTGCCTTCCAACGCCATGTTTTTAATCCTAAGTCCATAAATATGCAAATTATCATCGTATTCTAAAATTAGGAGTTCCGTGATCACGAGGTAAGTTCTTACGAGTTAAAGTGGTCTCGTTCTAGGTGTTAGTGCCACTCACAGGGTCGTTCGGGGGATATTTCGGGTTTTAATGCACTAACGCCATGTTTTTATTCCCAGGTCTAGAAATATTCATATTATCATCGTATTCTCAAACTGAGATTCCCATGATCGCGCGATCAGTTCCTAAGATTTACATTAGTCCCGTGCGAGGTGTTGGTGCCACTCATGGGGCCGTTCGAAGGCTGTGTCGGGTTTTTGCCTTCTAACGCCATGTTTTTAAGCCTAAGTCCTGTGATGACGAGGTAAGTTCTTACGAGTTAAATTGGTCCCGTATGAGGTGTTGGTTCAACTCCCGGGGCCGTCCGGGGGTTGTTTTGTGTTTTAACCCAATAATGCCATGTTTTTATGCCTAAGTCTAGAAATATGCATTTTATCAACATATTCTCAAACTGGGATTCGCGTGATCAGGTGGTAACTTCCTAAGAGTTACATTGGTCCCGTGCAAGGTGTTGGTGCCACTCACGGGGCCGTTCAGGGGTTGTTTTGGGGTTTCACCAACTAACACCATATTTTTATGCCTAAGTCTAAAAATATGAAAATTATCATCGTATTCTCAAATCAGGAGTCCCGTGATTGCTCTGTCAGTGCTTACGAGTTACATTGGTCCCTTGTGAGGTTTTGGTTCCACTCACGGGGTCATTCAGGGTTTGTTTCAAGTTTTCACCCAATAATGCCATGTTTTTAAGCCTAAGTATAGATATTTTCAAATTATCACTGTATTCTCAAACCGGGGGTCCCGTGATCGCGCGGTCAGTTCGTACTAGATACATTAATGCCGTGCGAGGTGTTGATACCTCTTATATGGTTGTTTAGGGGTTGTTTCAGATTTTAGCCCACTAATGCCATTTTTTAAGCCTAAGTCTAGAAATATGAAAATTATCGTCGTATTCTCAAATCGAGAGTCCCGTGATCGTATGATCTGTTACTACGAGTTACATTGGTCCCGTGCGAGGTGTTAGTGCCACTCACGGGGCCGTTTGGGGGCTGTTTCGTATTTTCGCGCACTAACACCATTTTTATAAGCCTATTTCTAGAAATATGCAAATTATCATCATAATCTCAAACCATGAGTCCTGTGATCGCGGAGTCAGTTTGTACGAGTTACATTATTCCCGTGCGAGGTGTTGGTGCCACTCACGGGGTCGTTCTTGGGTCGTTCCTGGTTTTCCCTCACTAACGCCATGTATTTATGCCTAACTCTATAAATAAGCATATTATCATCGTATTCTCAAATTATGATTCTCCTGATCGCGCAGTCAATTTCTACGAGTTACATTGGTCCCGTGCGAGGTGTTGGTGCCACTTACGCTACCGTTTGGGGGCTATTTCGGGGTTTCACCCACTAATGCCATGTTTTTAAGCCCAAGTCTAGAAATATGCAAATTATCGTCATATTCTAAAACTGGGAGTCCTATGATCGCGCGGTCAGTTCCTATGAGTAATATTAGTCCCGTGCGAGGTGTTCGTACCACTCACGAGGCCGTTCGGGGGTTGTTTTAGGTTTTCACCCACTAACGCCATGTTTTTAAGCCTAAGTCTAGAAATATTCATATTATGGTCTTATTCTCAAATCGGGATTCCCATGATCGCGTGGTTAGTTCGTACGAGTTACATTGGTCTCGTACGAGGTGTTGGTGCCACTCACGGGGTCGTTAGGGTGGTGCTATTTCGTATTTTTGCCCGTTAACGCCATGCTTTTCTTGAGTCCTGATATTTTTAAATTATTTTTGTATTTCCAAATCGGGAGTCCCTTGATCACACATTCAATTCCAATGAGTTACATTGTTCCCGTAAGAGGAGTTGGTGCCACTCACCTGGCCGTTCGGGGGCTGTGTCGGTTTTTTTTCTTCTAACGCCATGTTTTTAAGCCTAAGTCTAAAAATATGAAGATTATCATCGTATTCTCAAACCAGGAGTCCCTCTATCGTTCGATAAGTTCTTACGAGTTAAAGTGGTCCCATGCGATGTGTTAGTGCCACTCACGGGGTCGTTCGGGGGCTATTTCGAGTTTTAACCCACTAACGCCATATTTTTAGGCCTAGGTCAAGAAATATGCATATTATCATCGTATTCTCAAATCGGGATTCCCGTGATCACGTGGTTAGTACCTACGAGTTACATTGGTCTCATGCGAGATGTTAGTGCCACTCACGAGGCTGTTTGAGGGATGTGTCAGGCTTTTGCTTTCTAACGCCATATTTTAAGCCAAAGTCTTGAATTAGGCAAATTATCATCTTATTCTCAAACAAGGAGTCCCGTGGTCGCACGATAAGTTCGTACGAGTTAAACTGGTCCCGTGCGAGGTGTTGGTGCAACTCACGGGGCCGTTCGGGGGCTGTTTCGGGTTTTAACCCACTGACGCCATGTTTTTATCCCTAAATCTAGAAATATGAATTTTATTATCATATTCTCAAATTAGGATTCCCGTGATCACGCGATCAGTTCCTACGAGTTACATTGGTCCCGTGCGAGGTGTTGGTGCCACTCATGGGGCCGTTCGGGGGTTGTTTCGGGTTTTCACCCACTAATGCCATGTTTTTATGTTTAAGTCTAGAAATATGCAAATTATCATTGTATTCTCAAATCGGGAGTCCCATGATCGCGCTGTCAGTTCCTACAAGTTACATTGGTCTCTTGCGAGGTGTTGGTGCCACTCATAGGGCCATTCAAGGGTTATTTCGTGTTTTCACCCAATAACGCCATGTTTTTAAGCAAAATTCAATATATTTTCAAATTATTATTGTGTTCTCAAACTGGGGGACCCGTGATCGCGCGATCAGTTCATTCGAGCCACATTGGTCCAGTGCGAGGTGTTGGTGCCTCTTACGGGGCCGTTCGTGGGCTATTTCAGATTTTCATGCACTAACACCATGTTTTTAAGCCTCAGTCTAGAAATATGCAAATTATCATAGTATTGTCAAATGAGGAGTCTCGTGATTGCGCGGTCAGTTCCTATGAGTTACATCGGTCCCGTGCGAGGTGTTGGTGCCACTCATGGGGTCATTCGGGGGCTGTTTCAGGTTTTCACCCACTAACGCCATGTATTTAAGACGAAGTATAGAAATATGCAAATTATCGTCGTATTCTCAAACTGGGAGTCGCGTGACCGGATAGTTAATTTTTACGAGTTTTATTGGTCCTGTGCGAGGTGTTGGTGCCACTCACGGGGCCGTTCTGGGGCTATTTTCAATTTTCCTCCTTTAACGCCATATTTTTATGCCTAAGTCTAGAAATATGCATATTAGCATCGTATTCTTAAAATGGGGTTCCCGTGATCGGGCAGCTCGTGCCTACGAGTGACATCGGTCCCATGCGAGGTGTTAGTGCCACTCACGGGGCCGTTCAAGGGTTATTTTGAGTTTTCGCCCACTAACGCCATGTTTTTATGCCTAAGTCTAGAAATATGCATATTATCATCATATTCTCAAACCGAGAGTTCCGTGATCGCACGAGGAGTTCCTACTAGTTATATTTGTCCCGAGCGAGTTGTTGGTGCCACTCACAGGGCCGTTCGGGGGCTGTTTCGGTTTTCACCCACTAACGCCATGTTTTGCTTAAATCCTGATATTTTTAAATTATTGACGTATTCTCAAATTGGGATTCCCGTGATCACGCGATCAGTTCCTACGAGTTACATTGGTCCCGTGCGAGGTGTTAGTGCCACTCATGGGGCCATTCAGGGGTTGTTTCGGGTTTTCACCCACTAACGCCATGTTTTTATGCCTAAGTCTTGAAATATGAAAATTATCATCGTATTCTCAAATCGGGAGTCCCTGATCACACGGTTAGTTCCTACGAGTTACATTAGTCCTGTGCAAGGTGTTGGTGCCACTCTTGGGGCTGTTCGGGGGCTGTTTCGAGTTTTCACCCACTAACGCCATGTTTTAAGCCTGTCTATATATTTTCAAATGATCGTTATATTCTTAAATCGGGGGTCCCGTGATTTTGTGGTCAATTTGTACGAGTTATGTTGGTCCCGTTCGAGGTGTTGGTGCCACTCACGGGACCATTTGGGGGCTATATCATATTTTAAACCACTAACGCCATCCGTTTTAAGCCTAAGTGTAGAAATATGCAAATTATCATCAAATTCTCAAACTGGGAGTCACTGATCACGCGGTCAGTTCTACGAGTTACATGGGTCTTGTGCGAGGTGTTGGGGCCACTCGTGGGGCCGCTCGGGAGTTGTTTTGGGTTTTCACCCACTAATGCCATGTTTTTATACCTAAGTCTAGAAATATGCATATTATCGTCGTATTCTCAAATCCGGATTCCCGTGATCGTGCAGTCAATTCCTACAAGTTACATTGGTACCGTGTGAGTTGTTGGTGCCACTCACGGGGCTGTTCGGGGTCTGTTTTGGGTTTTCACCCACTAACGCCATGTTTTTATGCCTAAGTCTAGAAATATGCATATTATCCTCATAGTCTTAAACCGAGAGTCCTGCGATCATGCGGTCAGTTCCTACGAGTTACATTGGTCCCGTGTGAGGTGTTGGTGCCACTAACGGTGCCGTTCGAGGGTTATTTTGGGTTTTCATGAACTAACGCCATGTTTTATGCCTAATTCTAGAAATATGCAAATTATCGTCATATTGTTAAACCGAGATTCCCATGATCGCACGATGAGTTCCTACTAATTATACTGGTCTCATGCGAGGTGTTGGCACCGCTCATGGGGCTGTTTTGAGTTTTCACCCACTAACGCCATGTTTTTCTTATGTCCTGATATTTTTAAATTATCATCGTATTCTCAAGCCGGGAGTCCAGTGATCTCGCGATAAGTTCTTATGAGTTACATTGGTCTCGTGTGAGGTGTTGGTGCCACTAACGGGGCCATTCGGGTGCTGTTTCAGGTTTTCACCCACTAACACCATGTTTTTATGCCTAAGTCTAGAAATATGCAAATTATCATTGTATTCTAAAATTGGGAGTCCCTTGATCACGCGGTCAGTTCCTACGAGTTACATTAGTCCCATGCGAGGTGTTGGTGCCGCTCATAGGGCCGTTCTGGGGATATTTCGGGGTTTCGCCCATTAATGCCATGTTTTTAACCCAAAGTAAATATATATTTTAAAATTATCTTCATATTCTCAAACTGGGGGTCCCATGATCCCGCGGACTATTCGTACGAGTTACATTGGTCCCGTGTGAGGTGTTGGTGCCACTTACGAGACCGATCGGGGGCTATTTGGGGTTTTAACCCACTAATGCCATGTGTTTTAAGCCTAAGTGTAGAAATATGCAAATTATCATCGTATTCTCAAATCGGGAGTCACGTGATTGTGCAGTCAATACGTTCAAGTTACATTGGTCCTGTGTTAGGTGTTAGTGCCACTCACGGGGCCGTTCGGGGGATGTTTCGTGTTTTCACCCACTAACGCCATGTTATTATGCCTAAGTCTAGAAATTTGCATATTATCATCGTATTCTCAAATCCAGATTCCTGTGATCGCACGGTAAGTTCGTACGAGTTACATTGGTCCCGTGCAAGGGGTTGGTGCCATTCATGGGGCCGTTCGCAGGTTGTTTTCGGTTTTCACCCCCTAACGCCATATTTTTAAGCCTAAGTGTATAAATATGCAAATTATCGTCACAATCTCAAATCGGGAGTCCCGTGATTGTGCAGTCAATTTGTACGAGTTACGTTGGTCCCATGCGAGGTGTTTGTGCCACTCATGGGACCGTTCTGGGGCTGTTTCAAGTTTTAACTCACTAACGCCATGTTTTTATGGCTAAGTCTAGAAATATGAATATTATCATCGTATTCTCAAATCGAGATTCTCATGATTGTGCAGTCAGTTCCTACGAGTTACATTGGTCCCTTCCGAGGTGTTGGTGCCACTTACGGGGCCGTTCGGGGGATGTTTCGAGTCTTCACCCACTAACGCTATGTTTTTATGCCTAAGTCTAAAAAGATACAAATTATCATCGTATTTACAAATTGGGAGTTCCATGATCCCGCGGTCAGTTCCTATGAGTAACATTGGTCTCGTGCGAGGTGTTGGTGCCACTCACGGGGATGTTCGGGGGTAGTGTCGGATTTTTTCTTCTAACGCCATGTTTTTAAGCCGAAGTCCAGAAATATAAAAATTATCATCGTATTGTCAAACTAGGAGTCCCATGATCGTGCGGTAAGTTCTTACGAGTTAAAGTGGTCCCCTCCGAGGTGTTCATCCCACTCACGGGGTCGTTCGGGGGCTGTTTTGGGTTTTAAGCCACTAACGCCATGTTTTCATGCCTAGGTATAGAAATACGTATATTGTCGTCGTATTCTCAAACCTGGATTCCCGTTATCGTGCGATAAGTTCTTACGTGTTAAAGTGATCCCATGTCAGGTGTTGGTTTAACTCACGGGGCCGTTCGAGGAGAATTTCAAGTTTTAACCCACTAACGCCATGGTTTTATGCAAAGGTCTAGAAATATGAATTTTATCGTTGTATTCGCAAATCGGGATTACTCTAATTGCATGATTCATTTCTACGAATAAAAGTGGTCCCGTGCGAGGTGTTGGTGCCACTCACGGGCCGTTCAGGGGCTGTTTCGGGTTTTCACCAACTAACGCCATGTTTATTTGCCTAAGTCTAGAAATATGCATATTATCATCGTATTCTCAAACTAGGATTCCCGTGATCGCGTGGTCGATTCCAATGAGTTACATTGGTCCAATGCGAGGTGTTGGTGCCACTCACGAGGCCGTTCGGGGGTTGTTTTGGGTTTTCACCAACTAAAGTCATGTTTTTTTCCTAAGTCTAGACATGTGCAAATTATCATTGAATTCTCAAATCGGGAGTCCCATGATTGCGCTTTCAGTTCCTACGAGTTACATTGGTCCCTTAAGAGGTGTTGGTGCCACTCACGGGGTTGTTCGAGGACTGTTTCGTATTTTCACCAACTAATGCCATCTTTTTAATCCTAAATCTACATACTTTCAAATTATTGTTGTATTCTCAAACTGGGGGTACCGTGATTGTGCAGTTAGTTTGTACGAGTTAATTGGTGCCGTGCGAGGTGTTAGTGCCTCTTACGAGGCCGTTCGGGGGGCTATTTTTGATTTTCATCCACTAACGCCATTTTTTAAACCTAAGTGAAGAAATATTAAAATTATCATCGTATTCTCAAACTGGGAGTCCCGCAATCGTGCGGTCAGTTCCTACGAGTTACATTGATCCCGTGCATGGTGTTGGTGCCACTCACGAGGCCGTGCGGGGACTGTTTTGGATTTTCACCCACTAATGCCATGTTTTTAAGCCTAAGTTTAGAAATATGCAAATTATCATCGTATTCCCAAACTGGGAGTCCCGTGATCGCGCAATAAGTTCCTACGAGTCACATTGGTCCCGTGCGAGGTGTTGGTGCCACTCAAGGCGCTGTTCAGGGGATGTTTTGGGTTTTCACCCGCTAACGCCATATTTTTAAGCCTAAGTGTTGAAATATGCAAATTATCGTCATAATCTCAAATCATAAGTCCCGTGATCGCGCAGTCAATTTTTACGAGTTACGTTGGTCCCGTGCGTCGTGTTGGTGCCACTTACGGGACCGTTCTGGGGCTGTTTCCAGTTTTAACTCACTAACGCCATGTTTTTATGCCTAAGTCTAAAAATATTCATATTATCATCTTATTCTCAAATTGATATTCTCATGATTGCGCAGTCAGTTCCTACGAGTTACATTGGTCCCTTGCGAGGTGTTGGTGCCACTTACGGGGCCATTCGGGGGCTATTTCGGGTTTTCACCCACTAACGCTATGTTTTTATGCCTAAGTATAAAAATATACAAATTATCATCGTATTCCCAAATTGAGAGTCCCATGATCCCGCGATCAGTTCCTACGAGTAACATTGGTCTCGTGCGAGGTGTTAGTTCCACTCACGGGGCCGTTCGGGGGAAGTGTCTAATTTTTGCCTTCTAACGCCATGTTATTAAGACGAAGTCCAGAAATATGAAAATTATCATTGTATTGTCAAACTTGGAGTCCCGTGATCGTGCGGTAAGTTCTTACTAGTTAAAGTGGTCCTATGTGAGGTGCTTGTCCCACTCATAGGGTCGTTCGGGGGTTGTTTTGGGTTTTAACCCACTAACGCCATGTTTTCATGCCTAGGTATGGAAATATGCATATTTTCGTCATATTATTAAACCGGGATTCTCGTGATCGTGCGGTAAGTTCTTACGTGTTAAAGTGATCCCGTGCCAGGTGTTGGCGCAACTCACGGGGCCATTCGAAGACCATTTCAAGTTTTAACCCACTAACGCCATGGTTTTATGCCAAAGTCTAGAAATATTCATTTTATCATCATATTTGCAAAATGGGATTCCTGTGATTGCGCGATTCATTCCTACCAGTTAAAGTGGTCCCGTGCGAGGTGTTTGTGACACTTACGGGGCCGTTCGGGGGCTGTTTCGGGTTTTCACCAACTAACGCCATGGTTATACGCCTAAGTCAACAAATATGCATATTATCATCGTATTCTCAACCGGGGATTCCTGTGATCGCGCAGTCGATTCCAATGAGTTACATTGGTCCCATGCGAGGTGTTGGTGCCACTAACTGGGCCGTTCGGGGGCTGCTTTGGGTTTTCACCAAGTAACGTCATGTTTTTTTGCCTATGTCTAGAAATATGTAAATTATCATTGAATTCTAAAATCGGGAGTCCCATGATCGCACTTTCATTTCCTACGAGTAACAATGGTCCCTTGTGAGGTGTTAGTACCACTCATAGGGTTGTTCGAGGGTTGTTTCATGTTTTCACCAACTAACGCCATCTTTTTAAGCCTAAATCTATATATTTTCAAATTATTATTGTATTCTCAAACCGGGGGTACCGTGATTGTGCAGTTAGTTCGTACGAGTTACATTGGTGCCGTGCGAGGTGTTGGTGCCTCTTAGGGGGTCGTTCGGGGGTAATTTTGGATTTTTTCCCACTAATGCCATTTATTAAGCCTAAGTCAAGAAATATTAAAATTATCGTCATATTCTCAAACCGGGAGTCCCGCGATCGCGCGATCATCTCCTACGAGTTATATTGATCCCATGCAAGGTGTTGGTGCCACTCACGGGGCCGTTCGGGGGCTATTTTGGGTTTCACCCACTAACGCCATGTTTTTAAGCCTAAGTCTAGAAATATGCAAATTATCATCATATTCCCAAACTGGGAGTCCCGTGATCGCGCGATAAGTTCCTACGAGTTACATTGGTCCCGTGCGAGGTATCGGTGCCACTCAAGGCACCGTTCCGGGGATGTTTTGAGTTTTCACCCGCTAACTCCATGTTTTACATCATAAGTCTAGAAATATGCAAATTATCATCGTATTCTCAAATCGGGAGTCTCGTGATCGCGCAGTCAATTCCTACGAGTTACATTGTTCCCGTGAGAGGAGTTGGTGGCACTCACGGGGCCGTTTGGGGCAATGTCGGGTTTTTCCCTTCTAACTCAATGTTTTCAAGCCTAAGACTAGAATATGCAAATTATCATCATATTCTAAAACCGGGAGTTCCGTGATTGCGCGGTAAGTTCTTATGAGTTAAAGTGGTCCCGTGCTAGGTGTTACTGCCACTCACGGGGTCGTTCAGGGGCTATTTCGGGTTTTTACCCACTAAGGCCATCTATTTATGCCTATGTCTGTAAATATGCATACTATTATTGTATTCACAAACCGGGATTCCCGTAATCACGCAGTCAGTTCCTATGAGTAATATTGGTCTCGTGCGAGGTGTTGGTGCCACTCACGAGGCCGTTCGGGGGCTGTTTTGGGTTTTCACCCACTAACACCATGTTTTTATGCCTAAGTCTAGAAATATGCATATTATTGTCTTATTCTCAAACCTGGATTCCCATGATCGTGGGGTCAGTTCGTACGAGTTACATTGGTCCCAAACGAGGTCTTGGTGTCACTCACGTGGTCGCTCGGTTGCTGTTTCAGAATTTTACCCACTAACGCCATGTTTTCCTTAAGTCCTGATATTTTTAAATCACTTTCATATTCTAAAATTGGGAGTTCCGTGATCGCACGGTAAGTTCCTACGAGTTACATTGTTCCCGTGCGAGGTGTTGGTGCCACTCACGGGGCCGTTCGGGGTTATTTCGGGTTTTCACCCGCTAACGCCATGTTTTTAAGCCTGCGTCTAGAAATATTCAAATTATCATCGTATTCCTAAACTATGAGTCCAGTGATCATGCGGTAAGTTTCTATGAGTTACATTGGTCCCGTGCGAGGTGTTGGTGCCACTCACGGTGCCGTTCGAGGGATATTTTGGGTTTTCGCCCGCTAACGCCATGTTTTAAAGCCTAAGTCTAGAAGTATGCAAATTATCATTGTATTCTCAAACCGAGAGTCCCTTGATTGCGCAGTCATTTCCTACGAGTTACATTGTTCCCGTGAGAGGATTTGGTGCCACTCACGTGGCCATTCGGGGGTTGTGTCGGGTTTTTTCCTTCTAACGTCATGTTTTTTATCCTAAGTCCAGAAATATGCATATTATCATCGTATTCTCAAACCAGGAGTCCCGTGATCGCGTGGTAAGTTCTTATGAGTTAAAGTGGTCCCGTATGAGGTGTTAGTGCCACTCACGGGGTTGTACGAGGGTTGTTTTGGGTTTTAACCCACTAACGCCATATTTTTATTCCCAGGTCTAGAAATATGCATATTGTCATCGTATTCTCAAACCGGGATTCCCGTGATCACGCGGTCCGTTCCTACGAGTTATATTGGTCCCTTGTGATGTGTTGGTGCCACTCCTGGGGCTGTTCGGAGGTTGTATCGTGTTTTTTCCATCTAATGCCATGTTTTTAAGCCTAAGTCCATAATTATGAAAATTATCATTGTACTCTCAATCTAGGAGTCCCGTGATCGCGCCGTAAGTTCCTACGAGTTACATTGGTCCCATGCAAGGTGTTGGTGCCACTCACGGGGCCCTTGGGGGGCTGTTTCAGGTTTTCCCCCACTAACACCATGTTTTTAAGCCTAAGACTAGAAATATGCAAATTATCATCGTATTCTCAAACTGGGAGTCCTGTGATCACGTGGTTAGTTCCTACGAGTTACTTTGGTCTCGTGCGAGGTGTTGGTGCCACTCACGGGGCCGTTCGAGGGCTGTGTTGGGTTTTTTCCTTCTAACACCATGTTTTTAAGCCTAACTCTTGAATTAGGAAAATTATTATTGTATTATAAACAAGAAGTATCGTGATCACACGATAAGTTCATAAGAGTTAAATTGGTCCCGTGCGTGGTGTTGGTACAACTCACGAGGCCGTTCGGGTGCTGATTCGGGTTTTAACCCACTAATTCCATATTTTTTATGCCTAAGTCTAGAAATATTGATTTTATCATCATATTCTAAAAATGGGATTCCCGTGATCACGAGGTTAGCTCCTACGAGTTATATTGGTCCCGTGCTAGGTGTTAGTGCCACTCACGGGGCCATTCAGGGGTTATTTCATGTTTTCACCCAATAACGCCATGTTTTTAAGGCAAAGTCTATATATTTTAAAATTATCACCGTATTCTCAAATAGGTGGTCCCGTGATCACGCGGTTCTTTCGTTCGAGTCACATTGGTCTAGTGCTTGGTGTTGGTGCCTCTGACGGGGCCGTTCGGGGGCTATTTTGGATTTTCACGCACTAACACCAAGTTTTTAAGCCTATGTCTAGAAATATACAAATTATCATTGTATTGTCAAACAGGGAGTCCCCTGATCGCGCGGTCAGTTCCTACGTGTTATGTTGGTCCCGTGTGAGGTGTTAATGCCACTCATGGGGCCGTTCGAGGGTTGTTTTAGGTTTTCACCCACTAACACTATGTTTTTAAGCTTAATTCTTGAAATGTACAAATTATCATCGTATTCTTAAACCGAGAGTCCCGTGATCACGCAGTCAGTTGGTACAAGTTACATTGGTCCTGTGCGAGGTGTTGGTTCCACTCACGGGGCCGTTCCGGGGATGTTTCTGATTTCCTTCACTGGTGCAATGTATTTATGCCTAAGTCATCAAATATGCTTATTATCGTTGTATTCTCAAATCGAGATTCTCGTGATCACTCGATCGGTTCCTATGAGTTACATTGGTCCCGTACGAGGTGTTGGTGCCACTCACGGGGCCGTTCGGGGACTGTTTCAGGTTTTCGCCAACTAACGCCATGTTTTTATGCCTAAGTATAAAAATATACATATTATCATCATATTCTCAAACTGGTATTCCCATTATCATGCGATCAGTTCCTACGAATTACATTGGTCCCGTGCGAGGTGTTGTTGCCACTCACGGGGCCATTGGAGGGCTGTTTCCTGTTTTCACCCACTAACCTAATGTTTTTATGCCTAAGCCTTGAAATATGGAAATTGTCGTCGTATTCTCGAACTGACATTCTGTGATCGCGCGGTGAGTTCCTACTAGTTATATTGGTCACGTGCAAGGTGTTACTGCCACTCACGGGGCTATTCGAGGGCTATTTCGGGTTTTCACCCACTAAAGCCATGTTTTGCTTCAGTCCAAATATTTTGAAATTATCATCGTATTCTTAAACCGGGTGTCCACTGTTCTCGCAACAAGTTCTTACGAGTTACATTGGTCCCTTATGACGTGTTGGTGCAGCTAACGGGGTTGTTTTGAATTTTTACCCACTAACGCCATGTTTTTATGCCTGAGTTTAAAAATATGCAAATTATCATCATATTCTCAAACAGGGAGTCCCCTGATCACGCGGTCAGTTCCTACGAGTTACATTGGTCCCGTACGAAGTCCTAGTGCCACTCATGGCGCCGTTCGGGAGCTGTTTCGGGTTTTCACCCACTAACGTCATATTTTTAATGCTTAAGTCTATATATTTTTAAATTATCATTCTATTCTCAAATCGAGGGTCCCGTGATCGTACGGTCAGTTCGTATGAGTTACATTGCTCCCGTGCGAGGTATTGGTGCCATTCAGGGGACCGTTCGGGCTTTAACCCACTAACACCATGGGTTTTAAGCCTAAGTGTAGAAATATGCAAATTATCATCGTATTCTCAAATCAGGAGTCACATTAATCGCGTGGTCAGTTCATATGAGTTACATTGGTCCAGTGCGAGGTGTTGGTGCCACTCACGGGGCCTATTTTGGGTTTTCACCCACTAACGCCATGTTTTTATGCCTAAGTCTATAAATATGCATATTATAGTCATATTCTCAAATTGGGATTCCCGTAATCGCATGGTAAGTTCTTACGAGTTAAAGTGGTCCCGTGCGAGGTGTTAGTGCCACTCAGTGGGCCATCCGGGGGCTGTTTCGGGATTTAACCCACCAATGCCATGTTTTTATGCCTAAGTCTAGAAATATTCATATTATCATCTTATTCTCAAACCGGGATTCCAATGATGGCGCGATCGGTTCCTACGAGTTACATTGGTCTCGTGCGAGGTGTTGGTGCTACTCACGGGGACGTTCGGGGGTTGTTTCGGGTTTTCACCCACTAACACCATGTTTTTATGCCTAAGTATTGAAATATGCCAATTCTATTTGTATTTTCAAACCGGGAGTCCCGTGATCGCACTATCAGTTTCTACGAGTTACATTGGTCCCGTGCGAGGTGTTGTTTCCGCTCGCGGGGCCATTTGGGATCTTTTTCGAGTTTTCACCTACTAACGCTGTAGAGGGGGCTTGAAGGTAATCTTGAGATTAAATATAATTCCCATATTTATAATAGTATCTTGGGTTAAGGAGGCATGGAAACTCAGTAAGGCAGCTTAGCGTGGCAACTCATATTTTAGCTTGTTGTGTTACTTAGCCATATTTCATTTTTTTGTACTGACTATGGGCTATAACAATTGTAATGATGTAATGAGAATATGATTGTGTGTGAGGTCAATCAGTAGTCGCGAGAGACCAGGTTTGGAAGGGCCTGGGAGAGCTTTCATGCTCTATCGAATGACCTCGCCGTGGGAACTTTGGAGGGACTTGGTTTGCAGGATTGAGAAGTGAGGCACCATTGAGGCTTGTCCTGACCATCTTAGATACACCTGGTAAAACACCGAAGGACCCCGACCGTGGAACCTCAGGGGGAGCATCCTTGAGTTCCATCGGTCGTTGAGTTATGAGACGAACAACCCTCTACTTAATTTCACTTCCACTTTATCTGATGTCACTAGCCAGCTAGGCAATGTCAGACCTACACTTGAGTAAACCACCATGGTATTTAGGGCTGTCAGACAGTTGGTGAGACACCTCTGTGACAACAGCCCCCTGACACATAGTGGTTAGAGAAAATGCATGTCTTGGCATTTAATGTTTATGACGTGGAGACAACTAGTGCATCATGTATTTAATGTTTGTGACATAAAGTATGAGGGATGTCTTTCACAAGCATTGATGGGGGAGTTGCCTCGAGGATGGTGTGGGAGTCTATTTAAGGACCCAACCACCTATGATGAGGGGATGATATTTTTGACAGTTCAGACGTTATTACTAGATATAATATACATCAGAGAGAGTTATTACAAGCCAGAGAGATTTTTTCTCACCTGCCATTGTCATTTATTAGGAAGCTTCAATACTTGACAGAGATTTCTTGAGGGAGGTTGGTGTGTTTGGCTGCCTGCCAAGGTGTATCCAGGTTGCTTACTTCTAAGTTAATTACTACCTTCTGAGTTTTACACGAGATATTTGTGATCTCAAACTAAGTCTATCTTAACTGAGTCTATTTAACTTATCATTACTGTACTCAAACAGGGGTTATGCCTCCATATCATCTAAACTACCCTCTTAAATTTGGAGACTCTACTGGGGAGGCATTCTTCTATGCAAGGAGTATGGAGAAAGATAACGTTAATCAAAGCCTCAACTTTTATGACATTCAACACAGTAAAGAATAAGCGGGGAGAGAACTGGAGGCTCTAAGCGATGGGGCCCCTCGAGTCGAGGTACCTCCAGTTCAAGCGACGATAAGTGTTACAGGAGTGACACAAGATTCCACGAGCGCTGCGTTGGGACCATCTCTAGTGGAACTCCTCATGAATAAGTTTTATGAGTTCTTACAAACTCTGATAGCTTCAATGATGTTGGGAGGATTTGAAGCCAACTCTTTTGTGACACTAGGGGCAACCCCAATGGGCCCACCAAGTGCAGGCACAACGAGAATGGTCCTAGCATGTATGCCCTCTGTTGTGAATACAATAGTGGGAACCTCAGGAGAATCAACTGCCCCAACTATGACAGTTTCTCCAGCTACAATGTGCACTCAGCCTATGGTCCCATTACTTGTTGCTCCCGTGGCATCAGCTATAGATGTAATGAGGAAGGAGATGCAAAATGAGATGGTGAAGTTCATGCAAGCCTCCTCCCAATCTGCTGGCGAGGTAGATTCAATTTATGATGACTTTCTAACACCTTACCCCAAGGAATACAACGATGAGACCTATCTAAAATATTATATTCCTCCTATTTTTAAAAAATACACAGGGAAAGGTTGAAACCCGAAGGAGCACATTAAGCGCTTCATTGAACACTGGGGGGTACATTGTAATAATAAGAAACTCAGGTTGAGGGAGTTTTCTAAATCCTTAACCGAATATAGCGTATGCCTGGTATTCTTATTTGTCTCCTAAGAGCATTTCTACATGGAAGGAGATGCACGTTTTGTTCGTCCAGAAGTTCTTTCTGGAGAAAGATGAGTTTACTTTGACCCAATTGGGGAGGGAAAAGAAACGACCCAGGTAAGAAGTGGTGGCGTATGTTTGAAGGTTCAGGTAAAGGTGCCTCAATATGAGGGAGGAGGTCAAAGAATCCAAGTTATTACAGATTTGTGTGGAAGGTTTCTTTTTGAGTACATCTATCATCTCATTAATGAGACACGCGTGGGGACTTTTTCGGCATTCTTAAAAGCAGCAAGAAATATCTCCTTTGTGGTGCGATCGAACCTAGTGGTGGTGCCCATGATGTTTAGGTAACCTATACAAACTGTGGGGGGGGGCGGGGGAGGTCTCAGCACCCACGGGTAGGGTACACCGAGGGAGCAAATGGGGGTAAGGAGACGAAGAAGGACAATAAGAGTAAGTTTAAAAGAGATAGGGAAGACCCACCACCACTGCCTTATACCGTGGAGGAGGTTGTCAGCTGTTACAATGCAATGGCCCAAGGAGGAATGGTATATGAACCGAAGGTCATTCCCATTGGAGAACCTGATGCGGAAACAAGGGCAGAGCCCAAATATTTCCAGATTCATCGAAAGATTCAGCATCCGACAGAGAGTTATTTCACGTTAAGGAGAATCATAGATAAGTATGTGAAGGCAGGGACGTTGCAAATCCATTCGCAGAACGTCAAAAACAACCCACTCCCAGCACATGGGGATAATTTGGTGGTGGCCTATGACGAGGAAGCAGAGAGAGAAGAAAGAAAGCCAACTACGAATCAGGGAGAGTTCGAAAATTCTCTGGAAGATTGTACGAAGGGAATGGCTAATGTAGTATTAGCTTACGATGAGGCAAGTGCCAAAGACGTGGAGGATGTATACAGTGTTGAAGGGGACAAAGTAAACCCAACAATAGAATACTGTGCAGTTTCAAAATCCCCAAAGTTTGCCTAGTTCTTAGACCAGTTAGGGATACCGAGGGAGAGTAGGTTGGAAATAACTCAGGCAATACTTGACATTACGAGGAAGAACACGGTCCCCTTGCCGAGATGGAAGGGACCCATGGTTGGCGAAGAAGTTTATGTCAGAAGTAACTTTCAGTGACACGGGTAGGGCCATGAGATTCCCTCATAACAGGACATTGTATGTGACTTCCAGCATCAACGGAGTTAGTTTTGCAAGGACTCTTATGGATGGGGGAGCTTCCATCAATATCATGCCAACCAACACTTTCTAAGCAGCCAATATTCTAGAAGAAAGGTTGGTCTTCATGCCTTTGGTGATTTCGGGGTATGATAACCAATCTTCCAAGTCCATTGGGTACATGAATGTTGGGATTGTAATGGGAAATATTAGTTCCCATATCAAGTTCCACATAATAGAGAGCGCAACTTCCTACCATCTGCTAATAGGAAGAGTGTTGATGAACAAGCAAGATCTAGTTCCTTTAATGTACCACCAATGCACTAAGGCGAACATCAAGGGAGCATAGGTGACCATTAGGGCTACAAAGAGTCCCTTCGCTATTGAGGAATCACTCTTGGTAGATGCAGCATTCTACATAGAGTTGGAGGACGATGTCTGGGTCATAATGAGAAGAATGGAGGGAGAATGGGTTCCCTCGATCAAAGAAAGGGTGGGGACCTTGAACGAGTAGAATAAAGAGGTTGCAAGAACCACATGAGTGATGACCGAAGAAGCTCACCAGATGGCCCCTCGGCCCCAAAACATCTTGAAGAAGCTCAAAGACAAGATGAGGCCCAGAGTGGATCCCGATGGAACATGAGGGCCAATAACAAAGCGTGCTGAGCCGATTCTCAGGAAAAAGAGTGGTCGAGGCTTATAAAGAGAAGAAGAGGAAGACAGTCACCACTACCAGTAGGAAGTGTAAGAAAGTCATTACCGAAAAAGGAAAGGTGATATATCAATTATAATGGTGTAAACGGGCGACCGAAGAAGCAGACAATGAGGCTGACCCGATATATGAGTTATTTTTGGTGGATCAATGGGGGAAATGTATGGTGATAGATAACTCCAACATATAAGAATTCATAGAAGATGTTACCGAAGAACCAGATTACATGGCAGATCAATCGAAGCCAAAATTGGAGCAGTTGAACCTGGCAAAATAAGGGGAGGATCCAAGGCCTATTTTTATCTCGAAAGATCTCAGTAAGAAGAAATGAGAGGCTGTGGTTGAGTTAATTCGGGAGTTCATAGACATTTTCACGTGGAAATAAATAGAGATGGAAGGGCTGGATGAGGGATTCGGTTGCCACAAGTTAAACGTGATGCCTTCAGCCATTCCGGTGAAATAAGAAATAAGAACGTACAAGCCTGAGCTAGATTTAAATATATAGGAAAAGGTCCAGCACTTATTGGTGGCAGGGTTCATCAAACCGATACAACACTCGCTTTGGCTATCTAGCATTGTCCCGGTGGGAAAGAAAGACAAAAACCAAATAAGGATCTGTGTGGACTTTAGAGATTTGAATAGAGATTGCCCCAAGGATGAGTTTTGTCTGCCCTCCATTGAAATCTTGATAGATGCAACGATAAGTCATGAGATGTATAGCTTCATGGATTGGTATGTAGGGTACAACCAGATTAAGATGGACACCATGAACGTAGAGAAAATGGCGTTTAGAACCCCATTGGGAAATTCTATATATAAAGTAATGCCGTTTGGGATCAAGAATGCTGGGGCTACTTACCAAAGAACAATAATGGCCATTGTTCATAATTTCTTTCATAAATTTAAGGAATTCTACGTGGATGATTTGGCCATCAAATCGAGGAGAGAGGAGTCCCATCTGAACGATTTAAGGAAGGTGTTTTTCTGATGCAGGAAGTATAAATTAAAGATGAACCCACTTATGTGCGTCTTTGGAGTAACAACTGGAAAATTTCTAGGCTTTGTGGGTAATCAGAAATGGGTGCAGATGGACCAGGACAAGGAGCGAGCAATCTTGGAGTGCTAAGTCCAAGAATGGCAAAGGAGCTGAAGCGTTTCCTCGATAAAGTCTCCTATCTTAGGATATTTGTGCTCAGATTAGTCAAGGTGACACATCTATTGATACAGTTGTTATGAACGAACACAAAATTCAAGTGGGAGGAGGTTCACCAGGATTCACTCACTAGCTGAAGAAGCTGCCCGTTTCACCAAAAATCATGGTTCCCCCACAGGAAGGAATACCGTTGCAGCTATTCCTCACATCTACCATGAGATCTATGGGAGTTTTGTTGGCACAGGAGATTGATGGTGAAGAACGAACGGTCTACTACCTCAGTAGAGTCATACATGGGCCAAAAGTCTGATATAGTAGCTTGGAAAGGCATTGTTTGGCCTTAGCCTTTGTAGCAAAAAAACATAGACATTATATGATGTCTTTTACAATTCATATTGTAACTGGATGTGATCCTATTAAGTATTTGCTTGCAAGAACTATATTGATTGGAGGGGCAGCTAGGTGGTTCCTTATCCTCTCCGAGTATGACTTGAAGTGTGTGGTTCCTCAGCAATCAAAAGCTAAGTGTACGTCAATCTGTTGGCAATCTTCCCCTCCGAAACATTTGAGCCACCTAAAGATAGTATTATGGGAGAACATTTGCAGGCCAATCACCTAGACACAACGGATGAGGAATGGACAATGCAGTTCGATGGATCTTCAGTAGAAAAGAAATGAGGAGTAGGGGTTATTCTTTCAAAAGGAATGGAGGAGATTTGACTCTCCTACAAATTAGATTTCCCTTATTCCAACAACGAGGTGGAATATGAAGCATTGGTGGTAGGGTTGCTAGAGGCTCTTCGAAGGTGGATTCATTCACTTTTAATCAAAGGTGATTCGAATTTAGTGATTCAACAAGTGAATGGAGAGTATGCATGAAAACACATGAGTCTGGAACCATACAGAACCATCATTCAGAGGTTCCTCTACCAGTTCCATCGGACCATGATCAAGAGACATCCGATAATGATGAACCGCCACCTAGATGCCTTTTGCCACCATTGACAAAAAATGGTCATGAGGAATGATATAACTACCGTCGTGATCCAACGAAGAATAGCTCCTTCGGTAGTACAGTTAATTCTACTGATGAAGAAGGATGCAGACAAGAGGGGAGAGATTATGAAACAACTGGAATATGGGGAAGGAATGATGGGGATAAGGGAATTATCCCAATACTTCACAAATCAGGGAAACCTTTACTTCAGGAATGCAGGAGGATGGTTGTCAAGGTGCATCGACCCAAAAGAGGCAGAGCGGAGATTGAAGAAAACACATGAAGAGCACTGTGAGACAACAAAGATACCTCTCTACCAAAGAATCCCAAAAGAGGTTTTTTTTTTTGCCTAAAATGAAACAGGACGCGATGGAGCTACAACGGAAGTGCGACAAATGCCAGTTATTCTTCGAAGCAACTGAATGTCATTTCGTGGGAGCTCAACCTCACTAGAGGCAGCCCTATGTTGACTTCATTAAAAATGGAGTTATCCCAATAGAAAAGATCGATGTGATGGGACTCAAGTGAAGGTCCCTGATGTTTTACGTTCAGGAGGGGAAGTTTTACCGAAGGGGGTACTTTAATAGGACACTGCATTGCATCACAAAAGAAGAGGCGACCGAGGTTCTTAAACAGGTGAATGATTCAGCTCACATAGAAGGGGCCAAGTTGTATGACCAATTAATGATATTGGGATATTATTGGAAAATGATGGAGAAAGACTCCTCTGAGTCCGTTTGAAAATGCAAATTTTTTCAACTTCACGGAAATATGATTCATGCCCCATCCATAGATCTACACTCACTGGAAATGCCTTATCCTTTTCACACTTGGGCATTCGACTTGGTAGGGGAAATACATACTTCTTCGAGGAGTAATATATGGATACTAGTAGCAACGAAGTGCTTCACAAAGTGGGATGAAGTGATACCACTAAGAAGGGAAATAGCGGGGGTGGTGAGCAACTTCATCAGAGAACACATCATTTGTTGTTTAGGAATTCTAAGGGTTATTCTCTAAGATAACGGAACACTTTTCGTCAATTCAAAGGTAATGATGCTCACCGAAAAGTACTCCATCGTTCATCATACTTCAACGATGGCATTCCCAAAGGGAAACGGTCAAGTCGAAGAAATTAACAAAACTTTGGTTAGTATCTTGGATAAAATGATGGAATATTTCCCAAGATCGTGGGACGATAAGATACCAGTTGCATTATGGGCTTATCGAACAACTAAGAGAAGTCCCACAGGGTATACTCCGTCCTCCCTTGTATACAGTGGAGTTAGAAGTTCTCTCTTCTCGATATGCCTTGCGAAGTAGAATGCTCCCTTAGAATAGACATGTGCAGTTGGAAGCGTTGGATGAACACAGAGATAATACGGTGCAACACTTTCAAATGCATACAAAATACCTCTCCAGGGAATATGATAACTTAGTGAGACCAATGAATTTCATAGAGGGAGACCTCGTATTAAAAGCATAAGTGAAGCACATCAGGGGGCTTCCCCTACCTAAATTTACAGCGAATTGTGAGGGACCTTTTATTGTAAAAGAAGCTCATGACTCAGGTAATTCTTAATTTCTAAGATGGAAGAAGACAAGCCATTCAAGATTAATAATAAATGGTTGAAAGTCTATCATGTGTAAGCAATTATGTTTGAGCCACCGATGAATCTAGATGTTATGAATATGTAAGTTCTTTCTATGAAAAATATGGAAGTTCTTTTTAGCATAACTCGAGTGGAGGTGAAATAATTATAGAACTTCATAATGCACACAAACAGTTGTAACACAAAGAAATGACATTGGGAAATATACATTTTTTTCTTCATTCATAAACTTTGGCGGAATTACAAAATTGGGAGCTATTGCCCAAGAATGACATAAAAGGAAGAAAAGGAAAATATTTACAACAAATCATTGACCTAGGAGGAACTAAAGATCTGAAGTAGAGAAAAAATATCCAGGAGGGCCCGAAGAAGCTTCTAGGCAAAAGACTGTTGGGCATTTATAGAAACCTCCAGCCTCGTTCGCGCTTGTGTATGCTCGATGAGGAACTTATCTCGCTTCTACTTTTCCAAGTGAAGATATTCTTCGAGGTCCCCCACCTAGTTTTCAACGGCTTCAATAAGAGGTGCTAACTCAGTCAACTTAGCTTCCTTAGCCGGTTGATCCTCTTGATGTTTTCAGAGAAGTTCCCTCTGACTATCCAGTTTATGGATCTTAAAAGTTTTCAAATACGTGATAAACCAATCAAAATGAAAGACATCACCACCCAACTCCTTCAGGTGGCCCAGGAATTGGTTAAGGAGGGATCTGGTAACATTTGAGGTCGGAGTACTGGTAATCTTAGCCACAACGGTAACCATTCTCTGAATCTTATAACTCATCACAGAGATATTGGAACACAGGAAATCCATGATGAACATTTCAGGATGGTGGTTTGCAAGCTTCTCAACTACCAAGCGATTGTTGGAAGGGAATTTGAGGAGAATGCTAAGCACCATCAGGAAGAAGGCATGAGGAGACAAGTCGGGCAGAGGAAGCTCACAGCCAGATTCGCTCTCAGTAACAGCACCGGTCGTGGAACCCTGATCATTGTGACCGAAGTCTTCTAAAATAATGGGTTCCTGACAGGGTGCGGAGGTAGGCGAAAGAACTAGTGGAGAATCCTCTCGAGCAACCTGAGAACAGTTAGAGAAAATAATAAGTTTATGAAAAATCTTAACAAGTGTTTTCGTTGTTAAGTCACCGATATAGGTGGAGTTTATGAAAAATCTTAACAAGTGTTTTTGTTGTCAAGTCACCGATATAGGTGGAGTTTATTAAAAATCTTAACAAGTGTTTTCATTGTTAAGTCACCGATATAGGTGGAGTTTATGAAAAATCTTAACAAGTATTTTTGTTGTTAAGTCACCGATATAGGTGGAGTTTATGAAAATCTTAACAAGTTTTTTCATTGTTAAGTCGCCGATCTAGGTGGAGTTTATGAAAAATCTTAACAAGTGTTTTCGTTGTTAAGTCGCCGATATAGGCGGAGTTTATGGTAAATCTTAACAAGTGTTTTTGTTGTTAAGTAATCAACATAGGTGAAGTTTGAGAGGCTGAGAAATGTAGAGAAATTAACTAAGTACCTCAGCAGTAGCAACAACAAGAATAGGAGCCACCGTGGAGGCCTCAATGGTCGGTAAAGCTCCCTCGCCAATAAACGGTACCAAGGCCAATGAAGGAGTTTCACTGAAAGAAGACGAGGAACCTCCAAATGATGCCCCAGCATGGGAAGGACCGAAGAACCATCACGTGGGTCAGCAACATCAACCTTGTCCTTAGAAAGAGAAAATCCACTAAGAGCAAAGGGTGGGGTAAGGCTTGGCGAAAGCTGCGACTATAAAACCGAGTGTTAGACACAAAGAGCAAGTACAGAAGAAAGGCGAGAATACATATAAGTATTACTTACTCCCGTTATGGCACCAAAAAGGGGAACCATAGTTATGGGTCTCGTCAGCATGGTAGAAAAAAGAAGATCAGTTAATAAGGATGCCATTTCAACCTAACGCATCCCAACATATTAAAATCCGGCATGATAATCAAATGGATGGTAAAAGAAAAGAAAAACATGTGAGACCTGACAAGTAAAAGATTATATGTTACCTCAGGAGAACTTTTCGCAATTGGAAGGAGGGGCAGAGTAACCTCGGGCTAGGATGATAATTCATAAGGGGCTGGGGGAGTTCTTTCTGGTTGAGAGGAGACGCCCCCAGATCCAATGGAACCTCCAACTATGGCAGCGTCTTGCGTGCGGAGAGAGGTCAAATGGCGGGAGTAGGTAATCTCAATCATGGGGGAATGGGGAGGAGATATATCGGTCTGAGAGGAACCAAAATGTCCCCCTACGAAAGGTCTCACAGGGAGACTGGGTCTTTCTTCTTCAACTCCCTGCACCAAAGTTAATAAGAATTAAGCAGATGTAGCTTGCCCTAAGAAAGTATGAACAAAGAACAGAAAAAACATGCACACATACCTAAGATTCAAAAGGAGAGTTGGAAGGTATAACCATCGGCGAAGGAGGAGAGGAGGTAGAAACAAAAGTGGTTGGGGAGGGATGTATCTCACGAGTCTTTTTCTTCTAGGATTTGGTAGCCAGAAATTTCTTCCTTGTACCCGTTGCACCAGCACTTTAAGGTACCCTCAAACTTTTTCTCCTCTCTGTCGTTGTTTTAGTTGGATCAACTATGATCATGGGAAAGGCAGCCGAAGGAGGAACAATAGGGGCATGTCATTGAAACTCAACATTTATTCATTCAACTTCAGGATGAACTTACCTTCTTAACTCCTCAACCATTTCTACAGACATAGGAGGAGGAATAGAGGCAATAGGGAACGCCTCCAAAGGAGCTTGGGCTTGGGACTTAGATTTAGAGGAAGTTCCAACCTTGGACTTCCTGGTCTTTTTGGCTAATGGTTGGGAAAGTCCTTCACCAGTAGCAGCCTCGACTGAGGTGGCAGGCTGTTTGGTAGATGCAACAACCTTGGGCTTCGAGGTGGTAGTAGGGATCATCGGGCAATAAGGGGGTAGCTCTTGGGGAGGTTCTTTAATGGTTTTACTCAAAGGAAACTCAACTTTAAGAACGGAGTTCCCCTTTCCCGTTAAGAGGCAGAGAAAGAAAGGACTGGGGGATATTGGGGGGGGGGACTCTGAACATACTCACGAATCCTAGTCAACCGCACCAAATGGTACTTGGTGGCATATGAGGTGGATATGTCCCCCTCACTAGTGGCACTAGGAAGGGTGACTGTCCTATCTATGGTAGAAGTCACACCAAGCACCGCTGCGGTAAGGTAGAAGGTGCAGGCTTTAGTGAAAGTGGCCCTTGTGTGGTTTTGTTGGAACACAGGTCGAGGGCCCCCTAATGAAACCCAAATTGACTGCTGCATCTATCGGGGTAGTAAGGTTCAAAGGTGTATTCCCATTCAGTATAGGAAGGGAGAAACCCATGGGTAAACATAAGCGCCACGGCCTGCGGAGGATTTTCTACAACCGGGATGAATTTCACTGTTAAAACTGTATAAGGAAAAAAATCCCAAGAATGGGAAAAACTAGATTCGTTGTAGGGCCTCATTATAAAGGAGTCAAAACGATAAAAAAAACTCCCATTATTTCCTTTCGACTCTATTTTTTTATTAAAACATAAGAGGCGTGGGGGCTTAATACCTTGGCTCATGGGGAGAGAGATGGACTTGGCGACAATGGAAGGAAAACGAGTGTAAAGAAAGCCCATCAAGATAATGGTGTTGGAAAAATTAGACAAGTTATAATGACCCAATGACTGTGCCATGTCGATATGAGTTTGATCTAGCCAGGTGTAGAGGGACCCCAAGGCAATGGCGGCCAGTGGAAGGTTGAAAACCCTGGCCAAATGGATGGAAATATTTATGAGGTCCCTCCTGGGCTGGTTGTTGGGTTTCCCAGTTAGGAAGAAGCGTGAAAGAAACATAAGAATGTAGGATTATGGTTCAAGAGATGTACCTCTACCTTGGCCCGTTGCAGTAGTGACATCCTTTGGAGTTGGAGCTTTCAAAAAATAACTGATAAGGGGAGTAAAAGTGGCCTTGTTTGAAGACCCAGTGCAACCACGGGAAATCCTATTAAGCTCATCTCGATCGGTAGTCTCTTTGGCGTCTAAGGCCTTATCGTGGTATGCAAACTCACCCATGGGCTCAAGCCCAAGTAGCTCGCAAATGTCCTCCAACATGATAGTGAACTCTCCCCATGCAGCAAAGAATGTGTGAGTTATAACGTTCCATCTCGAAACTAGTCTTACAGTGCACCGTTACGCTTAGAAAGTGTGAACTCCCCAAACCAGTAGGCTCGATGAAGATTAACCTTCACAAGAGCAGCAATGTGAGATCTCTGCATATGTGTGTACCAGGCAGCAAAATGGGCTAGCGACCCCCCAAGTTCCTCGAAATAAATTTGAGAATAAGTGAAGTCACCACGGTCCAACCTAAAGCACAGAGTCCACTATAGGGGAAGATATCCCCACTTTGACGAATCCTCATCTTCATCACCCAACAGTAAAGGGTTATACTTGGCTGAGAAATGGTAGGTCTTACATGCATCAGAGGACTCATCATCTTCATCAAA
Source organism: Sambucus nigra (assembly GCA_949130495.1). NCBI lineage: Eukaryota > Viridiplantae > Streptophyta > Magnoliopsida > Dipsacales > Adoxaceae > Sambucus > Sambucus nigra. The sequence goes on from OX422222.1 coordinate 318,858,050, forward strand.
GATGGGAGACTGACGGTAAAAGCGTAGTTTCTATTGACGAGCAGCATTAAGGCTAGTGGCGCTAGGGGTAGCAGCGGCGCCAGTGGTGGCCGAAGGGGAGCTTGGCTGAGCAGCAGTGGTGGAAACTTTTGAGGCTATGAAGAAGCCATAGTAGAGTGGCAATGAGTGGAACATCTTGTTTGAGAATACGATGATAATTTGAACATTTCTAGACTTAGGCTTAAAAACATGTCATTAATGGACAAAAATCCGATACAGCCCCCGAACGGCCCCGTAAGAGGCACCAAGACCTCGCACGGGACCAGTGTAACTCTTACAAACTGACCGCGCGATCACTAGACCCTCGATTTAATAATACGATGATAATTTGAAAATATATAGCCTAAGGCTTAAAAACATGGCATTAGTGGGTGAAAACCCAAAACATTTTCCGAACGACCCTATGAGTGGCACAAACACCTCGCAAGGGACCAATGTAACTCGTAGGAACATAGCTCACGATCACGGGACTCCCAGTTTGAGAATACGATGATAATTCGCATATTTTTAGACTGAGGTTTAAAAACATGGCGTTAGTGGGTGAAAACCTGAAACACCCCCCAGTGGCCTCGTGAGTGGCACCAACACCTCTCTCGACACGAATGTAACTGGTAGGAAATTACCGCATGATAATGGGACTCCCGGTTTAAGAATATGATGATAATTTAAAAATATCAGCAGTTATAGCAAAACACGACGTTAGTATGAAAAAATCCGAAATAGCCTCCGAACGGCCCCTTAAGGGGGACCAACACCTCGTACAGGACCAATGTAACACGTAGGAACTGACCGTGTGATCATGGGAATCTCGGTTTGAGAATACGATGATAATTTTCATACTTCTATACTTGGGCTTAAAAACATGGCGTCAGTGGGTGAAAACTTAAAACAACCCCCAAACGACCTCATGAGTGGCACCAACAGCTCTCTCGCCACAGATGTAACTCATAGGAACTTACCAACCAATCACGGGAATCCCGTTTTGAGAATAAAAAGATAATATGCATATTTATAGACTTAGGCATAAAAACATGGCGTTAGTGGGTAGGAAATCGAAATAGCCCCCGAACGACCTCGTGAGTGGCACTAGCACCTCACACGGAACAATGTAACTCGTAGGAACTGATCACGCGATCATGTGACTCCCGATTTGGGAATACGATGATAATTTTCATATTACTAAAATTAGGCTTAAAAGCATGACGTTAGTGGGTGAAAACTCAAAACAGCCCCCGACCGGTGCCGTCAGTGGCACCAACACCTCACACGGGACCAATGTAACTCGTACGAACGGATCGTGTGGTCACAGGACCCCCTATTTGAGAACAAGATGATAATTTGAAAATTTATAGACTTAGTCTTAAAAATATGGCATTAGTGGGAGAAAACTCAAAATAGTCGCCGAACTGCCCCAGAGTTGCACCAACACTTCACACGGGACCAATGTAACTCGTAGGATTTGATCGTGCGATCACAGGACTCCCGATTTGAGAATAGGATGATAATTTGCATATTTCTAAACTTAGGCATAAAAAGATGGCCTTAGTGGGTGAAAACCAGAAACAACCCCCGAACGACCCCATTAGTTGCTCCAACACCTCACACGAGACCAATGTAACTCGTAGGAACTAACTGCGCGATCACGTGACTCATGGTTTGAGAATACGATGATAATTTTCATATTTCTAGACTTCATCTTTAAAACATGGTGTTAGTGGGTGAAAACCCGAAATAACCCCCGAACGACCCTATAAGTGGCACTAACACCTCGCACGTGACCAGTGTAACTCGTAGGAACATACCATGTGATCATGGGACTCCCAGTTTGAGAATACGATGATAATTTAAAAACATGAGGACTTAAGAAAAACATGGAATTAGTGGGAAAAAATCCAAAACAACCTCCGAATAGCCCCGTAAGAGGCACCAATACCTCGCACAAGACCAATGTAACTCGTACGAACTGATCGCGTGAACACGGGACCCCCGATTTGAGAATACAATGATAATTTGCATTTTTCTAGACTTAGGTTTAAAAACATGGTGTTAGTGGTTAAAAACCTGAAACAACCCCCGAGCGGCCTCGTGAGCGGAACCAACACCTCTCTCGACACGAATGTAACTAGTAGCAACTTACCGCGTGATAACGGGACTCCTTGTTTGAGAATACGACGATAATTTAAAAATATCACCACTTAAATCAAAACACGGCGTTAGTGTGCGAAAATCGGAAATAGCCCCCGAAATGCCCGTAAGGGGGACTAACACCTCGGACGGGACCAATGTAACTGGTAGGAACTGACCGGGCGATCACGGGAATCTCGCTTTGAGATTATGATGAAAATTTGCATATTTCTATACTTATGGTAAAAAATTTGGCGTCAGTGGTTGAAAACCTGAAACAACCCCCGAACGACCTCGTGAGTGGCACCAACAGCTTGCTCGTCGTAAATGTAACGCATACAAACTTACCAAGCAATCACGGGAATCCCGGTTTGAGAATACAACGATAATATGCATATTTATAGACTTAGGCATAAAAAAATGGTGTTAATAGGTGAGAAATCGAAATAGCCCCCAAACGGCACCGTGAGTGGCACTAACACCTCGCACGGGACAATGTAACTTAGGCATAAAAACATGGCGTTAGTGGGTAAGAAATCGAAATTGCCCCCGAACGGCCCCATGAGGGGCACTAACACCTCGCATGGGACAATGTAACTCGTAGGAAGTAATCACGCCATCATGTGACTCCCAATTTAGGAATACGATGATAATTTGCATATTTCTACAATTGGGCTTAAAAACATGGCGTTAGTGGGTGAAAACCTGAAACAGCCGCCGAACGGTCCCGTGAGTGGCACCAACAGCTTGCACGAGACCAATGTAACTCGTACGAACTGACCGTGTGATCACGGGACCCCTAGTTTGAGAACACAACGATTATTTGAAAATTTATAGACTTAGTCTTAAAAATATGGCGTTAGTGGGTGAAAGCTCGAAACAGTCGCCGAACGCCCCCTGAGTGGCACCAACACCTCATACGGGACCAATGTAACTCATAGGAATTGACTGTGCAATCACAGGACTCCCGGTTTGAGAATACGATTATAATTGGCATATTTATAGACTTAGGCATAAAAAGATGGCCTTAGGGGGTGAAAACAAGAAACTTCCCCGAGCGGCCCCATTAGTGGCACCAACACCTCACACGGGACCAATGTAACTTGTAGGAACTAACTTTGTGATCACGTGACTCATGTTTTGAGAATACGATGATAATTTGAATATTTCTAGACTTCATCTTTAAAACATGGTGGTAGTGGGTGAAAACCCGAAATAACCCCCGAACGGCCCTGTAAGTGGCACTAGCACCTCGCACGGGACCAGTGTAACTCGTAGGAACTTATCGTATGATCACGGGACTCCCAGTTTGAGAATACAACGATAATTTAATAATATGAGGAGTTAAGCAAAACATGGCATTAGTGGGAAAAAATGCGAAACAGCCGCGTAAGAGGCACCATCACCTCGCACGGGACCAATGTAACTCGTACGAACTGACCGTGTGATCACGGGACCCCCGATTTGAGAATACGATGATAATTTGAAAATATATAGACTTAGGCTTAAAAACATGGCGTTAGTGAGTGAAAACCAAAAACATCACCCAAACAGACACGTGAGTGGCACCAACACCTCGGATGGGATCAATGTAACTCATAGGAACTAATCTCGTGATCATAGGAATACCGGTTTGAGAAAATTATGATAATATGAATATTTCAAGACTTAGTTATAAAAACGTGGTGTTAGTGGGGGAAAAGCAGAAAGAGCCGCAGAACAGCCCCGTGAGTGGCACCAACACCTCACATGGGACCAATGTAACTCGTACAACGTAAATGCGCAATCATGGGACTCTCAATTTGAGAATACTATGATAATTTGCATATTTGTAGACTTAGGCTTAAAAGCATGGCGTTAGTGGGTGACAACCTGAAACAACCCCCGAACGGCCCCGTGGGTGGCCCCAACACCTCGCACGGGACCAATGTAACTCGTAGGAACTGACTGCGGGATTACGGGACTCCCGGTTTGAGAATATGATGATAATTTGAACATTTCTAGAGTTAGGCTTAATAACATGGTGTTAGTGGGCGGAAATCCGATACATCCCCCGAAAGGCCTCGTAAGAGGCACCAGGACCTCGTGCAGGACCAATGTAACTCGTACGAACTGACCGCGTGATCACGAGACCTATGATTTAAGAATACGACAATAATTTGAAAATATATAGACTTAGGCTTAAAAACATGACGTTAGTGGGTGAAAACCCAAAACATCCGTCGAACGGCCCTGTGAGTGGCAGAAACACATCGCAAGGGACCAATGTAACTCGTAGGAACTTAGCTCACAATCACGGGACTTCCAGTTTGAGAATACGAAGATAATTTGCATTTTTCTAGACTGAGGTTTAAAAACATGGCATTAGTGGGTGAAAACCTGAAATAACCTTCGAGCGGCCTCGTGAGTGGAACCAACACCTCTGTCGAACGAATGATACTGGTAGGAACTTACCGCCTGATAACGGGACTCCCAATTTGAGAATACGACGATAATTTAAAAATATCATCACTTAAAGCAAAAGACGGTGTTAGTGTGCAAAAATCCGAAATACCCTCCGAATGGCCCGTAAGGGGGACCAACACCCCGGACGGGACCAATGTAACTTGTAGGAACTGACCGCGTGATCACGGGAATCTCGGTTTGAGAATACGACAATAATTTGAATATTTATATACTTAGGCTTAACAACATGACATCAGTGGGTGAAAACCTGAAACAACCCCCGAACGGCCTCGTGAGTGGCACCAACAGCTCGCTTGCCACAAATGTAACTCGTACGAACTTACCAAGCGATCACGGGAATCTCGGTTTGAGAATACAGTGATAATATGCATATTTATAGACTTAGGCATAAAAATATGTCATTAGTGGGTGAGAAATCAAAATATCCCCCGAACGGCCCCGTGAGTGGCACTAACACCTCGCACGGGACAATGCCACTTAGGCGTAAAAACATGGCTTTAGTGGGTGCGAAAATGAAATAGCCCCCGAACGACCTCGTCAGTGGTACAAACACCTCGCACGGGACAATGTAACTTGTAGGAACTAATCACGTGATCATGTGACTCCCGATTTGGGAATACGATGATAATTTTCATATTTTTACAACTAGGCTTAAAAACATGGCATTGGTGGGTGCAAACCCGAAACAGCCCCCGAACTGTCCCGTGAGTGGAACCAACACCTCGTACCGGACCAATGATAATTTGCATATTTCTAGACATATGATTAAAAACATGGCGTTAGTGGTTGACAACCTGAAACAACCCCCAAACAACCCCATGAGTGGCACGAACACCTCGCACGGGACCAATGCAACTCGTAGGAATTGACTGCGGGATTACGGGACTCCTGGTTTGAGAATATGATGATAATTTGAACATTTCTAGACTTAGGCTTAAAATCATGGCATTAGTGGGAAAAAATCAGATATAGCCCCCGAACGGCCCCGTAAGAGGCACTAAGACCTCGCACGAGACCAATGTAACTCGTACGAGCTCACCGCGTGATCACGGGACCCCCTATTTAAGAATAGGACGATAATTTGAAAATATATAAACTTAGCCTTAAGAACATGGCGTTAGTGGGTGAAAACCCTAAACATCCGCCCAATGGCCCTATGAGTGGCACCAACACCTCACAAGGGACCAATGTTACTCGTAGATACTTAGCTCGCGATCACGGGACTTCCAGTTTGAGAATAAGACCATAATTTGCATTTTTTTATACTGAGGTTTAAAAATATGGCGTTAGTGGGTGAAAACCTGAAACAACCCCCGAGCGGCCTCATGAGTGGCACCAACACCTCTCTCGACACGAATGTAATTGACAGGAACTTACCGCGTGATAACGGGACTCCAGGTTTGAGAATACGATGATAATTTAAAAATATCATCACTTAAAGAAAAAGACGGCGTTAGTGTGCAAAAATCCGAAATAGCCCCCGAACGACCCGTAAGGGGGACCAACACCCCGGACTGGACCAATGTAACATGTAGGAATTGACCGCGTGATCACAGGAATATCGGTTTGAGAATACGACGATAATTTGCATATTTCTATACTTAGGCTTAAAAACATGGCATCAGTGGGTGAAAACCTGAAACAACCCCCGAACGGCCTCGTGAGTGGCACCAACAGCTCGCTCGCCACAAATGTAAGTCGTAAAAACTTACCAAGCGATCACGGGAATCTCGGTTTGAGAATACAACGATAATATGCGTATTTAAAGACTTAGGTATAAAAACATGGCGTTAGTGGGTGAGAAATCGAAATAGCCCTCGAATGGCCCCGTGAGTGGCACTAACACCTCACATAAGATAATGTAACTTAGGCGTAAAAACATGGCGTTAGTGGGTGAGAAATCGAAATAGCCCCCGAACGACCCCGTCAGTGACACAAACACCTCACATGGGACAATGTAACTCGTATGAACTAATCACGTGATCATGGGACTCCCGATTTGGGAATACGATGATAATTTGCATACTTCTACAATTGGGCTTAAAAATATGGCGTTGGTGGGTGTAAACCCGAAACAGCCCCCGAACGGTCCTGTGAATGGCACCAACACCTCGCACGGGACCAATGTAAATCGTACGAACTGATCGTGTGATCACGGGACCCCTAGTTTGAGAACACAATGATTATTTGAAAATTTATAGACTTAGGCTTAAAAATATGGCGTTAGTGGGTGAATGCTCGAAACAGTCGCCGAACGCCCCCTGAGTGGCATTAACACCTCATACGGGACTAATGTAACTCGTAGGAATTGACCGTGCGATCACAGGACTCCCTGTTTGATAATAGGATAATAATTGGCATATTTATAAACTTAGGCAAAAAACGATGGCCTTAGTGGGTGAAAACCCGAAACTTCCCCGAACGGCCGCATTAGTGGCACCAACACCTCACACGGGACCAATGTAACTCGTAGGAACTAACTTCGCGATAACGTGACTCCTGTTTTGAGAATACGATGATAATTTGAATATTTCTAGACTTCAGATTTAAAACATTGTGTTAGTGGGTGAAAACCCGAAATAACCCCCGAACGGCCCTGTAAGTGGCACTAGCACCTCGCACGGGGCCAGTGTAACTCGTAGGAACTTAACGTATGATCACGGGACTCCCAGTTTGAGAATACGATGATAATTTAAAAATAAGAGGACTTAAGAAAAACATGGCATTAGTGGGTAAAAATGCGAAACAACCTCCGAACAGCCCCGTAAGAGGCACCATCACCTCGCACTGGACCAATGTAACTTGTACGAACTGACCGTGCGATCACGGGACCCCCGATTTGAGAATATGATGATAATTTGAAAACATATAGACTTAGGCTTCAAAACATGGCGTTAGTGATTGAAAACCCAAAACATCACCCAAACGGACCCGTGAGTGGCACCAACACCTCGCATGGGGTCAATGTAACTCATAGGAACTGACCTCGTGATCACATGAATCCCGGTTTGAGAAAATGATGATAATATGCATATTTCTAGACTTAGGTATAAAAACATGGCATTAGTGGGGGAAAACCAGAAAGAGCCCTAGAACAGCCCTGTGAGTGGCACCAACACCTCATATGGGACCAATGTAACTCGTACAACGTAACTGCGCAATCACGGGACACTCAGTTTGAGAATACGATGATAATTTGCATATTTCTAGACTTAGGCTTAAAGTCATGGCGTTAGTGGGTGACAAGCTGAAACAACCCCCGAACAGCCCCGTGGGTGGCCCCAACACCTTGCATGGGACCGATATAATTCGTAGGAATTGACTGCGGGATTACGGGACTCCCGGTTTGAGAATATGATGATAATTTGAACATTTATAGATTTAGTCTTAAAAACATGGCGTTAGTGGGAGAAAATCCGATACAACCCCCGAACGGCCCCGTTAGAGGCACCAAGACCTCGCACGGGACCAATGTAACTCGTACGAGCTGACTGTGTGATCACGGGACCCCCTATTTAAGAATATGACGATAATTTGAAAATATATAAACTTAGCCTTAAGAACATGGCGTTAGTGGGTGAAAACCCAAAACATCCGCCCAATGGCCCTATGAGTGGCACAAACACCTCACAAGGGACCAATGTTACTCGTAGGAACTTAGCTCGCGATCACGGGACTTCCAGTTTGAGAATAAGACCATAATTTGCATTTTTCTATACTGGGGTTTAAAAACATGGCGTTAGTGGGTGAAAACCTGAAACAACCCCCGAGCGGCCTCGTGAGTGGCACCAACACCTCTCTCGACACGAATTTAATTGGTAGGAACTTACCGCGTGATAACGGGACTCCAGGTTTGAGAATACGATGATAATTTAAAAATATCATCACTTAAAGAAAAAGACGGCGTTAGTATGCAAAAATCCGAAATAGCCCCCGAACGGCCCGTAAGGGGGACCAACACCCCGGACTGGACCAATGTAACTGGTAGGAATTGACCGCGTGATCACGGGAACTCGGTTTGAGAATACAATGATAATTTGCATATTTCTATACTTAGGCTTAAAAATATGGCATCAGTGGGTGAAAACCTGAAACAACCCCCGAACGGCCTCGTGAGTGGCACCAACAGCTCGCTCGCCACAAATGTAAGTCGTAAAAACTTACCAAGCGATCACGGGAATCTCGGTTTGAGAATGCAATGATAATATGCGTATTTAAAGACTTAGGTATAAAAACATGGCGTTAGTCGGTGAGAAATCGAAATAGCCCCCGAATGGCCCCGTGAGTGGCACTAACACCTCACATAAGATAATGTAACTTAGGCGTAAAAACATTGCATTAGTGGGTGAGAAATCGAAATAGCCCCCGAACGACCCCGTCAGTGACACAAACACCTCGCATGGGACAATGTAACTCGTAGGAACTAATCACGCGATCATGGGAGTCCCGATTTGGGAATACGATGATAATTTGCATATTTCTACAATTGGGCTTAAAAACATGGCGTTGGTGGGTGTAAACTCGAAACAACCCCCGAACGGTCCTATGAATGGCACCAACACCTCGCACGGGACCAATGTAACTCGTACGAACTGACCGTGTGATCACGGGACCCCTAGTTTGAGAACACAATGATTATTTGAAAATTTATAGACTTAGGGTTAAAAATATGGCGTTAGTGGGTAAAAGCTCGAAACAGTCGCCGAACGCCCCCTGAGTGGCATTAACACCTCATACGGAACCAATGTAACTCGTAGGAATTGACCGTGCGATCACAGGACTCCCGATTTGATAATAGGATAATAATTGGCTTATTTATAAACTTAGGCAAAAAAAGATGGCCTTAATGGGTGAAAACCTGAAACTTCCCCGAACGGCCCCATTAGTGGCACCAACACCTCACACGGGACCAATGTAACTCGTAGGAACTAACTTCGCGATCACGTGACTCATGTTTTGAGAATACGATGATAATTTGAATATTTCTAGACTTCAGATTTAAAACATGGTGTTAGTGGGTGAAAACCCGAAATAACCCCCGAACGGCCCTGTAAGTGGCACTAGCACCTCGCACGGGACCAGTGTAACTCGTAGGTACTTAACGTATGATCACGGGAATCCTAGTTTGAGAATACGATGATAATTTAAAAATAAGAGGACTTAAGAAAAACATGGCATTAGTGGGTAAAAATGCGAAACAACCTCCGAACAGCCCCGTAAGAGGCACCATCACCTCGCACTGGACCAATGTAACTTGTACGAACTGACCGTGCGATCACGGGACCCCCGATTTGAGAATATGATGATAATTTGAAAATATATAGACTTAGGCTTAAAAACATGGCGTTAGTGATTGGAAACCCAAAACATCACCCAAACGGACCCGTGAGTGGCACCAACACGTCGCATGGGATCAATGTAACTCATAGGAACTTACCTCGTGATCACATGAATCCCGGTTTGAGAAAATGATGATAATATGCATATTTCTTGACATAGGTATAAAAACATGGCATTAGTGGGGGAAAACCAGAAAGAGCCCTAGAACAGCCCTGTGAGTGGCACCAACACCTCACATGGGACCAATGTAACTCGTACAACGTAACTGCGCAATCACGGGACACTCAGTTTGAGAATACGATGATAATTTGCATATTTCTAGACTTAGGCTTAAAATCATGGCGTTAGTGGGTGAAAACCTGAAACAACCCCCGAACGGCCCCGTGGGTGGCCCCAACACCTCGCATGGGACCGATATAACTCGTAGGAACAGACTACGGGATCACGGGACTCCCGGTTTGAGAATATGATGATAATTTGAACATTTATAGATTTAGTCTTAAAAACATGGCGTTAGTGGGAGAAAATCCGATACAGCCCCCGAACGTCCCCGTTAGAGGCACCAAGACCTCGCACGGGACCAATGTAACTCGTACGAACTGACCGCGCGATCACGGGACCCCCGATTTAAGAATACAACAATAATTTGAAAATATATAGACTTAGGCTTAAAAACATGGCGTTAGTGGGTAAAAACCAAAAACATCCCCCGAACGGCCCTTTGAGGGGCACCAATACCTTGCAAGGGACCAATGTAACTCGTAGGAACTTAGCTCGCGATCACGGGACTTCCCATTTGAGAATACGATGAAAATTTTCATTTTTCTAGACTGGGGTTTAAAAACATGGTGTTAGTGGTTAAAAAACTGAAACAACCTCCGAGCGGCCTCGTGAGCGGAACCAACACCTCTCTCGACATGAATGTAACTAGTAGCAACTTACCGCGTGATAACGGGACTTCCAGTTTGAGAATACGACGATAATTTAAAAATATCACCACTTAAAGCAAAACACAACATTAGTGTGCAAAAATCGGAAATAGCCCCCAAACGGCCCGTAAGGGGGACCAACACCTCGGACGGGACCAATGTAACTGGTAGGAACTGACCGGGCGATCACGGGAATATCGATTTGAGAATATGATGACAATTTGCATATTTCTATACTTATTCTTAAAAATATGGCGTCAGTGGTTGAAAACCTGAAACAACCCCCGAACGGCCTCGTGAGTGGCACCAATAGCTCGCTCGCCGTAAATGTAACTCATACGAACTTACCAAGCGATCACGGGAATCTCGGTTTGAGAATACAACGATAATATGCATATTTATAGAATTAGGCATAAAATCTTGGCGTTAATAGGTGAGAAATCAAAATAGCCCCCGAACGACCTCGTGAGTGGCACTAACACCACGCACGGGACAATGTAACTTAGGCTTAAAAACATGGCGTTGGTGGGTCAGAAATCGAAATTGCCCCCGAACGGCCCCATGAGGGGCACTAACACCTCGAACGGGACAATTTAACTCGTAGGAACTAATCACACCATCATGTGACTCCCGATTTAGGAATACGATGATAGTTTGTATATTTCTACAATTAGGCTTAAAAATATTGTGTTAGTGGGTGAAAACCTGAAACAGCCCCCGAACGGTCCCGTGAGTGGCACCAACAGCTCGCACGGGACCAATGTAACTCGTACGAACTGACCGTGTGATCACGGGACCCCTAGTTTGAGAACACAACGATTATTTGAAAATTTATAGACTTAGGCTTAAAAATATGGCGTTAGTGGGTGAAAGCTCGAAACAGTCGCCGAACGGCCCTGTAAGTGGCACTAGCACCTCGCACGGGACCAGTGTAACTCGTAGGAACTTACCGTGTGATCATAGGACTCCCACTTTGAGAATACGATGATAATTTAAAAATATGATGACTTAAGAAAAACATGGCATTAGGTGGAAAAAACCCGAAACAACCTCCGAACAGCCCCGTAAGAGGCATCATCACCTCGCACGGGACCAATGTAACTCGTATGAACTGACCGCGCGATCATGGGACCCCCGATTTGAGAATACAATGCTAATTGGAAAATATATAGACTTAGGCTTAAAAACATGGTGTTCGTGGGTGAAAAACCAAAACATCACCCAAAAGGACCCGTGAGTGGCACCAACACCTTACATGGGATCGATGTAACTCATAGGAACTGACCGCGTGATCACGGTAATCCCGGTTTGAGAATATGACGATAATATGCATATTTATAGACTTAGGTATAAAAACATGGCATTAGTGGGGGAAAACCAGAAAGAGCCCCAGAACAGCCCCGTGAGTGGCACCAACACCTCGCATGGGACCAATGTAACTCGTACAAAGTAACAGCGCAGTCACGGGACTCTCAGTTTGAGAATATGATGATAATTTGCATATTTTAATACCTAGGCTTAAAAACATGGTGTTAGTGGGTGACAACCTGAAACAACCCCCGAACGGCCCCGTGAGTGGCACGAACACCTCGCACTGGACCAATGTAACTCGTATGAACTGACTGTGGGATTACGGGACTCTTGGTTTAAGAATATGATGATAATTTGAACATTTCTATACTTAGGCTTGAAAACATGGCGTTAGTGGGAAAAAATCTGATATAGCCCCCGAACGGGCCCGTAAGAGGCACCAAGACCTCGTACGGGACCAATGTAACTCGTACGAACTGACCGCGTGATCACGAGACCCCCTATTTAAGAATACGATGATAATTTGAAAATATATATACCTAGGCTTAAAAATATGGCGTTAGTGGGTGAAAACCCAAAACATCCGCCGAATGGCCCTGTGAGTGGCACCAACACCTGTCAAGGGACCAATGTAAATAATAGGAACTTAGCTCGCGATCATGGGACTTCCTATTTGATAATATGACGATAATTTGTATTTTTATAGACTGAGGTTTAAAAAATGGCATTAGTGGGTGAAAACCTAAAACAACCCCCGAGCGGCCTCGTGAGTGACACCAAAACCTCTCTCGACACGAATGTAACTAGTAGGAACTTACGACGTGATAACGGGACTCCCAGTTTGAGAATACGACGATAATTTAAAAATATCAGCACTTAAAGCGAAAGACGGTGTTAGGGTACGAAAATCCGAAATAGCCCCCGAACGGCCCGTAAGGGGGACCAACACCTCGGATGGGACCAATGTAATTTATAGGAACTGATCGCGTGATCACGGGAATATCGGTTTGAGAATATACGATAATTTGCATATTTATATACTTAGGCTTAAAACCTGAAACAACCCCTGAACGGCCGCGTGAGTGGCACCAACAGCACGCTCGCAACAAATGTAACTCGTACGAAGTTACCAACTGATCACGGGAATCTCGGTTTGAGAATAAAACGATAATATGCATATTTATATACTTAGGCACAAAAACTTGGCGTTAGTGGGTAAGAAATCGAAATAGCCCCGAACGTCCCCGTGAGTGGCACTAACACCTCGCACAGGACAATGTAACTTAGGCGTAAAAACATGGCCTTAGTGGGTTAGAAATCGAAATAGCCCCCGAACGGCCCCGTGAGTGGCATTAACACCTTGAATGGGACAATGTAACTCGTAGGACCTGATCACGCGATCATGTGACTCCCAATTTGGGAATATGATGATAATTTTCATATTTCTACAATTAGGCTTAAAAACACGGCGTTAGTGGTTGAAAACCCGAAACAACCCCTGAACGGTCCCTTGAGTGGCACCAACACCTCGGACAGGACCATGGTAACTTGTACGAACTGACCGTGTGATCACGGGACCCCTCGTTTAAGAGCACAATGATAATTCAAAAATGTATAAAATTAGGCTTAAAAATATGGCGTTAGTGGGTGAAAACCCAAAACATTACCCAAACGGACCCGTGAGTGGCACCAACACCTCGCATGGGATCAATGTAACTCATAGGAACTAATCGCGTGATCACGGGAATCTCGGTTTGAGAATATGACGATAATATGCATATTTTTAGACTTAGGTATCAAAACATGGCGTTAATGGGGGAAAACCCGAAAGAGCCCTCGAACAGCCCCGTGAGTGGCACCGGCACCTCGCATGGGACCAATGTAACTCTTACAACGAAACTGCGCAATCACGGGACTCTGAGTTTGATAATACGATGATAATTTGCATATTTCTAGACTTAGGCTTAAAAACATGGCCTTAGTGGGTGACAACCTGAAATAACCGGCGAACGGCCCAATGAGTGGCACCAACACCTCGCACAGGACCAATGTAACTCGTAGGAACTGACTGCGGGGTTACGAGATTCTCGATTTGAGAATATGATGATAATTTGAACATTTTTAGGCTTAGGCTTAAAAACATGGTGTTAGTGGGGGAGAATCCGATACAGCCCCCGAACGGCCCCATAAGAGGCACCAAGACCTCACACGGGACCAATCTAACTTGTATGAACTGACCGCACGATCACGGGACCCCCAATTTAAGAATAAAAAAATAATTTGAAAATATACAGACTTAGGCATAAAAAAATGGCGTTAGTGGTTGAAAAACCAAAACATCCCCCGAACGGCCCTGTGAGTGGCACCAACACCTCGCAAGGGACCAATGTAACTCGTAGGAACTTAGCTCACGATCACGGGACTTCCAATTTGAGAATACGATGATAATTTGCCTTTTTATAGACTGAGGTTTAAAAACATGGTGTTAGTGGGTGAAAAATTGAAATAACCCCTGAGCGGCCTCGTGAATGGAACCAACACCTCTCTCGACACGAATGTAACTAGTGGGAACTTACCACGTGATAACGGTAATCCCAGTTTGAGAATACAACGATAATTTAAAAATATCTGCACTTAAAGCAAAACATGGCATTAATGTGAGAAAATCCAAAATATCCCTCGAACGGACCATAAGGGAGACTAACACCTCGGACGGGACCAATGTAACTGGTAGAAACTGACCGCGCGATCACGGGAATCTCGGTTTGAGAATACGAGGACAGTTTGCATATTTCTATACTTAGGCTTAAAAATATGGCGTCAATGGGTGAAAACCTGAAACAACCCCTGAACGGCCTAGTGAGTGGCACCAACAGCTCGTTCACCACAAATGTAACTCATACGAACTTACCAAGCAATCACGGGAATCCCGATTTGAGAATACAACGATAATATGCATATTTATAGACTTAGGACAAAAACATGGCGTTAGTGGGCGAGAAATCGAAATAGCCCCCGAATGGCCCCGTGAGTGGCACTAACACCTCACATAAGATAATGTAACTTAGGAGTAAAAACATGGCGTTAGTGGGTGAGAAATCGAAATAGCCCCCGAACGACCCCGTCAGTGACACAAACACCTCGCAGGGGACAATGTAACTCATAAGAACTAATCACGCGATAATGGGACTCCCGATTTGGGAATACGATGATAATTTGCATATTTCTACAATTGGGCTTAAAAACATGGCGTTGGTGGGTGTAAACCCGAAACAGCCCCCGAACGGTCCTGTGAATGGCACCAACACCTCGCACGGAACCAATGTAACTCGTACGAACTGACCGTGTGATCACGGGACCCCTAGTTTGAGAACACAATGATTATTTGAAAATTTATAGACTTAGGATTAAAACTATGGCGTTAGTGGGTGAAAGCTTGAAACAGTCGCCGAACGCCCCCTGAGTGGCACCAACACCTCATACGGGACCAATGTAACTCGTAGGAATTGATCGTACGATCACAGGACTCCCGGTTTGAGAATACGATGATAATTGGCATATTTCTAGACTTAGGCATAAAAATATGGCCTTAGTGGGTGAAAAACCGAAACTTCCCCGAACGGCCCCATTAGTGGCACCAACACCGCACATGGGACCAATATAACTCATAGGAACTAACTGCGCGATCATGTGACTCATGTTTTGAGAATACAATTATAATTTGCATATTTCTAGACTTCAGGTTTAAAACATGGTGTTAATGTGTGAAAACCCAAAATAACCCCTGAACGGCCCTGTAAGTGGCACTAGCACCTCGCACGGGACCAGTGTAACTCGTAGGAACTTACCGTACGATCACGAGACTGCCAGTTTCAGAATACGATGATAATTTAAAAATATGAGGACTTAAGCAAAACATTGCATTACTGCGCAAACATCCAAAACAGCGTCCGAACAGCCCCGTAAGAGGCACCAACACCTCGCACGAGACCAATGTAACTCGTAAGAACTGACCGCGCGATCACGGGACCCCCGGTTTGAGAATACGATCATGCGACCATGGGGTCAGTTCCTAAGAGTTACATTGGTCCCGTGGGGGGTGTTAGCGCCACTCACGGGGCCGTTCGGGGGCTGTTTCGAGTTTTCATCCACTAACACCATGTTTTAAACCCTAAGTCTAGAAGTATGCAAATATTGGCGTATTCTCAAATTGGTAGTTCTGTGATCGCGCGGTAAGTTCCTAGGAGTTACATTGGTCCCTTGCGAGGTGTTGGTGCCTCTAACGGGGCCGTTCGGGGGCTGTTTTAAGGTTTCAACCACTAACGCCATGTTTTTAAGCCTAAGTCTAGAAATATGCCAATTATCGTGGTATTCTCAAATCGGGAGTTTCGTGATCGTGCGGTAAGTTCCTACGAGTTGCATTAGTCTCGTGCGAGGTTTTGGTTCCACTCATAGGGCCGTTCGGGTGCTGGATCGGGTTTTCACCCACTAACACCATGTTTTGTTTAAGTCCTCATATTTTTGAATTATCGTTGTATTCCCAAATCGAGAGTGCCATGATCAAGAGGGGTAAGTTCCTATGAGTTACATTGGTCCCGTGTGAGGTGTTGGTGCCACTCACGGGGCCATTCGAAGGGCTATTTCAGGTTTTCACCCACTAATGCCATGTTTTGCTTAAGTCCTGATATTTTTAAATTATTGTCGTATTCTCAAACCCGGAGTCCTCATATTTTTGAATTATCGTTGTATTCTCAAATTGGGAGTGC
This sequence comes from Sambucus nigra, assembly GCA_949130495.1. Lineage (NCBI taxonomy): Eukaryota > Viridiplantae > Streptophyta > Magnoliopsida > Dipsacales > Adoxaceae > Sambucus > Sambucus nigra. The sequence goes on from OX422222.1 coordinate 318,875,025, forward strand.
CATGATCAAGAGGGGTAAGTTCCTATGAGTAACATTGGTCCCGTGTGAGATGTTGGTGCCACTCACGGGGCCATTCGGGGGCTATTTCAGGTTTTCACCCACTAATGCCATGTTTTGCTTAAGTCTTGATATTTTTAAATCATTGTCGTATTCTCAAACCAGGAGTCCTGTGATCGTGTGATAAGTTCCTACGAGTTACATTGGTCCCCTGCGAGTTATTGCTGCCACTAACGGGGTCATCCGGGGGATGTTTCAGGTTCACCCACTAATGCCATCTTTTAAAGCCTAAGTCTATAAATACACAAATTATCGTCATATTCTCAAACCGGGAATCCCGTGATCGCGTGGTCAGTTCCTACGAGTTACATTGGTCACATGCGAGATGTTGGTTCCACTCACAAGGTCGTTCGGGGGATATTTCGGGTTTTCACCCACAAATACCATGTTTGTTTTAAGTCCTCATTTTTTGAATTATCGTCATATTATCAAATCGGGAGTCCCGTGATCAGGAGGGATAAGTTCTTACGACTTACATTGGTCCCGTACGAGAAGTTGGTGCCTTTTACGGGGCCGTTTCGGGGCTATTTTGGGTTTTCACTCACTAAAGCCATGTGTTTATGCCTAAATCTTGTAATATGCACATTATCATCATATTTTCAAACCAGGAGTCCCGTGATCCCGCGGTCAGTTCCTACGAGTTACATTGGTCCCGTGCGAGGTGTTGGTGCCTCTAATGGGGCGGTTCGGGGTTGTTTCATATTTTTGCCCACTAATGCCATGTTTTTAAGCTGAAGTCTGGAAATATGAAAATTATCATCACATTCCTAAACTGGGAGTCCCGTGATCACGCAATCAGTTCCTATGAGTTACATTGGTCCCGTACGAGGTGTGGGTGCTACTTACGGAGCCATTCGGGTGTTATTTTTGGTTTTCACCCACTAACGCCAAATTTTTAAGCCTAAGTATATAAATATGCATAATATTATCGTATTCTCAAACCGAGAGTCTTGCGATCGCGCGGTTAGTTCTTACGATTTACATTGGTCCCATGCGGGGTGTTAGCGCCACTCATGGGGCCGTTCGGGGCCTGTTTCGAGTTTTCATCCACTGACACAATGTTTTAAACCCTAAGTCTAGAAATATGCAAATATTGGCGTATTCTCAAATCGGTAGTTCTGTGATCGCGCGGTAAGTTCCTAGGAGTTACATTGGTCCCTTGCGAGGTGTTGGTGCCTCTAACGGGGCCGTTCAGGGGCTGTTTTAAGGTTTCAACCACTAACGCCATGTTTTTAAGCCTAAGTCTAGAAATATGCCAATTATCGTGGTATTCTCAAATCGGGAGTTTCGTGATCGTGCGGTAAGTTCCTACGAGTTGCATTAGTCTCGTGCGAGGTTTTGGTGCCACTCATAGGGCCGTTCGGGTGTTGGATCGGGTTTTCACCCACTAACACCATGTTTTGTTTAAGTCCTCATATTTTTGAATTATCGTTGTATTCCCAAATCGGGAGTGCCATGATCAAGAGAGGTAAGTTCCTATGAGTTACATTGGTCCCGTGTGAAGTGTTGGTGCCACTCACGGGGCCATTCGGGGGGCTATTTCAGGTTTTCACCCACTAATGCCATGTTTTGCTTAAGTCCTGATATTTTTAAATTAATGTCGTATTCTCAAACCAGGAGTCCTCATATTTTTGAATTCTCGTTGTATTCTTAAATTGGGAGTGCCATGATCAAGAGGGGTAAGTTCCTATGAGTAACATTGGTCCCGTGTGAGATGTTGGTGCCACTCACGGGGCCATTCGGGGGCTATTTCAGGTTTTCACCCACTAATGCCATGTTTTTCTTAAGTCCTGATATTTTTTAATTATTGCCGTATTCTCAAACCAGGAGTCCTGTGGTCGTGTGATAAGTTCCTACGAGTTACAGTGGTCCCCTGCGAGGTGTTGCTGCCACTAATGGGGTCATCCGGGGGATGTTTCAGGTTCACCCACTAACGCCATATTTTAAAGCCTAAGTCTAGAAATACACAAATTATCGTCGTACTCTCATACCGGGAGTCCCGTGATTGCGCGATTAGTTCCTACGAGTTACATTGGTCACATGCGAGATGTTGGTGCCACTCACAAGGCCGTTCGGGGTATGTTTCGGGTTTTCACCCACAAATGCCGTGTTTTGTTTAAGTCCTGATTTTTTGAATTATCGTCATATTCTCAAATTGAGAGTCCCGTGATCACGCGGGATAAGTTCTTATGAGTTATATTGGTCCCGTACGAGGTGTTGGTGCCTCTCACGGGGCCGTTTCGGGGCTGTTTTGGGTTTTCACCCACTAATGCCATGTGTTTATGCCTAAGTGTGGTAATATTCACATTATCATCATATTTTCAAACCAGCAGTCCCGTGATCCCGCGGTCAGTTCCTACGAGTTACATTGGTCCCGTGCCAGGCGTTGGTGCCACTCGCATGGCCGTTCGTTGTTGTTTTGGATTTTACCCACTAACGCCAAGTTTGAAGCCTATGTTTAGAAATATGGAAATTAACATCGTTTTATCAAACTGGGAGTCCCGTGATCACGCGATAAGTTAATATGAGTTACATTGGTCCTGTGCAAGGTGTTGGTGCCACTCACAGGACCATTCGGGGGGCTATTTTGGGTTTTCATCCGCTAATGCCATGTTCTAAAGCATAAGTCTTGAAATATGCAAATTATGGTCGTATTTTCAAGCCAAGAGTCCCGTGATCGTGCAGTCAGTTCCTACGAGGTACATTGGTCACGTGAGAGGAGTTGGTGCCACTCATGGTTCCATTTGGGGCTGTGTCGGGTTTTAGCCTTGTAACGCCATGTTTTTAAGCCTAAGTCCAAAAATATGCAAATTATCATTGTATGCTCAAACAAGGAGTCCTGTAATTGCGCGGTAAGTTATTATGAGTAAAAGTGGTCCCGTGCGAGGTGTTGGTGACACTAACGGGGCCGTTCGAGGGATGTTTTATGTTTTCACCCACTAACTCTTTATTTTTAAGACTAAGTCAAAAAATATTCAAATTATCATCATATTCTCAGATCGGGAGTCTCGTGATCGCACGGTTAGTTCCTGTGAGTTTACATTGGTTCCGTCCTAGGTGTAGGTGCCACTCATAGGGCCGTTCGGGGGCTGTTTCGAGTTTTCACCCACTAACGCCATGTTTTTATGCTTAAGTCTAATAATATGATATTATTATCATATTATCAAACAGAGATTCTCATGATCCCGCACTCAGTTCCAATGAGTTGCATTGTTCCGGGGTGAGGTGTTGGTGCAACTCATGGGGCCGTTCGTTGGCTGTTTCGGGTTTTCACCGACTAACGCCATGTTTTTATGCTTGAGTCTAAGAATATGCAAATTATCATTGTATTCTCAAACCGGGAGTCTCGTGATCAGACGATCAGTTCCAACTAGTTATATAGGTCTCGTGCGAGATGTTGGGGCCACTCACGGGGCCGTTCGGGGGATGTTTCGGGTTTTCACCCACTTACGCCGTGTTTTGCTTAAGTCTTGATATTTTTAAATTACCATCGTATTCTCAAACCGGGAGTCCCGTGATCGCGCGGTCAGTTCCTACGAGCTACATTGGTCACATTCGAGATGTTGGTGCCACTCACAAGGCCTTTCGGGGGATGTTTCGGGTTTTCAACCACAAATGCCATGTTTTGTTTAAGTCCTCATTTTGTGAATTATCATCATATTCTCAAATCGAGAGTCCCGTGATCACGCGGGATAAGTTCCTATGAGTTACATTGGTCCCGTACGAGGTGTTGGTGCCTCTCACGGGGCCGTTTCGGGGTTGTTTTGGGTTTTCACCCACTAAAGCCATGTGTTTATGCCTAAGTCTGGTAATATGCACATTATCGCCATATTTTCAAACCGTGAGTCCCATGATCCCGCAGTCTGTTCCTACGAGTTACATTGCTCCCGTGCGAGGTGTTGGTGCCTCTTATGGGGCCGTTCGGGGTTGTTTCAAAATTTTCCCACTAACGCCATGTTTTTAGGCCTAAGTCTGGATATATGCAAATTATCGTCACATTCTCAAACTGGGTGTCCCGTGATCGTGCAGTCAGTTCCTATGAGTTACATTGGTCCTGTAGGAGGTGTGGGTGCTACTAACGGAGCCGTTCGGGTGCTATTTTCGGTTTTCACCCGCTAACGCCATATTTTTAAGCCTAAGTATATAAATATGCATTATATTATCGTATTCTCAAACCGGGAGTCCTGCGATCGCGCGGTCAGTTCCTACGAGTTACATTGGTCCCGTGCGGGGTGTTAGCACCACTCACGGGGCCATTCGGGGGCTGTTTCGAGTTTTCAGCCACTAACACCATGTTTTAAACCCTAAGTCTAGAAATATGAAAATATTGGCGTATTCTAAAATCGTTAGTTCTGTGATCGCGCGGTATGTTCCTAGGGGTTACATTGGTCCCTTGCAAGATGTTGGTGCCATTAACGGGGCCGTTCGGGGGCTGTTTCAAGTTTTCAACCACTAACGCCATGTTTTTAAGCCTAAGTCTAGAAATATTCCCATTATCGTGGTATTCTCAAATGGGGAGTTTCGTGATCGTGCGGTCAGTTCCTACGAGTTGCATTAGTTTCGTGTGAGGTTTTGGTGCCACTCATAGGGCCGTTCGGGGGTTGTATCAGGTTTTCACCCACTAACGCCATGTTTTTTTTAAGTCCTCATATTTTTGAATTATCATCGTATTCTCAAATCGGGAGTGGTATGATCAAGAGGGGTAAGTTCTTATGAGTTACATTGGTCCCTTGTCAGGTGTTGGTGCCACTCACGGGGCCATTCGGGGGCTATTTCTGGTTTTCACCCACTAATGCCATGTTTTGCTTAAGTCTTGATATTTTTAAATTATTGCCGTATTCTCAAACTAGGAGTCCTATGATTGTGTGCTAAGTTCCTACGAGTTACATTTGTCCCCTGCGAGGTGTTGCTGCCACTAACAGGGTCATCCGGGGGATGTTTCGGGTTTTCACCCACTAAAGCCATCTTTTAAAGACTAAGTCTAGAAATGCACAAATTATCGTTGTATTCTAAAACCAGGAGTCTCGTGATCGCGCAATCAGTTCCTGCGAGTTACATTGGTCACATGGGAGATGTTGGTGCCACTCACAAGGCCGTTCGAGGGATGTTTCGGGTTTTCACCCATAAATTCCATGCTTTGTTTAAGTCCTCATTTTTTGAATTATCATCATATTATCAAATCGGGAGTCCCGTGATCACGCGGGATAAGTTCCTACGAGTTACATTGGTCCCGTACGAGGTGTTGGTGCCTCTCACGGGGCCGTTTCGGGGATGTTTGGAATTTTCACCCACTAAAGCCATGTGTTTATGCCTAAGTCTAGTAATATGCACATTATCGCCATATTTTCAAACCAGGAGTCCCATGATCCCGCGGTCAGTTCCTACGAGTTACCTTGGTCCCGTGCGAGGTGTTGGTGCCTCTTATAGGGTTATTCGGGGTTATTTCAGATTTTCGCCCACTAATGCCTTGTTTTTAAGCCTAAGTCTAGAAATATGCAAATTATCATCACATTCATAAACTGGGAGTCCCGTGATCGCCCAGTCAGTTCCTATGAGTTACATTGGTCTCGTACGAGGTGTGGGTGCTATTCACGGAGCCTTTCGAGTGCTATTTTCGGTTTTCTCCCACTAACGCCATATTTTTACGACTAAGTATATAAATATGAGTAATATTATCGTATTCTCAAACCGAGAGTCCTGCGATCGCGCGGTCAGTTCCTATGAGTTACATTGGTCCCATGTAGGGTGTTAGCGCCACTCACGGGGCCGTTCGGTGGCTGTTTTGAGTTTTCAGCCACTAACACCATGTTTTAAACCCTAAGTCTAGAAATATCTAAATATTAGCGTATTCTCAAATTGGTAGTTCTGTGATCGCGAGGAAAGTTCCTAGGAGTTACATTGGTCCCTTACGAGATGTTGGTGCCATTAACGGGGCCGTTCGGGGGATGTTTCAAGTTTTCAACCACTAACACCATGTTTTTAAGTCTAAGTCTAGAAATATGCCCATTATTGTGGTATTCTCAAATCGGGAGTTTCGTGATCGTGCGGTCAGTTCCTACGAGTTGCATTAGTCTCGTGCGAGGTTTTGGTGCCACTCATAGGGCCGTTCGGGGGCTATATCGGGTTTTCACCCACTAACGCCATGTTTTGTTTAAGTCCTCATATTTTTGAATTATCATCGTATTCTCAAATCAGGAGTGTCATGATCAAGAGGGGTAAGTTCCTATGAGTTACATTGGTCCCTTGTGAGTTGTTGGTGCCGCTCACGGGGCCATTCGGGGGCTATTTCAGGTTTTCACCCACTAATGCCATATTTTTCTTAAGTCCTGATATTTTTAAATTATTATCGTATTCTCAAACCTGGAGTCCTGTGATCGTGTGCTAAGTTCCTACGAGTTACATTTGTCCCCTACGAGGTGTTGCTGCCACTAACGGGGTCATCCGAGGGATGTTTCGGGTTTTCACCCACTAACGCCATCTTTTAAAGACTAAGTCTAGAAATGCACAAATTATCGTTGTATTCTCAAACCAGGAGCATTGTGATCGCGCGGTCAGTTCCTACGAGTTACATTGGTCACATGCGAGATGTTGGTGCCACTCACAAGGCCGTTCGGGGGATGTTTCGGGTTTTCACCCATAAATGCCATGCTTTGTTTAAGTCCTCATTTTTTGAATTATCATCATATTATAAAATCGGGAGTCCCGTAATCACGCGGGATAAGTTCCTACGAGTTACATTGGTCCCGTACGAGGTGTTGGTGCCTCTCACGGGGCCGTTTCGGGGATGTTTTGGGTTTTCACCCACTAAAGCCATGTGTTTATGCCTAAGTCTGGTAATATGCACATTATCGCCATATTTTCAAACCAGGAGTCCCATGATCCCGCGGTCAGTTCCTACGAGTTACCTTGGTCCCATGCGAGGTGTTGGTGCCTCTTATAGGGTTGTTTGGGGTTGTTTCAGATTTTTGCCCACTAATGCCTTGTTTTTAAGCCTAAGTCTAGAAATATGCAAATTATCATCACATTCATAAACTGGGAGTCCCGTGATCGCGCAGTCAGTTCCTATGAGTTACATTGGTATCGTACGAGGTGTGGGTGCTATTTACGGAGCCGTTCGAGTGCTATTTTCGGTTTTCTCCCACTAACGCCATATTTTTATGACTAAGTATATAAATATGAGTAATATTATCATATTCTCAAACCGAGAGTCCTGCGATCGCGAGGTCAGTTCCTACGAGTTACATTGGTCCCGTGCGGGGTGTTAGCGCCACTCACGGGGCCGTTCGGTGGCTGTTTTGAGTTTTCAACCACTAACATCATGTTTTAATCCATAAGTCTAGAAATATGCAAATATTGGCGTATTCTCAAATTGGTAGTTCTGTGATCGCGCGGAAAGTTCCTAGGAGTTACATTGGTCCCTTACGAGATGTTGGTGCCATTAACGGGGCCGTTCGGGGGCTGTTTCAAGTTTTCAACCACTAACGCCGTGTTTTTAAGCCTAAGTCTAGAAATATGCCCATTATCGTGGTATTCTCAAATCGGGAGTTTCGTGATCGTTCGGTCTGTTCCTATGAGTTGCATTAGTCTCGTGCGAGGTTATGGTGCCTCTCATAGGGCCGTTCGGGGGCTATATCGGGTTTTCACCCACTAACGCCATGTTTTGTTTAAGTCCTCATATTTTTGAATTATCATCGTAGTCTCAAATCAGGAGTGTCATGATCAAGAGGGGTAAGTTCCTATGAGTTACATTGGTCTCGTGTGAGTTGTTGGTGCCACTCACGGGGCCATTCGGGGGCTATTTCAGGTTTTCACCCACTAATGCCATATTTTGCTCAGGTCCTGATATTTTTAAATTATTGTCGTATTCTCAAACCTGGAGTCCTGTGATCGTGTGCTAAGTTCCTACGAGTTACATTTGTCCCCTACGAGGTGTTGCTGCCACTAACGGGGTCATCTGAGGGATGTTTCGGGTTTTCTCCCACTAACGCCATCTTTTAAAGCCTAAGTCTAGAAATACACAAATTATCGTCGTATTCTCAAACCGGGAGTCCCGTGATCGCGCGGTCAGTTCCTATGAGTTACATTGGTCACATACGAGATGTTGGTGCCACTCACAAGGTCGTTCGGGGATGTTTGGGTTTTCACCCACAAATGCCATGTTTTGTTTAAGTCCTCATTTTTTGAATTATCATCATATTATCAAATCGCGAGTCCCGTGATCACATGGGATAAGTTCTACAAGTTACATTGGTCCCGTACGAGGTGTTGGTGCTTCTCACGGGGCCGTTTCGGGGTTGTTTTGGGTTTTCACCCACTAAAGCCATGTGTTTACACCTAAGTCTGGTAATATGCACATTATCGTCATATTTTCAAACCAGGAGTCTCGTGATCCCGTGGTTAGTTCCTACGAGTTACATTGGTCCCGTGCGAGGTGTTGGTGCCACTCACAGGGCCGTTCGACGTTGTTTTGGGTTTTCACCCACTAACGCCAAGTTTTAAGCCTATGTTTAGAAATATGCAAATTAACATCGTTTTATCAAACTGGGATTCCCGTGATCGCGCGATAAGTTCCTATGAGTTACATTGGTCCTGTGCGAGGTGTTGGTGCCACTCACAGGGCCATTCGGGGGCTATTTGGGGTTTTCATCCGCTAATGCCATGTTCTAAAGCATAAGTCTTATAATATGCAAATTATTGTCGTATTTTCAAGACGGGAGTCCCGTGATCGTGTAGTCGGTTCCTACGAGGTACATTGGTCATGTGAGAGGAGTTGGTGCCACTCATGGTTCCGTTTGGGGCTGTGTCGGGTTTTAGCCTTGTAACGCCATGTTTTTAAGGCTAAGTCCAAAAATATGCAAATTATCATCGTATGCTCAAACAAGGAGTCCGGTAATCGCACGGTAAGTTCTTATGAGTAAAAGTGGTCCCGTGCATGGTGTTGGTGCCACTAACGGGGCCGTTCGAGGGATGTTTTGTGTTTTCACCCAATAACGCTTTGTTTTTAAGACTAAGTCTAAAAATATGCAAATTATCATCATATTCTTAGATCAGGAGTCTTATGATCGCACAGTCAGTTCCTGTGAGTTTACATTGGTTCCGTCCCAGGTGTTGGTGCCACTCATAGGGCCGTTTGGGGGCTGTTTCGAGTTTTCACCCACTAAAGACATGTTTTTATACTTAAGTCTAAAAATATGATACTATTATCGTATTATCAAATCGAGATTCTCATGATCCCGCACTCAGTTCCTATGAGTTGCATTGTTCCGGGGTGAGGTGTTGGTGCAACTCATGGGGCCGTTCGTTGGCTGTTTCGGGTTTTCACCGACTAACGCCATGTTTTAATGCTTGAGTCTAGAAATATGCAAATTATCATTTTATTCTCAAACCGGGAGTCTCGAGATCGCGCGATCAGTTCCAACTGGTTATATAGGTCTCGTGCGAGATGTTGGGGCCACTCACGGGGCCGTTCGGGGGATGTTTCGGGTTTTCACCCACTTACGCCGTGTTTTGCTTAAGTCCTGATATTTTTAAATTACCGTCGTATTCTCAAACTGGGAGTCCCGTGATCACGCGGTCAGTTCCTACGAGTTACATTGGTCACAGGCGAGATGTTGGGGCCACTCACAAGGCCGTTCGGGGGATGTTTCGAGTTTTCACCCACAAATGCCATGTTTTGTTTAAGTCCTCATTTTTTGAATTATCATCATATTCCCAAATCGAGAGTCCCTTGATCACGCGGGATAAGTTCCTACGAGTTACATTGGTCCCGTACGAGGTGTTGGTGCCTCTCACGGGGCCGTTCCGGGGCTGTTTTGGGTTTTCACCCACTAAAGCCATGTGTTTAAGCCTAAGTCTAGTAATATGCACATTATCGCCATATTTTCAAACCAGGAGTCCCGTGATCCCGCGGTCACTTCCTACGAGTTACATTGGTCCCGTGCGAGGTGTTGGTGCCTCTTATGGGGTCATTCGGGGATGTTTCATATTTTTTCCACTAACGCCATGTTTTTAAGCCTATGTCTAGAAATATGCAAATTATTGTCACATTCTCAAACTGGGAGTCCCGTGATCGCGCAATCTGTTCCTATGAGTTACATTGGTCCCGTACGAGGTGTGGGTGCTACTTACGGAGCCGTTCGAGTGCTATTTTCGGTTTTCACCCCGTAACGCCATATTTTTAAGCCAAAGTATATAAATATGCCTAATATTATCGTATTCTCAAACCGGGAGTCCTGCGATCGCGTGGTCAGTTACTACGAGTTACATTGGTCCCGTACGGGGTGTTAGCGCCACTCAGGGGGCCATTCGGGGGCTGTGTCAAGTTTTCAGCCACTAACATCATGTTTTAAACCCTAAGTCTAGAAATATGAAAATATTGGAGTATTCTCAAATCGGTAGTTCTGTGATCGCACGGTAAGTTCCTAGGAGTTACATTGGTCCCTTGCGAGATGTTGGTGCCATTAACGGGGACGTTCGGGGGTTGTTTCAAGTTTTCAACCACTAATGCCATGTTTTTAAGACTAAGTCTAGAAATATGCCCATTATCATGGTATTCTCAAATTTGGAGTTTCGTGATCGTTCGGTCAGTTCCTACGAGTTGCATTAGTCTCGTGCGAGGTTATGGTGCCACTCATAGGGCCGTTCGGGGGCTGTATCGGGTTTTCACCCACTAGCGCCATGTTTTTTTTAAGTCCTCATATTTTTGAATTATCATCGTATTCTCAAATCAGGAGTTCCATGATCAAGAGGGGTAAGTTCCTATGAGTTACATTGGTCCCGTGTGAGGTGTTGGTGCCACTCACGGGGCCATTCGGGGGCTATTTCAGGTTTTCACCCACTAATGCCATGTTTTGCTTAAGTCCTGACATTTTTAAATTATTGTCGTATTCTCAAACCTGGAGTCCTATGATCATGTGCTAAGCTCATACGAGTTACATTTGTCCCCTGCGAGGTTTTTCTGCCACTAACGGGGTCATCCGAGGAATGTTTCGGGTTTTCACCCACTAACGCCATCTTTTAAAGCCTAAGTCTAGAAATACACAAACTATCGTCGTATTATCAAACTGGGAGTCCCGTGATCGCGTGGTCAGTTCCTATGAGTTACATTGGTCACATACGAGATGTTGGTGCCACTCACAAGGTCGTTCGGGGGATGTTTGGGTTTTCACCCACAAATGCCATGTTTTGTTTAAGTCCTCATTTTTTGTATTATCGTCATATTCTCAAATCGCGAGTCCCATGATCACACGGGATGAGTTCCTACGAGTTACATTGGTCCCATACGAGGTGTTGGTGCCTCTCACGGGGCCGTTTCTGGGAAGTTTTGGGTTTTCACCCACTAAAGCCATGTGTTTACACCTAAGTCTGGTAATATGCACTTTATCGTCATATTTTCAAACCAGGAGTCTCGTGATCCCGTGGTTAGTTCCTATGAGTTACATTGGTCCCGTGCGAGGTGTTGGTGCCACTCACAGGGCCGTTCGACGTTGTTTTGGGTTTTCACCCACTAACGCCAAGTTTTAAGCCTATGTTTAGAAATATGCAAATTAACATCGTTTTATCAAACTGGGAGTCCCGTGATCGCGCGATAAGTTCCTATGAGTTACATTGGTCCTATGCGAGGTGTTGTTGCCACTCACAGGGCCATTCGGGGGCTATTTTTGGTTTTCATCCGCTAATGCCATGTTCTAAAGCATAAGTCTTATAATATGCAAATTATTATCATATTTTCAACATGGGAGTCCCGTGATCATGCAGTCGGTTCCTACGAGGTACATTGGTCATGTGAGAGGAGTTGGTGCCACTCATGGTTCCGTTTGGGGCTGTGTCGGGTTTTAGCCTTATAACGCCATGTTTTTAAGGCTAAGTCCAAAAATATGCAAATTATCATCGTATGTTCAAACAAGGAGTCCTCTAATCGCTTGGTAAGTTCTTATGAGTAAAAGTGGTCCCGTGCATGGTGTTGGTGCCACTAACGGGGCCGTTCGAGGGATGTTTTGTGTTTTCACCCACTAACGCTTTGTTTTTAAGACTAAGTCTAAAAATATACAAATTATCGTCATATTCTCAAATCAGGAGTCTGATGATCGCACGGTCAGTTCCTGTGAGTTTACATTGGTTCCGTCCCAGGTGTTGGTGCCACTCATAGGGCCGTTCGGGGGCTGTTTTGAGTTTTCACCCACTAACGCCATGTTTTTATGCTTAAGTCTAATAATATGATATTATTATAATATTATCAAAGAAATATTCTCATGATCCCGCACTCAGTTCCTATGAGTTGCATTGTGCCGGGGTGAGGTGTTGGTGCAACTCATGGGGCCGTTCGTTGGCTGTTTCGGGTTTTCACCGACTAACGCCATGTTTTTATGCTTGAGTCTAGAAATATGCAAATTATCATTGTATTCTCAAACTGGGAGTCTCGAGATCACGCGATCAGTTCCAACTAGTTATATAGGTCTCGTGCGAGATGTTGGGGCCACTCACGGGGCCGTTCGGGGGATGTTTCGGGTTTTCACCCACTTACGCCGTGTTTTGCTTAAGTCCTGATATTTTTAAATTACCGTCGTATTCTCAAACCGGGAGTCCCGTGATCACGCGGTCAGTTCCTACGAGTTACGTTGGTCACATGCGAGATGTTGGTGCAACTCACAAGGCCGTTCGGGGGGATGTTTCGAGTTTTCACCCACAAATGCCATGTTTTGTTTAATTCCTCATTTTTTGAATTATCATTATATTCCTAAATCGGGAGTCCCGTGATCACGCGGGATAAGTTCCTATGAGTTACATTGGTCCCGTACGAGGTGTTGGTGCCTCTCACGGGGCCGTTTCGGGGCTATTTTGGGTTTTCACAAACTAAAGACATGTGTTTATGCCTAAGTTTAGTAATATGCACATTATTGCCATATTTTCAAACCAGGAGTCCCGTGATTCCGCAGTCACTTCCTATGAGTTACATTGGTCCCGTGCGAGGTGTTGGTGCCTCTTTTGGTGCCACTCACAGGGCCATTAGGGGGCTATTTTGGGTTTTCATCCGCTAATGCCATGTTCTAAAGCATAAGTCTTATCATATGCAAATTATTATCGTATTTTCACGACGGGAGTCCCGTGATCGTGTAGTCGGTTCCTACGAGGTACATTGTTCATGTGAGAGGAATTGGGGCCACTCATGGTTTCGTTTGGAGCTGTGTCGGTTTTTAGCCTTGTAACACCATGTTTTTAAGCCTAAGTCCAAAAATATGCAAATTATCATCGTAGGATCAAACAATCAGTCCTGTAATCGCGCGATAAGTTCTTATGAGTAAAAGTGGTCCCGTGCGAGGTGTTGGTGACACTAACGGGGCCGTTCGAGTGATGTTTTGTGTTTTCACCCACTAACACTTTGTTTTAAGACTAAGTCTAGTAATATGCAAATTATCGTCATATTCTCAGATTGGGAGTCTTGTGATCGCACGGTCAGTTCCAGTGACTTTACATTGGTTCCGTCCAAGGTGTTAGGGCCACTCATAGGGCCGTTCGGGGGCCGTTTCGAGTTTTCACCCACTAACCCCATTTTTTTATGCTTAAGTCTAATAATATGATATTATTATCGTATTATCAAACAGAGATTCTCATGATCCCGCACTCAGTTCCTATGAGTTGCATTGTTCCGGGGTGAGGTGTTGGTGCAACTCATGGGGCCGTTCGTTGGCTGTTTCGGGTTTTCACGGTTAACGCCATGTTTTTATGCTTGAGTCTAGGAATATGAAAATTATCATCGTATTCTCTAACCGGGAGTCTCGTGATCGCGCGATGAGTTCCAACTAGTTATATAGGTCTCGTGCCAGATGTTGGGGCCACTCACGGGGTCGTTGATGTTTCGAGTTTTCACCCACTTACGCCGTGTTTTGCTTAAGTCCTGATATTTTTAAATTACAGTCGTATTCTCAAACCGGGAGTCCCGTGATCGCGCGGTCAGTTCTTATGAGTTACATTGGTCACATGCGAGATGTTGGTGCCACTCACAAGGCCGTTCGAGGGATGTATTGGGTTCTCACCCACAAATGCCATGTTTTGTTTAAGTCCTCATTTTTTGAATTATCGTCATAATTCTCAAATCGAGAGTCCCGTGATCATGCGGGATAAGTTCCTACGAGTTACATTGGTCCCGTACGAGGTGTTGGTGCCTCTCACGGGGACGTTTCGGGGTTGTTTTGGGTTTTCACCCACTAAAGCCATGTGTTTATGCCTAAGTCTAGAAATATGCACATTATCGCCATATTTTCAAACCCGGAGTCCCGTGATCTCGTGGTCACTTCCTACGAGTTACATTGGTCCCGTGCGAGGTGTTGGTGCCTCTTAAGGGGTCGTTCGGGGTTGTTTCAGATTTTCGCCAACTAACGCCATGTTTTTAAGCCTAAGTCAAGAAATATGCAAATTATCGTCACATTCTCAAACTGGGAGTCCCGTGATCGCGCAGTGAGTTCCAATGAGTTACATTGGTCCCGTACGAGGTGTGGGTGCTACTTACGGAGCCATTCGGGTGCTATTTTCGGTTTTCACCCACTAACGCCATATTTTTAAGCCTAAGTATATAAATATGCATAATATTATCATATTCTCAAACCGGGAGTCCTGCGATCGCGTGGTCAGTTCCTATGAGTTACATTGGTCCCGTACGGGGTGTTAGCGCCACTCACGGGGCCATTCGGGGGCTGTTTTGAGTTTTCAGCCACTAACACCATGTTTTAAACCCTAAGTCTAGAAATATGAAAATATTGGCGTATTCTCAAATCGGTAGTTTTGTGATCACGTGGTAAGTTCCTAGGAGTTACATTGGTCCCTTGCGAGATGTTGGTTCCATTAACGGGGCCGTTCGGGGGCTGTTTCAAGTTTTCAACCACTAACGCCATGTTTTAAAGCCTAAGTCTAGAAATATGCCCATTATCGTGGTATTCTCAAATCGGGAGTGTCGTGATCGTTCGGTCAGTTCCTACGGGTTGCATTAGTCTCGTGCGAGGTTTTGGTGCCACTCATAGGGCCGTTCGGGGGCTGTATCGGGGTTTCACCCACTAACGCCATGTTTTGTTTAAGTCCTCATATTTTTGAATTATCATCGTATTCTCAAATCAGGAGTGTAATTATCAAGAGGGGTAAGTTCCTATGACTTACATTGGTCCCGTGTGAGGTGTTGGTGCCACTCACAGGGCCATTCGGGGGCTATTTCAGCTTTTCACCCACCAATGCCATATTTTTCTTAAGTCATGATATTTTTAAATTATTGCCATATTCTCAAACCTGGAGTCCTGTGATCGTGTGCTAAGTTCATACGAGTTACATTAGTCCCCTGCGAGGTGTTGCTGCCACTAACGGGGTCATCTGAGGGATATTTCGGGTTTTCACCCACTAACGCCATCTTTTAAAGCTTAAGTGTAGAAATACACAAATTATCGTCGTATTCTCAAACTGGGAGTCCCGTGATCGCACGGTCAGTTCCTACGAGTCACATTGGTCAGATGCGAGATGTTGGTGCCACTCACAAGGCCGTTCGGGGGATGTTTGGGTTTTCACCCAGAAATGCCATGTTTTGTTTAAGTCCTCATTTTTTGAATTATCATCATATTATCAAATAGGGAGTCCCATGATCATGCGGGATAAGTTCCTACGAGTTACATTGGTCCCGTACGAGGTGTTGGTGCCTCTCACGGGGCCGTTTCGGGGCTGTTTTGGGTTTTCACGCACTAAAGCCATGTCTTTATGCCTAAGTCTGGTAATATGCACATTATCGTCATATTTTCAAACCAGGAGTCTCGTGATCGCGCGGTTAGTTCCTACGAGTTACATTGGTCCCGTTCGACGTGTTGGTGCCACTCACAGGGCTGTTCGACGTTGTTTTGGGTTTTCACCCACTCACGCCAATTTTTAAGCCTATGTTTAGAAATATGAAAATTAACATCGTTTTATCAAATTGGGAGTCCCATGATCGCGCGATAAGTTCCTATGAGTTGCATTGGTCCTGTGCGAGGTGTTGGTGCCACTCACAGGGCCATTCGGGGGCTATTTTGGATTTTCATCCGCTAATGCCATGTTCTAAAGCATAAGTCTTAAAATATGTAAATTTTGGTCGTATTTTCAAGCTGGGAGTCCCCTGATCGTGCAGTCAGTTCCTACGAGGTACATTGGTCACGTGAGAGGAGTTGGTGCCACTCATGGTTTCGTTTTGGGGCTGTGTCGGGTTTTAGCCTTGTAACACCATGTTTTTAAGCCTATGTCCAAAAATATGCAAATTATCATCGTATGCTCAAACAAGGAGTCCTGTAATTTTGCGGTAAGTTCTTATGAGTAAAAGTGGTCCCATGCGAGGTGTTGGTGCCACTAACGGGGCCGTTCGAGGGATGTTTTGTGATTTCACCCACTAACGCTTTGTTTTTAAGACTAAGTCTAAAAATATGCAAATTATCGTCATATTCTCAGATCGGGAGTCTCATGATCACATGGTCAGTTCGTACGAGTTTACATTGGTTCCGTCCGAGGTGTCGGTGCCACTCATAGGGCCGTTCGGGGGCTGTTTCGAGTTTTCACCCACTAACGCCATGTTTTTATGCTTAAGTATAATAATATGATATTATTATTGAATTATCAAACAGAGATTCTCGTGATCCCGCACTCAGTTCCTATGAGTTGCATTGTTCCGGGGTGAGGTGTTGGTGCAACTCACAGGGCCGTTCGTTGGCTGTTTCCCGTTTTCACCGACTAACGCCATGTTTTTATGCTTGAGTCTAGAAATCTGCAAATTATCATCGTATTCTTAAACTGGGAGTCTTGTGATCGCGCGATCAGTTCCTACTAGTTATATTGGTCTCGTGCGAGATGTTGGGGCCACTCACGGGGCCGTTCGGGGGGTGTTTCGGGTTTTTACCGACTTACGCCGTGTTTTGCTTAAGTCCTGATATTTTTAAATTATCGTCATATTGTCAAACTGAGAGTCCCATGATCGCGCGGTCAGTTCCTATGAGTTACATTGGTCCCGTTCGAGGTGTTGGTGCCACCCATAGGGACATTTATAGCATTTTTCGAGTGTTACCCACTAAGGCCATGTTTTATTTAAGTCCTCATATTTTTGAATTATCGTCATATTCTCAAATCAGGAGTCCCGTGATCGCGCAGGGTAAGTTCGTACGAGTTAAATTTTTCACGTGCGAGGTGTAGGTGCCACTCATGGGGCCGTTCGGGGGATGTTACGGGTTTTCACCCACAAATGCCATCTTTTTATGTATAAGTCTGATAATATGAATATTATCGTCGTATTCTCAAACCGAGATTCCCGTGATCTGACAGTCAGTTCCTACAAGTTACATTGGTCCAGTGCGAGGTGTTGGTGCCACTCATGGGGCCATTCGGGGGTTGTTTCGGGTTTTCACTAACTAACGCCATGTTTTTATGCTTAAGTCTAGAAATATTCAAATTATTATTGTATTATCAAAACGAGAGTCCCGTGATCGTGTGGTCTGTTCCTACAAGTTTCATTAGTCCCGTGCGAGGTGTTAGTGCCACTCATGGGGCCGTTCGGGGGATGTTTTGAATTTTTACCCACTAACGCCATGTTTTTAAGCCTAAGTCTATATATTTTCAAATTATCATCGTATTCTAAAATCGAGGATCTCATGGGGCCGTTCGGGGGATGTTTTGTTTAAGTCCTCATATTTTTGAATTATCATCGTATTCTCAAATCGGGAATCCCGTGATCACACGGGGTAAGTTCCTACGAGTTACATTGGTCCAGTGTGAGGTGTTGGTGCCTCTCACGGGGCCGTTCCGGGGCTGTTTTGCGTTTTCATCCACTAACGCCATGTGTTTATACCTAAGTCTGGTAATATGCACATTATCATTGTATTTTCACACCAGAAGTCCCGTGATCCCGTGGTCAATTCCTACGAGTTACATTGGTCCCATGTGAGGTGTTGGTGCCACTCACGGGGACGTTTGGGTGTTGTTTTGAGTTTTCACCCACTAACGTCAAGGTTTTAAGACTAAGTTTAGAAATATGCAAATTAACGTCGTATTATCAAATTGGGAGTCCCCTGATCGCATGATAAGTTCCTACGAGTGACGTTGGTCATGTGCGAGGTGTTGGTGCCATTCATAGGGCCATTCAGGGGATATTTTGGGTTTTCATCCGCTAACTCCATGTTCTAAATCCTAAGTCTACAAATATGCAAATTATAGTCATATTTTTTAACCGGGAGTCCCGTGATCTTGCTGTCAGTTCCTTCGAGGTACATTGGTCACGTGAAAGGAGTTAGTGCCACTTATGGTGCCATTTGGGAGTTGTGTCGGGTTTTAGCCTTCTAACGCCATGTTTTTAAGCCTAGGTTCAAAAATATGCAAAATATCATCGTATTCTCAAACAAGGAGTCATGTGGTCGCGCGATAAGTTCTTATGAGCTAAAGTGGTCCCGTGCGAGGTATTGGTGCCATTAATAGGTCCGTTCGGGGGATGTTTCGTGTTTTCACCCACTAACACCTTGTTTTTAAGATTAAATCTAAAAATATGTAAATTATTATCATATTTTCAGATCGGGAGTCTCGTGATCGCACGGTCAGTTCCTACGAGTTACATTGGTCCCGTTCAAGGTTTTGGTGCCACTCATAGGGCCGTTCGGGGGCTGTTTTGGGTTTCCACCCACTAACACCATATTTTTATTCCTAAGTCTGATAATATGCATATTATCGTCATATTATCAAATCGAGATTCTCATGATACCGCACTCAGTTCCTATGAGTTGCATTGTTCCAGTGTGAGGTGTTGGTGCCACTCAAGAGGCGGTTTGGGGGCTGTTTCGGGTTTTCACCGACTAACGCCTTGTTTTTATGCCTAAGTCTATAAATATACAAATTATCATCGTATTCTCAAACCGGGAGTCTCATGATCGCGTGATCAGTTCCTACTAGTTATGTTGGTCCCATGCGAGATGTTGGGGTCACTCACAGGGCCGTTCGGGGGGTGTTTTGGGTTTTCGCCAACTTACGCCATGTTTTGCTTAAGTCCTGATATTTATAAATTATTGTTGTATTCTAAGATTGGGAGTAATGTGATCGCGCGGTCAGTTCCTATTAGTTACTTTGGTCCAATCGAGGTGTTGGTGCCGCTCATAGGGCCGTTCGGGGTATGTTTTGGGTTTTATCCACTAACGCCATGTTTTGTTTAAGTCCTCTTATTTTTTAATTATCATCATATTCTCAAATTAGGAGTCTCGTGATCGCATGGGGTAAGTTTGTACAAGTTACATTGGCACGTGCGAGGTGTTGGTGCCACTCACAGGGCCGTTCGGGGGCGGTTTCGAGTTTTTACCCACTAATGCCATGTTTTTATGACTAAGTCTGGTAATATGCATATTAGCGTTGTATTATCAAACCGAGATTCCTTTGATCCCGCAGTCAGTTCCTACAAGTTACATTGGTCCGGTGCAAGGTGTTGGTGCCACTCACGGGGCCATTCGGGGGTAGTTTCGAGTTTTCACTGACTAACGCCTTATTTTTAGCCTAAGTCTAGAAATATGCAAAGTATCATCGTATTCTCAAATCGAGAGTACCGTGATCACACGGTTTGTTCCTACTAGTTACATTAGTCCCGTGCGAGGTGTTAGTGCCACTAATGGGGACAATCGGGGGCTATTTCGGGTTTTTACCCATTAACGCCTTATTTTTAAGCCTAAGTCTATATATTTTCAACTTATCATCATATTCTAAAATTGAGGATCTCATGATCGCGCGATAACTTCCAACGAGTTACATTGGTCTCGTGTGAGGTGTTGGTGCCTCTTACGGGGCCGTTCAGGGGCTGTTTCGGATTTTCACCCACTAATGCCATGTTTTGGTTAAGTGCTCATATTTTTAAATTATCGTCGTATTCTCAAACCAGGAGTCTCGTGTTTGCACGATAAGTTCCTACGAGTTACATTGGTCTCGTGCGAGGTGTTGGTGCCACTGACAAGGCCATTCGGGGGTTGTTTTGGGTAACGCCATGTTTTAAAGCCTAAGTCTAGAAATATGCAAATTATTGTCGTATTCTCAAATTGAGATCCCGACATCGTGCAGTCAGTTCCTACGAGTTGCATTGGTCACGTGAGAGGAGTTGGTGCCCCTCACGAGGCCGTTCAGGGCCTATGTTGGGTTTTTGCCTTCTAACGCCTTGCTTTTAGGCCTAAGTCCAAAAATATGCAAATTATCATTATATTCTCAAACCAGGAGTCCTGTGATCGCACAGTAAGTTCGTACGACTTGAGGTTGTCCCGTGCGAGGTGTTGGTGCCACTCACGGGGCCGTTCGGGGGCTGTTTCGGGTATTCCCCAATCAACGCCTTGTTTTTATGCCTAAGTATAGAAATATGCAAATTATCTCCGTATTCTTAAACTGAGAATCCCATTATCGTGCGGTGAGTTCCTACGAGATACATTGGTCCCATGCGAGGTGTTGGTGAACCCTCCTGGACGTTCGGGGGATGCTTCGATTTTTTACCCACTAACGCCATGTTTTTATTCCTAAGTCTAAAAATACTCAAATTATCATCATATTCTCAAACCGAGAGTCCCGTGATCGTGTAATCAGTTCCTACAAGTTACGCTGGTCTCGTGCGAGCTGTGGGTGCCACTAACGGGGCCGTTCGGGGGCTGTTTCGGGTTTTCACCCACTAACGCCATATTTTTAATCCTAAACATATATATTTTCAAATTATCATCATATTATCAAATCAGGGGTCCCGTGATTGCGCGGTTAGTTAGTCCGAGTTACGTTGGTCACATGCAAGGTGTTGGTGCCACTCACAGGGCCATTCGGGGGATGTTTCGGGTTTTCACCCACTAACGCCATGTTTTGTTTAAGTCCTTATAATTTTGAATTATCGTCGTATTCTTAAATCGGGAGTGCCATGATCAAGCGGGGAAAGTTCCTATGAGTAACATTGGTCCCGTGCGAGGTGTTGGTGCCACTCACGGGGACGTTCAAGGGCTATTTCGGGTTTTTACCCACTAATGCCATGTTTTTATGCCTAAGTCTGGTAATATGCATATTATCATCTTATTCTCAAGCTAGGATTCCCGTGATCGCATAATCAGTTCCTACGAGTTACATTGGTCCGGTGGTAGATGTTGGTGCCACTCACGGGGCCGTTCGGGGGTTGTTCTGGGTTTTCACCCATTAACACCATATATTTAAGGCTATGTATAGAAATATGAAAAATATTGTCGTATTCCCAAATTGGGAGTCCCGTGATCATGGGGTCAGTTCTTACGAGTTACATTAGTCCCGTACGAGGTGTTGGTGCCACTCACGGGGCCATTCGGGGGCTATTTCAGGTTTTCATCCACTAACGCCATGTTTTTAAGTCTATATATTTTCAAATTATCATGGTATTCTCAAACCGGGTGTCCCGTGATCATGCTGTTAGTTCGTACGAGTTACATTGGTCCCGTACAAGGTGTTAGTGCCTCTTACGGGGCCGTTCGGGGGCTGTTTCAAATTTTTACCCCTAACGCCATGCTTTGCTTAAGTCCTAATATTTTTAAATTATTGTCTTATTCTAAAAGTGAGTATCTCGTGATCGCAAAGTCATTTCCTAGGAGTTACATTGGTCTCCTGAGAGGTGTTGTTCCCACTTATGGGGTCATTCGGCGGCTGTTTCGAGTTTTGACCCACTAATGCCATGTTTTGCTTAAGTCCTGATATTTTTAAATTATCTTCGTATTCTCAAATCGGGAGTACCGTGATTGGGCGGTAAGTTCCTATGAGTTACATTGGTCCCATGCGAGGTGTTGGTGACACTAAAGGGGCCATTTGAGGGGATGTTTCTGGTTTTCACCCACTAACGCCATGTTTTAAAGCCTAAGCTAAAAATGTGTAAATTATCATCGTATTCTCAAACCGGGAGTCCCATTATCGCGCGGTCAGTTCCTGCGAGTTATATTGGTCCAGTGCGAGGTGTTAGTGTCAATCACAAGGCCGTTCGGGGGATGTTTTGAGTTTTCATGCACTAAAGCCATGTTTTGTTTAATTCCTAATATTTTTTAATTATCGTCGTATTCTCAAATCGGGAGACCCGTCGTGGTGCGGGGAAGTTCCTATAAGTGAGATTGGTCCCTTACGAGGTATTGGTGACACTCACGGGGTTATTCGAGGGCTATTTTGGGTTTTCACCAACCAACGCCATGTTTTTAAGCCTACGTCTATAAATATGCAAATTATCATCATATTTTCAAACTGGGAGTCCCGTGATCGTGTCATAAGTTCCTACGAGTTACATTGGTCCCGTGCAAGGTGTTGATGCCACTCATAGGGCCATTCGGGGGTTGTTTCATGTTTTCACCCACTAACGCCATATTTTTAAGCCTAAGCCTTAAAATGTGCAAATTAACATCGTATTCTCATACTGGGAGTCCCGTGATCGCACGGTAAGTTCCTACGAGTTACATTGGTCCCGTGGGAGGTGTTGGTGCCATTCATGGGGTTGTTTCGGGTTTTCACCCACTAACTCCATCTTTTTATGCCTATGTCTAGTAATAGGCATATTTTCGTCGTATTCTTAAATCAGGAGTCCCGTGATAGCGCGATAAGTTCCTAAGATTTACATTGGTCCCGTGTGAGGGGTTGGTGCCACTAACGGGGCTGTTCGGGGGATGTTTCGAGTTTTCACCCACTAACGCCATGTTTTAAAGCCTAAGTCTAGAAATATGTAAATTTTCATCGTATTCTCAAACCGAGAGTCCCGTCATCGTGTGATCAGTTTGTATGAGTTGCATTGGTCCCGTGTGAGGTGTTGGTGCCTCTTATGGGGCCGTTCGGGGTTGTTTCATATTTTTGCCCACTAACGCCTTGTTTTTAAGCCTAAGTTTAGAAATATGCATATTATCATCACATTCTCAAACTGGGAGTCCCTTAATCGCGTAGTCAGTTCCTATGAGTTACATTGGTCCCCTGCTAGGTGTGGGTGCTAGTTACGGGGCCGTTCGGGTGCTGTTTTTGGTTTTCACCCACTAACGCCATATTTTTAATCCTAAGTATAGAAATATGGATAATATTATCCTATTATCAAACTAGGAGTCCCAAGATCACGCGATCAGTTCCTACGAGTTTCATTGGTCTCGTGCGAGGTGTTAGCGCTACTCACAGGGCCGTTTGGGGGTTGTTTTGGGTTTTCAGCTACTAACGCCATGTTTTAAACCCTAAGTCTAGAAATATGCAAATATTGTTGTATTCTCAAATCTGTAGTTCCTTGATCGCGCGGTAAGTTCCTTGGATTTAAATTGGTCTTTTGCGAGGTGTTGGTGTCACTAACGGGGCCGTTCGGGGCTGTTTCTAGTTTTCAACCACTAACGCCATGTTTTTAAGCCTAAGTCTAAAAATATTCAAATTATCATCATATTCTCAAATCGGGAGTTTCATGATCCCTCGGTCAGTTCCTACGAGTTGCATTAGTCTCATGCTAAGTTTTGGTGCCACACATAGGGTCGTTCGGGGGCTGTATCGGGTTTCCACCCACTAACGCCATGTTATGTTTAAGTCCTCATATTTATGAATTATCATCGTATTCTCTAATCAGGAGTGCCATGATCAAGTGCGGTAAGTTCCAATGAGTTACATTGGTCCCATGTGAGGTGTTGGTGCCACTCACGGGGCCATTCGGGGGCTGTTTCGGGTTTTCACCCACTAATGCCATGTTTTGCTTAAGTTCTTATATTTGTAAATTATTGTCGTATTCTCAAACCAGGAGTCCCGTGATCGTGCGGTAAGTTCCTACGAGTTACATTAGTCCCCTGCGAGGTGTTGCTGCCACTAGCGGGGCCGTTCGGGCGATGTTTCGAGTTGTCACCAACTGACGCCATCTTTTAAAGACTAAGTCTAGAAATATTAAAATTATCATCATATTCTCAAACTGAGAGTCTCGTGATCTCGCGGTTAGTTCCTATGAGTTACATTGGTCACATGCGAGATGTGGGTGCCACTCAAAGGGCCGTTCGGGGGATGTTTCGGGTTTTCACCCACAAACGCCATGTTCTGTTTAAGTCCTCATTTTTTGAATTATGGTCATATTCTCAAATCGGGAGTCCCATGATCACGCGGGATAAGTTCCTACAAGTTACATTGGTACCGTGCGAGGTGTTGGTGCCTCTCACGGGGCCGTTTCGGGGCTGTTTTGGATTTTCACCCACTAACGCCATGTGTTTATACCTACGTCTGGTAATATGCACATTATCGTCTTATTTTCAAACTATGAGTCCCGTGATCCCGCGGTCAGTTCCTACGAGTTACATTGGTCCCGTGTGAGGTGTTGGTACCACTCACGGGGCCGTTCGGTGTTGTTTTGGGTTTTCACCCACTAACGCCAAGTTTTAAGCCTAAGTTTAGAAATATGCATATTAACGTCGTATTATCAAACTGGGAGTCCCGTGATCGCGCCATAAGTTCCTATAAGTTACATTGGTCCCGTGTGAGGTGTTGTTACCACTACTAAGGCCGTTTGGGGTATGGTCCGAGTTTTACCCACTAATGCCATATTTTGTTTAAGTCCTCATATTTTTGAATTATCATCGTATTCTCAAATCAGGAGTCCCATGATAGCGTGGGGTAAGTTCATACGAGTTACATTGGTCACGTGACACTCACGGGGCCGTTCGGGGGCTGTTTCGGGTTTTCACCCACTAACGCCATGTTTTTATGCCTAAGTCTGGTATTATGCATATTATTGTCGTATTCTCAAACCGAGATTCCCGTGATCCCTCAGTCTGTTCCTACTAGTTACATTGGTCCGGTGCGAGGTGTTGGTGCCACTCACGGGGCCATTCGGGGGTTATTTCGGCTTTTCACCGACTAACACCATGTTTTTATGGCTAAGTCTAGAAATATTCAAATTATCATCGTATTTTCAAACTGAGCATCCCGTGATCGCACGATCTATTCCTACAAGTTACATTAGTCCCGTGCGAGGTGTTAGTGCCACTCATGGAGCCGTTCGGGGGCTGTTTTGGGTTTTTACCCACTAACGCCATATTTTTAAGCCTAAGTCTATATATTTTCAAATTATCATCGTATTCTAAAATCGAGGATCTCATGATCGGGCATTAACTTCCAACAAGTTACATTGGTCTCATGCGAGGTGTTGGTGCCTCTTATGGGGCCATTCGGGTTTTTTTTTCTTCAGATTTTCACCCACTAATGCCATGTTTTGCTAAAGTGATGATATTTTTAAATAATTGTCGTATTCTCAAACCGGGAGTCTCGTGATTGTGCGGTAAGTTCCTAAGAGTAACATTGGTCTCGTGCGAGGTGTTGGTGCCACTAGAGGGGCAGTTCGGGGGTTGTTTTGGGTTTTCACTTGCTAATGCCATGTTTTAAAGCCAAAGTCTAGAAATATATAAATTATTGTTATATTCTCAAACCGGGAGTCCCGGTATCGCGCAGTCAATTCCTACGAGTTACATTGGTCACGTGAGAGGAGTTGTTTCCACTCACGAGGCCGTTCGGGGGCTATGTCGGGTTTTTGCCTTCAAACGCCATGTTTTTAGGCTTAAGTCCAAAAGTATAAAAATCATCATCGTATTCTCAAAGCAAGAGTCTTGTGATCGCGCAGTAAGTTCGTATGACTTAAAGTTATCCCGTACGAGGTGTTGGTACCACTCATGGGGCCATTCAGGGGTTGCTTCGGGTATTCCCCCATCAACTCCATGTTTTTATTCATCAATCTAGATATATGGAAATTATCTTTGTATTCTTAAATCGAGAATCAGGTTATCACGCGATGAGTTCCTACGTGATACATTGGTCCCCTACGAGGTGTTGGTGCACTCTCGTGGCCATTCGGGGGCTGTTTCGATTTTTCACCCACTAAGACCATGTTTTTATGCCTAAGTATAGAAATATTCAAATTATCATCGTATTCTCAAATCGTGAGTCCCGTGATCACGCAATCAGTTCCTACGAGTTACATTGGTCCCGTACGAGGTGTGGGTGCCACTAACGGGGGCTGTTTCGGATTTTGACCCACTAACGACATGTTTTTAACCCTAAGTATATATATTCTCAAATTATCATCATATTATCAAATTGGGGGTCCCGTGATCGCGTGGTCAGTTCGTACGAGTTACATTGGTCCCATGCGAGGTGTTGGTGCCACTCACAGGGATATTCGAGGGATGTTTCGAGTTTTCACCCACTAACGCCATGTTTTGTGTAAGTCCTAATATTTTTGAATTATCATCATATTCTCAAATCGGGAGTACCATGATTGTGCGGGATAAGTTCCTATGAGTTACATTGGTCCTGTGCGAGATGTTGGTGCCACTCACAGGGTCGTTCGAGGGATGTTTAGGGTTTTCACCCACTAACGTCATGTTTTGTTTAAGTCTTCATATTTTTGAATTATCATCGTATTCTCAAATCGGGAGTCTCGTGATCATTCGGGGCAAGTTCCTGCGATGTACACTGGTCCCATGCGAGGTGTTGGTGCCTCTCACGGGGCCGTTCCGGGGCTGTTTTGGGTTTTCATCCACTAACGCCATTTGTGTTGTACCTAAGTCTTGTAATTTGCACATTATCATCATATTTTCACACCAGGAGTCACGTGATCCCGCGGTCAATTCCTACGAGTTACATTGGTCCCGTGCGAGGTGTTGGTGCCACTCAAGGAGCCGTTTGGGTGATGTTTTGTGTTTTCAACCACTAATGCCACGTTTTTAAGACTAAGTTTAGAAATATGAAAATTAATGTCATATTATCAAACTGGGAGTCCCCTGATCGCGTGATAAGTTCCTACGAGTTACATTGGTCATGTGCGAGGTGTTGGTGCCACTCACAGGGCCATTTGGGGGCTATTTTGGGTTTTCATCTGCTAACGCCATGTTATAAAGCCTAAGTCTAGAAATAAGCAAATTATGGACATATTTTCAAACCGGGGGTCCCGTGGTCGTGCAGTCAGTTCCTACGAGGTACATTGGTCACGTGAGAGGAGTTAGTGCCACTCATGGGGTCGTTTGGGGGCTGTGTCGGGTTTTAGTCTTCTAACGCCATGTTTTTAAGCCTATGTAAAAAAATATGCAATTTATCATTGTATTCTCAATCGAAGAGTCATGTGATCACGCGGTAAGTTCTTATGAGTTATAGTGGTCTCGTGCGAGGTTTTGGTGCCACTAACAGGGCCGTTCGGGGGATGTTTCGTGTTTTCACCCACTAACGCCTTGTTTTTAAGCTTAAGTCTAAAAATATTTAATTTATCATCATATTCTCAGATCGGGAGTCTCGTGATAACACGGTCAGTTCCTACAATTTACATTGGTCCCGTTCAAGGTTTTGGTGCCACTCATAGGGCCGTTCGGGGCTGTTTGGGGTTTTCACCCACTAACACCATGTTTTTATGCCTAAGTCTGATAATATGCATGTTATCGTCGTATTCTCAAATCAAGATTCTCGTGATCCCGCATTCAGTTCCTATGAGTTGCATTGTTTCGATGTGAGGTGTTGGTGCCACTCACGTGGCCGTTTTGGGGTTGCTTCGGGTTTTCCCCGACTAACGCCATGTTTTTATGCCTATGTCTAGAAATATGCAAATTATTATCATATTCTCAAACTGGGAGTCTCGTGATCGCGTGATTACTTCCTACTAGTTATATTGGACCCGTACGAGTTGTTGGGGCCACTCACGGGGCCGTTCGGACGGTGTTTCGAGTTTTCACCCACTTACGCCATGTTTTGCTTAAGTCCTGATATTTTTAAATTATCTTCGTATTCTCAAATTGGGAGTCATGTGATAGTGCGATCAGTTCCTATTAGTTGCATTGGTCCCGTTGAGGTGTTGGTGCCACTCATAGGGCCGTTCGGGGTATGTTTCGGGTTTTACCCACTAACGCCATGTTTTTTTAAGTCCTCGTATTTTTGAATTATCGTTGTATTCTCAAATTAGGAGTCCCGTGATCACACGGGGTAAGTTCGTACAAGTTACATTGGTCGCGTGCGAGGTGTTGGTACCACTCACGGGGACGTTTGGGGGCGGTTTCGGGTTTTCACCCACTAACGCCATGCATTTATGCCTAAGTTTGCTAATATGCATATTATCGTTGTATTCTCAAACCAAGATTCCCATGATCCCGCAATCTGTTCCTACAAGTTACATTGGTCCGGTGCGAGGTGTTAGTGCCACTCACGGGGCCATTCAGGGGCTGTTTCGGGTTTTCACTCACTAACGCCTTGTTTTTAAGCCTAAGTCTAGAATTAAGAAAATTATCATCGTATTGTCAAATCGAGAGTACCGTGATCGCACGGTCTGTTCCTACAAGTTACATTAGTCCCGTGCGAGGTGTTAGTGCCACTCATGGGGCCGTTCGGGGGCTGTTTTGGGTTTTTACCCACTAACGCCATGTTTTTAAGCCTAAGTCTATATATTTTAAAATTATCGTCGTATTCTAAAATCGAGGATCTCATGATCGCGTGATAACTTCCAATGAGTTACATTGGTCTCATGCGAGGTGTTGGTGCCTCTTACGGGGCTGTTCAGGGGCTATTTCGGATTTTCACCCACTAATGCCATGTTTTGCTTAAGTGCTGATATTTTTAAAATATCGCCGTATTCTCAAACTGAGAGTCTCGTGTTTGCGTGATAAGTTCCTACGAGTTACACTGGTCTCGTGTGAGGTGTTGGTGCCACTAACGGGGCCATTCGGGGGTTGTTTTGGGCTTTCACCCTCTAAGGTCATGTTTTAAAGCCTAAGTCTAGAAATATGCAAATTATCGTCGTATTCTCAAATCGGAAGTCCCGGTATCGTGCATTCAGTTCCTACGAGTTACATTGGTCAAGTGAGAGGAGTTGGTGCCACTCACGAGGCTGTTCGGGGGCTATGTCGGGTTTTTGCCTTCTAACGCCATGTTTTTAGGCCAAAGTCCAAAAATATGCAAATTATCATTGTATTCTCAAACCCGGAGTCCTGTGATTCCGCAGTAAGTTCGTATGACTTAAAGTTGTCCCGTGCAAGGTTTTCGTGCCAATCACGGGGCCGTTCGGGGGCTGTTTATTGTTTTCCCCCATCAACGCCATGTTTTTATGCCTACGTCCAGAAATATGCAAATTATCTCTGTATTCTTAAATCGAGAATCCCATTATCGCGCGGTGAGTTCCTACGATATACATTGGTCCCATGCGAGGTGTTGGTGCACCTTCCTGGCCGTTCGGGGTTGTTTTGATTTTCACCCACTAACGCCATGTTTTTATGCCTAAATCTAAAAATATTCAAATTATCATCGTATTCTCAAATCGGGAGTCCAATGATCGTGTAGTCAGTTCCTACGAGTTACACTGGTCCCGTATGAGGTGTGGGTGCCACTAACGGGGCCCTTCGGGGGCTATTTCGGGTTTCCACCCACTAACTCCATGTTTTTAAGCCTAATGTTGAACCCCGGAGTTTGATTTTCGCAATTAAGACATTTAATAATTTCCTTTTATATGTAGAAACTCGATGCGGAAGCGGGGTGATGATTCAACTTTAAAAACAACAAATTTTAATTCCTTAAACAAATTAAAATTACACCAAGTGAAGTAAAATTAATCAATTAATATATTCACTTAAACCAATTCATTAATCCAAGTCCTAGAAATTTGCCTAAATCATATTTATCAATATTAGCAAATTAGGCGAAACCAAATTTTAGCAAATGACTTGAATTAAATAAACTTTACCCAATATTTAATTTAGCACCAAATTAAATGAGTGTGATAATTTAAACCAAATTTTATCTTGAATTATGCTAAGCATTCGTTCTATGTTATTTTTCAAGATAAAATAAATCAATCACACTACGCCGCGATGTACGAGGAAAAACCCAAGACGGGAAACAACCTCGGATGACCCTAGCCACAAATCCACTAGATATAGAATTACAAGTACAAGACAAAAGACTTACAACACACGACTCGATCCCTCTCAAGCCCTGGCGCTTCTTCTTGTAGACACCTCTTCCTAGCGGATAACCTTGGAACTCCACCGCGGTCTCGGAATCCACCGATAGGACTTTATATGGTCACCGTCACCCGAGCAAGGAGCCTTTCTCCAAGTGGGTAGAATCGCAACAAAAAGTCTTCTTCTTTGATGGATGTAGAAGCAAACCAAAACTTCTCTTTGAAACGAAAGAGATAAACCGATGTCAAACTCCAAGCAAGATATATGTATATGTGAACTTGGAATAAACTTCTTTGGGTGTAAACACTAGAGTGATGGATATTTTTCTCTAAAAATCTCACTCAAAACATGAACATTTTCCTAAAAAAAAAAATTCTCTCAAACTCTCTCTAAGAGATAAACTAGGATGGAAAAGTTGCTTTGGAAAATGTTATTCCCGCTAATGATAAAGTCTGAAAAATTTGGTTAAAAACTTAGTGGGAAAGTGGGTGCAAAACTGCCAAAAAAACTGCCAAAAACTGTTCCCGCTTGGCATATCGTTCGAATGAGCCTTCTAACGACGATCCAGATTGGACTAGTTAAAAAATCGTTGGAAATCTCGTTAGAACGAACAATCTCGTTCGAACGACATTTCGAATGACGGACCAGTATACTTTGGTGGGAACTCGTTGGCAGGTTAGTTCGAACGACATTTTCGTTCGAACGACAATCTCGTTCGAACGACTCTATCGAACGAAAAACCAGAAAGTTTGAATATTCTTGTTTAAGCCCAGAAAATTTTATAAACATTAATTTAAAGTTTTAATTAATTCTTTCTTAAAACAGAACGCAGTTTTTATAAAACCTGACACCCAATAAACTTGTTCCAAGCTCCTATATATATATATATATAATATTGCATTCATACCTTGGGAGCATGTAACTATGGATGATGACGTAAAAATGAGGCACGCAAACCGGCATATTTGATGAGGCTTTATACTATTTGCCACTACGTCTTCAACAAACACTTCATAGGCTTGAGAATATTATAATTAAATAATATCCTATGAATAAATGTTTTTGTCCGGAATTAAGCCAAAACTATATATGGACTCAATTGGAAAATTTGTGTCCTTACACCTAAGCATATATATTTTCAAATTTTCATCATATTATCAATTCCGGGGTCCCGTGATCGCGTGGTCAGTTCGTACGAGTTACATTGGTCCCGTGCAAGGTGTTGGTGCCACTCACGGGGCCATTCGGGGGATGTTTCGGGTTTTCACCCACTAACGCCATGTTTTGTTTAACTCCTCATATTTTTGAATTATCTTCGTATTATCAAATCGGGAGTGTAATAATCAAGCGGGTTAAGTTCCTATGAGTTACATTGGTCCCGTGCGAGGAGTTGGTGCCACTCACGGGGCCGTTTGGGGGCTGTTTTGGGTTTCTACCCACTAATGCCAAGTTTTTAAGACTAAGTCTGGTAATATGCATATTATCATCGTATTCTCAAACTAGGATTTCCCTGATCCCGTAGTCGGTTCCTACGAGTTACATTGGTCCAATGGTAGGTGTTGGTGCCACTCTCAGGGCCGTTCGGGGGTTGTTTTGGGCTTTCACTGACTAACGCCATATTTTTAAGCCAAAGTCTAGAAATATGCAAATTATCATCGTATTCTCTAATTGGGAGTCCC
Source organism: Sambucus nigra (assembly GCA_949130495.1). Classification (NCBI taxonomy): domain Eukaryota; kingdom Viridiplantae; phylum Streptophyta; class Magnoliopsida; order Dipsacales; family Adoxaceae; genus Sambucus; species Sambucus nigra. The sequence continues at coordinate 318,906,670 of OX422222.1, forward strand.
GTTATTGTGCTATAAGTTCCAACGAGTTACATTGATCCCATACGAGGTGTTAGTGCCACTCATGAGGCCATTCGAGGGTTATTTCAGGTTTTCCCCCACTAACGCCATGTTTTGCTTAAGTCCTGATATTTATAAATGATTGTCGTATTTTTAAATAGGGTGTCCATTGATCGTGTGGTATGTTTATACGAGTTACATGGGTCCCTTGCGAGGTGTTGGTGCCACTAACGAGGATGTTTGGGAGCCATTTTGGTTTTTCACCCACCAATGCCCTCTTTTTAAGCCTAAGTGTACAAATATGCAAATTATCACCATATTCACAAATCAGGAGTTTCGTGATCGTGAAGTTAGTTTCTACGAGTGGCATTGGTCTCGTGCGGGGTGCTGGTGCCACTCACATGGCTGTTCGGGGACTGTATCGAGTTTTCACTCACTAACGCCATGTTTTGTTTAAGACCTGATATTTTTAAATTATCATCGTATTCTCAAACCGTGAGTCCAGTGATCGCGTGTGCTAAGTTCCTACGAGTTACATTGGTCCCTTGCGAGGTGTTTGTGCCATTCACAGGGCCATTAGGGGGATGTTTCGGGTATTCCCCCATTAATGCCATATTTTTATGCCAAAGTCTAGAAATCTACAAATTATAGTCATATTCTTAAATCGGGAATGTCGTGATCACACGATCAGTTCCTACGAGTTACATTGGTCTCATGCGAGGTGTTAGTGCGCTCTCGGGTCTGCTCGGGGGATGTTTCAAGTTTTTACCCACTAATGCTATGTTTTTATGCCTAAGTCAAGAAATATACAAATTATCATCATATTCTCAAACCTGGAGTTTCGTGATGGCGCAGCCAGTTCCTATGAGTTACTTTGGTCCCGTGCGAGGTATAGGTGCCACTTACGGGGTCATTCAGGGGTTGTTTCGGGTTTTCACCCACTAACGCCATGTTTTTAAGCCAATGTATAGAAATTTCCAAATTATCATCGTATTCTCAAAGTGGGAGTCCTGTGATCAGGCAGTAAGTTCCTACGAGTTACATTGGTCCCTTACGTGGTGTTGGTGCCACTCACAGGGCCATTCGGGGGCTATTTTGGGTTTTCACCCTCTAACACCATGTTTTAAAGCCTAAGTGTAGAAATATGCAAATTATCATCGAATTCTCAAATCAGGAGTCCCGTGATCGCGCAATCATTTTCTACGAGTTACATTGGTCTCGTGAGAGGTGTTGGTGCCACTCACGGGGCCGTTCGAAGGTTGTTTTGGGGTTTTAGCCACTAATGCCATGTTTGCTTAAGTCCTGATATTTTTAAGTGATCGTCATTTTTTCAAACTAGGAGTCCCGTGATCATGCGTTAAGTTCGTAAGAGTTACATTGGTCCCTTGCGAGGTGTTGGTGCCACTAACGGGGCAATTCGATGGAAGTTTTGGGTTTTTACCCACTAACGCAATGTTTTTAAGCCTAAGTCTAGAAATATGAAAAATTATCACCGTATTCTCAAATCAGGAGTGGTGTGATCATGCGATCAGTTCCTACGAGTTACATTGGTACTGTGCGAGGTGTTGGTGCCATTCACAGGGCTGTTCGGGGGCTGAATCGGGTTTTCACCCACTAACACCATGTTTTGTTTAAGTCATATTATTTCTAAATTATCATCGTATTATAAAATAGAGAGTTCCGTGATCGCGCATGGTAAGTTCCTACGAGTTACATTGGTCCCTTTCGAGGTGTTGGCACCACTCACGGGCTCGTTTGGGGGATGTTTCGGGTTTTCCCCTATTAATGCCATGACTTTATGCCTAAGTCTAGAAATATGTAAATTATCATCGTATTCTCAAACCGAGAATCCTGTGATCATGCGGTCAGTTCCTACGAGTTACATTGGTCCCATGCGAGGTGTTGGTGTGCTCTCGGGTCTTTTCGGGGGTTATTTCGAGTTTTCACCCACTAACGCCAGGTTTTTATGCCTAAGTATTGTAATATGCAAATTATCGTCATATTCTAAAATCGGGAGTCCCGTGATCGTGAAGTCAGTTCCTATGAGTTACATTGGTTCCCTGCGAGGTGTGGGTGCCACTTACGGGGCCGTTCGAGGGCTGTTTTGGGTTTTCACCCACTAACACCATGTTTTTAGGCTTAAGTCTATATATTTTCAAATTATCTTCGTATTCTCAAATCGAGGGTCTCGTGATCATGCGGTAAGTTCGTACAAGTTACATTGGTCCTGTGCGAGGTGTTGTTGCCTCTTACGGGGCCGTTCGGGGGTTGTTTCCGATTTTCTCCCACTAACACCATGTTTTTAAGCCTAATTCTAGAAATATACAAATTATCGTCACATTCTCAAACCGGGAGTCCCGTGATCGCGCGGTCAGTTCCTACAAGTTACATTGGTCCCGTGTGAGGTGTTGGTGCCACTCACGGGGCCGTTCGGGGGTTGTTTTGGGTTTTCACCCAATAACGCCATAATTTTAAGTCTAAGGATCGAAATATGTAAAATATCTTTGTATTCTTAAACCGGGAGTCCCGTGATCATGAGGTCAGTTCCTACGTGTTATATTAGTCCCGTGCGAGGTGTTGGTGCTACTCATGTGGCCGTTCGTGGGTTGTTTCGGATTTTCAGCCACTAACGCCATGTTTATAAGCCTAAGTCTATATATTTTCAAATTATCATGAAATTCTCAAACCGGGGGTCCCGTGACCTCGCGGTCAGTTTGTACGAGTTACATTGGTCCCGTGCGAGGTGTTGGTGCCTCTTATGGGGCCGTTCATACCCACTAACGTCATGTTGTGGTTAAGTCTTGATATTTTTAAATTATTATCATATTCTCAAACTGGGAGCCCCATGATCGCGCGGTCAGTTCCTACGAGTTACATTGGTCTCGTGCGAGGTGTTGGTGCCACTCATGGGGCCATTCGGGGACTATTTCGGGTTTTTACCCACTAATGCCATGTTTTGCTTATGTCCTGATATTTTTAAATTATCGTCGTATTCTCAAATTAGGAGTTTCATGATCGGGATGTAAATTCATGTGAGTTACATTGGTCGTGCGAGGTGTTGGTGCCACTAGCGGGGCCGTTCGTGGGATGTTTTGGGTTTTCACCCACTAACACCATGTTTTATAACCTAAGTCTAGAAATATGCAAATTGTAAGGGGGTTGTTTAGGTAAGATGGAGGCATAACCCCTTTTGAGTATGGTAATGATAAGTCGATTCGCTAAAACCTTGGATTAATGATAGGACATGAAAAAATAAACCTAATGAAGATAGCCTGAATTTAAACTCACAAATCTCTCGTGCATAACTCAGAGGATAGTAATGAACTTTGAAGTAACTTAGTTAGAGGGAGAGAGAAGTAAGCACCCTAGATACACATTGGTTAGTAGGCAAACACACCAAACACCTTCAAGAATCTCTGTCACGTATTAAAATCTTTATAATGAATGACAATGGTAAGTGAATAAGACATTTGGTTTGTAATAAATTTCCCTGATATGTATTCTCTCTAGTAATAACTTCTTAAACTCTCAAAAGATCATCCTCTCCTCAAAGGTGGTTGGGGTCCTTAAATAGCCTCCCCACACCACCCCCGAGACAACTCAGTCATTAAAGACTATGAAAGACATCCCTCATACTTTATGTCACAACATTAAATGCCTGATGCACTAGTTGTCTCCATGTCATAAACATTAAATGCCTAGACATTGCTTTTTCCTAACCACTGTGTGTCAGGGGGCTGTTGTCGCAGAGGTTGCTCTACAACTGCCTTTCAGCCCCAAATACCACGGTGGTTTACTCAAGTGACGGTCTAACATTGTTTAACTGGTTAGTGACATCAGATAAAGTAGATGTGACATTAAGTAGAGGGTTGCTTGGCTCATAACTCAACGCCCGATAGAACTCTAAGCTGCTCCGCCTGAGGTTCCACGGGAAGGGTCCTTCGGTGTTTTACTAGGTGCATCTAAGATGGTCAGTACAAGACAAAACGGTGCCTCACTTCTCAATCCTCCAAACCAAGTCCCTTAAAAAGTTCCCACGGCGAGGTCATTCGATAGATCATAAAAGCTCTCCCAGGCCTTGCCGAGCCTGGTCTCTCGCGAGTACTATTTGACCTCACACTAAAGCTCATTAGTATTCTCGTTACAACATTACAACCATTATAGCTTATAGTCAATATAAACAAAGATACACTATGACAAACACAATAAGCTAAAGTATGAGTTTCCATGCTAAGTTGCCTCGCTGAGGTGTCATGCAGAGTTACCATGCTTGAGCTGCCTAGTTTTCTTAATCTCAAACACTATTGCTAATTAGGGAATTATCCCTAATCTCAGGATTACTTTCAAGCCCCCTCTACACAAATTATCCTTGTATTCTCTAACCGGGAGTCCCATGATCGTGCGGTCAGTTCTTAAAAGTTATATTGATCCCGTGCGAGGTGTTAGTGCCACTCACAGGGCTGTTCGGGGGATGTTTCGGGTTTTCACCCACTAACGCCATGATTTGTTTAAGTCCTGATATTTTTGAATTATCATAGTATTCTCAAATCGGGAGTCCCGTGATCACGTGGGGGAAGTTCCTACGAGTTAGATTGGTCCCTTTAAAGGAGTTTGTGCCCCTCACGGGTCCGTTTGAGGGTTGTTTCGGGTTTTCGCTCACTAACGCCATGTTTTTAAGCCTAAGCCTAGAAATATCCAAATTATCATTGTATTTTCAAACTGGGAGTGACGTGATCGCGCGATCAGTTCCAAATTGTTACATTGGTCCCATACGAGGTGTTGGTGCCACTCACGGGGCCGTTTGGGGGTTATTTCGGGTTTTCACCCACTAACGCCATGTTTTTAAGACTAAGTCTAGAAATACGCAAATTAATGTCATATTCTCAAACTGAGAGTCTCGTGATCGCGACGTAAGTTCCTACGAGTTACATTGGTCCCCTGCAAGGTGTTTGTGCCATTAGAGGGTTGTTTTGGGTTTTCACCCACTAATGCCATGTTTTAGAGCCTAAGTCGAGAAATATGTAAATTATCATCGTATTCTCAAATTAGGAGTCCTGTTATTGCGCAGTCAGTTCCTACGAGTTACATTGGTCACGTGCAAGGAGTTGGTGCCACTCACTGGGCCGTTCGGGGGTTGTGTTGGGTTTTTGCCTTCTAACGCAATGTTTTTAAGCCTAAGTCCAAAAATATGCAAATTATCATCGTATTATTAAACCAGGAGTCCTGTGTTCATGCGATAATTTCTTACGAGTTAAAGTGGTCCCGTGCGAGGTGTTGGTGCCACTCACGGGGCTGTTCGGGGGCTATTTCAAGTTTTTACCCACTAACATCATCTTTTTATGCCAAAGTCTAGAACTATGAAAATTATCATCATATTCTCAAACCGAGAGTCCCGTGATCGTGCGATCAGTTCCTACTATTTATATTGGTCTCGTGCGAGGTGTTAGGCAACTCACGGGGCCATTCGGGGGGTGTTTTGGATTTTCACCCACTAATGCCATGTTTTGCACAAGTACTGATATTTTTAAATTATTATCCTATTCTCAAATTGGTAGTCCCATGATCGCAGGGTAAGATCCAACGTGTTACATTGGTCCCGTGCGAGGTCTGGGTGCCACTACCGGGGCCATTCGGGGGATGTTTCGTCTTTTCCCCACTAACGCCTTATTTTTAAGCCAAAGTCTAAAAATATGCAAATTATCATCGTATTATCATATTGGGAGTCCCGTGATAGTGGCGTCAATTCTATGAGTTAAATTGGTCCCATTCGAGGTGTTGGTTCCACTCATAAGGCCGTTCGGGGGATGTTTCAGGTTTTCTACCACTAACGCCATGTTTTGTATAAGTCCACATATTTTTGAATTATTTTCACATTCTCAAATCAGGAGTCCCGTGATCGTGCGGGGTAAGTTGCTATGAGTTACGTTGGTCCCTTGCGAGATGTTAGTGCCACTCACGGGGCCATTCGAGGGATATTTTGGGTTATCACCCACTAACGCCATTTTGTTGCCTAAGTCTAGAAATATTCAAATTATCATCGTATTGTCAAATCGGGAGTCTCGTGATTGAGAGGTAAGTTCTTATGAGTTACATTGGTCCCGTGCGAGGTGTTAGTGCCACTCACAAGGCTATTTGGGAGTTGTTTCGGGTTTTCACCAACTAACGCCATGTTTCAAAGCATAAGTCTAGAAATATGCAAATTATCGTCGTATTCGCAAATTGGGAGTCCCGTGATCGCGCGGTAAGTTACTACGATTTACATTGGTCCCGTGCGAGGTGTTAGTGCCACTCACGGGGACATTCAGGGTATGTTTCGGGTTTTACCCACTAATGCCATGTTTTGTTTAAGTCCTGATATTTTTTTTTATTATCGTCGTATTCTCAAATTGGGAGTCTCTTGTTTGCGCGATAAGTTCCTACGATTTACATTGGTCTCGTGCGAGGTGTTGGTGCCACTAACGGGGCCGTTCGGGGGTTGTTTTGGGCTTTTACCCGCTAACGCCATGTTTTAAATCCTAAGTTTAGGAATATACAAATTATCATCGTATTCTCAAATAGGGAGTCTTTGATCGAGCAATCATTTTTTATGAGTTACATTGGCCCTGTGAGAGGCGTTAGTGCCACTCACGAGGTAGTTCGAGGGCCGTGTCGAGTTTTCATCCACTAACACCATGTTTTTCCTAAGTCCTGATATTTTTAAATTATCATCGTATTTTCAAACCTGGAGTCCCGTGATCACATGGTAAGTTCCTACGAGTTATATTGGTCCCTTACGAGGTGTTGGTGCCACTATCAGGGTCGTTCGGGGGTTATTTCGGGTTTTCACCCACTAACGCCATATTTTTAAACCTAAGTCTCTATAGTTTAGAATTATCATCATATTCTCAAATCGAGGGTCCCATGATCGCGCAGTCAGTTTGTACAAGTTACATTGGTGCCGTGCGAGGTGTTGGTGCCTCTTATGGGGACGTTCAGGGGCTGTTTCAGATTTTCGCTCACTAACGCCATGTTTTTATGCTTAAGTCTAGAAATATGCAAATTATCGTTACATTCTCAAACCGGGAGTCTCGTGATCACGTGGTCAGTTCCTACAAGTTACATTGGTCCCGTGCGAGGTGTTGGTCCCACTCAATGGGCCATCCGGGGGCTGTTTTAGGTTTTCACCCACTAAAGCCATATTTTTAAGCCTAAGTATAGAAATATGCAAAATATCATCGTAATCTCAAATCGGGAGTCTAGTGATCGCGGGGTTAATTCCTACGAGTTACATTGGTCCCGTGCAAGGTGTTGGTGCCACTCACGGGGCCATTCGGGGACTGTTTTGGGTTTTCAGCCACAATGGCCATGTTTATAAGCCTAAGTCTATATATTTTTAAATTATAGTGGCATTCTCAAATCGGGGGTCCTGTGAAGTTCTTACGAGTTACATTGGTCCCGTGTGGGGTGTTGGTGCCTCTAACGGGGCCGTTCGGGGGATGTTTCAGATTTTTGCCCACTAATGCCATGTTTTGCTTAAGTCCTTATATATTTAAATTATTATCGTATTCTCAAACTGGGAGTCCCGTGATTGCGCGATCAGTTACTATGAGTTACATTAGTCTCGTGCGAGGTGTTGGTGCCACTCACGGGGCTGTTCGGGGGTTATATCGGGTTTTTACCCACTAACGCCATGTGTTTCCTTGAGTCCTGATATTTTTAAATTATCATTATATTCTAAATACACAAACTATAAATACACAAACTATCGTCGTATTCTCAAATCAGGAGTCCCGTGATTGTCCAGTCAGTTCCTGCAAGTTACATTGGTCACGCGAGAGGAGTTGGTGCCACTGACGGGGCCATTCGAGGGCTGTGTCGGGTTTTGCCTTCTAATGCCAAGTTTTTAAGCCTAAGTCCAAAAATGTGAAAATTATCATCGTATTCTGAAACCGGGAATCCCGTGATCACGCAATTAGTTCCTAAGAGTTACATTGATCCCATGCGAGGTGTTGGTGCACTATCGAGTCTGTTCGGGGGTTGTTTCCGGTTTTCACACACTAACGCGTTGTTTTTATGCCTAATAGTAGAAATATACAAATTATCATCATATTCTCAAACCTAGAGTCCCGTGATCACGCGATCAGTTCCGACTAGTTATATTGGTCCAGTGGAGGGTGTTGGGACAACTCACGGGGCCGTTCTGGGGATGTTTCGTATTTTCACTCACTAACGCCTTATTTTTAAGACTAAGTCTAGATATATGCAAATTATCATCGTATTCTCAAACCAGGAGTCCCGTGATCTTGCATTCAGTTCCTACAAGTTGCATTGGTCCCGTGCGAGGTGTTGGTGCCACCCAAAGGACCGTTCGGGGGATGTTTCAGTCTTTCACCCACTAACACCATGTTTTGTATAAGTCCTCATATTTTTTAATTATCGTCGCATTATCAAATTGGGAGTCCCATGATCACGCAGGGTAAGTTGCTACGAGTTACATTGGTCCCTTATGAGGTGTTAGTGCCACTCACGGGGCCATTCGAGGGCTGCTTCGGGTTTTTACCCACTAATGCCATGTTTTTATGCCTAAGTCTAGAAATATTCAAATTATTGTCGTATTCTCAAACCGAGAGCCTCGTGATCGAGCGGTCAGTTCCTATGAGTTACATTGGTTCCGTGCGAGGTGTTGGTTCCCCTCACGAGGCTATTCGAGGGTTATTTGGGGTTTTCACCCACTAATGCCATGTTTCAAAGCCTAAGTCCAGAAATATAAAAATTATCAGCGTATTCTCAAACTAGGAATCCCAAGATCGCACGGTAAGTTCCTATGAGTTACATTGGTCCCGTGCGAGATGTTTGTGCCACTCACGGGGCCATTCGAGGACTGTTTTGGGTTTTCACCCGCTAACACCATGTTTTAAAGCCTAAGTCTAGAATTATACAAATTATCATCATATTCTCATATCGGGAGTCCTTTGATCGAGCAATCATTTTCTCTGAGTTACATTGGCCCTGTGAGAGGCGTTAGTGCCACACACGGGGCCGTTCGAGGGCCATGTCGAGTTTTCATCCACTAACTCCATGTTTTCCCTAAGTCCTGATATTTTTAAATTATCGTCGTATTTTCAAACGGAGAGTCTCATGATCGCGCGGTAAGTTCCTACCAGTTACATTGGTCCCTTGCAAGGTGTTGGTGCCACTCACGGGGCTGTTCGAAGGCTGTTTTGAGTTTTCACCCACTAACGCCATGTTTTTATGCCTAAGTGTAGAAATATGCAAATTATCATCGTATTCTCAAATCGGTAGTTCTTTGATCGAGCAATCATTTTTGATGAGTTACATTGGCCCTTTGAGAGGCGTTAGTGCCACACACGGGGTCGTTCGAGGGTTGTGTCGAGTTTTCATCCACTAACGCCATGTTTTGCATAAGTCTTGATATTTTTAAATTATCATCGTATTTTCAAATCGGGAGTCCAGTGATCGTGTGATAAGTTCCTACGAGTTACATTGGTCCCTTGTGAGGTGTTGATGCCACTATCGGGGCCGTTCAGGGGCTATTTCGGGTTTTTACCCACTAATGCCATATTTTTAAACCTAAGTCTCTACATTTTAGAATTATCGTCGTATTCTCAAATCGAGGGTCCTGTGATCGCGCGGTCAGTTTGTACCGAGTTACATTGGTCCCCTGCGAGGTGTTGGTGCCTCTTATGGGGTCGTTCGAGGGCTATTTCAAATTTTTGCCCACTAACGCCATGTTTTAAAGCCAAAGTCTAGGAATATGAAATTATTATCACATTCTCAAATTGGGAGTCTTGTGATCGAGCGGTCAGTTCCTACGAGTTATATTGGTCCCGTGCGAGGTGTTGGTCCCACTCAATTGGCCGATCGGGGGTTGTTTTGGGTTTTAACCCAGTAACGCCATATTTTTAAGACTAACTATAAAAATATGCAAAATATCATCGTATTCTCAAATCGAGAGTCCGATGATCGCGGGATGAATTACTACGAGTTACATTGGTCCCGTACGAGGTGTTGGTGCCACTCACGGGGCCTTTCGGGGGCTGTTTCGGGTTTTCAGCCACAATTTCCATGTTTTAAGCTCGAGTCTATATGTTTTCAAATTATTGTGGCATTCCCAAACTGGGGGTCCCGTGAACTTGCGATCAGTTCGTATGAGTTACATTGGTCCCATGTGAGGTGTTGGTGCCTCTTACGGGTCCGTTCGGGGGCTATTTCAGATTTTTGCTGACTAACCCCGTGTTTTGCTTAAGTCCTGATATTTTGAAATTATTGTCGTATTCTCAAAATGGGAGTCCCATGATCGCGCGGTCAGTTACTACGAGTTACATTGGTCTCGTATGAGGTGTTGGTGCTACTCACGCGACCATTCGGGGGATGTTTCGGGTTTTCACCCACTAATGCCATGTTTTGTTTAAGTCCTGGTATTTTTAAATTATCATCGTATTCTCAAATCGGGAGTCTCATGATCATGCGTAAAATTCCTAGGACTTACGTTGGTCCCGTGCGAGGTGTTAGTGCCACTAATGGGGCCGTTTGCGGAATGTTTCAGGTTTTCACCCGCTAACATCATGTTTTAATTCCTAATTCTAGAAATATTCAAATTATCATCATATTCTCAAATCGAGAGTTCCGTGATTGTTCAGCCAGTTCCTACAAGTTACATTGGTCACATGAGAGGAGTTGGTGCCACTAACGGTGCCATTAGGGGAATGTGTCGGGTTTTTCCCTTCTAATGCCAAGTTTTTAAGCCTAAGTACAAAAATATTAAAATTATCATTGTATTCTCAAAGCAGGAGTCCTGTGATCGCACGGTAAGTTCTTACGAGTTAAAGTGGTCCCGTGCGAGGTGTTGGTACCACACATGGGGCCGTTCGGGGGCTGTTTCGATTTTTCTCCCACTAAAATCATGTTCTTATGCCTAAGTCTAGAAATATGAAAATTATCATCGTATTCTCAAACTGGGAGTCCCGAGATCGCGCGATCAGTTCCTACTAGTTATATTGGTCTCGTGCGAGGTGATGGGGCAACTCACGGGGCCGTTCGGGGGGTCTTTCGAGTTTTCACCCACTAACGCCATGTTTTGCACAAGTCCTGATATTTCTAAATTATCATACTATTCTCAAACTCGGAGTCCCATGATCGCACGGTAAGTTCCTACCAGTTACATTGGTCCAATGCGAGGTGTGGGTGCCACTAATGGGGCCGTTCCGGGGATATTTCGTGTTTTCACCCACTAACGCCTTGTTTTTAAGCCTATGTCAAGAAATATGCAAATATCATCATATTCTCAAACCGTGAGTCCCGTGATCGTGCGGTTAGTTCCTACAAGTTACATTGGTCCCGTGCGAGGTGTTGGTGCCACTCATAGGACCGTTCGGGGGATGTTTCGGGTTTTCACCCACTAACGCCATATTTTTTTTAAGTCCTCATATTTTTGAATTATCGTCGCATTCACAAATCGGGAGTCCCCTGATCACGCGGGGTAAGTTGCTATGAGTTACATTGGTCCCTTGCGAGGTGTTAATGCCACTCATGGGGCCGTTTGAGGGATGTTTCGGGTTTTCACCCACTAACGCCATGTTTTTATGCCCAAGTCTAGAAATATACAAATTATCGTCATATTCTCAAACTGGGAGTCCCGTGATCGAGCGATTAGTTCCTAAGAGTTACATTTGTCCCGTGCGAGGTGTTGGTGCCACTCATGGGGCTGCTCGGGGGTCGTTTTTTATTTTCACCCACTAACGCCGTGTTTCTAAGCCTAAGTATAGAAATATGCAAATTATCATCGTATTCTCAAACTAGGAGTCCCGTGATCGTGCAGTAAGTTCTTACGAGTTACAATGTCCCGTGCGAGGTGTTGGTGCCACTCACGGGGCCATTCGGGGGCTATTGTGGGTTTTCACCCACTAACGTCATATTTTAAAGCCTAAGTCTAGAGATATGCAAATTATCATCATATTCTCAAATCGGGAGTCCTGTTATCGAGCAATCATTTTCTACGAGTTACATTGGTCCCGTGAGAGGCGTTAGTGGCACTCACGGGGACGTTCAAGGGTTGTTTCAGGTTTTCATCAACTACTGCATGTTTTGCTTAAGTCCTAATATTTTTAAATTATCATCGTATTTTCAAACTGGGAGTCGAATGATCACGCCGTAAGTTCCTATGATTTACATTGGTCCCTTACGAGGTGTTGGTGCCACTCTTGGGGCTGTTCGGGCGCTGGTTCGAGTTTTTACCTAGTGATGCCATGTTTTTAAGCCTAAGTCTAGAAATATGTAAATTATTATCGTATTCTCAAAGCGGGAGTCCCATAATCATACGATCAGTTCCTACGAGTTTATTAGTCCCGTGCGAGGTGTTGGTGGCCCTTATGGGGCCGTTCGAGGGCTGTTTTAGATTTTCGCCCACTAAAGCCATGTTTTTAAGCCTAAGTCTAGAAATTTGCAAATTATCATTGTATTCTCAGACCAGAGGTCTCGTGATCATACGGTTAGTTTTTACGAGTTACATTGGTTCCATGCGAGGTGTTGGTGCCACTCATGGGGTCGTTCGGGGGATATTTTAGGTTTTCACCCCCTAATGCCATGTTTTGTTTAAGTCCTCATATTTTTGAATTATCATCGCATTCATAAATCGGGAGTTCCCTAATCACGCGGGGTAAGTTGCTACGAGTTACATTGGTCCCTTGCGAGGTGTTGGTGCCACTATCGGGGCCGTTCGGGCACTGGTTCTAGTTTTCACCCCCCGTCGCCATGTTTTTAAGGCTAAGTCTAGAAATATGCAAATTATCATCATATGCTCAAATCCGGAGTCCCGTGATCGTGCGGTCAGTTCCGACGAGTTGCATTGGTTCCGTGCGAAGTGTTGGTGCCACTTATGGGGCCGTTCGGGGGTTGTTTCAGATTTTCGCCCACTAACGCCATGTTTTTAAGCCCAAGTCTAAAATATGCAAATGATTGTCACATTCTTAAACCGAGAGTCCTATGATTGTACGGTCAGTTCCTACGAGTTACATTGGTCCCGTGCGAGGTGTTGGTGCCACTCATAGGGCCGTTCGGGGGATGTTTTGGGTTTTCACCCACTAACTCCATGTTTTGTTTAAGTCCTCATATTTTTGAATTATTGTCGCACTCATAAATTGGGAGTCCCGTGATCGTGCGTGGTAAGTTGCTACGAGTTACATTGGTCCCATGAGAGGTGTTAGTGCCACTCAAGGGGCTGTTCGTGGGTTGTTTTAGGTTTTCACCCACTAACGCCATGTTTTTATGCCTATGTCTAGAAATATATAAATTATCATCATATTGTCAAATCGAGAGTCCCGTGATCTAGCGGTCCATTCCTACGAGTTACATTGGTCCCGTGCGAGGTGTTAGCGCCACTCACGAGGCTGGTCGGGGGTTGTTTCGAGTTTTCACCCACTAATGCCATGTTTCTAAGCCTAAGTCTAGAAATATGAAAATTATCATCTTATTCTCAAACTGGGAGTCCCGTGATCGCATGATAAGTTCCTACAAGTTATATTCGTCCCGTGCGAGGTGTTGGTGCCACTCACGGGGCCATTCGGGGGCTATTTTGGGTTTTCACCCTCTAACGCCATGTTTTAAATCCTATGTCTAGTAATATGCAAATTATCGTCGTATTCTCAAATCGGGCATCCTATCATAGAGAAATCATTTTCTACTAGTTAATTGGTCCCGTGAGAGGCGTTTGTGCCACTCACGGGGCCGTTTGAGGGATGTTTCAGGTTTTCATCCACTAACGCCATGTTTTGCTTAAGTCCTAATATTTTTAAATTATCATCGTATTTTTCATCTGGGAGTCTCGTGAGCGCGCGGTAAGTTCCTACGAGTTACGTTGGTCCCTAGAGAGGTGTTGGTGCCACTATCGGGGATGTTTTGAATTTTCACCCACTGATGCCATGTTTTAAAGCCTAAGTCTAGAAATAAGCAAATTATCGTTGTATTCTCAGATCAGGAGTCATGTGATGGTACGATCAATTCCTACGAGTTGCATTGGTCCCGTGCGAGGTGTTGGTACCACTCGCAGGGCCGTTAGGGGGTTGTATCGAGTTTTCACCCACTAACGCCATGTTTTATTTAAGTCTTGATATTTTTGAATTATTGTTGTATTCTCAAATCGGGAGTCCCGCGATCACGTGAGGTAAGTTCCTACGGGTTACATTGGTCCCTTACGAGGGGTTGGTGCCAATCATGGGGCCATTCGGGGGCTGTTTCCTATTTTCCCCATTAATGCCATGTTTTTATGTCTAAGTCTAAAAATATGCATATTATCATCGTATTCTGAAACCGGGAATCCCGTGATCGCGCAGTCAGTTCCTACGAGTTACATTGGTCACGTGAGAGGAGTTGGTGCCACTCACGGGGCCGTTCGAGGGATGTGTCGTGTTTTTGCCTTCTTACGCCATGTTTTTTAGCTTAAGTCCAAAGATATGTAAATTATCATCGTATTCTCAAACTAGGAGTCCTGTGATCGCGCGATAAGTTTTTACGAGTTAAAGTTGTCCCGTGCGAGGTGTCGGTTCCACTCACGGGGCCATTCGGGATCTGTTTCGAGTTTTCACTCACTAACGCATCGTTTCTATGCCTAAGTCTAGAAATAAGTAAATTATCATCGTATTCTGAAATCGGGAGTCCCGTGCTCATTGGTCCCTTGCGCGGTGTTGGGGCAACTCACTAGGCCGTTCGGGGGGTGTTGGTTTTCACCCACTAACACCATGTTTTTCACAAGTCTTGATATTTTTTAATTATCATAGTATTCTCAAACTAGGAGTCACGTGATCGCGCTGTAAATTCCTACGAGTTACATTTGTCCCGTGCGAGGTATGGGTGCAACTAATGGGGCCGTTCGGGGGATGTTTCGTGTTTTCATCCACTAACGCCTTGTTTTTAAGCTTAAGTCTAGAAATATGACAATCATCATCGTATTCTCAGACCGAGAGTCTCGTGATTGCGTGGTAAGTTCCTACGAGTTACATTGATCCCGTGCGAGGTGTTGGTGCGACTCATAGGGCCGTTCGGGGATGTTTTGAGTTTTCACCCACTAACGTCATGTTTTGTTTAAGTCCTCATATTTTTGAATTATCATCTCATTCTCAAATCGAGAGTCCCGTGATTACGCGGGGTAAGTTGCAACGAGTTACATTGGTCTCTTGCGAGGTGTTAGTGCCACTTACGAGGCCGTTTGAGGGTTGTTTTGGGTATTCACCCACTAATACCATGTCTTTATGCCTATGTCTAGAAATATACAAATTATCATTGTATTCCTAATCCAGGAGTCCCATGATTGAGCGGTCAGTTCCTAAGAGTTACATTGGTCCAGTGCAAGCTGTTGGTGCCACTCACGGGGCTGTTCGGGGGTTGTTTCTAGTTTTCACCCATTAACGCCATGTTTCTAAGACTAAGTCTAGAAATATGCAAATTATCATCATATTTTCAAACCGGGAGTCCCATGATTTCACGGTAAGTTCCTGCAAGTTACATTGGTCCCTTACGAGGTGTTGGAGCCACTATCGTGGTGGTTCGGGGGCTGTTTCGAGTTTTCACCCACTCACGCCATGTTTTTAAGCCTAAGTTCAGAAATATGCAAATTATCGTCCTATTCTCAAATCGAGAGTCCGGTGATCGTGCAGTCAGTTCCTAAAAGTTGCACTGGTCACATGCTAGGTGTTGGGGTCACTCAGAGGGCCATTGGGGGGATGTATAGGGTTTTCACCCACTAACGCCATATTTTGTTTCGGTCATGATATTTTTTAATTATCATCGTATTCTTAAACTGGGAGTCCAATGATTGCGCGGGGGTAAGTTCCAATGAGTTACATTGGTCCCTTGCGAGTTGTTGGTGCCAATCACGGGGCCGTTCGGGGGCTATTGCCGATTTTCCCCTTGAACGCCATGTTTTTATGCCTAATTATAGAAATATGCATATTATCATTGTATTCTCAAACTGGAAATCTCGCGATCATGCAGCTAGTTCCTACGAGTTACATTGGTCCCGTGCGAGGTGTGGGTACTGCTTACGGGGCCGTTTGGGGGCTGTTTTGGGTTTTCACCCACCCACTAACACCATGGATTTAAGCATAAGTCTATATATTTTCAAATTATCATCATATTCTTAAATCGGGGGTCCCATGATCGTGCAGTCAGTTTGTACGTGTTACATTGGTCTCGTGCGAGGTGTTGGTGCCTCTTACGGGGCTGTTTCAGATTTTCACCCACTAACGCCATGGTTTTAAGCCTAAGTCTATATATTTTCAAATTATCATCGTATTCTTAAATCGGGGGTCCCATGATCGTGCAGTCAGTTTGTACGTGTTACATTGGTCTCGTGCGAGGTGTTGGTGCCTCTTACGGGGCTGTTTGGGGGCTGTTTCATATTTTCACCCACTAACGTCATGTTTTTTAGCCTAAGTCTAGAAATATGAAAATTATCATCATTTTCTCAAATTGGGAGTCCCGTGATCGCGCGACCAGTTCCTACAAGTTAAATTGGTCCCATGCGAGGTGTAGGTGCCACTCACGGAGCCGTCCGAGGGCTATTTTGGGCTTTCACCCACTAACGCCCTATTTTTAATCCCAAGTCTATAAATATGGAAAATATCATCGTATTCTCAAATAGGGAGTCCTCTGATCACGCGGTCAGTTCCTACGAGTTACATTGGTCACGTGCGAGGTGTTAGTGCCACTCATGGGGCCGTTCGGGGGCTATTTCGAGTTTTCACCCACTAATGCCATGTTTTTAAGCCTAAGTCTATATATTTTTGAATTATTGTCGTATTCTTAAATCAGGGGTCCCATGATCGTGAGGTCAGTTTGTACATGTTACATTGGTCTCGTGCGAGGTGTTGGTGCCTCTTACGGGGCATTTTGGGGGTTGTTTCAGATTTTCGCCCACTAACGTCATGGTTTTAAGCCTAAGTCTAGAAATATGAAAATTATCATTATATTCTAAAATCAGGAGTCCCGTGATCACGCGGTCAGTTCTTACGAGTTACATTGGTCCCATGCGAGGTGTAGGTGCCACTCACGGAGCCGTCCGAGGGTTGTCTTGGGTTTTCACCCACAAACGCCCTTTTTTAAGCCTAAGTCTATAAATATGCAAAAATATCATAGTATTCTCAAATAGGGAGTCCTATGATCACGCGGTCAGTTCCTACGAGTTACATTGGTCCCGTGCGAGGTGTTGGTGCCACTCACGGGGTCGTTCGGGGGATGTTTCGAGTTTTCACCCACTAACGCCATGTTTTTAAGCCCGAGTCTATATATTTTTGAATTATCGTTGTATTTTCAAACTGGGTTCACGTGATCGCATGGTCCGTTCGTATGAGTAACATTGGTCCCGTGCGAGGTGTTAGTGCCTCTTACGGGGCCGTTCGACGGCTGTTTTAGATTTTTGCCCAGTAACACCATGTTTTGATTAAGTCTGGATATTTTTAAATTATTATCGTATTCTCAAATCGGGAGTCCCGTGATCTCATGGTCAGTTCCTACTAGTTACAATAGTCTCATACGAGGTGTTGGTGCGACTCACGAGGCCGTTCAGGTTTAGTTTCGGGTTTTCACCCACTAATGCCATGCTTTGCTTAAGTCTTCATATTTTTAAATTATCATCGTATTCTCAAATCAGGAGTCTGGTGATCACGTGGTATGTTCCTACGAGTTACATTGGTCCCGTTCAAGGTGTTGGTGCCACTGACGAGGTTGTTCGGGGGATGTTTCGAGTTTTGACCCACTAACGCCATGTTTAAAGCCTAAGTCTAGAAATATTCAAATTATCATCATATTCTCAAACCGGGAGTCCTGTAATCGTGCCATCTGTTCCTACAAGTTACATTAGTCCCGTGCGAGGTGTTAGGGCCACTCATCAGGCCGTTCTGGGGATGTTTCGGGTTTTCACCCACTAACGCCATGTTTTGTTTAAGTCCTGATATTTTTGAATTATCATCATATTCTCAAATCGGGAGTCTCGTGATCGTTCGGGGTAAGTTCCTACGAGTTACATTGGTCCCTTGCGAGGTGTTGGTGCCACTCACGAGGCCGTTCGAGGAATGTTTCGAGTTTTCACCCACTAACGCCATGTTCTTAGGTCTAAATCTAGAAGTATGCAAATTATCGTCATATTTTCAAAATGGGAGTCCCGTGATCGTGTGGTAAGTTCCTACGAGTTACATTGGTCCCGTGCGAGGCGTTGGTGCCACGTTGGTTCCACTCAGTGGGCCGTTTGAGTTTTCACCCATGAACGTAATGTTTTTAAGCCTATGTCTAGAAATAAGCAAATTAATATCTTATTCTCAAACTGGCAGTCCCGTGATCACACGATATGTGTCTAAGAGTTACATTGGTCCCGTGCGAGGAGTTGGTGCCACTCACGGGGTTGTTCGGGGGTTGTGTCTAGTTTTTGCCTTCTAACGCCATGTTTTTAAGCCTAAGTAAAAAAATATGTAAATTATCATCGTATTCTCAAACCAGGAGTCAAGTGATCGCGCAAAAATTTCTTACGAGTTAAAGTGGTTCCGTGCGAGATGTTAGTTCCACTCACGGGGCCGTTCGATGGCTTTTTCGAGTTTTCAGCCACTAATGCCATGTTTTTATGCCTAAGTCTAGAAATATGCAAATTATCTTCATATTCTCAAATCGTGAGTCCCCTGATCGTACAATCAGTTCCTACGAGTTACATAGGTCCCGTGCGAGGTGTTTGAGCCACTCATGGGGCTGTTCGGGGGTTGTTTCAGGTTTTCACCCACTAACGCCATGTTTTTAAGCCTAAGCCTAGAAATAAAGAAATTATCATCATATTCTCAAACTCGGAGTCCCATAATCGCGTGGTAAGTTCCTACAAGTTGCATTGGTCCCGTACGAGGTGTCCATGCCACTCATGGGGCCATTCGGGGGTTATTTTTGGCTTTCACCCGCTAACGCCATGTTTTAAAACCTAAGTCTAGAAATATGAAAATTATCGTCATATTCTAAAATCGGGAGTCCCGTGATCGCGCAATCATTTTCTACGAGTTACGTTGGTCCCGTGAGAGGCGTTGGTGCCACGCATGGGTCTGTTCGAGGGTTGTTTCGAGTTTTCACCCACTAACGCCATATTTTGCTTAAGTCATAATATTTTAAATTATCATCATATTTTCAAACAAGGAGTCAAGTGATCGCGGAGTAAGTTCCTACGAGTTACATTGGTCCCTTGCGAGGTGTTGGTGCCAGTCACGGGGCCCTTCGGGGGCTATTTTGGGTTTTCCCCAATTAATGACATGTTTTTATGCATAATTCTAGAAATATGCATATTATCGTCGTATTCTCAAATTGGGAATATCGTGATCGCGCGGCTAGTTCCTATGAGTTACATTGGTCCCATGCGAGGTGTTGGTGCACTCTCGGGTCTGTTCGGGGGTTGTTTTAAGTTTTCACACACTAACGCCATGTTTTTATGCCTAAGTCTAGAAATATCCATATTATCATTGTATTCTCAAACTGAGAGCCTCATGATCGCATCGTTAGTTCCTACGAGTTATATTGGTCCCGTGCGAGGTGTGGGTGCAACTTATGAGGCCATTTGGGGGATATTTCGAGTTTTCACCCACTAACGCCATGTTTTAAGCCTAAGTCTATATAATTTCAAATTATCGTCGTATTCTTAAATCGGGAGTCCCGTGATCACGCGACAGTTCGTACGTGTTACGTTGGTCTCGTCTGAGGTGTTGGTGCCTCTTACGGGGCTTTTTAGGGGTTGTTTCAGATTTTCGCCCACTAACGTCATGGTTTTACACCTAAGTCTAGAAATATGAAAATTATCATCATATTCTCAAATTAGGAGTCTCGTGATCACGCGACCAGTTCCTACGAGTTACATTGGTCCCATACGAGGTGTAGGTGCCACTCACGGAGCTGTCTGAGGGCTGTTTTGGGTTTTCACCCACTAACGTCCTATTTTTATGCCTAAGCCTATAAATATGCAAAATATCATCATATTCTCAAATAGAGATTCCTATGATCGCGCGGTCAGTTCCTACAAGTTACATTGGTCCCGTGTGCGGTGTTGGTGCCACTCACGGGGCCGTTTGGGGGCTATTTCGGGTTTTCACCCACTAATCTCATGTTTTTAAGCCTAAGTCTATATATTTTCAAATTATCATTGTATTCTCATCCCGGGGGTCACGTGATCACATGGTCAGTTCGTACGAGTTACATTGGTCCCGTGCGAGATGTTTGTGCCTCTTACGGGGCCGTTCGGGTGCTGTTTCGGATTTTTGCCCACTATCGCCATGTTTTGCTTAAGTCCGAATATTTTTAAATTATTGTCGTATTCTCAAATCAGGAGTCCCGTGATCACGCGGTCAGTTACTACTAGTTACAATCATCTCGCGCGAGGTGTTGGTACCACTCACGGGGCCGTTCGGGGGTTGTTTCGGGTTTTCACCCACTAATGCCATGTTTTGCTTAAGTCTTGATATTTTTAAATTATCGTCATATTCTCAAACCGAGAGTCTCGTGTTCGCGCAGTAAGTTCCTACGAATTACATTGCTCCCGTGCGAGGTTTTGTTTCCACTAACGAGGCTGTTCATGTAATGTTTCTCTTTTTCACCCACTAACGCCATGTTTTAAAACCTAAGTCTATAAATATGCAAATTATCATTATATTCTCAAATCGAGAGTCCTGTGATCGCGCAATCAGTTCCTACGAGTTACATTGGTCCTATGTGAGGTGTTGGTGCCACTCACAAGGCCGTTCGGGGGATGTTTCAGGTTTGCACCCACTAACGCCATGTTTGTTTAAGTCTTGATATTTTTGAATTATCGTTGTATTCTCAAATCGGGAGTCCCTTGATCATGCGGGGTAAGTTCCTTCGAGTTACATTAGTCCCTTGAAAGGTGTTGGTGCTATTCACGAGGCCCTTCGAGGGCTATTTCGGGTTTTCACCCACTAACACCATGTTTTTAGGCCTAAGTCTAGAAGTATGCTAATTATCATCATATCTTCAAACCGGGAGTCCCGTGATCACGCTGTCAGTTCCTACGAATTACATTAGTCCCGTGCGAGGCATTGGTGCCATGTTGGTGCCACTCACAGGGCCGTTCGGGTTTTCACCCACGAACGCAATGTTTTTAAGCCTATGCCTAGAAATATGGAAATTAATTTCATATTCTCAAACTGGGAGTCCCGTGATCACGTAATAAGTTTCTAAGAGTTACATTGGTCCCGTGCGAGGTTTTGGTGACACTCACGGGGCCATTTGGGGGTTATTTTGGGTTTTCACCCGCTAACGCCATGTTTTGAAGCCTAAGTCTAGAAATATGAAAATTATCATCATATTCTCAAATCAGGAGTCCCATGATTGCGTACTCAGTTCCTACGAGTTACTTTTGTCTTGTGAGTGGAGCTCGTGCCACTCACGGGACCTTTCGGGGGCTGTGTCTTATTTTTACCTTCTAACGCCATATTTTTAAGCCCAAGTAAAAAAATATGCAAATTATCATTGTAATCTCAAACCAGGAGTCCTGTGATCATGCAAAAAGTTCTTACGAGTTAAAATGGTTTCGTGCGAGGTGTTGGTTCCACTCACAGGGTCGTTCGATGGCTTTTTCACCCACTAATGCCATGTTTTTATGCCTAAGTCTAGATTATGCAAATTATTGTCATATTCTTAAATCGAGAGTCCCGTGATCGTGCAATCAGTTCCTACGAGTTACATTGGTCCCGTACGAGGTGTTAGTGCCACTCATGGGGCCGTTCGGGGGTTGTTTAAGGTTTTCACCCACTAACACCATGTTTTTAAGCCTAAGCCTAGAAATATGGAAATTATCGTCGTATTCTCAAACTCTAAGTCCCATAATCGCGTGGTAAGTTTCTACAAGTTGCATTGGTGACACTCATGGGGCCATTCGGGGGCTGTTTTGGGCTTTCACCCGCTAATGACGCCATGTTTTAAAGCCTAAGTATAGAAATATGCAAATTATCGTCGTATTTTTAAATCCAGAGTCTCGTGATCGTGCAATCAATTTTTGTGAGTTACATTGGTCCCGTGAGAGGCGTTGGTTCCACTCATGGGTTCGTTCGAGGGATGCTTTGGGTTTTGACCCACTAATGCCATGTTTTGCTTAAGTCCTAATATTTTTAAATTATCATCGTATTTTCAAACCAGAAGTCAAGTGATCGCGGGGTAAGTTCCTACGACATACATTGGTCCCTTCCGAGGTGTTGGTGCCAGTCACGGGGCCGTTCGGGGTCTGTTTTGGGTTTTCCCCCATTAACGCCATGTTTTTATGCCTAATTCTAGAAATATGCATATTATCGTCATATTCTCAAATTGGAAATCTTGTGATCGCGTGGCTAGTTCCTATGAGTTACATTGGTCCCATACGAGGTGTTGGTGCACTCTTGGGTCTGTTTGGGGTTTTTTTGGGGTTTTGACACACTAACGCCATGTTTTTATGCCTAAGTCTATAAATATGCAAATTATCATCGTATTCTCAAACCGAGAGTCCCGTGACCACGCAGTCAGTTCCTACGAGTTAGATTGGTCCCGTGCGACGTGTGGGTGCTATTTACGGGGCCGTTCGGGGTGTTATTTCGGGTTTTCACCCACTAACGCCATGTTTTTAAGCCTAAGTCTATATATTTTCAAATTATCATCGTATTCTTAAATCGAGGGTCCCGTGATCGCACGGTCAGTTCATACGTGTTACATTTTTCTCGTGCGAGGTATTGGTGCCTCTTACGGGGCTGTTTGGGGGCTGTTTGATATTTTAACCCACTAACGTCATGTTTTTTTGCCCGTCTAGAAATGTGAAAATTATCATCACATTCTCAAATTAGGAGTCCCGTGATCGCCCGATCAGTTCCTACGAGTTACATTGGTCCCATGCGAGATGAAGATGCCACTCACGGAGCCGTTCGAGGCCTGTTTTGGATTTTCACCCACTAACGCCCTATTTTTAAGCCTAAGTCTATAAATATGCAAAAAATCACCGTATTCTCAAAGCGGGAATCCTATTATCACGCAGTCAGTTCCTACGAGTTACATTAGTCCTGTGCGAGGTGTTGGTGCCACTCACGGGGTCGTTCGGATGCTGTTTTGAGTTTTCACCCACTAATGCCATGGTTTTAAGCCTAAGTCTATATATTTTTGAATTATCATTGTATTCTCAAATCGGGGGTCACGTGATCGCATGGTCAATTCGTACGAGTTATATTGGTCCCGTCCGAGGTGTCGGTGCCTCTTACAGGGAAGTTCAGGTGCTATTTTGGATGTTTGCCCACCAACGCCATGTTTTTCTTCAGTCCGAAAATTTTAAATTATTGTCGTATTCTGAAATCGGGAGTCCCATGATTGTGTGGTCAGCTCCTACTAGTTATAATGGTCTCGTACGAGGTGTTGGTGCCACTCACGGGGCCTTTTGGGGGTTATTTCGGGTTTTCACCCACTAATACCATGTTTTGCTTAAGTCTTGATATTTTTAAATTATCATCGTATTCTCAAACCAGGAGTCTCGTGATCACGCGGTAAGTTCCTACGAGTAACATTAGTCCCATGCGAGGTGTTGGTGCCACTAACGGGGCTGTTCAGGGGATGTTTCGAGTTTTCACCCACTAATATCATGTTTTAAAGCCTAAGTCTAGAAATATGAAAATTATCGTCATATTCTCAGACCGGGAGTCATGTGATCGAACGATCAGGTCCTACGAGTTACATTGGTCCCGTGCGAGGTCTTGGTGCCACTCACAAGGCCGTTCGGGGGATGTTTCGAGTTTTCACCCACTAACGCCATATTTTGTTTAAGTCCTGATATTTGTGAATTATCGTCGTATTCTCAAATCGGGAGCCCCGTGATCGCGCTGGGGTTATGTTCCAATGAGTTACATTGGTACCTTGCGAGGTGTTGATGCCATTCACGGGGCCCTTCGAGGGATGTTTCGTGTTTTCATCCACTAACGCCATGTTTTTATGCCTAAGTCTAGAAGTATGAAAATTATTGTCGTATTTTCAAACCGGGAGTCTCGTGACCAAACGATCAGTTCCTATGAGTTACATTGGTCACGTGCGAGGCATTGGTGCCACTCACAGGGTCGTTCGGGTTTTCACCTACGAACGCAATGTTTTTAAGCCTATGTCTAGAAACATGCACATTAATGTCGTATTCTCAAACTGGGAGTCCCATGATCACGCGATAAGTTTCTAAGAGTTACATTAGTCCAGTGCGAGGTGTCGGTGCCACTCACGAGGCCATTTGGGTGCTATTTTGGGTTTTCACCGCTAACGCTATGTTTTAAAGCCTAAGTCTAGAAATATGCAAATTATCGTCACATTCTCAAACCGAGAGTCCCGTGATCACGCAGTCAATTCCTGCGAGTTACTTTTGTCATGTGAGTGGAGTTGGTACAACTCATGAGGCCGTTCGGGGGCTACGTCTAGTTTTGACCTTCTAGCGCAATGTTTTAAGCCTAAGCCCCAAAATATGCAAATTATCATCGTATTATCAAACCAGGAGTCATGTGATCACGCGGAAAGTTCTTACGAGTTAAAGTGGCTCCGTGCGAGGTGTTGGTTCCACTCACGGGGCCGTTCTATGGATTTTTCGAGTTTTCATCCACTAATGCCATGTTTTTACGCCTAAGTCTAGAAATTTGTAAATTATCATCATATTCTCAAACCGGGAGTCCCATGATCATGCAATCAGTTCCTGTGAGTTACATTGGTCTCGTGCGAGGTGTTAGTGCCACTCACGGGGCCGTTCGGGGGTTGTTTCAGGTTTTCATCAACTAACGCCATGTTTTTAAGCCTATGTATAGAAATATGGAAATTATCATAGTATTCTCAAACTCGGAGTCCCATAATCGTGTGATAAGTTCCTACAAGTTGCATTGGTCTCGTACGAGGTGTTGGTGCCACTCATGGGGCCATTCGAGGACGATTTTGGGCTTTCACCCGCTAACGCCATGTTTTAAATCCTAAGTCTAGAAATATAAAAATTATCGTCGTATTATAAAATTGGGAGTCTCGTGATCGTGCAATCATTTTCTACTGGTTACATTGGTCCCGTGAGAGGCGTTGGTGCCACTCATGGGTCCGTTCGAGGGCTTTTTGGGGTTTTCACCCACTAACGCCATGTGTTTATGCCTAAGTCGAGAAATATGTAAATTATCATCATATTCTCAAGATGGGAGTCCTGTGATCGTGCGATCAATTCCTGTGAGTTACATTGGTTCCGTGCGAGGTATTGGTGCCACTCACGGGGCCAGTTCGTGGTTTTCACCCACTAACGCTATGTTTTAACGCCTAAGTCTAGAAATATACAAATTATCATCATATTCTGAAACTGGGAGTCCTATGATCACACGATCAGTTCTTACGATTTACATTGGTCTCGTGCGAGGTGTTGGTGCCACTCACGGGGCCGTTCGGGGGCTGTTTCGGTTTTTCACCCATTAACGCCATGTTTTGCTTAACTCGTGATATTTTAAAATTATCATCATATTCTCAAACTGAGAGTTCTGTGATCGCGCGGTAAGTTTCTACGAGTTACATTGGTCACGTGCGAGGTGTTTGTTCCACTAACGGGGCCATTCGATGGATGTTTTAAAGCCTAAGTCTAGAAATATAAAAATTATCATCGTATTCTCAAAATGGGGAGTCACGTAATCTCACGATCAGTTCGTGCGAGTTACATTAGTCCAGTGTAAGGTATTGGTGCCACACACAGGGTTGTTTGGGGGTTGTTTCGGTTTTCACCCACTAATGCCATGTTTTTAAGACTAAGTCTAGAAATATTTAAATTAATGTTGTATTCTCAAACTGGGAGTCCCGTGATCGCGTGGTAAGTTCCTATGAGTTACATTAGTCCCCTACGAGGTGTTGGTGCCATTCGGGCGCTATTTTGGGGTTTCACCCGCTAACGCCATGTTTTAAAGCCTAAGTCTAGAAATACGCAAATTATCGTCATATTCTCAAATCGGGAGTCCCTTGATCATGCATGCAGTTCCTACAAGTTACATTGGTCACGTGAGAGGAGTTGGTGCCACTCATGGGGCCGTTCGGGGGCTGTGTCGGGTTTTTTCCTTCTAACTCCATGTCTTTAAGCCTAAGTCTAAACATATTCAAATTATCATCATATTATTAAACCAGGAGTCCTGTGATTGCGCGGTAAGTTCTCACGAGTTAAAATGGTCCCGTGCGGGGTGTTGGTGCCACTCACGAGGTCGTTCAGGGGTTGTTTCGGTTTTCACCCACTAACGCCATGTTTTGCACAAGTCCTAATATTTTTACACTATCATCCTATTCTCAAACCTGGAGTCCCGTGATCGCATGGTAAGTTCCTACGAGTTACATTGGTCCTGTACCAGGTGTGGGTGCCACTAACGTGGCTATTCGAGGGATGTTTCATATTTTCACCCACTAACGGCTTCTTTTTAAGCCTAATTCTAGAATTATGCAAATTCTCATTGTATTCTCAGTCCAGAGGTCTCGTGATCATACGGTCAGTTCCTACGAGTTACATTGGTTCCATACGAGGTGTTGGTGCCACTCATAGGGCCGTTCGGGGCATGTTTCAGGTTTTCATCCACTAACTCCATGTTTGTTTAAGTCCTCATATTTTTGAATTATCATCGCATTCTCAAATAAGGAGTTTCGTGATCACGCCGGGTAAGTTGCGATGAGTTACATTGGTCCCTTGCGAGGTGTTAGTCCACTTACGAGGCCATTCGAGGGCTATTTTGGATTTTCACCCACTAACGCCATGTTTTTATGCCTAAGTCTAGAGATATTCAAATTATCATCGTATTCTCAAATCGGGAGTCCTATGATCGAGCGGTTAGTTCCTACGAGTTACATTGGTCCCATGCGAGGTGTTGGTGCCACTCACGGGGCAGTTCGGGGGTTGTTTTGGGTTTTCATCCACTAACGCCATGTTTCTAAGCTGAAGTATAGAAATATGCATATTATCATCGTATTCTCAAACTGGGAGTCCCGTGATCATGTGGTATGTTCCTACGAGTTACATTGGTCCCGTGCGAGGTGTTGGTGCCACTCACGGGGCCATTCGGGGACTATTTTGGGTTTTCACCCGCTAACGCCACGTTTTAAAGCCTAAGTCTAGAAATATGCAAATTATCATCATATTCTCAAATCTGGAGTCTGGTGATCGAGCGGTGAGTTCCTACGAGTTACATTGGTCCCGTGCGAGGTGTTGGTGTCACTCACGGGGCTATTCGGGGGTTGTTTCGGGTTTTCACCCACTAACACCATGTTTTAAAGCCTAAGTCTAGAAATATGCAAATTATCATCGTATTATCAAACTAGGAGTCCCGTGATCGTGCATTAAGTTGCTACGAGTTACATTGGTTCCGTGCGAGGTGTTGGTGCGACTCACGGGGCGATTCGGGGACTGTTTTGGGCTTTCACCCGCTAACTCCATGTTTTAAAGCCTAAGTCTAGAAATATGCAAATTATCGTCGTATTCTCAAATCGGGAGTCCTGTGATCGAGCAATCATTTTCTACTAGTTACATTGGTCCCGTGAGAGGCGTTAGTGCCACTCACGGGCCGTTTGAGGGCTATTTCGGGTTTTCATCCACTAATGCCATGTTTTTCTTAAGACCTGATATTTTTAAATTATCGTCATATTTTCAAACCGAGAGTCCCGTGATCGTGCGATAAATTCCTACGAGTTACAATAGTCCCTTGCGAGGTGTTGGTGCCACTATCGGTGCAGTTTGGGGGATGTTTTGGGTTTTGACCCACTGACGCCATGTTTTTAAACCTAAATCTATATATTTTCAAATTATCATCATATTCTCAAATCGAGGGTCCCGTGCTCGCGCGGTTAGTTCGTACGAGTTTCCTTGGTCCCGTGAGAGTTGTTGGTGCCTCTTATGGGGCCGTTCTGTGGTTGGTTCATATTTTCACCCACTAATGCCATGTCTTTAAGCCCAAGTCTATAAATATGCAAATTATCATCACATTCTCAAACTGGCAGTCTCGTGATTGCATGGTCAGTTCCTACGAGTTAC
This sequence comes from Sambucus nigra, assembly GCA_949130495.1. Lineage (NCBI taxonomy): Eukaryota > Viridiplantae > Streptophyta > Magnoliopsida > Dipsacales > Adoxaceae > Sambucus > Sambucus nigra. Next base: position 318,934,691 of record OX422222.1, read on the forward strand.
CTTGGTCCCGTGCGAGGTGTTGGTGCCACTCAATGGGCAATCGGGGGGCTATTTTGGGTTTTCACCCACTAATGCCATATTTTTAAGCGTAAGTATAGAAATATGCAAAATATCATCGTACTCTCAAACCGAGAGTTTGGTGATCATGGGGTCAATTCCTACGAGTTATATTGGTCCCGTGCCAAGTGTTGGTGCCACTAACGGGACCGTTCAGATGCTATTTTGGGGTTTTAGCCACTAACTCCATATTTTTAAGCCTAAGTCTATCTATTTTCAAATTATCATGGCATTCTCAAATCAGGAGTCACGTGAACTCACTATCAGTTCGTACGAGTTACAACGGTCCCGTGCGTGGTGTTGGTGCCACTCACAGGGCTGTTAGGGGGATGTTTCGAGTTTTCACCCACTAACACCATGTTTTGTTTAAGTCCTGATATTTTTAAATTATCGTTGTATTCTCAAATCGGGAGTCCCATGATCACGCGGGGTAAGTTCCTACGAGTTACATTGGTCCCTTGTGAGGTGTTGGTGCCAATCACAGGGTCATTCGAGGGATATTTCCGGTTTTCCCCATTAACACCATGTTTTTATTCCTAAGTCTAAAAATATGCATATTATCGTCGTATTCTCAAACCGGGAATCCCATGATCGCGCGGTTAGTTCTTACGAGTTAATTGGTCCCCTGCGAGGTGTTGGTGCACTCTCGAATCTGTTCAGGGGTTGTTTCGAGTTTTCACACACTAACGCCATGTCTTTATGCCTAAGTTTAGAAATATGAAAATTATCATCGTATTCCTAAACTCGGAGTCCCGTGATCGTACAGTCAGTTCCTACGAGTTACATTGGTCCCGTGCAAGGTGCAGATGCTACTTATGGGGCCGTTCGGGGGCTATTTCGGGTTTTCACCCACTAACGCCATGCTTTTAAGCCTAAATCTATATATTTTAAAATTATCGTCGTATTCTTAAATCGGGGGTCCCGTGATCATGCGTTCAGTTCGTACATGTTGCATTGGTCCCATGCAAGGTGTTGGTGCCTCTTACGGGGATGTTCGGGGGTTATTTCAGATTTTTGCCCAATAACTCCATATTTTGTTCAAGTCCTGATATTTTTGAATTATAATAGTATGCTCAAATAGGGAGTCCCGTGATCGCGCGAGGTAAGTTCCTATTAGTTAGATTGGTTCCATATGAGTTGGCAATGCTACTCACGGGGCCGTTTGAGGGCGATTTCGGGTTTTCTCCCACTAACGCGATGTTTTTAAGCCTAAGTATAAAAATATTCAAATTATCATCGTATTTTCAAACTAGGAGTCCCACAATCGCGCAGTCAGTTCCTATGAGTTACATTGGTCCCGTGCGAGGTGTTGGTGCCACTCACAGGTTCGTTCGAGGGTTGTTTCATTTTTTAACCCACTAACGCCTTATTTTCAAGCCTAATTTTAGAAATATGAAAATTAACATCGTATTCTCCAAGTGGGAGTCCCGTGATCACGTGGTAAGTTCCTACCAGTTACATTGCTCCCATGCGAGGTGTCCAATCGGGGGATGTTTTGGGTTTTCACCCGCTAATGTCATGTTTTAAAGCCTAAGTATAGAAATATGCAAATTATCATCGTATTCTCAATTCGAGAGTCCCGTGATCACGCAGTCAGTTCCTACGAGTTATATTGGTCACGTGAGAGGAGTTGGTGCCACTCACGGGGCCGTTCGGGGGCTGTGTCGGGTTTTTTTCCTTCTAACACCATGTTTTTAAGTCTAAGTCCAAAAATATGAAAATTATCATCGTATTCTCAAACCAGGAGTCATGTGATCGCTCGGTAAGTTCTTGCGAGTTAAAGTGGTCTCGTGCGAGGTTTCGGTGCCACCCACGAGGCCGTTCGGGAGTTGTTTCAAGTTTTCACCCACTAACGCCATGTTTCTATGCCAAAGTCTAGAAATATGCAAAGTATCATCGTATTCTGAAACCGAGAGTCCCGTGATCGAGCGATCAGTTCCTACTAGTTATATTTGTCCCGTTCAAGGTGTTGGGGAACCTCACGGGGCCGTTCGGGGTGTGTTTCGGGTTTTCACCCACTAACGGCATGTTTTGCACAAGTCCTGATATTTTTAAATTATTATCGTATTCTCAAACCAGGAGTCCCATGATCGCACGGTAAGTTCCTACGAGTTACATTGGTCCCGTGCGATGTGTAATTGCCACTAACGGGGCCGTTTGGGGGATGTTTCGTGTTTTGACCCACTAACGCCTTGTTTTTAATACAAAGTCTAGAAATATGCAAATTATTATCGTATTCTCAGAACAAGAGTCCCGTGCTCGCGCGGTCAGTTCCTACGAGTTACATTGGTCCTGTGCGAGTTGTTGGTGCCACTCATAGGGCCGTTCGGGGGATGTTTTGGGATTTTAACCACTAACGCCATGTTTTGTTTAAGTCCTCATATTTTTGAATTATCCTCTCATTCTCAAATTGGGAGTCATGTGATCGTTCGGGGTAAGTTGCTACATGGTACATTGGTCCCTTGCGAAGTGTTAGTGCCACTTACGGGGTTATTCGAGGGCTATTTCGTGTTTTCACCCACTAACGCCATGTCTTTATGCCTAAGTCTAGAAATATAAAAATTATTGTCGTATTATCAAACCAGGAGTACCGTGATTGTGCGGTCAGTTCCTACGAGTTACATTGGTCCCGTGCGAGGTGTTGGTGCCATGTTGGTGCCACTCACGAGGCCGTTCGGGGTTTATTTTGGGTTTTCACCCAGTAACACCATGTTTCTAAGCCTAAGTCTAAAAATATGCAAAATATCGTCGTATTCTGAAATTGGGAGTCCCGTGATCGTGCGATAAGTCCTACGAGTTACATTAGTCACGTGCAAGGTGTTGGTGCCAGTCACGGGGCCATTCAGTGGTTGTTTGGGGTTTTCACCTGCTAACGCCATGTTTTAAAGCCTAAGCCTAGAAATTTGCAAATTTTCATCGTATTCTCAAATCGGGAGTCTTGTGATCGAACAATCATTTTCCACGAGTTACATTGGTCCCGTGAGAGGCATTAGTGCCACTCAGGGGGGCCGTTCAAGGGATGTTTCGGGTTTTCATCCAATAATGCCATGTTTTGATTAAGTCCTGATATTTTTAAACTATCATCGTATTTTCAAATCGGGAGTCCTGTGATCGTGCGTTAAGTTCCTACGAGTTACATTGGTCCCTTGCGAGGTGTTGATGCCACTATCGTGGCCGTTCGGAGGCTGTTTCGAGTTTTCACCCACTGATGCCATGTTTGTAAGCGTATGTCCTGAAATATACAAATTATCATTGAATTATCAAATTGACCATCCTGTGATCGTGCGATCATTTACTACGAGTTGCATTGGTCCCGTGCGAGGTGTTGGTGCCACTCCCAGGGCCGTTCGGGGGCTGTATAGGATTTTCACCCACTAACTCCATGTTTTGTTTAGGTCCTGATATTTTTGAATTATCATCATATTCTCAAATCGAGAGTCCTGAGATCGCGTGGGGTAAGTTCCTATGAGTTACGTTGGTCCCTTGCGAGGTGTTGGTGCCCATCACGGGGCCGTTCAGGGGCTGTTTACAATTTTCCCCCATTAACGCCATCTCTTTATGCCTAATTCTAGAAATATGCATAATGTCGTTGTATTCTCGAATCAGGAATCTTGTGATCACGTTGTTAGTTCCTACGAGTTACATTGGTCGGGTCTATTCGGGTGTTATTTTAGGTTTTCACACACTAACACCATGTTTTTATGACTAAGTCTAGAAATATGTAAATTATCATCATATTCTCAAACTGAGAGTCCCGTGATCATGCAGTCAGTTCCTACGAGTTACATTGGTCCCGTGCGAGGTGTGGGTGCTACTTACCGGGCCATTCGGGGGCTATTTCCAATTTTCACCCGCTAATGCCATGTTTTTAAGCCTCAGTCTATATATTTTCAAATTATCATCATATATTACATCGGGGGTCCCGTGATCGCATGGTCAGTTCGTACGTGTTACATTGGTCTCATGCGAGGTGTTGGTGCCACTTATGGGGCTATTCGGGGGCTGTTTCATATTTTTGCCCACTAACACCATGTTTTTAAGCCTAAGTATATAAATATGCAAATTATCATCATATTCTCAAATCGGGAGTCCAGTGATCGCGCGGTCAGTTCCTACGAGTTATATTAGTCCCGTGCGAGGTGTAGGTTCCACTCACGGGGACGTCCCGGAGCTGTTTTGGATTTTCACCCACTAACACCATATTTTTAAGCTTAAGTCTATAAGTATACAAAATATCTTCGTATTCTCAAATCAGGAGCCCCGTGATCGCGCAGTCAGTTCCTTTGAGTTACATTGGTCCCACCCGAGGTGTTGGTGCCACTCACGGGTCCGTTCGGGGGGGGGGGGGGTTAGGATTTTCACCCAATAATGCCATGTGTTTAAAACTAAGTCTATACATTTTTGAATTATCGTGGTATTCCCAAATCGGGGGTCCCGTGATCGCGCGATCAGTTCGTACGAGTTACATTGGTCCATTCAAGGTGTCGATGCCTCTTACGGGCCCGTTCGGGTGCTATTTTGGATTTTTGCCCACTAACGCTAAGTTTTGATTAAGTCTTAATATTTTTAAATTATTATCGTATTCTTAAATCGGGAGTCCCGTGATCACGCGGTCAGTTCCTTCAAGTTTCAATGGTCTCGTGCGAGGTGTTGGTGCCACTCACGGGGCCGTTCGGGGGTTGTTTCGGGTTTTCACCTAGTAAAGTCATGTTTTGCTTAAGTCCTGATATTTTTAAATTATCGTCGTGGTCTCAAATTGGGAGTCTCGTGATCATGCGATAAGTTCCTACGAGTTACATTGGTCCCGTGCGAGGTGTTGGTGCCACTAACGGGGCCGTTCAGGGTTTTTTTGGGATTTTCACCCACTAACGCCATATTTTAAAGCCTAAGTCTAGAAATATGCAAATTATCACCGTATTCTCAAACCAAGAGTCACATGATCGCATGATCAGGTCCTACGAGTTACGTTTGTCCCGTGCGAGGTGTTGGTGCCACTCACAGGGCCGTTCGGGCGATATTTTGGGTTTTCACCCACTAACGCCATGTTTTGCTTAGGTCCTGATATTTTTGAATTATTGTCATATTCTCAAATCGGGAGTCCCATGATTTCATGGGGTAAGTTCCTACGAGTTACATTGGTCCCTTGCGACGTGTTGGTGCCACTCATGGGGCCGTTTGAGGGCTATTTTGTGTTTTTACTGACGAACGCCATGTTTTTAAGCGTAAGTCTAGAAATATGAAAATTAATGTAGTATTTTCAAACTGGGAGTCCCATTGATCGCGCGATAAGTTTCTAAGAGTTATATTGGTCCCATGCGAGGTGTTGGTGCCACTGAGGGGGGACATTCTGGGGCTGTTTTGGTTCTTCACCCGCTATCGCCATATTTTAAGGCCTAAGTTTAGAAATATGCAAATTATCATCATATGCATAAATCAGGAGTTCCGTGATCACGCAGTCAATTCCTACGAGTTACTTTGGTCACGTGAGTGGAGTTGGTGCCACTTACGGGGCCGTTCAGGGGCTGTGTCTTATTTTTTCCTTCTAACGCCATGTTTTTAAGCCTAAGTCCAAAAATATGCAAATTATCATCGTATTCTCAAACCAGGAGTCCCGTGATCGCGCGAAAAGTTCTTACGAGTTAAAGTGGTTCCGTGCGAGGTGTTGGTTCCACTCACAGGGCTGTTCGAGGGTCGTTTCGGGTTTTCACCCACTAAGGCCATATTTTTATGCCTAACTCTAGAAATATGCAAATTATCATCATAATCACAAACTGGGAGTCATGTGATCATGCAGTCAGTTCCTACGAGTTATATTGGTTCCGTGCGAGGTGTTAGTGCCACTTACAGGGCCGTTCGGGGGTTGTTTTGAGTTTTCACCCACCAATGCGAAATTTGTTGAAGCCTGAAACTGGGAGTCCCGTGATCGCGTGGTAAGTTCATACGAGTTACAGTGGTCACATGCGAGGTGTTGGTGCACTATCGGGTCTTTTTGGGGGATTTTATGGGTTTTCACCCACTACCGCCATGTTTTTATTCCTAAGTCTAGAAATATGCAAATTATTGTCGTATTCTCAAACCAAGAGTACCATGATCACACAATCAATTCCTATGAGTTACATTGGTCCCGTGTGAGGTGTGGGTACCACTTACGGGGCCGTTCGGGTGCTATTTCAGTTTTTCACCCACTGACACCATGTTTTTAATCCTAAGTCTATATATTTTCAAATTATCATCGTATTCTCAAATCGGGGATCCCGTGATCACGTGGTTAGTTTGTACGAGTTACATTGGTCCCGTGCAAGGTGTTAGTGCCTCTCATGGGGACGTTTGGGGTTGTTTCATATTTTTGTCCACTAACGCCATGTTTTTAAGCCGAAGTCTAGAGATATGAAAATCATCATCATATTCTCAAATCGGTAGTCCCGTGATCGCGCGATCAATTCCTACGAGTTACATTGGTCCAGTGCGAGGTGTTGGTGCCACTCACGGGGCCGATCGGGGGCTATTTTGGGTTTTCACCTACTAACGCCATATTTTTAAGCCTAAGTATAGAAATATGCAAAATATCATCGTATCCACAAACCGGGAGTGCCGTGATAATGAAGTCAGTTCCTATGAGTTACATTGGTCCCGTACAAGGTGTTGGTGACCCTCACGGGGCCGTTCGGGGGCTGTTTGGGGTTTTCACCAACTAATGCCATGTTTTTAAGCCTAAGTCTATATATTTTAAAATTATCATGGTATTTTCAAGCCGGGCGTCCCATGATCACGTGGTCAGGTCGTACCTGTTACATTGGTCCCGTGCGATGTGTTATTGCATCTTACGGGGCCGTTCGGGGGCTATTTTGAATTTTCACCCACTAACGCCATGTTTTGCTTACGTCATGATATTTTCAAATTATTGTAGAATTCTCAAGTCGGAAGTCCTGTGATCATGCGGTCAGTCCCTACGAGTTAAATTAGTCCCGTGCGAGGTGTTGGTGCCATTCACAGGGCCGTTCGGGGATGTTTTGGGTTTTCGCCCACTAACACCATGTTATGTTTAAGTACTGATATTTTTAAATTATCATCATATTCTCAAATTGGGAGTCTCGTGATCCCGTAGGGTAAGTTCCTATGAGTTACATTGGTCCCGTGCAAGGTGTTGGTGCCACTCACGGGGCCATTCGGGGGTTGTTTCGGGTTTTCACCCACTAACGCCATGTTTTGAAGCCTAAGTCTAGAAAGATGGAAATTATCATCATATTTTCAAACTGGGAGTCCAGTGATCGTACGGTCAGTTCCTATGAGTTTCATTTTGCAACGACCCGCGTAATTTTGGACTATTTTAATTAATTTCTAGAAAATGGAGGAAAATAAAGTTTTTGATAAAATTATTTTTATTGCTCAAATATGTTGAATATTATTTTTAAAGGCGAGAATTTTAAATGGTTTCGAAATCGGAGTTAAAACGGATTTTAAAATGATTTTAACTCTTGGAGTTGTTTTGACTTCCAACTCTTCATTTCTTTGCCTTATTTAAAGGAGTCTTTTGGATTCCAACTCTTCATTTCTTTGCATTATAAAGGAAAGTCATGGGCAAGCCTTTTAACATACTTTTGGCACAAATTTTGGCAGCAAATATATTTTATATTCCTCTTCTTTTTATATACACATTGGCCCTTGAGATTTGTGAGTTCCAACCTTAGATTAGAGGTGTTCTTGGGGCTATTTTGTTGGAGGTTATTGGAGAAGCTTTGTAGATATTTTGTGTTGATCTTGAGGATGTGATCATTGGTTTGTCATCATGGTTTGAGGTATGAGGTTTTACATAATATGCTCCTTAAATCTCGCGAGTGTCATTCTCTTTGAATTCTTATTTAATTGAACTCATATTTGAATTGATAAATTCATTGAAATCTGGAAAATAATTGTTGAAATTATTTTGATTCATGTGGTATCATTATATTGTTGATGAGCACGTTGTCATGAGATTTTAATACGGCACGAATGTTGGGCACCCGCCAAAATTCCTGTTTCCCGAGCTATGGTTGATAAAGCATATATGGATGTGGTGAGGCCTGGTGACCCGGTTAATGTGTTGTTGAGAAATTATATTGATAAACGCTTTGAGATTCGCATTTTGATTTGAATATTCATACTCGTGTTGTTACGTTTTATTCATCGCTAATATATATTTGTTGAGCATATTTATTGTGTTATTGTGTACTTCCCCATATTTTCTTTTAGTGGAAGGCTAGCGCGGATTTTGGGGCGCTTTGGATATAGATTTTAGAGAGGATTGTTTGGGAAAAATTTCTATTGTTTTGATGTATAGAGCTTTGGAGATTTGTATTTTTATTCGAGTTAGATAGTTAAAATTTTAATTCGAGAGACTTGTTGTAATTGAAGAGATTGATATTAGTGGATTTATATTATTGTGGGTTTATTTAGATGCTCTATACCTTGTCACTTGTATATTTGGATTTATTTTATCGCATTATCGCTACGTTCGCTCTCCCCGGGCGGGCGGGGTGTTACACATTTGTCCCGTGCAAGGTGAGTGTGCCACTCACGAGGCGGTTCGGGCGTTGTTTCGAGTTTTCACCCACTAACACCATGTTTTTATGCCTAAACCTAGAAATATGCAACTTAACATCATATTCTCAAACGGGGAGTCCCCTGATCACGCAGTAAGTTCCTTAGAGTTACATTGGTCCCGTTCGAGGTGTTGGTGCCACTCACGGGGCCATTCGGGGGGGTTATTTTGGGTTTTCACCCGCTAACGCCTTTTTTTAAAGCCTGAGTATACAAATATGCAAATTATCATCGCATTTTCAAACCGAGAGTCCCGCGATCACGCCATCAGTACCTACGAGTTACATTAGTCCCGTGCGAGGTGTTGGTGCCACTCCTGGGGCCATTCAGGGGTTTCTTCGGGTTTTGACCCACCAATGCCAAGTATTTAAGCCTAAGTGTAGAAATAAGCAAATTAATATCGTATTATCAAACTGGGAGTCCCGTGATCACGCAGTAAGTTCCTCAAAGTTACATTGGTCCCGTGCGAGGTGTTGGTGCCACTCATGGGGCCATTCGAGGGCTATTTTGGGTTTTCACCCGCTAACGTTGTGTTTTAAATCCTAAGTCTAGAAATATACAAATAATCATCGTATTCTCAAATCGAGAGTTGCATGATCATGCAGTCATTTCCTACGAGTTACATTGGTCCCGTGAGAGGCTTTGGTGCCACTCACTGGGCCAATCGAGTGTTGTTTTAGGTTTTAACCCACTTACGCCATATTTTGCTTAAGTCCTGATATTTTTAAATTATCAGCGTATTATCAAATCAGGATTCTAGTGATCGCACGGAGTAAATTCCTACGAGTTACATTGGTCCCTTGTGAGGTGTTGGTGCCATTCACAGGGTCGTTCGGGGGATCTTTCGAGTTTTCCCCCCATTAACGACATGTATTTATGCCTAAGTTTAGAAATACGAAAATTATCACCTGTAAGGACATTTTTTTCCATTATCAATTTGTATGTCATACGTCGTTACACCGTTGAAGAAACTCAAGATCGCATCTACATCAACGGATCCGAATATCAAAGTGTCTTCAACATCATAGCCTCTGCGAGAATGAACTTGGTAAAATTTTGTTTTTATGTTCCTTAAACTTCATATTTAGTATTGGGAAATTTTTATAAAATGTTTTTTATAAAAATAAGAAGTAAGTTTTTTCAAGCAAAATGAGGCTTTTAAAAGTTTTTTAGTTTTTTGGGAAGCCGGACCGGTCCGCCTCTTTACCGGACCGGTCCGCCCCTCAACCGGACCGATCCGCTTGCTGCAGATCCAGTAAACCCCGAACCAAAAGCGAACCGAAGAAGACATTTTTTAAAAGAACCGATCCGAGGTCGGACCGATCCGCCTCCAAGCCGGACCGGTCCGCCTGGGATAAACTCGAGCAGTTCCGTAACTGGTTTTACCACCAACTTATTTTTCCTATATATATAACTCTTTCGGTGGTGTATTTTTTTAAGTCTTTGAGAAAACGTTTCTAAGAGATAAAACACAACAAGACTTCGTTTTTTGATGTGCCAAACATCTTTTTGATTCACACAAAAAAATCCCAATTACTTTTGTGAATCTTTTGCAACCCCATAACACAATTTTGTTATTGTTCAATCCTTGTGGAGAAGTCGTCTCTCTTCTTCATTGCTGACCACCTGGAGTTCCTGCGGGAGATTCCAGCCGACACTGTTTCTAGCCGGTGCTTTGAAGGTTTGACGAAGACACCGTGTGTTACACTTGTGGGCGATTATCAGGTTGTATGTAAGTCAATGGTCTTGTAAATTCTTCAAATTCTAGAAATAAAAGGTTTTTCCCTTCGGGGATTTTTCCTTAACTTTTTGTCGCTTGCTTTATTTGTTTATGGGTTGACACTTGCACTTTAGATGCATGATTAGGGGCTGAAATTAAATAAGTGTGTCAAATTAGAAATTTGCGAAGTTAATCAATTATCACACAATCTTGTCTTTTCATCACCATATTCTCAAACTGGGAATTCGGTGATCGTGTGATGAGTTCCTATGAGTTACATTGGTCCCGAGTGAGGTGTGGCTGCCACTAATGGGGCCGTTCAGGGGCTATTTTGGGTTTTCACCCACTAATGCCATGTTTTTAAGCCTATGTCTATATATTTCAAATTATCTTCGTATTCATCGGGGGTCTCGTGATCGTGCGGTCAATTCGTACGAGTTACATTGGTCATGTGCGAGGTGTTGGTGCCTCTTATGGGGCCGTTTGGGGGTTGTTTCAGATTTTTCCCACTAGCGCCATATTTTTATGCCTAAGTCTGGAAATATGCAAATTATCATCATATTCTCAAACCGGGAGTCCCTTGATCGCGATGTCAGTCCTACGAGTTACATTGGTCCCGTACGAGGTGTTCGTGCCACTCACGGCGCCGTCCGGGTGATGTTTTGGGTTTTCACCCACTAACGCCATATTTTTTAGCCTAAGTCTAGAAATATGAAAAATATCATCGTATTCTCAAATTGAGAGTCCCATGATCACACAGTCAGTTCCTATGAGTTACATTGGTCCCGTGTGAGGTGTTGGTGCCACACACGTGGCTGTTCGGAGGTTGGTTCGGGTTTTCACCCACTTAAACCATGTTTGGAGTGAAGCTGGTGAAAGGAAGACAGAAGGTCCAGAATTGATTGAAGTCGCCACTAAAAAAGTGAGGATTATTTAAGATAGAATGAGAACCGCTTAAAGAAGACAGAAAATTTATACGGACAAAGACGAAAAGATTTGGAAAGAAAGGGAAATTAAGTCCACGACCTGATGAAATTCTTGAGAAAGTTGGGATAGTTGCCTACAGGTTAGTGTTACCACCCGAGTTAGCTCGATTACATTATGTTTTCTGTGTTTCTATGTTAATAAAGTATGTATCAGATCCTTCACATGTGTTAGTGGAACAACCTACTGAGTTGAAGGAAGACTTGAGTTATGTGGAAGAACCACTTGCTATCGTAGATATGAAGGAACAAATATTGAGATCAAAAGTGATCCCACTTGTGAATGTTTTGTGGAGAAGTAATTCCATGGAAAAGGCTACATGGGAGAGCGAGGATACCTTGAATATGCGTTATCCGTATTTGTTTGATTTGGACAACCAATGTCTGTCAATTTCGGGGGTGAAATTTCCTAACAGGAGGAGAATTGTGACAACTCGAATATAATTATGATTATTTATTCTTAAATCATGCTTAGATTATGTGATATGGATAATATGTTATTATTATATATAATTTTAAGTCATTATGTTTAGTCTAATCCTGCCTTCATAAAGCTTGAAATATCGAATTAGTTATAAATATGAAATTTTAAAGTTTTCGATAGGAATGTTCATCTTTAAAACTAGTTTTGACCTTTATGACATAATAATTAACTTGAGGAGAAAACTATATAGTTATATAAATATGATTTAGTTTTGTAACATGATAAACGGTGTGTTAAACGGAGGTCCGAGCTAGAAGTTATGGTGGAATTACGAAGCGGGGACAAATGTGTCCATTCCTTAAATGATATTTCATCTTGTTAGGCTAACAAATGGTGGATTTTGATTGATTAAATAAGGATTTTGGGTTTGGCAAACTTTAAAGTCTTGAAATAATCCCCTCCTTCTGAATAACTCAGCCATTAAATAGTTTGGCTTGAGAGGAAGAGAGAATTGGAAAGTTTAGGAAGAAAGCGAGGATAAAATTTGGAGAAACATCCGTGGAAATTACATAAAAGTCCCGAAGGTAATCCTAACCCCAAATAATGTTTTTTTTCTTATATTACTGATTTAGATGATATAAATCATAATTTGTTTTACTGAACTTTCAGGCCTTGATGTATATGTATGGTTAGATGAAAGTTTAAGTAAAGTTGAATGTACAAACCCTTAAAATTGCTTCGTTTAGTAACCTTGTTTATTCAACCTTCTATATCTTTTCGTATACTTAGTGGAATTGATTGATTCCATTTTAATATTAAAATATATCATATATGTGTGACATATCCAAAAATCATGTGAAAATACCAAGAAATGAATCTTGGGTGATGGTTTGAAGTTCGGGTATAAAATCTGTCCCAAGGGTGAAAATATGCACACCATGTGTTCGATATTTTTCTTGTCATAGAAAATGAACCTTAAAAATTATGAAACTTTAATTTTATATTGTTAAATATGTTTACTGGTGTTGGGTGAAATATCATAGAAAGTTATGTTGCAAAAAAAGTATGAAAATTCCTGAAAGATGAATGAACAATAAAAGAACCTATAGGGCAAATTTGCTATGTAGTAAAGAAATGGGCATATCTTGCTATAGGAAACTTGAAATGATGTGATGTCTTTTGTATTGGAATCCTAATATGATAAGGATTTAATTACGAAGAATAAATGAAGTTATGTTGGGTCTATGAATCAGGTATGTCAAATATATTAACATGAATTTGGATGTTATTTCACTGGTAATAAATTATTTGAATAGAATCATATGTTGCTTACGAATTGAGTTATGTTTGAGATATTCCTTGGATTGTGGATACTCTTATGGTGATACTAATAGTGTAATAATGATAGGAAGGGAAGAAGAATCGGTTGAACAAGTGCCGGGGAAAAGAAAAGGAAAAGCCTGATAAGTTGCCAAGGTGAGTGTACTTATGATTTGTTTCATATATAAATATGAATATAGCTCTAAGAGAGGATTTGTTTGAATACTTCGGTATTCAGGATTTGTTTGGATATTAAAATATCCTGGATTTTTTTAGGTCTTATGATCCAGGATTGGTTTGAATACTTCGATATTCAGGATTTATTTGGATATTAAAATATCCAGGATTTGTTTGGTGTGACACCCCGACTAATTAAATACTGGGTAGCTACTCCTTTATTAAATTAATACAAAATGCCAAGTTGGTTCAGTTAATAGCATCACTGTCGAAAACATTTTAATGATTACTAACCACCTAGTATTTAAAAGTAAGATGTCAAATTTTAAATTAAATCTGATTAACATGCAATAAATAAATTATGAAAGAATAACATAACCATTCACAATAAAGTCCCAATAGTGTAATCAACAAGTAATAAAGAGTCTAGAGGAAATACTCCTCACAATAATCCCAAAATGGAAAGAAATAAAACAAGTCTGCATCCTGAATTAATTACAAACCAAAAGTCTGAATAACTGAAAGAAATGAAATGTCTCTAAAAGAAATGGGCGACATGCCCTACAACTGAGGAAATCTGAATATAGAGTCAAGGCAAATGAAGCGTCTACTAGCAAGGCCCTGTAACTTCCACAAACAGCTACAGCTCGTCACATGACTGGAAATACTATGCATGGTGTCCTTGTGGCTGGGCACCTAAAAAGGTTTTTACAAAAATAGATTTGAAAGCAAACGGGTCAGAGCCCGAAAGTGGAGAGTATTTTAAAAACAGTAAGTGCTTTAATAAAATTTAAAACAATGAATGCAAAATACATGTTAGGACGTGCTCTCACATGAAATGCTCACCTCTCGTCTAACTGTGCACTCCTAACGTTCATGTACCCATTCATGTGTTAGTTATATCTAACTAAACCGTCATAAGTTCTAACCCAACTACTCGATTCACAATATGAATTCCCAATGTTATCACTTAAATAGATAGCTTTACTTAAACTCGGATTCTCAATTATTAGCATTTCCGTTTACTGGAGGTTATCCCCTTATTTATCTTCTCAACGAGTTACTATAAATTATTCTCATAATTAAACATAACAATTCCTTTTCATTTAACCGTATATTATTCACATCATAAATATACAATATAAGCACCCCAAGGCTAAGCTGTGGTGCACACATACTCTGCTATCCATCCCGGTACATCACGTACATAAGGATTACAAATTCCGAATCTCTCAGGAATTGTTAGAATAAACACCACACACAAAAATGGAGGCGAACATAATTCAACATATCCATGGTCACGTACATACCTACGCTCCATAGTCAGCTGGCTTAATAACTCACAATTAAGTCATTCCCTTGAACTGTGTCCTCTAGGTACCAAACTAAATCTGGGCACACAAGCATTAGATGGCCCTAAACGAACGTAAACCTCCCGTGATAGCAAGTATGGTAGGTATGTCATACACAAAAATCATATACTAAGCATTCACACATCTTAGATGTCTCAATATTAATAAAGGTACATTCTACATCCTTATACCATTATTCCAATTTTATACATTTTAAGTCTTCCAATAATATAAAATGTAGACTGTCGACACATCTCACGTCATAGTTTCTTGTACTTAAAACCTATCTCAAAGGGACTATTAAGTTTCCTATTATTCCCACATATAACATCATTATTCTTAAGGTCCTTACTTCTGCCCCAAACCTCATTTCATCAATTTATTCAAATTTACTCTTTTAACCCTAATATTATCTCACTCATCGAGTTTCATTAGATTTTAGAATAATTCCTCAAATTGAATTCTAATTAAGGTCCAAATTTTATAACCATACCTACTGGTCTTCCTTAAGTCTAAGGATATTCATAAAGTCTCCAATAATATTTTCTAAGGGTTAACATCATTAAAATTTAACTAGGGGAAATTTTAATCATTCTGGGAAGGTCGATCGATCAACCTTGAACCTCGATCGATCGATGGTGGTCGATCGATCGACTGATGAATGTCGATCGATCGATCGCACCAGGTAGGCTACAGACTGCTTCGTTTTGCAGTCCTCAACTCGTCCTAAAACTCCATTATAATGCATGAAACTCTAATTTAATGTTATAATATCATCATACAACCATCCTACAACATTGTTAACGTTCTAAAATCAATAATTCATCAACCAAGGGCTTTATTTGGATCAAAACTTCATCAAGAACCCTAGGTTTTCTATTTCTTTCAAGAACATTAATAAATCTCTTCTTAAATCCGTTTTTAGATCATCAAGGGTTATATTTTGAATTCATAATTCGTCCAGAATATGTCTACATGCAATTTCTAACATAGTTCATAGTTGTAATACTCAAATTCATGGGTCGATATCAATCTTCCAAGACAAAATTCGATAATTACCTAAACATGGAAGAACACATTCATGGAATTAATTGTAACTAAATCACTTTCGTTATGTTCCAGATTTTTTTTGGTTGAAGATTGTTGAATTCCTCTCTCTCTCTCTCTCTCTCTCTCTCTACAAGCTCTTCTCACAAGATGACAATGGAGGTGGGGGTTGGTTTTTGGTAAGTTATAAATAGTTCCTTAACTTCTCCCGTAGCCCACTACTTCGATTGGGGTTGAAAATGGGTTAGTGGGTTTAATGATAAGTTATAATTAAAGTCTAATTTTCGTGGGTTTTAATTACCAAATTTTCGAAATTACCAAACTACCCTTTTGGGTTGCCGGTAGGGCCTAAAAATGCCCCGGGACCCAAACTAAACCCCCGGCTAGTGTTTTCTGACTATTTCGACCCTTCCAGACTCATTGGCGCACTCAAAATGACCATACGGTTGATAAAAATAAAATTCACTTTTTAATTAAATTAAATATTTTCTTGACGCGACTGTCACACGCGTCCCAACAAAATTTCCAAATTGCCGTATTTCTATCTCGCGACAATTTTAATATTCTCAATATTCATATATTTCCATATATACACATTATAATCAAATATCAACTCACATTTCGTTAGTATTTTATCCGGATTAATTCTCAATTAATTCACATTTAATTCAATTAATCCCATAAATAAATATCGATAAAAATGCGGGGTATTACATTTGGGTCTTATGATCCAGGATTGGTTTGAATACTTAAGTATTCAGGATTATTTTGGATATTAAAATATCCAAGATTTGTTTGGGTCTTATGATCCAGGATTGGAATTGGACAAAGATCCAATGATTTTATTTGTCTTATGACAAGGATTGTTTGGAACTTATGTTCCAGGATTTGTTATTGCCAACGGGCAGGATTGTTTGGATTTCATATCCACAGATTCGATATAAGATTATTTTTTTATGGCAGGGCAGGATTGTTTGGATTTCATATCCATGGATTTGATATAAAACTGTTATTTCATAGCAGGATGGGATTATTTGGATTTCATATCCACAGATTTGATATAAAACTGTTATTTCATAGCAAGGCAACATTATTTGGATTATATATCCACAAATTTGATATAGAATTGTCATTTCATTGTAGGGAAGGATTATTTGGATGTTATATTTAGATATTTGATATAGAAATGTTATTTCATAGCGGGGCAGGATTATTTGGATTTTATATCCACGTATTTTATAAAGAACTGTTATTTCATTTCAGGGAAAGAGTACCTCACTAAGCTTAATTCTTACGGTTTATATTTGAACATTTTCAGGTTTGTATGCTTCCATCTAGGATATCATATGATCGATGATTTGAGAGTTGCACCGTCAGAAAGATCTGGGGATTAGACGTGGGGATTTTATCATTGTCACACTGAGGTTTTACTACACTTCAGCATCTTATATATTGAGTTAGCAGGGTTGATTAGATTATTTTAATATTTAATCATAGTCAGTCATAGTATAGCATGTTCGTTTAATTATGACTCGAATGTTAATTATGATACGGTACAAAGAACATGATTATGTTTATTATACATGAAAAAAAGTATTGATAAATGAATTATATTTCGAATGGACGGAAGATAATGATTTAATCGTACTATAAATTAAATGATTAGAATATATTTGGGTTTGGGGTCTGATAATATCCATTGACGACTTGGTATGCGTATATGGATTAACTGCTGAAGATGATGGCTGAGGCTGACGGAGGGCTGCGACCATGTGATTCTTGTCAGGATCCTAGTTGTTATATAGAGATTTTCGAAGAATAACACGTTATACTTGTGGGAGATATCAAGTAGTTTGTAAGTCAACTCTCTTTTAAATTTCTAAGTGAATAAAAGGGTTTTTCCTTTGTTTTTTTTTCTGAAACTTGGTCGTGTCATATTTGCTTGTTTGATTATTTGGTTTATCACCATACATGAATGATTAGGATAAAAAGATAAAAAAAATTAACATTAGCTTCCTCATTTAAAATTGGTATTGCAATCTTTTTGTTTATAATCAACCTTCCAATTATTTTGATTTTACATATTAGTATCAAAGCAGGTTGATCCAAGTTATCGAGTGATCCTGATTTTTCAAAACATTTTTTTCGTCTGTTCCTTTTGTTTTTACAAATTGGTATCAGAGCGTCTTGCACTAAGTTTTTGTGTTTGATCTTGATTACTTGCTATTTGGGTGAATGTTTATTCATCTCTTCTATGCTTTTTTACCTCTTGATGGATTCTCATTTGAATTTGAAGTTTGCCGAAAGAATTGAATTTCTTGATAATCATTTTAAAAATGTTATGGAACTTTTACAAACTATTCAAAATCAAAGTGATATCGTTTGTCACAAGTTTGCTGCTTTATATGATGATTGTAAATCTTTAAAAGTGTCCCAAAAGGAGAGTGATGATAGAGTCCTTGTTTTAGAAAAAGAATTAAAGGACTTTAAAAATTCTAGGATTTGTGTTTGTGCCAAAGAGAACAAAATTTTTTGATTAATGATTTTAAGGCACGTGAGAAGACTGTTAGGGATAAGTTTGCATTTATTGAGGGAGAACGTGATGACCTTCAAAGTATGATTGAAAATATGAAGAAGAAGACCCTAAAATTGGAAGAGTATAATTCTTTGCTTGAGTAAAACATTTTGAAGTTAAAAGATGATTTAAAAGAATCAAGTAGTTTGAGTAGTGATGGTAATGGATCGTCTTGTTCTCATACTTCGGGTTTTAAAGATGAAACCAATGTTTGTTTTAGAGGATAAAATAAAACCAAGGTCATTAGAAAAGGTCAAACCATAGGTAACATTCCTCCCGTTTACACATGTTCACATTATGGTACAAAAAGTCACCTTAGGCATTTTTGTTTTGATCTTGGAAGAGATCCTAGAAAGTTTAAGGATAATGTTCCATAAGTTTCCATAAATTCTCGAGTTAGGTACATACATGTTTGGGTTAGGAAATCAGTTTTAGAGATGCAAAATGTTCGATTGGTTGATTATCACATGCTTGCACATGATACCTCACATGCTATTTATTATGGCTGACTGTTGTGTTGATTTTGTTTGTCATATGCTAGTTATGCATCATGATATATTCTTTCTAGTGTTATGACATGTGTACTTTTTGTATTATATTTTTCTTTTATTGAGTCGTATTTAAAAATACAAAAAGATTTTTGGTTTATATATTTTTTTGAAAAATACAAAAACACTTTGTTTTTTGAAAAATTCAAAAAGATTTTTAGTTCTTGTGTATTTTAGTTATACATATTTTGTGTGGTATATTGGTGTGTTTGAATCCAATTAATTTGGTAATTTCCATAGGGTTAGTACATTTGGTTATGACTTTAAATGCATAGATTGATCTTAACCATGTTTATGGAGTTGTTTCAAAATTGACTTGCTTTACGGATTCGACTTTATTTATGCCTCCACACACACATTCACAAGATTATTGGATTTTGACTTCATGATGTACATTTGAGCTTGATGAGATGTTCTCCTATCCATTTTTCCATCTTCGTGTTTATTTGACTATAGAGGATTTGTTCATGTAAGAACCGTTGCTCGTGAGGATTTGGTTATGATTGAAAAAATGATGAGTGTGCACGAGAAAGGGCTATGAGAGGCAACTGAACTCGTCATGAAAAACACCATTTAAAAAGCGCCCAGGAAAGGAAAAAATTAAGTCAATAAAAAGAATAATACGTCAAAAGGTGACAAATAGTTTACTTTGTGTAACACCCCGCTTAAAATAATAACGGGTGGCCAGACCTATACTATGTTAAATCAGGAATTCAAGATGGTCCAGTCTCAACATCAATTGTCGGTACTATATAATATAGTACTAACTACCCGATATCATATAAGCGAGATGTTAATATAAATTAAAACTTGCAACATACAATAACCCAACACAATGAAACTACTAAAGAATAAGAGAGATATGCAAGAAGCATTATAAGAAATGAAAGGAATCACTATACACGAATATGCCATAAATAAATAAACCCGAATAAGCTGTCGGGTCACAACAAATACAATAGCTGAAATGGAATAAATATATACATGTATATAAATATCCCTATGATACAAACCCGATATACAACATGAATCCTACCTAGAATTCTAAAGAAGTAGGAAGCGGCTACATGAAACATCCCGCAACAGTCCGCACCTGTCACGGCTCCCAAGACTCTGGATAGAAAGTCATCCGGCATCCATGCGGTAGGATACCTGTGGAAATACATATATATATACAAGCAGGAGAGAAAAGAAAACGGGTTAGAGCCCCGAATGTGAAAATATTTAGCAGGTGCGTTAACCGTGCATAATAAATACCGGTGTACTTAATTTCATAAATAAGTGAGATCGCACTCTTGTGGAACCCCAACTCACCTCTCATCTAAAGGCGCACACCTATTCGTGTCCTCAAATTTTAGTTAAATTACCCCCATTGATTTTAGGACAACCTAACTTATCAGGCCTAGCCTATATCCACGAGAGCTACCTTCCCGTCATAATCTAAGGATCCACCCATTTCTAATCCTATTAGATTATGATTACAACAATTATGACATAAAAGGCTTAATGAATTCCGATTAATAATCTCATGAATTATAATTATCATAGTTCCTAAAACATTACCCCTATACATATACATATATATATATATATATATATTTATATAGGCTAAAAACGTAAGAATTAATATACTTAATAATATGCACATGGAATATTGGCAAGACTTCTCTCTAATCCCAAAATTGTACTACGTTTCGTGCGTGGGGAGTCTCGCAAAGCGAAATCCAAACAAGGAACCGCCCCGTTACACTACTCCTGACAAGGTCAAGACCAGAGATCCGTGATGCCACCTATGGAATTACTTCTCTTAATTCTCGACATGGCACTGCGTTTCGTGCGTGAGGTGTCTCGCAAAGCGAAATCCAAACAAGGAACCACCTCGTTACACTACTCCTGGGCAATGTCGATCCTAGAGATCCATAATCCTCAACATACAAGTTAATACTACCATTACTACTAACTATAACTCCTAAAGAAAGAAAGAAAGAAAAGAAAAGAAAGAAAACAAATAAGATAAAATAAAAGAACCTCCAATAATATCCTTGGGATGATGTAACTGAAATAATACCTTATGTACGATACATCAACCCCCATCAATCTAGTACACCATGATCATCTAAGATGTAATTTATAAAAGTCCATATCCTTTCATCTATAGGATATATATATAAATATATATATATATATATATATATATATATATATATATATATATATATATATATATATATATATATATATATATATATATATATATATATATATATATATATATAGGTATTTATTTCTAACCGTATATATATCATCATCAATCCAATAGCCAAGTGTACATACTACATATGATGTACAAGGCCATGCACATAATATACCCGGCTATATATATCGCCGATAAACTGCATCAATGCTATCATCTTCCCAGTGTCCGGCTCAAGTAGCAAAACTGGGGCCACCATGGTGGGACTAAACGACACCCATCTCGTGGTAACCTCACGCACACGACATCCCGGGAAGCGGTCATAGCTCCAAACCAGCAATGAGACGAAACATACCCATCACGTCTCATCCAAAAATAAATATATATATCATATGGTAACACACGGGATGACTATGACCTGGGGAATATCCACACCCTGCTTTTCTAGCCAGGATGCTCACCCTCTACGCGCGCAAACTCACAATGATAGCATGAGTGGGGTATGCTTAACCAATTAAGTATATATATCATTTACATGCATAATATATAATCCATATGATCCAATCATATGATCAAGTAATAAACCATCATATACGGTTTAAATATCCATACCATGTATGTCCACAACATAAAGATATCCATATATCTATATACCTACAGATATATATACATATATCAACACATATTCACATATCCTTATCTATATATATAAACTAATTCTTGTTCATATGTATAAGATATATATATACTTGGCTATAAGTATACATAGTCCTCAATATACAAGCCGTCACCACAATTCCTTTAATTTACCTCGATACGTGAATATAATCCCATACTTAAAACATATTCGATCATTTTCCTATGATGAATAGTCTCCCAAAACCATATGTATATATCCATACCTATATATATTCAACATTAGGGCTATCACCCAAGAGTTTGTGTAGGAATCTTTCACTACACATATCATCTATATCTCCGAGTACATTAAAGAATCTAGTAATCATTTTGACTATCGGTATACATATAATTAATAGTCTATCAGCCTCAAGCTCATTCTTTCAATCATCAAATAATCTCATTTCCCTCGATTTCGATTATGGTTCGATCACTTTTGAGAATACCCTAATCTAAGATCTCTCTAAGAGTTCTTAGCCTCACATCACATCTACACTTACTTTTAATCTACAATTAGGATTCCCAATCCCAAAGGATTTTCCCCCAAAATCTCTATACATAACTCCAAATACATACATGGATACATTTCTCCCAAATTACCCTAAGGAGTCCCCAAAACTCTAATGTGTGAGAAACTCCTAATGTTTCTCCAAGAACATATCTCTCACATCATAAGACAAGGTCCCAAATTAATAAACCCAACCAAAAAGGGTTTGAATTCACTATGGAGAAAATACCTCAAAATGCCCTGTTTCTGAATCGATTCGGCCTCCAAGGCGAATCGATTCGGGTCCAAAGACCTGGGCTTCTGCAATAAGCCGAATCGATTCGGCTTGGGGTCCGAATCGATTCGGTCAATGCAGACCTGCCAATTTTACCAAACCGAATCGATTCGCTTGAGGGGGCGAATCGATTCGGACCTGCAATTTTTGAAGGGTTCTTCTTCTTCATCAAAACCCACGAATTCTAAACTCTAAAGTTTTCATTTCTAACAATTAAACCTTCATCAATTTGTGATTTTAAGCCCATAAGTCAACCCAAAGTTGATCCCAAACATTTCAATTCCATTAAATCCATATTTAATCATTGATTTCAAGATTTAAACCTAAAATCTAGGTTTTGACATTAATACCCAAAAACCATTTCTTTACCCCACAATTTATGAAATGAAATACACAAATAGCTATTTAGCAAAATTAAACACTTGCCTCAGATTTGTAGAGGTTGGATCGTCCTCGATGTCGCGATTGGGCCGGGAATCTCCAAGATTTCTTCCTCTCTCTCTCCCTTTCTTCTTCTTTCTCTTCTTCTTCTCTCTCTAGGGCTTTTCTCTCTTTCTCTCAAATGAGAAAATAACTTCATCCGTAAGCCTCCAACCTTTTAAAACAAAATCCCAATTTTAAATGTTAATACACACTTTAAATGACTCGTTGACTCCAATTCAAGTCAAAACAACTTAAAAACATTCCGGACCCGAAATAAGACCCAATAACAGTCATTTTGACTATCTCGACCCTTTCGGGATCGATGGTACCCTCAAAAATATCATCCGGAATACTTTGAAACGTCCTCTATTTTTGGACTTAAATTCCCAATTTTTTTAAAATTCTCCAATTTAATTAAATTTAATTTTCTCAAAATTAAATTTCTCAGTCTCAAAAGTCTTGGGGTGTTACACTTTGATATGTTCATTGAAAAGAAAAGAAAATAATTATATTTTGAGGGAGTTTGGATGGAAATATCAACGTTGCACAATGACAATGAATCCTAGTTATGCTTATTTTATCATGGCGTTATTGATTTGTAGAACCATCAATATTCTAGGCTTGTGTGCATTGTGTTTGTTTAGTTCATTAAGTTGAAATTTAATTATCACTTTAGGCTAAAGCTTAGTTTGATAAAGTTCAATTAGAACTTCTTGAACATATTTGAGTGTTTGTATTATAATTATTTTATTACTAGTTCACACCCATTCATTCCATTCCACGTGTTCGGACACATTGATACTATGCTAATGTGTAAAGCCTATGTGTTTTGTGCCACATTTTGTGGTCGTTTATACCTATATATGTGTGCCCAATTTGTTTGAATACATTTTGCATATATTATATATGGTATTGTATGATATTTTTGTAAGCTTTACATTTTTTTTTGAAAAATTGAAAATTTTCAAAAATAGTTGGTGGTTGTTTGCCTTTGATATGATCATTAAACTTGCTTGATTAATTTATTTGTGTGATGATATCTTATATTCGTCAATATGCTTGGTGTTTCATGTTTATGTTTCTACTTCTTTGTATATTTGTGTATTTTGATAAAACAAAGGGGAAAGAAAATTAAAATGGAGTTTTGATGAGTTTGAATTATGGTGAAGAGTTTATTTATTTATGAATTCTACATTGTTTCAAGCTCGATGCATCATGAGGGTATATGTTTGTTGTCTCATGTGTGTAGGTAACTTAAATTCGAATTCAAAGAAACGCGGATAAAGACAAAGAAAGGTAAGAAGAAGAATTTTTTCAAGACAAAGAGACTTATGTCATTCCGTTCTAGGGTTAGGAAGGGTATTTTTATTTTTGTCAAAGGAGATTTTGATTCTAATTTGGTGTTCGGTGATTTTGTTTATTTTGTACCAAAATAGCCAAAGGGAAATATTTGTAATAATAATTTTTCTAGGATTGTTCATAGCATAACTTTAGGCTAATTGGTCATATCCCTTTACAAATCATCACGCAATGAAAATAATCTCCAAGTTTATAGACTTCTCGACATCCCGATCAGGTATTAAATGATTTAGAGTTTGAATTAATTTACAAAATAATGTTTGGGATATTTACTTTTTATAAAAAGTGAATATGGCTTTTTATTTTGAAAAAGAAAAATGTTTTTTAGTCTTCAAAATCTATTTGGAACTTAATTATTCGAAACTATGTTTTCTGAGTTTATTATAGACGGAGTTTTTGAAAATAAAATTTTTATTTTATGTCATTTAAACAACATCAAAATGTTTTTCAAATGACATGAGCAAGTCGTTAGATCCTTGTTGTAAGTTTGGATTGATTTTGGATCAAATGACACTCTACTAGTTTGTTTGTTTTAGGTCATTAGTAGCGAGATGACATCTCATTCGAACAATATGTCTTTGTCGTTAGTTAGGCGTATTGATCTCATTCAAATGACCCACCTTAAGTTTTGTATAAATACATGTTTCGTGTTTTGGAATGTGTAAGATTTTTGTGAAAAATTATTTGCATATCTGATACAAAAGTTCTTCAAGTTTTGTGTTGAAAAACACTTGTTTTAATCCACATTAAAACATCATTGAATATTGTTCTTGTGAATTAGCTTAGAACCCTGTAAATTTTTGTATCTATTGCATACACCTCTGTGGAGAGGATCTCTGTTGCTGACTTGTGGACGAAGGCTGAGGCTTATGGAGGATTGCGATCATGTGATTCTTGTGAGGATCACAGTTGTTCCTTTGATATTTCAAAGAATATCGCGTTATACTTGTGGGGGATATCAAGTAGTTTTAAAGTCGACTCTCTTGTAAATTTCTAATTGAATAAAAAGTTTTTCCCTTTGCGTTTTTTTCCTAAAACTCAACCTTGTCTTATTTGCTTGTTTGATGTATCTGTTTTATCACCATTGATGAATAATTGGGATAAAAAAATAAAATTTATTTAACATTAGCTTTCGCATTTAAAATTGGTATTGCAATCTTTTTGTTTAGAATCGTTTTTTAGCAAAGAGGAACAGTACCCCCAACACATTTTAATAATTTTAAAATAATAAAGAAGTAGCCTCTCCAAAGCTTGACAAACCCAGACTAGCCTAATTCTACAGGTTGGGACAAATACTATAGAAGGAAAGCATGAGAACTTAGGGTTTTATTCTAACCCCATTACAAACAAAATGTAAAATCTAAAATAAACTTGGGATTTTTTCTTAATACCATTACAATTTTATAATCCTTTTGCTAATATGAAGAATATGAAGACTATCCATATTGATATGTCCTTTAACGAGTTTAGGAAGAGAATTAAAGTTCCAATATGTTGCATCTTTGTTGTTAATAGCTTCCCTTGAGGCAAGAAGGTCTACTACTGAATTTGTGTCACTTAATATATGATTGATATTCTTTTGAGAAGATAAATGAATGTCTTCAATGATTAGTTTAGCTTGCCAATGGGGCTTAGCTTTCATCAAAACTATATCAATGAGAAGTTTGCAGTCTGATTCCACAATTGCATTTTGAATGTGTAGATTGGATAAGATATTTAATCCTTCCTTTCAAGCCACTGCTTCGGCATAAAAAGAATCCTGGACTTCTATGTACCTTTCAAATCTATGAATAAAATGACCTTCTAAATCTCTAATTATCCCAACTATACCACTAGTGCGAGGGTTACTTTTAGAGGCCCCAACAATATTAAGTTTAAAGAAACCTATAGGGGATTATTCTAGGCACAAGTAGTTATATGAATGTTCTTAGGATAAATTTTGATGTTGAAACATTCAATATTTTTTTTCCTCTGAATTAAATGAATCACATCATTTAATATTGGAAAAGATTGATGAAGTTAGATAAATCAATTGCTGAATAATGAAAGAGGACGAAGATTTTATGTTTTCAAAAAGAAGTTTGTTTATAGCTTACCATAATTCCAATAGAATTATCTTTGGGGTAATAGAGAAGATAAATTTCAAACGATCTCTTTGGGTTTTTATCAACCACCATGAGAGCAACATTGATCTATAAGATGAAAAGTTAGGAATTAAACCAAATAAAGAGATAAAATACTCCCAAACCTCTTTGTCTAATTGACATTCCAGCAACACATGTAGATCTTTGTCTTCATCTAAGAAACGTGATCTACAAACAGAATAAATCCTTATACCATCTTGTTTAATATTTGTTTCAAATTGAACATGATTATTGAGAAATTTCCATATAAAATTAGATATCATCAAAGAGAATTATGCTTCCCAATTATTTTTCCAGCTTGAAGACAGTGAACTTTGTTTCGTAAAAATATTGTATGAAGATTTTATTAAGAAGTCTCCAGTTTTAGATGAAGTCCAAGTCTGAGTATCTAAGTCTATGTAATTGTGTGCAACGTTTGATACAATATCCATCCTTTTAACAGTGCTTGATCCATTTCTAATATATAAGCCTTTGTTATAATTGTATCTCATAAAAGAATCCCATAGACCTTTGTTAAATAAAAATTTCCAGTAAAATTTTATACTAGAAGTTGCTATAATATCTTCTAGACTTCTAAAATTAAGATCCATTCTTCAAAAGAAAAACTTGTATCTTACCATTTGGTCCATTGATATGGGTGGTCTTTATTTGTGCCTCCCCAGTAAAACTTTGAGAAAATATTATTGAGTCTTTTCGAGATAGTTTTAGGACGATTAAAGACTGATATAGTGTAAGTAGGAATTGAGAGAAGAACATTCCTTATAAAGGTAGCTCTGCCAACTTGAGATATTAATTTAAAAGACCATATATTGAGTTTTTCTCTAAATTTTGAGATAAATTCTGCAAACTGAATAAGCTTAGATCTACTTTTGTTTATACAATAGCCTAAATATTTCATTGGGAGGTGTTTGTTGTTTAATCCAGAGTTTGATGATATAGAACTTCTTTTATTAATACTTAATTTATCATCAACATAGAAAGATATTTTAGAAAAATTTACTAACTAGCCTGAAGTTTCTTCATATCTTTTAAGAAGAGAGATAATAGCTTTAAGACTTTTGCAAGCACCATTAGAAAGATGATAATGTCATCAGCATATCCCAAATGAGAAATTAATTGACAATTCTTGGGATGAGAGTAAGGAGTGGATTTGTTCATCTTAATAAGTTTATCAATTTTTTTGCTAAGACTCTCAACTTCCAAGATAAATAGGCTAGGCAAAAAGGGATCTCCTCATCTAAGTCCTCTAGAGGAGTGAAAAAATCCTTTGCTTTGACCATTTATATTAATAGAAAACCAATTGTTTGAGATAATTCTCCATACCATGTCTATAAACATTTCATTAAAACCTAATTGGGACTTAACATAAAAAGGGCCAATATAGTTTATCATATGCTTTTTCCATATCTAGTTTAAGAATAACATTATTCCCATGTACCTTTTTGCTTATGGATTGTACCATTTCTTGAGCCAAGAGAATGTTATCATAAATACTCCTACCTTTGACAAAACCACATTAGTTAGGAGATATTATAAGTGGAAGAATCAAAGATAGTCTGTCACTCAGGATTTTGGATATAATTTTGTTAGAAAAATTGCACAAACTTATAGGTCTATATTCAGCACATGTGTTTGGGTTAGCTAATTTAGGTATGAGAGAAATATTTGTTACTGACTAACTTGTGGGAATTTCAGATCCAGAAAACAAGGAATGAAATCAAATGATTAAACTTTTTTTAATAACATCACAAAAATTTATATAAAAATCCTCACCATATCCATCTATCCTTGGAGCACTTTTTGAATCCAAACTTTTAGTTGCTGACCAAATTTCTTCTTCATTAGGGAGAGTAGATAACGTGGAGTTCATATCATTATTATTGACCTTGTCTATTACCTCTATGAATTCCATGCCAATATTTTTGAATTCTGCTTTCCAAATTTGCTTAAAATGAATGATAAAATGGTTTTTAATATCAACATAAGAATCAATCCATTGGTTCTCACTATTTTCACTTTATTAATAGCAAGTCTTATATAACTAGACTTAACTTATGCATATATCCTAATTTGATCCATTTTTTATGACTCTTTTGATGCTAATAGGATTCTTCTCTTTTCAAAGATAAATTTAACTGAGCTCTAGCTTCATTTAAACCTGGTCTGATTGAGACATCGGGGCATAACTCAAAGTCATTTTCTTTAATTCTGACTTTATCCCTTAATTTATGAACATTTTGAAAGATATTTTTGAAGTGGTCTTTATTCCAGCTTTTCAACTTATTTTAAATAGCATTTAACTTAATTACAAATAAGACCATCAGAGGGGCTTTATACTGAGATGACCATGCCTCTTAATTATATCTTTGACATTAGAGTCAATGCACAACATTGATAAGAATTTAAATGGTTTGGGGCATTGATATAAATTAATCTTAATATTTAATAGGAGATGACTGTGATCACGACATGTTTTATGTAAATGATATATATTTGAGTTAGGGAATGGATCTAACCAATGAATGTTAATTAAACCTCTATCAAGCCTGCAGAAAATTGTTCCATTAACTCTATTATTTGTCCATGTAAATCTAGTTCCAGAATACCCTAAACCTTATAAATTATAAGAGGCAATCATATCATTGAACGCTTTTATGGCATGAAAATCAATGTGATTTCCTCCTATTTTTCTTCTTCATTTGAAACTACATTAAAATCTCCCAGGATCAACCATGGTAGAGAAGGATTTATCGATGAAATGTGTTCTAGATCAGCCCATAGGGATCTTCTTTCAATAGTAGTTCATTTGGCATATACTATCCCATGAAAAGCTGATAAGTTGAGAGTGGCAATGTCAATTTTAAGACAAATCATTTGATCGGAATTATAGATAATAGAAGTTTGAAGATCATTTTTCCAAAAAACAAATCTTATTTGATTGATTTTCCATACTATTGGGGAATTGCCACTTCACTTGATATTTTGATAGTATTTTAATGCCAACTTTTGGTTCTAACAAGGCTATTGTAGGTAGATGATGTGTTCTAATTAATTTTTTAATTCTTGTATTAGTTGCTTAGTTTGCAACTCCTCTAACATTCCAATAGATAAAATTTATAATTTAAAAATTTTGGAGATAGTTAGATAATTTGCTTTACCTAATGATCTAGTGAACCTTTTAAAAAGAGGGACATAAGGGGGTTTAGGAGGTATACCTGACATGAGATGATTCTGAGCATTGAATCGAGAAGAACCTAATTCTTTTCTCTATTTGTCTCTTGCAACCAGAACTTCTTAAGTGTGTTTCCATTTCGAATCAAACCAGTACGTAAACATTCGAAGTTCCTCTATTAAAGGAATTGAAGAACTTATATCTTCATTATCTGAATGATTTTCTGTCACTTGTAGGATATTTCCCTGAGGGGGGGAATGTTAGAGACTTTTGGTGATAAATTATATTGATCTATTTTGTTTCATTCCTCTGTAGACTAGCATGACAAACTATATCAATTTCAGAGTCGTATGCAACCTTTTTTGGGTCTTTGACTATGTTTGGATTTCTTTCCAAAAAAGGATTAGAATTTTTTTCTTCTTCAAGATCTATGAAACTATCATTCAAGGCATCAAATTGATTATTCTCAAGAGTTTGGTTATCCTGATTCTTCTTCTCTTGAGTAGTCTGAACCTATGCTTCTTGATGATTTTTGTGGATTTCTTGGAACGTTTGTAATTGTACTTTCTCTTGAGTAGGATTTTTTTCAATATTTTCCTTCCTTGTGTTGAGGTGTGGATGTTTAAACATACATTTTGAATCTGTATGTCCTTTTTTCTTGCAAAATTCACAAAACAATGGAATGTTCTCATAGGCAATAGGTTACCAAAATCCACTTGTTCCACTTCAAATCCAGACCCTGTGAATTCTTTTTCTAAGAATACTGATTTCCACATATACACGTGTTATGCTTGGTCTTGAGATAGAATTTGTTCAAGCATCCAATTTTAGAGGTTTCCCAACAAGTTGTGCTATTGAATACAGAGAGTATTTTGCGTAGAAATGTAATGGTAGTTTAGAGAGGTCTATCCACAATCAGACTCTCTTCATCTAGTTTAAAAGCCACCATCCATATGAATGTTTGCATTGGGTATTTTCCAATATACCAAAATCTTACAGCCATAGCCTTACATAGTCCTCTTCGCAGTTGAGTCTAATTAAGATTTGCTTAGAGTCATGAATACCAATTGAATATGCTACTTTCAAAGAAAAATCTTGGAAAATTTTTCGAATGTAATCCATTGGAGGTCTACCATGAGAGAATTTGCCTACAATTGAATGTTTGAATGGTACAATTAGAGATGAAATGTCTTTTCCAAAGAATATTATTGTTGGTTCTCCCTTGAAAGTGGTTGAATATTTTAATTCTAATACTTTGGTTGTTTAATTCATGAGAACACTTGTGAAATATCTAGCCCAAACACTGGGTGGGTCTGGAGGTTTATGAGGAATTATAATCTCAGTGGGGGGATTGGACATGTTTGCCATTCCAGAAAAGGGTCGTAGAATTTTGGAAGAAAGAGAGTTCTCCCTAGTTTCTTGGAGAGATATTAGAGCTATCACTCATCGGTTTATTTTTTACTTTTTTTGTTTAGAGTCACCCTTGAAATTATTTTTCTATCACACCGACCAAGCTTTGTCACTCCTCACAAGGGTTTGTATTCATGTCTATACCTGGTTTGAAGGGAAAGATGTGGAGTTACCTATTGTATTAAACCAACTCTTAAAGTTCAGACTGAAATTGCCCGCTGGGATGACTGTCAATTGTCGAAAATTCAGTGGCTTATTTATGGAACCACGGAAATGGGCTCCAAATTCAGATAATTGGGTGGTACCCATTATTAAAGTTATTATAGATGATGTAATGCGGGTTATGGATGATGTGTTTCGACAGACATGTGAAATTTTTAGTAGTGATGAGCTACTCACTACTTTCAAGGGCGTTTGGTACCTTCACTCCTAAACATCCCCGTTGAGTGGGAACATTTATATAAGAAAGCCATCAGAGTTACTGAATACATCGATTTCTTTTGGCAAGAAGACATCGTTGCCATCAGATGGGGTGGGAAAATTTTATAGATCAGATGATGAACCGAGTCAAGGAAAATTCAATCCAATAATCAGCATGTACGGAATGATATCCTTCAAAGACCTGCTAGGGAAAATCAGTATAGTAGCCATTCAACTAGAAATTTATGAAGACACGACATTCTTGTTATTCTCCACCTTAGTAATCCACATGACCAGCTCTAGGAGACACTACAAGGATTCAAATCTTAAGTCATTAGGAACAGATAAGGGAAAGGGGGTTTTCGAATAACTCCCCATGCCAGAAGTGACTGTCTAGGAGAGAAACATCCTTAACCAACTCAAGAAGACTCAAGCTAACATCACCTTATGGGGGACTATTCATATATTCCCAATTGCTCTAGAATGCTTCGATAAATCTTCTCACCAGGCCCACAATCCGTCCATCCACTACTCCTGAAGAAGCTATAAATAGGGTTGGGTCATTAACCTTCACTAGGCTCTTTTCTATCTCCGAAGAGCATATTCCAAAGATCGGTCCCAATCAAAACTATACCCTTAACATCTCTATTTAGGTGATGGTAAAGACAATCCCACTCTTACCCATTGACCACGAATCCGCCCTCAATGTTTTTCTACCAAAAACTTTTAATTTATTGGGGTTAAAAGTTAGTGACCTTAATCCTACATGCATTGTAATGCGTGCTTATGATAATACCCACCGAGAGGTAATGGAATCTATAACACTCACAATAGGGGTTGGCCCTATTAACCTATTATCGAATTCTAAGTTATTGACATACCTTCATTCTTCAACCTGCTACTTGGTCAACCATGTCTTTATAGCATGCGGGGGGTATCTTCTTTCCTTTGTGAGAAATGGAAATTCTTTTCCATAAGGAAACTTATCACCATTTTGGGAGATAAAAATGGTATAAAAAATACTAGCACCAACAAATTGATATTATAAATCCAGTATGGGACAAATGATATGATTATATCTATCTTCAGAGTTGATCCCCTTCCTCTTTCAGTAAGAGAAAATTTCAAAGACCGAGTCTGTCTGGAACACAGCCCTCGCGGCAACGTCAATGTGATATGGATGTTTAAGAACTTGCATTTTATGACCAAAGGGGGATGGGGCCATGTAAACAATGGATACTTTAAACCATAGTCCCGAAAGAGGCATTTACCCCGTGTGGCCTACGTTATCATCCTTTACTCGAAGAATAAAAAGCTCTCGTCCAACCACGGTTGAAAAGGGATTTATAAGATGCAAAGATTATTCTAAGAGATTATCTGAATGGAAGATTTATCAAGGAAGGCAAACACCTCCCTTTCTACAGCTTCCTTAAAACATGGTATGACCATGTTGACAATAATATGAAACTAGGGATGGAAATTTTCATTATAGATAACAAATCTTAGGCCAAAGATTGCCATCATAAAGTGAAACCTCTCACCAAGAAAACCATAATAGTTACCAAAGTATCTAAGGAAAGTATTTTTGAAGACTCATTCAACCTGTAAACGCCGGGGTTGACTCTTTATATAATCCATTTAGATGCCACACCATCGGACCCAGCTACTCTGATCAAGGTTGTTGACGAGCCTCTTCTCAACTGGAATGCTATACTAGTCCAACCTGCTGAGGTTTAACCCTTTCCTATGGTTTACCTTATCTCTTCAACTGTTGTTTCTTCTCCTTTTTCTAATATCAATGTAATCGAGACATCCTTTGATGAGGTTCTCAATGCATTTTTTCTTGAAAATGAAATAAATGACGATTTTTAGTATCTTTATGTGCCTTGCATTAATTGTTTTTATTCTTATCAAACACCTGATGATGATTCCTTTGCAGATGTAAAATTCTTAACTGATCTTAATAAGTTTAATAACAAACAACATAATCTTATTCAAATTAATGAGGATAAAATTGTTGATATCAATCTCGGTTCTAGTAGCTAACAACGTGAGATTAGGATATGGTCTACCCTTAACAAGCATGAGAGCGTGCAATTGGAAGAACTATTAAAGGAATACGTGGACGTATTTGCATGGTTCTAAGATGACATGTCCGACATTGATCCAAAAATAGCTCAACACGAGATACTGGCATTTCACGAATGCAATCCAATTATATATAAGATAAGGAACTCTACAGCGAAAGGTCTCTCAAAGTAAAAAAATAGGTAGTCAAGAAGTTGAATGTAGGCCTCATCCATTTGTTTGAATAACCCACATGGATCACCAATATCGTCATTGTGCTGAAATTAGGAAGAAAAATCTACATGTGCATCGACTATCAAGACTTGAAAAAAGCATCTCCAAAGGAGGATTACCAATTGCCCAACATCGACATGATTGTGGACAACACCTCCAGCCATTCCCTCAAGTAATTTGTCGATGGATTCATCGAATAAAATTATATTAAGATACACCTTGACCATCAGGAAAAAATCGCATTTATCACCCCCTGGGGAACCTTCTTCTATACTATCATGCCATTTAGGCTCAAGAATGTTAGGGCAATATACCAAAGGGATTCCATAATTGTCTTGTATGATTTGATACATAAAGAGGTCAAAGTCCACTAGACGACATGATTATTAAGTCTAAGACTCAGGAAGGTCATGTTCTCACCCTCTAGAAGTTCTTCAAACGACTACGGTGATACCAAATATAGCTAAAAAATGCATTTTTGGCATCACAAAAGGAAAGCTTTTGGGATTCATAGTTAGCAAAAAGGAAATTGAAGCAGACCCTTCCAAGAAGAAAGCATATATAAGATGCCACCATGATGGACAGATAAGGAAGTCTAGGGATTCTTTGGTAAACTTCATTACATTAGTCGGTTCATTAGCCAACTGACTTATATTTGCAAGACCATCTTCAAACTCCTCGGGAAGGATTCCACCAAAGTCTGGAATGAGGCCTACTAATAAGACTTCGACAGAATCAAGAGATACCTTACCCAACCTCCGTTGCTTATGGCTCCATAGCTAGGTCTCTCTCCACTCCTATACTTGATCGTAACAGATACTGTAGCAGGGGCTTTACTATCCCAATATATTGAAGAATCCTAAAAGGAAAGGTCCATCTACTATGCTAGCCAAATATTAGCTGGGTACGAAGTCAAATACCTTACCTTGGAGAAAGCATACATCATCTTAGTCTGGGTCACTCAAGAGTTACAACACTACATGTTCTCCTTCCCCATCAGACTTGTATCCCGTTTGGATCTCATCAAGTACTTGTTATAAAAACCTACCCTATCAAGAAAAATGGATTGATAGTTGATGTTACTAGACGAGTTTGATACGTGTACATCACGCAAAAATCCATAAAAGGGAGATCCATCTCTGACTACCTTGTTGACTACCCTATGAAAGAAATCGATGTTTGGGTCTTTGAATTCCAAGATGAAGATATTGTCTTCACCTCTTAAGAGGACCTCCAATGGAAAAAAAAATTTGATGGAGCTACCAATAAGAAAGGATACAATATTAGGATACTCCTAATCACCCAGATGACTCTCATACTCCTATTGCCATCAAGCTAGATTTCCCCTGCACCAATAATATGACTGAATTTGAGGCATGCACTTTAGGCCTCAAAGTCTCCCTCAAGAATGGTATCAAATATCTAGATGTCTATGGGAACTCCTCCCTCATCATCGACCAAGTCCTTAACAGATGGAAAGTCAAAGACGAAAAGATCTTACCCTTCCATACCCACTTAAAAGAGCTGGCCTCCCAATTCTAAGATATCACCTTTCATTACCTACCTAATGCAAAGAATAGCTTAGCCGATGCCCTTGGTACCTTGGCCACTATGGACGACATGCCCAAGGGGATAACAATGTCCCCTTTCATGGTTCAAAAAAAAGTTAAGCCTACACATTAATACCACACCGAGCTCATTATTGAGTAGGATTCTAATTTTGTCGAGTTATAGTACTATGAAATTTGGCGCCTCCTCAAACATGGTAGGTATCCCCAAGACTCCGTTATGAAAGACCATGTGACCATTCATAAACTATCTTCCAGTATATCGTCTACTATAAAGCATTATTTAATAGAAACTTCAATGGAACCCACTTGCACTATTACAGGGGCTGATGTTGAAGAAACGACACAAAAGATCCACAACGGAGAATGTGAACCCCACATGAATGGTCATATACTTTATAATAAAATCATCTGTCAAAGTTAATATTCGACCAACATAGTCCAGGATTACACCACATATGTCTGAAACTGCCTCAAATATCAGTAGTTTGCCAACCTCTAACACTTACCTTCATGAGAATTATATAAATGACTTATCCCTAGCTGTTATCCACCTGGGCATTAACATCATAGGAAAACTCACACCTAAGGCCTCAAAAGGGCATGATTTCATCCTAGTCGCCATTGATTACTTCACTAAATGGGTCGAAGCTGAGTCATATGCGGTGCTAAATGCCAAGATAGCGGACAAGTTTATCATAAAGAACACCATATCATGATATAAGCCCGATGAGTTAGTACACAAAATGGGTTACACTTCAAAGTCGAGGTCATAGAACTAGTTGATGAGTATGGGATTCAAAGACATAAATCATCTCACTATCAAGCCCACACTAATGGTGTCGTTGAAGTCACCAATAAAAACCACAAAGACATCATCAGCAAAATGATCGAGAGTTATAGGGATTGGGACGATCAAATCCCTTATGCCTTTTGAGGCTACTTCACTTCAGTCAAGACATATATTGGGAGTAGCCCTTATTCTCTGGTATATGGTATGAAAGAAATCCTACCGATTGAGCTAGAAATACCTTCCCTACACATCATGCTTGAGAGAAGAGTTAACGAAAAAGACTCGCATCTGAGCGGTTTTGACGAAATGTAGCTCTTGGATGAAAAGAGGTTGAAGGCTCTATACCACATATAAGGGTACCATCGCCGAATAGCGTGATCATTCAATCGAAGAGTCAAGTACTGTGGTGTTCAGGAAGAAGACCTTGATCTCAAGGAGATCATAGATCCCATCTAGGAATCTAGAGGGAAATTCAAGGTAAACTATAGAAGACCTTACATAGTGAAGAAGATCCTATCAGGTATCGTCACTATGGTCGCAGGCCTTTATGGAGAGGAGATGTCATGTCCAGTGAACCTGGACTATCTCAAAACGCTCTACCCTTAATTCAAAATCTCAGCACGCTATGAATCTTCTCATCCCCCTTTTATTCTAAAAAGGAAAAAAATCTCTTCATTTCTCTCTACCCAAAACTATGTGGGGCTGGATCCTCGTAAAAACTTTTGATTTCCAAATGGAACTCGCAAAAAAATTCCAAAAACATAGGCAGCTCATACACTTTTCATGGCTAGTGTCCCCTTCTTTCTCATAAAATGCTATTATGATATAACCTCTTAGAACGACAGTTCATTTTATCATTTACATGAACAAAAGGATCGTGTATGCCTTAGCAATTAGTATGACTTAAATACAAAACTCATCAAGAGGCCTAGCCAAATATGGTTAAAATCCTTTTTTAATTTAAATAAGTAAATACGGTACCATTACATAAAATATCAACAAATGGAGTTACACAAACCACCCCTTTTCACTTACTCAAAACCAGTCTTAAAACAACAACCTTATCAAACTATTTATTTTAAAAAATAGAAAAACACACAAGATCTCCCCCGCCTTCACAAAAGCCTCACACAAAATACCCATAGCTTCGCAAAATCCTCTCAACAACTTCTAGAAGACCCAGCCTCATCATCATGAGACCCAAGAGATCCCCAGATTCCCCCCGCCTGTATAATATTCCGAACATGATCCATGGAGCAGTACGCCTTGACCAGTCTAGAAAAAACCACTACCCCCTTGAATGGTGCTGAAAAGAACAAACCACCTATGTCCACTCTCTTTTTCCAGGATCTTCTCTACTACTCATTTCCACAACCACTTCACATAGTCCTTGAACACATTAATTTATATGGGCGGATACATAGCCGATGACTCTCTTACAGATAACCCAGCATTATGTTTTAGGACTCAGTTTGGTCCTCCACAGAAAAGAAGTATAGTGTGCGAGGAGGAACTATTTTCTCCCAGCCAACTTGGAGAAAAATTCTCTAAGGGAAATAGAACGAAGTCTATTGTAGGCTAACTAACACTGCATATTGATTCTCTCCCATCTCCAGAACAAATCGTAATATTCTCCCCACCATGGCATCAATCAACAAAGGCACCGATCTCCATGCTCCATGAACCAAATGACCCAGTTCTCTACAGATGGATCGAAATTAAAAAAGTGCCGAGAAAAGAAATATGGCACACCCGCTAAGGGGTACTCAGGAGGAGCTGCCGTACAGAACCTCTCAACAAGACACGTGAACATTATTGGTCTTCCTCTTCAGAAAATAGAAGCGACCTTCTCCCCAATCATCAAAACCATTAAGAGTCTCGGCAAGTATCACCACCGCAAGACTTCGACAGTAAGACACCAATGTTATTATCATAACCATCTAGGAATCCACCATTAATTCCCCCATCACTAGTAAAATCCTCGAAGTAAGGCCCAAGGAAACATCTTCAGCAAAACCAACATCATTATAGTCTGTTCAATGCACCAGATTTTGTACAATTCAACAAAGGTGACAAGCACCACTTTACAACCGAGATTCCTATCCCCTCATTCATGTAGCAACTAAGCCGCCTAGGCCTTACTCTATTCAAAAAATTCTAAAAACTCATTTTTTCCTACTATTTCTCAATATAAAACCGTTCAAAAGGGAAGCATTTTTTCAACTAAAGCCTCTGAGGCCATCTTCTACTTAAAGATGGCAAAAAAATATTCAAAAAATTCCAAAAAACACACTTTTCCTACTCTGTCTCAAAGGAAAAAATTAGCATAAAATTACAATGCATGTAGAATAAACCATTAAATTAAGAAAATCAAACAAAATATGCATCTCCTTCTGCCTTGTTGGAGTCTCTTTTCAGGTGCAATGCCACTACATCAAGCATGCAACATAGTTAATGTCGAGCTCCCCTAGTCAATAATGAATCTTTAAGAAAATACCAAAGGGAAAGAACCAGAGTGAGATTTCACCTCATGTACCCCACAACCCCCTCTCCTAGGTACCAAACATATCCAAACTCGTGCGCCATCAATCGCCACATATGTGCTTGCATACCCATCACCCACGTATCTTGCGAAGCTATCCCCCAAGGATATAAGGTCACCTACAATACCCAACAGAGAATCAGAAATCATGCAAGAAAGAAAATGCTAAGAACAAACTTAGAAGAAACACAAAATAACCTAACCACGCATCAAGGCGTTCAAAGTCTACTGTATCACTACCAAGAAAAAAGAATGGTTTTATCACCAATTGGACTTCCATTGTTGGTACATCAGGCAGAAATCCTCCAAATCCTTGTCCTTCAAAGCTATCAACCTCACGTTGTGACCAATCACCTCGTAAAAACACATCTGCAAAAGATAGGAATCGACGAATAGGAAACTAAATAATAATGAAAGGAAATATATAAAAAGAAAGTAGGTTTGAAGTTACCTCCAAAAGGTACGTGGCCCCTGTAAAGCTCTGCCGATAACACCGATTGAAAACATCCAAAGATGAATAGAGGTTCATCGAAGTCAAGATCTACCAATCATAAAACTAGACATTGAAAAACGTCCTCAGAAATGGGAAAAACAAGAGATGAATGACGTCACCACTCGTCACCACCAGAAATATACCAAACAAAAGAAAAATGAACAATCAAGCCATCTGTCTCACGTGTCACCCATCAGTCATGTCTACTTTCCTATTCAAAATCACCTCCTAAAGAGTAGACATGTAGATAGAATCCCCAGAAATGTTCCTACCCACACCCCCCAGCGTTGCATGAACTACCTCCAGCATCACCCTCACCATGAGATCCAACTCTATTTGAACACCCTCATAGTTAATCCCCATCAGCTGCTGAAAATCAATGGGAGTAACATTCATCTCCCCGAAGCCCAAATGGAAAGTATGGGTAGAGTCCCACCACCTCTCTCCCAAACGGCCAAAAACCAGGAGAAGAAACCATCTAGCACACCATCTCCAGGAGCTGCTTCCAAATATCCTTAAATCCAGTAGTTCCCCAATAACGTAAGCTCGAAGGAGGTATATTAATTTGCCATTGCAAAATAGGGAAAAAAAATTTCAACAATACAAAGAACAAAGAGAAAAAAGAAATGGAATACCAAAAGTCACCCTACTCACATAGCCACTAGGGTTCTTCACCTTAGTGAATGATGGTGTACAGGCTCATGCAAAAAGAAGTGCTCGTCAGCTATTGGCTCAAAAAGATAAAAGGCATTCTCGTTACCAAGGCATGGGGCTCCCTAGACTGTCAATCCAGACGAACCCAGTCATCAATGCCCAGCCATTCCACATTGTATCCCTCGTTAGAAGAACTCACCATTTGAAGTCTTAAAAGGAAAAGAACTTAGGAACATTTTTAAGAGAAAGAAAGTAGAATATTCAAGCACTTGAAGGTGTGAACAATGATGAGGGATTGCCCCCTTTTTATAGTGGAATAAGCATCATGCCAATTGGCAGACCACTGTACATACCGATCGACACTAACTAGTTCCTCTTCCTAAGGAAGTCCAGGAATCCATGTGATTGCCGAACGGTAACCCCTCCAGCCTGCCTATCGACACCCCTCAACAAATTTTGTACAAAAATTACCCAAAAAATTCCTAAAAATATTAGGACATTTCTTCATCAAGAAAACCATTTTTTGGAGCACTAATCCCCCCTACAATCCCTTAAGAGACCCAACAAGATTAGCCTTCCAGCATTGCATCAACATCGAAGTCTACTACCATTCCCTAGCAAAATTTCAATCTCAAATCAAACACTTCCCTGGTAGAATTGCAAGATAATACCTCCCCAGTTCCCCAGTGGAATCTCCAATCTAAATCGAAGCCCCAATGAAACTTCAAGATACGCCTGCATCAAAATCCCTCACATATTCCCTAGCGAAGTTATCCCCTCCCTAAAAATATGAATTCTCGAGAGAGAAACTCCCCATGTTAACCTTAGGTCCTTAGAATTCACCACAACCCATAGAATTGGTCCCTACAATCATACATCTTCATAATTGATCTCGACCCACATAATTAGTCCCCTCAACTTTAGTTCCTCATAATTGACATTTATCTATAAAATTTATCCCTTTATTATTAGGTCTTCAAAAATAAAATCAACTCGTAGAATTGATCCCCTCAACTCTAGGTCATCAGAATTGACCTCGACCCACATAATCGGTCCCTTCAACTCTAGGTCCACATAATTGACGTTTACATGCAGAATCGAGCCCCTCAACTTCAGGTCCTCAGAATTAAACCCAACCTACAGAATTGGTCCTCTTAGCTTTAGGTGGTTATAATGGACCTCAACCTACATAATTGTTCCCCTCAACTTTAGGTCCTTAGAATTCACCTCGACCCACATAATCGTTCCCAACAAGTTTAGGTCCTCGGAATTACCCTCGACCGGAAAAATTGGTCCATCACAACTTTAGGTCCTCAGAATCAACCTCGGCCTGCAGAATCGATCCCTATAATCACAGGTTGTCATAATTTACCTTGAATCACCGAATCGGTACCTCATAACTATAGGTCCTCAGAATTAACATCGACCCACATAATCGGTCCCTATAACTTTAGGTCCTCATAATTGAGCTCGTCGCTTAGATCCGACCCTCATAACTTTAGGTCCTAAGAACCGACCTTAACCCATAAAATTGGTCATCCCCAGCATAAACTTAGGTCCTCAAAATTGATCTCGGACCTCTGAAACCGATCACCCTCATCCCTTTGGTCTGCAGAATTGACCCTAACCAACCTTCTCCCAACGTCAATGTGGTGCCTATTCGACGTCCTTCACTTGTTCCAAGATCACCCATCATGGGGATCTATAGAGACCACATTCTAGGAACCCCTAAGCCTCTTCTTAGGACCCTAACACTTCGTCCATCACCATAACCCCTAGGTCATACTCTGGGTACTCATCTGAAGGCCACTGGGTGCTCTCGAGCCCTATTTGACTATCGATAAACTTTCTCACCTGAAAAACCGCTCATTGAATCATCGAAGGGATCTGAATCCCCCTTTTAACAATCCCCAATGTGAGAATTGGCCTTGTGGCTCGGACGAACGGTTAATTTTACCTCAAAAATAGATTTAGAGGTCACCGGGCACTTTCGAGCCCCGTTTGACTCCAACCAACCATCCAACTTGAGCAAAGATCTTTGGATCCTAAAAGGTCCTTGAATCCCCTTTTCAATGGCCCAATATGAGCTCAAATTAGCCTTACCGTATGGACGAACGACCCAGTTCATTCTATAGGGTCATCGAGCATTGTTAAGCCTTGTTTGACCTTGATTAACTCTTAGAACCAAGCAATGATTTTTGGAATAATGAAGGGTCATGTATAACTTTTATAACGATTTGTCTCATGCATGAATCAACCTTACGGTCTAGATGAACGAT
This sequence comes from Sambucus nigra, assembly GCA_949130495.1. NCBI lineage: Eukaryota > Viridiplantae > Streptophyta > Magnoliopsida > Dipsacales > Adoxaceae > Sambucus > Sambucus nigra. The sequence continues at coordinate 318,976,683 of OX422222.1, forward strand.
CCATTTCCCTCTTGTTTATAAGGTCAATGAGCATTTTTTAGCCCCATTTGACCACAATCAATTTCTGAACTCGAGAGAAGACAAATGGATTCTTAAATATCTTTAAATACCTTTTCCAATGGTTCATCTGGTGCATGTTTCAGACATATTAATTTCATTTTACAACCATTTTTCCAAACAAATTGCAAGAGACTATTGAATGGCAAACCCATTTCCATACGTATCTACAGTGTGTCTGGGATTTATTTTCGATAGTCATGATAAGGATAATGATAATCAGCACCCCCTTGTTCCTATATAAGGAGAGCATGAGCTTACTTCTAAAGGCACCTCAGAAAAATCCCTCTCAGTTATCTCAGCAACATTCTCTTAAAGTTAGCCTGGTTTCCATATTGAAACCTCTTTCCCCCATTCCATTTCCATCCTTTCCTTACCCAATTTATCGAATTTCCTTCCCTCTTCTCCTGTCACCTTCACCCACTTGCAAGAGTAGCCCTTTAGCATTCAAGATCAACTTCAAGGCTTCGAAAGAAGGTCCAAATCTTCCATTCTCTCTTTAAACTCTCTTGTTTTTGCATTAGTTACTTAATTCTTATTTTAGCATTTTATTTCTATTCGATCGCACATATTAATATCCCATTTTTTTATTAGTAGTATTGTACATACTATACTTTCTATAAAAAAAACTAAAAACAAGAAAAGGAGGGGTTTCTTGTAATTTCCAAATGGGGATTTCTCATTACATTTTCTCACACTAACACATCATATTTCCACACATATACATATAAGAAAAAACCATGGTTGGATTTATCGGATAAACCCCACCCCATGTTATATGCAAACTACATGGACTTTGATGCCTTTATAGGCTATGTAGGCGTCTTGTGTAAAATTCGAGATTTGAGTCCTCCCTTATTTTTGTTCATATGTTATTTTCATATCATATATTTGTGATTCATGATTGTGTTTTGTCCAACCTACACCATCATCCTCCTATAAACAATCGATAACTCAATAAATGCACACATAATATTTTGATTACTATTTTGGGAATACTTCTAAGGATGACCTCAGTCTGCCTCTATCCATGATGCGAGTTGAGTAATTTCACTCTCCATTTATATATACATGCACACACTTCACAAGGTTATTAAGGAGAATAATAATACATGCTTATGAGAGACTGAAAGGGTGGTATGGGTGCCTAACACCTTCTCATTCCATAACTTAGTCCTCGAATCCTTGAACTATTGGTTTTTCAAGCATCAGTATGTCTTTGATGCCATTCTCTCAAGGCGACAACATTTTTCCTTATTTTGTACAAAATAGTCTAGTGAATCTGTCTCTATACATTACCCCAATTGACGACAGTCAAAGCATCCTGGGGAAGGGCGTGAGACCCACCCGCGTGCATGCTCGATGATCGGCGAGGGATGGCCAAACCACCATTGTAGTAATCAAACTCCAAGATGAAATAATCCACTAAGGACGTCCTCCTCCATGAGGTTTCCCACAATAGAAGATATTCATATAGTTTGGGTACATAATTGTTTAACCCCTCTCTCAACACGACCATGAAAAGATTCCTAGGTTTGTCAAGGGACTCTCACCCTAGGGACAAGAATATGAAGATTATTGGAACTATTATAGGGAGATCTACTCCAAGGCCTCCATCATAGTAAGAGGGATAAACCCAAAAAGATTTGAAACCTCTCCCAATGACAAATACCTTAAAGAAACCACCTTCGATAATGACATATGTGATATGCCCAAACTTAACCCTCGTACTCAGAGACACTAACCTCGGCCAGTCTCAGGCTAAGTTGATAAGAAGCTTATGACAATCATCAACAAGGTCATTTCTTATAAGGTTGGCCCCTCATACACCAACCTCGACTCTTAATCAGCAAAGGTCAGCAGAGTCTCACTGGCTCAATCAACTGCCAACGTCATCATCGGCCTCAGTCGACATTATAGCTACCTCATACCTAACCTTGGCCAGCCCTCATGGCCGAAGTCATCACGATAATAGATGACAAAGCAACTACATATGTCTCCTCCAACCTCATACTCATCCAGGACGAGTTTACACCAATCAAGGATGCAGGGTCGAGCATTTATAAGCACATGTAAGGTTTGGAACACGTGGACAAATCAGTTATAACCAAATCATTCCCTTCACGTGAGAGAATATTGAGGCCATCATTATCTACATAAGATCAGCCAGGTGTCATCCTCATACTGGTTCGATCCTCATTCACATGATCATTGCATGCTTGGGGGGCACATTACACCCCCCAAACACTATATATAGGGGTCATCCTCTACCTTGTAAAGGGATCCATAATTGTAACCCTAGCTAAAATGCTGTTTGTTTATGTAGTAGAGAGAGAAAGCTTGAGAGATTGTTTCTATGGCCACTAGTAACTTCATCTAGTGACATTACTCACACACTCAGAGTGGATGTAGGCTAGATTGGCTGAATCATATACTGGCATTCATCCTCTTCTCCTACCCCCATCTACTAGATATTCTCTTATGCCGCCATTGTTATTGCTAGTTAGAGATTATCAACACCTCTTTATCTGGTGGTAATATTTACAGCACCATAATTTTAGTGTCGTCTGTGGTAACGAGAAGATTCATCTCTTCCTTTTTTGTAGCTTAACCTCACCTGAGTCTCTTGTGGTGAATCAGGCCTCACCCTTTGCGTGAAGCTATGTCACCATTGAAAGAGGTCCTTTAAGGTATCAAGCTCTCTAATATTTTCATTGCATGCTCTTTAATATTAAAATATGGAATCGGAGTTACCACCACATCCTCCACCATATGGTGTTGGAGGACCCAATTCCATCCAGGCACCACCCCAATCCGAGATGGTTGAGGTGGCAACAACCTTGAAGTCCTTGGTTGCAACTCAGTAAGTGAAGTAGAAGCAGTTTACCCAGCTAAGACAAAACATAATGAGACCACCTAGGGTCTCACCGAGGATGATAACTCCGGCAACTTCTCAACCACATCATGATGCTTGGGGACCACTCCAGGCATCGCGAAAAGACCAACCTACTCTTCAACGGAGGAGGGATGTTGCTAACTCTAGGCGTTTACGCCTGGGGAGGTAAGGAAACCATTTCCCTGAGGATATGTACAACGGCATTGAGGGAGAGGATACTCTGGAAGACTGTTGGGATCCATATGAGGTCTCAAATAACACTGTACGTCCTATACAGTAGAGCCGAGGCCAGTGTTAAAGACGAGATGGTGATGCACAACAAAGAGGGTCAGCTTTTGTTCGCTTAAGCAAAGGGTCAGCCTTTGAGAGGCTCAGCCCAGTTAATGATCTAAGGCAGAGGTTATCCAGGTCAAAGAGCATAGATGTCTTACAAAGGGGGGTGACAAACATCGGCCTCGTCATGGCCTACCACCATATGGTCGAGACTGTGGTCAGGGGGAGGTCAACAGTCGACGTTGCGCTGCTGCTGGGAAACCCTCAGTTCACCCCATGGAGATGGATGGGAAAAACCTCATCCAGGACGATGTTTCCAGACCATGGAATTATTCCATCCAATGGCTTGAAGAGAAGATAGGGAACCTCATAAAAAGCTGAGACCCACTACAAAGGGGATTCTCGGAGGTCTCCCCATTTGTGGCAAGGATTGTCAACTTCCTAACCCCTGCTAAATTTAAACCACCAATGATGTCTCCCAAGTACGATGGTAGTACCAACCCAGTGCATCATATTGAGATGTATCAGTCTGTAGTAGACATTTATTCAATCCCTTACGAGATGAGGTGTCGAGCTTTCTTAAGAACATTAACGGGGGCTGCACATATTTGGTTCACTTCTCTTCCTAAAAATTCCGTTGAGAACTTTAAGGGTTTGGCTGAGCAATTTATACACAACTTCTATTTTAGGGTAAGACCTTAGAAGAAGACAAACCATCTGCTCTATGTAAAGCAAGGCAAGAATGAAAGCCTTAGAGATTACATCGCAAGGTTCAACAAGGAAAAGTTGGAGGTTGAATATTACAAAGAGATAATTGCTATGACAACCCTCATTGGAGGACTTTAGAAGGGAAATATACTTTGGAAGCTTGCTGAAGACCCTCCTAAGTCTATGGACGAGTTGTTAGCAACAACTGGAAAGGTCATGAATGAAGAAGAAGTAATGGCTACAAAGAATGAGGATGAGAATGGAAGTAGCAGTGGGAAATTTCAAAGGAAGAAGGATGGAAAGGAGAGGGATACAAATGATAAGCTTACACACTATAATCATCTAACTGTGAGTTGTTAACACATCCTAGATGAAATAAAAGATGATAGATCCTTGAGATGGTCGGAGAAGTTGAAAGCCCCTCCACATAAGAGAAACAAGTATTTATAGTGTGATTTCCATCAGGATCACGACCATCTGAGTGAAAAGTGCTTCTCCCTGAAGGACGAGATTGAGAAGATGTTGAATTCAAGAAAGCTCAGAAAATATGTGGGTGGTAGATCCTCAAAAGGGGGAAGATACGACCCCAAAAATAAAAGAAATGATAAATATTAGGAAGATGCCCCTACCAGAAGAGCCGATAACTCAGATAATGATTACGATGACCCTGACCTCCCACCAAAAGACGATAATGCTCCAGTGAAGTGGGTTGGTATGATATCTTTTGGTATGAAAACCATCTATGGAGGACTAGCAAGAGGTGGCTCAGAGGTCACTGATCGCAAGGACCACATGGCTGAGGCCAAAGCAGTGACTAGGGTCGAGGTTGTAAACTTGGCCTCTGCAGAGGTTAAACACGAGAAGATAAAGAAAATAGATATGAACACCCTCATAGTTGTCTTATCATGACTTGATTTCAAAGGTATCTTAGCTCCTTACGATGACCATCTGGTAATCACCACAAGGGTGCATGGGTGTAAAGTTCATAGGATACTCCTTTATATCGGTAGTTCAGTAGATGTTATGTTTTACCCCTATTTTAAAAGCCTAGGCCTCAGCAGAGCCAACCTTGTCCCTTATCATCATCCCTTGATTGGCTTCAGCAGTGAAAAGGTTCATCCATTGGGCATGTTTGATATGGATGTTTGAATGGGAGATGAATGGCCTAAGAGGTTGACAATAAATATCAATTTCTTTATAATGGATGAAAACATCTTCTCAGCCTATAACCTCATCATAGGACGAGTAGCCCTCAAGGAATTTGAGGTTATTCCTTCAACGATCCACCAAGTGGTAAAATTACCAACTCCTTATGGAGTAGGGTAAGTGTAAGGTGACCAGACATCGGCATGTGAATGCTACTTCAACTCTGCGAAAGAGAGATAGGATCATAAGAGGGAAACAACCACGTACAACATCAACACACTTGATCCTAGAGATGAAATAAAGCTCTAGAAGGGAGAGGCCGCGGAAGAGGTAGAATCCATCATCCTTAATTAGGACTAGCCGAAGAAAACCATCCAAATCAGTAAATCCCTACGATCTGAGATCAATGAGGAACTGGTAAGGACATGCCAGGTATAGATCATGAGATTATGTGCCATAAACTCAATATTGTATTAGATGCCAAGCCCATCAAATAGAGAAGAAGAGTGTACTCAAGGGAGAAATATGATGTGATCATAGAAGAGGTTAGAAATCTTAAAGAGGCCAAGTTCATCAGAGAGGTTATATACCCCGAGTGGTTATCTATTGTTGTTATTGTACCAAAATCTAATGGGAAATGGAGGATATGCATAGATTTTACTAATTTAAACAAGTCTTGCCCAAAATATAATTTCCCCCTATATCATATTAATCAAATGTTGGATGCCATAGCAGGACATGAGCTCGTGAGTTTCATGGATGCATATTTCGGGTATAATCAGATCTTTATGAACTCGGAAGACTCAGAGAAGACAGCATTCATCACAGACAAGGGGACCTATTGCTATAAGGTCATGCCTTTTGGGCTGAAGAATACAGGCCCTACTTACTAACGTCTTGTAAATAAGATGTTAAAGGATCAGATAGGCAAGTCCAATGAAGTGTATGTAAATAACATGGTGATGAAAAGCCTGAAGGCCGACACTCATGTGGCTGACCTTGAAAGCACTTTTGACACCATGGACAGATACAGAATGAAGCTTAACCCGGCCAAATGTGTCTTCAGGGTAGGATATGGAAACGCTTAGGATTAATTGTCAACCAAACGGTAATAGAGACTAACCCCAAGAAGATCAAGGCTTTGATAGAAATGAAAACACCCAAAACCATCAAAGACGTTCAGAGGCTAACAGGAAGAGTTGTTTCACTTAAGAGATTCACCTCGAGAGCAACAGACACGTGTCTTACCTTTTTTAAAGTACTTAGAAAGGCCTTCGAGTGGGATGAGGAATGTGACAAAGCTTTTAAGAATCTCAAGTCCTACCTCGGATCCCCCTTACTCTTATCTCGACCGATCCTGGGTGAGAAGTTATATGTATATTTAGTTATCTCAGAGTCATCTATTAGTGCAACAATTATAAGAGAAGAGGGTGGAGTGAAGAGACCAGTGTACTTCAATAATAAAGCTCTTCAAGGGTCTAAACAGAAGTACCCTCGGATCAAAAAGTTTGCCTATGACTTGATACATGTATCTAGGAAAATAAATCCATACTTCCAAACCCACTGTATGGTCATCCTCACTGATTCGCCACTCAGGCAAGTCCTCCATAAGCCTGAAAAGTCAGGTAGGCTAATGACCTGGGACATTTAGTTAGGTGAATATGACATTGTCTATCAACCCAAGGTTTCCATCAAGGGGCAGGTACTCGCAAACTTTGTAGCAGAGTTTACATGGGAAGAGGTCGAGGATGAGATTAATCAAATGGCTACAGAAGAACCAAACAGAAACTTCTTCCAAGATTTGGATGAGGTTGAGTCAAACAAAGATAGAAAATGAATTGTTGAGAATGAGGAGGACAGGTACCTCTTCAAGGTGTAATAACCCGCGTAATTTTGGGCTATTTTAATTAATTTCTGGAAAATAGAGGAAAATAAAGTTTTTGATAAAATTATTTTTATGCTCAAATATGTTGGTTATTATTTTTAAAGGAGATAATTTCAAACGGTTTCGAAAATGGAGTTAAAACGGATTTTAAAATGATTTTAAAATGTTTTTAACTCTTGGAGTTGTTTTGACTTCCAACTATTCATTTATTTGCCTTATTTAAAGGAGTCTTTTGGATTCCAATTCTTCATTTCTTTGCATTATAAAAGGAAGTCGTGGGCAAGCCTTTTTAACCTACTTTTGGCACAAATTTTGGCAGTAAATATATTTCATATTCCTCTTCTTTTTATATACACATTGGCCCTTGAGATTTGTGAGTTCCAACCTTAGATTAGAGGTGTTCTTGGGGCTATTTTGTTGGAGGTTCTTGGAGGAGCTTTTGTAGATCTTTTTTGTTGATCTTGAGGATGTGATCATTGATTTCTAATCATGGTTTGAGGTATGGGGTTTTACACAATATGCTCCTTAAATCTCGCGAGTGTCATTCTCTTTGAATTCTTGTTTAATTGAACTCATATTTGAATTGATAAATTCGTTGAAATCTGGAAAATAATTGTTCAAATTATTTTGATTCATGTGGTATCATTATATTATTGATGAGCACGTTGTCATGAGATTTTAATATGGCACGGATGTTGGGCACCCGCCAAATTCCTGTTTCCCGCTTTATGGCTTGATAAAGCATATACGGATGTGGTGAAGCCTGGTGACCCGGTTAAAGTGTTGTTGAGAAATTATATTGATAAATTCTTTGAGATTTGCATTTTGATTTGAATATCCGTACTCGTGTTGTTACGTTTTATTCATCGCTAACATATATTTTTTAAGCATCTTTCTTGTCGTATTGTGTACTTCCCCATATTTTATTTTAGTGGCAGGTTAGCGCGGATTTTGGGGATCTATGTAGATTGATTTTAACCATGATTGTTTTGGAAATATTTGAATTATTTTGATGTATAGAGCTTTGGAGATTTGTATTTTATTTTCGAGTTAGTTGTTGTATGTAATTCGAGAGATTTGGTATTTAATTTGAAGAGATTGAGATTTGTGGTTTCTCTTTTGTTGTTGTGGGATTTAGATGCTCTATACCTTGTCACTTGTGGATTTGGATTTATTTTATCGCATTACCGCTCCGTTCTTTCTCCCTGAGCGGGCGAGGTGTTACAAATGGTATCAGAGCTTAGATATACGGCACCCCTCAGGGCTTGAGTTTTGGGTTCATTGCGTGGTTAGCAATTTTTGAAGATAGAAAATTTTAGGTGATATTCGTGATAAGTTTCGAGATTAGATGTGAGGATTTTTTTTGGAGACGAAATTATTTTTGAAGATTGTTAGCCTGATTTTTTAGAGTTAGGCATCCGGCGAATTTCGAGGGCGAAATTTCATTGTTAGTGGGGAAGTGTAATAACCCGCGTAATTTTGGGCTATTTTAATTAATTTCTGGAAAATGGAGGAAAATAAAGTTTTTGATAAAATTATTTTTATGCTCAAATATGTTGGTTATTATTTTTAAAGGTGAGAATTTCAAACGGTTTCGAAAACAGAGTTAAAACGAATTTTAAAATGATTTTCAAATGTTTTTAACTCTGGGAGTTGTTTTGACTTCCAACTCTTCATTTGTTTTCCTTATTTAAAGGAGTCTTTTGGATTCCAACTCTTCATTTCTTTGAATTGTAAAAGGAAGTCGTGGGAAAGCCTTTTTAACCTACTTTTGGCGCAAATTTTGGCACCAAATATATTTTTTATTCCTCTCCTTTTTATATACACATTGGCCCTTGAGATTTGTGAGTTCCAACCTTAGATTAGAGGTGTTCTTGGGGCTGTTTTGTTGGAGGTTCTTGGAGGAGCTTTTGTAGATCTTTTGTGTTGATCTTGAGGATGTGATCATTGATTTCTCATCATGGTTTGAGGTATGGGGTTTTACACAATATGCTCCTTAAATCTCGCGAGTGTCATTCTCTTTGAATTCTTGTTTAATTGAACTCATATTTGAATTGATAAATTCGTTGAAATCTGGAAAATAATTGTTCAAATTATTTTGATTCATGTGGTATCATTATATTGTTGATGAGCACGTTGTCATGAGATTTTAATATGGCACGGATGTTGGGCACCCACCAAATTCCTGTTTCCCGCGCTATGGCTTGATAAAGCATATACGGATGTGGTGAGGCCTGGTGACCCGGTTAAAGTGTTGTTGAGAAATTATATTGATAAATGATTTGAGATTTGCATTTTGATTTGAATATCCATACTCGTGTTGTTACATTTTATTCATCGCTAACATATATTTGTTGAGCATCTTTCTTTTCGTATTGTGTACTTCCCCATATTTTCTTTTAGTAGTAGGTTAGCACGGATTTTCGGGCGCTATGGAGATTGATTTTAGCCATGATTGTTTGGGAAATATTTGTATTATTTTGATGTATAGAGCTTTGTATATTTGTATTTTATTTTTGAGTTCGTTGTTGTATGTAATTCGAGAGATTTGGTACTTAATTTGAAGTGATTGAGATTTGTAGTTTCTCTTTTGTTGTTGTGGGATTTAGATGCTCTATACCTTGTCACTTGTGGATTTGGATTTATTTTATTTCATTAGCTCTCCGTTCGCTTTCCCTTGGTGGGCGGGGAGTTACAAAAGGAAGGGACCCTATCGGAGGGAAACTTCTCTTCAGATACAACCATTTGGACCCTCTTTGTTGATGGGTTGTCTTGTGAAAGAGGAAGTGGAGCTGGGTTGATAGTGTCAGCACCAGATGGTACCGACATTGAGAATGCATGGAGGTTCAACTTTAAAGCTTCCAAGAATGAGTCCTAGTACGAGGCATTGATAGCAGGTCTCTCTTTGGCAAATCCCCTTAGTGTCAGTCGACTCCTAGTCCGTAATGACTCAAGGTTGGTTGCCAACCAAATCCTATGGTATATGAGGCCAAAGATGAAAGGATGGCCAAATAACTAAAGAGGGTGAGAGGGATGCTAGAAAGATTTAAATAAGTAAAAATGAAGAGAATACCTCATTTAGACAACAATCGAGCTGATGCACTCGCGAGGTTGGCCTCAGCAACAAGAATAAAGATAAAAATACCAGTTGAGATTTTGCTCAAACCGACCATCGAAGAGGAAGAGGTTGCTAGAACTTGCCTGAACCTGAATATGGGAGCATCATGGATGGTCCCTCTTATCATATACATCAGAGAGGGAGAGATACCAGAGTCGATGCTAGAAAGGAGAAAGCTGAGGTTCAGAGCTACTAAATTTTCAATTGTAAGAGATATCCTGTATAAAAAGGGATTCCTGCTCCCTCTCCTCAGATGTGTTCATCCTTCATAGGTTCCACACATATTACACGATGTGCATGAGGGCTCTTATTCAAGTCACATAGGAGGGAGGCGGCCATTGGCTAGGAGATTAATCACTCAGGGGTACCGAGGGTCAACCTTAGCTTAAAATGTAGCTGCATATGTGAAGAAGTGTGATAAGTGTCAGAGATTCTCTACCATACCTCATCAGCCAAACTAACCTATTACTTTTATTAGCTCCCCTCAGCCATTTTGAATATGGGGGATTGACTTGGTAGGACCTTTGCTAAGAGCTGTAAACATCTATCGGTTCTTAATAGTGGCAATTGATTATTTCTCCAAATAGGTGGAGGCTGGGCCAATGATCACAATCACTGAGCAGAAGACCTTCCAATTCATCTGAAAGTACATCATATGCAGGTATGGTCTTCCAAACACCCTCATCTCATATAATGGAACCCAATTCAAGAAAATATCTTTAAAAAATACTACGAAAGAGTAGGGATCAAGAAGTTCTTCTCTTCTCCTGGCCGATCCCAAGCAAACAGTCAGATCGAGGTCGCAAACCGAACAATCCTTGATGGGATAAAAAAGAGGTTAGAAGAGGCCAAAGAAAGATGGATAGAGGAAGTATATGCTATTTTATGGGCCTACAGGATGACAAAAAGAATGCCAACAGGATAAAATCCATTTATGCTAGCCCATGTCTCAAAAGTTGTCATCCCAACAGAGGTAGGACTTCCCACTCATTGGATTCGGACCTATGACCCTCAGAGGAATGGGGAAGAGAGAAGACTTGATATTGATTTGATTGAAGTAAGAAGAGAGGATGTAGAGATAATACATGTAGCCTACCAGCAGAGAACTACGAGATTCTACAATCAAAGGGTGAAGTCAAGGCCCATAGCTGTGGGAGACTTAGTCCTAAAGAAGACGTGGAAAAAAGCAAATTAGCTCCATCCTAATTGGCATGGTCCTTATAGGGTAGTTAATGAGGTTGTACCTGGAACCTACCGGCTAGAAAATCTTGAAGGGGAACCTTTCTCCAACCCTTGGAATGCAGATCACTTAAAGAAGTATTACATATGATGTTGTAGTTGTTCTTATCTTTTTGTAATACACGTACCAGTTTATACAAAGGATGTTAATGAAAAGATAACAATGTTGTGCTGATACTTGTATTGTGTTATTAAACATCATTAGTTTGGTGAAAATTTATTAGGTGAAACATCATAATAAGGTGACCTCAGTCCTTAAACATCATTAAGTTGGTGAAAATGTGAGGTTAAACATCATAATTTGGGGATCTCAGACCTTAAACATCATTAGTTTGGTGAAAACTTGATGTGAAACATCATAATATGATGACTGTAACACCCTGTATTTTTGTACATTTAATATTTAATTAATTCGGGAATTTTAAATTACTGGTGTGTTGTAATTTTATTGAATTAATTATGGCAATATATATATATATATATATATATATATATATATATATATTTAAATATTAATCGGTGAGTGAATGGTTAATGTTTAGGGAAATTTATTTTCTAAGTGAATAGTAATAATTTTATTACGTCATTTCGAGTATTAATAACGCGGTATACACTTATGCCAGCCGGGAGTCGGTATAGACTAAATTGGGTGTGAGATAAGGATTTTTATAAATTAATTCGGATGCCAATTCTGAGTGTGCGGTTGAGTTCGGATGGGTCGAGATAGTCAGAAAAGAGTACCCGGGGGTAGTAATTGGGTCTCGGGGTATTTTTGGGCATAGCCGGGCCCACACGGGGTGAGTTGGGCCACTTTAATTAAGCCCATGAGGCTAAAAACGGGATGGAGGGTTTTTAACCTAAGTGAGGGATTAGGAAATCAGCAGCCAACACAACTCTAAACCTAGGGTTTGAGAGGGGATTTGGTGGAAAGCAACTCAAGAACAAATTGGAGGTTTTTGGAGCCAAATTGAGGGACGGCAACAACGGATCAGACACTACAAACACTTTTGAGGCAAGTGGTTAACTGTTGTGATTTCTAAAAGTTTGATAATCAATTCATATCATAGTGATGTGTGTATAAAAATTCGTTTTGGGTGTGTCACCAAAATCTAAATTGGATTTTTGTAAATTTATATACCTTAATGAGATTAAGGGAGAGGTTAATCGTGTTTATGATTCTAGAATGTAGAGAACTGAATTAGATGTTAAAATCAGTAAGATTAGAGTGTTAATTACTGATAAAAGGAATGAAATTCGTATTGGGGATCAAAAACCCGGATAATACCCAATTCGAGAAAAAGTAGGAAATCTTGAGATTTAATTCCAGATTGATGTTCTATAAGGTGCTTTGATCCTATTCTTATGTAGAAATAGGGTTGATTGGGCTTGGGTTAGTCCAGGGGAAAGAATGAAAGTTGGAGGTTTTCGTTAATGGTGGAACTGCCGGTTGGAGAAGACGAAGTCAGGTACGATTGATCGATCGACCTAGGGGTTCGATCGATCGATGATTCGGAATTCTGGGCAGTTCGCCCAGTTTGTATATAAGGGGAAAATTAATTAGAAATTTAACTCCCAAACATTTATTTAGTGATAAATAAATATGAAACAAATATTCCTAGCAATTATGGGAGGATGTAATTGGGACTAGGATGAATTTATGTGGGGCATTTAATGGATGAATTTGAGAGAATTTATTCCAAAATAGTGAGGTACGGATCAAATGAGTGAATCCGGGTATATTGGTCATGCGACCCCAAGGTAGTGAATTAAGTTTAGAAATAAACTAAATTATTTTGAGTCAGGATATATACTCGGGGAATATTTAATTATGGACCAAGTGGGCGAGTCCGGGCATGTTGGTAATTATAGGTAAATATAATTGGGAAAATTATGGAAATAAATGTGTGACACATTGTGGGCGAAAAATGTGGGAAAGAAATTATGAGATGTAAATTGGACCAAGTGAGCGAGTCCGGGTATGTTGGTTAAGTGACATCAAGGCATTAAATTAATTATCGAGAGAAAGTAATTAGTTTGGAGTCGGAACATTGACTCGGGAAATGTTGAGGTACGGGCCAAGTGAGAGAGTCCGGGGATAATGGTTGTGTGATACCAAGTTATTAAATTAATAAATGCATTAATTAATTTAGTTAGAGTCGGATTGTAGACTCGGGTAATATTAAATGAATAAGAGTGATAATTAATTTAATAAGAGTCGGATTGTAGACTCGGGTAGTATTAAATTAATAAGTGTATTAATTAATTTAATTAAAGTCGGTTTGTAGACTCGAGTAGGATTAAATTAACAAGGGTGTTAATTAATTTAATTAAAGTTGGTTTATAGACTCGGGTATGATTAAATTAATGGGTGGGATAATTAGTTTAATTACAATCGGATTGTAGACTCGTGAAGGGTACTTATTAATTAATGTGATAATTAATTATATTAGAGTCGGACCATAGACTCGGGAAGAGGATAAGTTATTAAGTGAGAAAATTAATTTAATGCCTTGATGTCACTTAAGGGAGGTTGAGGAGTAGGGCGAGTATATCCCCAGGTCATAGCGTCCGGTACATGGGGGAGGAGATTATCTCACTTTCAGGAAGGAATATGACCGCCTCCACTTCATTTATATTTTGGTCCAAGTTAGTGAGCGATTCTAACTTGGGGAAACTAGGTTTTGTGAGCACACCTAGTGAGATAGCATTTGAGAGGGAATCATCCGGTGAGGGTATACTCAGAAGGATGGATACACGTATAATATATGTGTGGATGTTAGTAAAGGTACGTATAATATGGTAATAAATATTATATGTAGGTGATAATACAATGTGTGATGTATTTACCTTATATAACTCGGGTTACAGTTATATGCAGTTAATTAATGAGAAATTAATTAAGTTAATCATTGGTGGAAATAATACAGTGTGTGATGTATGTACTTTATATAACTTGTGACACGGTTATATGTTATTATTTAAGAGGAATTAATTAAGTTAATTGTGAAATAACTTATAATTCAAGAATCATTATACTCGGGTTAGAGTAGTATGGCAAGGGAAGGTTATACCAGAACTAGTTGGACGGGGTAGTACAACTAGGTGGGGTTAAGATAATCGTTAGGTGTGAAAAATAGTGGAGGGGTGAGAATGTCCACAAGGGAGTGCGACACTAACTTAAATATGAAGCGCATTCATTCATTTTAAATTACTGCAGTTAATTCACTTGCTAAATATTTTCAAAATGTTTTGGGTTCTAACCCTTGCTATAAAACTATTTTCAAAACCTTTTAGGTGTCCAGCCACAGGGACGCCAGGATTGATATTCTATTCCAGGAACACAGAGCTGCGGCACATGTGGATGCTAGCAAGAGTTTGGATTAGACGCATCATTCATTCATTCCTAGAGTAGGAATCTTGTATCAGTTTCAGTTTCAGTTTTATTTAGGGCTTGTCGCCCAGACTTATCGGTATAGTTTTCAGGTGTAATTCATTCACGTGTTGAATAATTTTATTGGATTATTTATTTGGTGGCCGGTGATTTATTCGGAAAGTTGTGTATATATGATTCAGTTTATTTTCATTTAGTTGTGTGAATGGTTTATATTTTTATTCCGCGTGTATTGTTTTGTTTAATTAAAAAGTTAAAATTGGCACCAGTTTTTGGAATACTAGGTGGTTAGTAAGTTTTAAAAAGTTTTCGACAGTGATGCTAAGGATGATCCAACTGGGATTCCTGTTTTAATTTGGTATAGGACTGATCACCCGGTATTTTATTAGGCGGGGTGTCACAATGACCCTAGATCTTAAACATCATTAATTTGGTGAAAATAGTTAAACATCATAATATGGTGACCTCGGACCTCAAACATCATTAGTTTGGTGAAAATTTAAAAGGTGAAACATCATAATATGGTGACCTCAGATATTAAACATCATTAGTTTGGTGAAAATATATGTGGTGGAAAATCATAATATAGTGACCTCATACCTTAAAACACCATTAGTTTGATTTATGAGGTGAAACATCATAATATGATGACCCCGGACCTAAAACATCATTAAGTTGATGAAAATATGAGGTTAAACATCATAATATGCTGACCTCAGACCTTAAACATCTTTAGTTTGGTAAAAATTTAAGAGGTGAAACATCATTATATGGTGACCTTAGTTATTAAACATCATTAGTTTGGTGAAAAAATATGAGGTGGAACATCATAATATGGTGACCTCAGACCTTAAAACACCATTAGTTTGGTGAAAATTTATGAGGTGAAACATCATAACATGGTAACCTCAGTCCTTAAACATCATTAAGTTAGTGAAAATATGAGGTGGAACGTCATAATTTGGTGACCTCAGACCTTAAACATCATTAGTTTGGTGAAATAAATATGAGGTGGAACATCATAATTTGGTGACCTCAGACCTTAAACATCATTAGTTTGGTGAAAATTTGAGGTGAAACATCATAATATGATGTACCTAGACCTTAAACATCATTAAGTTAGTGAAAATATGAGGTTAAACATCATAATATGGTGAGCTCGGACCTTAAACATCATTAGCTTGGTGAAAATTTGAGATGAAACATCATAATATGGTGACCTCAGACATTAAACATCATTAGTTTGGTGAAAATTTATGAGGTGTAACATCATAACTTGGTGACCTCAGAACTTAACCATCGTTAAGTTAATGAAAATTTGAGGTGAAACATCATAATTTGGTGACCTCGGACCTTAAACGTCATTAAGTTGATGAAAATTTGAGGTGAAACATCATAATATGATGAACCCAAACCTTAAACATCATTAAGTTGGTGAAAGTTAGAGGGTAAACATCATAATACAGTGACCTCAGACCTTAAACATCATTAAGTTGGTGAAAATTTATGAGGTGAAACATCATAATATGGTGACCTCAGACCTTTAACATCATTAATTTGGTGAAAGTTTAAGAGGTACGACATTCAAGCATAACATTGTATGAAGCAATAGAATCTAAAGAAGATTGGACTAATGATTATCATTAAAACGATTCAAAGTTACAAGTTAGAAGCATCAAGAGGCCATCAGAAGTTAACAAAAATAAGAGATACAAATAAGGGAAATTAAAATTACAACTTTGAAAAGATTCACAAAAAAGGGCCTATGTCTCTGTAACTAAAGTTGTTTCGTCATGACCGACGTTGTCACCTTAGCTCCATCATCATGATGGGTAGCATCTTCAGTCTTAGTGACCTCTAGGGGAGCAGTCTCGGCTGGAGCAGCATCGGCCTCTTCAACTTCCTGCAAGGCCTAAGCAAAAAAAGGATCTCCAAAGTCATGACCCACAAAGTCTGAAGCAGTCAAGCTCCCAAAATATTTTTCCTTAGTGGCTTCCCATATACCAGTTTCTTTGATACCCCTCACTAGGTATTAAAAACCAAAGTTGATAAACTCATCTGAGACCTTGTAGTCTTCGATGGTCTTCTCAGTAACGTCTTCAACTGCAGCCCTTACTGCAGCATCTACCTTAGACTGAAGGGAATCATCCATGGCCTTTAAAACGACGTCATGGTCCTTCTTAAGCTTGGATATGTCGTTGTCCTTCTAGTGGACAATGCTCCTCAGCCTTTCAACCTCTGCAGTCTAAGAGGCTTGAACCTTCTCAGCTTTCAGACCCTTCTCTATAAGGGGAATCCTCTTGAGAGTCCAATCAGCGAGGCGATGGAAGGACAAGACACCCTACAGAAGAAGATCAGATATAAGAAAATTTGAGCTGTAAAAAGTTGACGTTACACTTGCTATAAAATATGAGCACATGATGGTACCTGAATTGACTTATGGAGGGAAAACTCGGCCAACAACGGGACGTCCAGTGAGTATAATAAACACTTGTCCTCTTCAGTCATTATTGTGCCGATAGCATCGGCAGCCTTCAGACTATGGGCAATCAAGCTATCACTGATTTTAAGCTAAGCTGGAAGAGCATCTAAGGCATCATCTGTAGAGATGGGGATAACACGATCCCGAGCCTGAGCCTTACTCTGCCTCGTATGCTCTGGGTCGGTCAAGGACTTCCTCTTTTTGATAGAATCGGCCTTGGAGGTGCCAACGTTCTTCTTGTTGACAGGTGGGGGTACATTTTTGCCACCACTTTTTCCCATTAACTTCACAAGATCTGGAGCAGACATTTCCTAAAGGTCGTCTGACACGCCTGCTGGACGCTATGCAAAAGATAAGTCTCTGAGTTAGTCAGTCAGAGATATAAAACATAAGAGGAACAACTTGTATAAGAAAAAGTAAGACTTATGAAGCTCTTCCAAGGAACCACCCCCTAAACGTGTTTGAGATAGGTAATAGGGGGTCATTAGATGCTTGTATTTAACAAGTCAAGCCTTCTCGCCCTGACTGCGGAGGTTTTCAATGTTTTTATGATTTTCCTGGATAAGTTCAGGGTCAGCTTTGATAGCAATGGACACCTTCCCCCACCTCATAGGGGTCCTTGGAACCGATGTTCCAAAGGCCTCATTAGAACTAAATTGCCATTCCCCGAAAACAAAAAAATATCGAGGTTTCTAGTTATGGTTCGAAGTTTGGGTGACCAACAACATTTTCTTCTCTGATTTCCTAGCTAAGAAGTTGTAATAGCTAGGGTGGTTTTTGGCAGAGGAGGGAACATAAAAACTAATGAAAACCCTAACTGGAAGGTCTGAGTGGTGGGCAGCCCTCCAAACGACGATGGCCCCAATCATAACCCTCTAGGCATTAGGGGATAATTGGGAAGGGGCAAGATTTATATGTGAGAGTATAGCTCTGATGGAAGGTTAAATAAGAACACGAAAGCCTAATTTGAACATCTACTCATAAACGCAGATCTCTCCGTATCGGCTATCAAAGGCCCTCTCATCCTTCAGAGGTTTCCTAAGGATGATGGATGAATTTATGGAATACAGATGCCTAAAATCAAGAAGGTCTTACTCGCTGATGGTACTCTCATACTCGGATGCCTAAGATGTATTAACATCACTCTCCTCACCGTCATCACCGTCCCCATAAACATCGGCTCGGGCTGGTGCTGGAGCACCATCTGGAAACCTCTGAGCAAATTTGGCCCTAGTGGCAGCTGACTGGGGAATGGCCTCAATGGGAGGTGGAAATGCCACACTTGGCCCTAAGATTTCAACATCAGAAGACCTATGGGAAGTTCTAGCACCTTGATGGGAAGAGGAACGTATTGAAACCTAGGCTTCCTCGGGAAACTCACCTTGCCTAGGAGAATAATCCATAGCCTCTTGAAAAGAGTCTACATACATGGGGTCTGAGGAGGACGACTTAGACTTAAACATTAGTGATGGATCCTTAGGAACCTCTGCAGGCTCAGTAGGATCGGCTGGCTCGTGGTATATAATCTTCAGGGAAGGAGGAAAGATGGGTCTGAGGGGAAAGGCCTCATCCCTATGAGATTCCTCCTGTACTAGCTCTGTTTTCTTAATTTCCTCAAAAGTCTTCTCACAAAGAGATGGAAACTCTTCTATAAGTTGGTACAAGGGTCTGAGCATAAGTGAGACGATGCTACACTTCCCAACTCAAACGAAAAACAAGTACACAACCTAAAAGAACTCAAACTCAAGATCAAAAGGGGAAAGTTGGAACGTTTTAAATAAAGAACATCAAGAACTTTTAAGAACAGGGTCGTCGAAGAAGGTGATCGGAGGTTCATCGGAAACCTAAAGTAGGGTTGTTGTGTCTAAAACAACCTCATAGATACCTACAACTATACAAAAACCACCTAATGACTACAAGACTAGCCTAATAACCATTAAGTAGTGGTTCAAAGCTTCGGCGAAAAAGCAAAAGTTCGCTGGAAACTCAGAAATAATGATGCTGTAATTAAAAATAGAAAAGAGAGGTGGAAAATAATACCTGGCTAGTTACGAGAGAGATAAGAAGAGGTTTAGGAGAAAAGAAAACTCTGAATCACAACAATAATGGAAGGCTTGAAGAGAGAGGAAGTTACAAAAAAGCCTAGGCGGGAGAAAACGGGAAGAAGAAAGAGAATGCGAAGAGCGAAGAGGGTATGTAAACCTACCTAATGATGTGGCGAGAGTCCCAATGCCCCATCATTTCCCTAGCGAAACCCAAGGGGAACAATTAGAATCATCACACCGTGGGGAGTATGCTGCTCACTTTGACGAGTGATATGTGTCAAGGAATAATTGCACACCCTAAGGCACTAAAAGAAATTCAGCATCGGCCTAGCACACCGCTTAATCACCTACTCACATAGGTGACTAAGTGCTAGGGGTGATTGATATGCCCAAAGTGCATCCTCGTAATCAGAGACACTAACTTCATACAGTCTCACAATCGAGTTGACAAGAAGCTTATGACAACCATCAGCAAAGTCGTCTCTTATAAGGTCAACCGCTCATACACCAACCTCAGCTCTTTATCAGTCGAGGTCAGTAGAGTCTCAGGGGCTCAATCAACTGCCAAAATCATCATCGTCCTCAACCGACATTATAGCTACCCCATACCTAACCTCGGTCAGACCTCCTGGCCGAAGTCATCATGATAACAGAAGACAAAGCAACTACATCTGACACCACCAACCTCATACTCGTTCAGGACGAGGTTACACTAGTCAAGGATGTAGGACTGAGCATTTACAAGAACATGTAAGGTTTGGAATACGTGGACAAATTAGTTATAACCAAATCATTCCCCTCACGTGAGAGAATATTGAGGTCATCATTATTTACATAAGATCAGCCAAGTGACATCCTCATACTGGTTCGATCCTCATGCACATGCTTATTGCATGCTTAGGGGGCACATTACACCCCCCAAACACTATATATAGGGCTCATCCTCTACCTTGTAAATGGATCCATAATTGCAACCCTCGCTAAAACTCTGTTTATTTATGCACTAGAGAGAGAAAGCTTGAGAGATTGTATCTATGGCCATTAGTGCCTTCATCTACTGACATTACTCACACACTCATAGTGGATGTAGGCCAGAGTGGTTGAACCACTTATATACTGGTGTTCATCCTCTTCTACTCACCCCCCATCTACTATATATTCTCTTATGATTCTATTGTTATGCTAGTTTGAGCTTATCAACACCTCTTTATCTGGTGATGCTGTTTACAACATCATCAATCTGGTCAGTATCGCCCATGTCTATAAGTCCTCTAGTACACCAAACTAAAAGGATGACCACGTTTTCACCACGGTTGCATAAATCTTTACTCCTACCCATGACATTTCATTAGATAGATGACACCATATCCAAGACTCAGCCCCAAACTCATAAAAAAAGCTCCCACTGACCCAAAATAGACCAAAATCCTCAATTGGAAAAAATTAATGGTCTTGAATCTAACACCACCTATCTTAAATCATATATCCTAAGTGGATCTCTCACTCCTCATGGAAAAAGTCAAGCGAGCATTATGGGAAGAACATATACTCTCCCTGGATACGGAGGTAAAATTTCTATCCCGATCTAGACAACAGTCCACTACTTTAAATCCCATAAATAAAGGAAAAAGTACCCTGAAGGATCTTTCATTCCTCTTTCCTAGAAGAATAAGAATATCCAAGAGAAACTTTGCCAAATGTCAGTTAAAATTACCATTTAAAAGTTATTGTCTGCATCTCAATAACACTGAGGCACCCTCACCCATCGGCTATCTCCAGTTTTGGTGCCTCGAGATCTGACACTGGTTGAGATGGCTTACACTTTTGGTTCTACTACCATGTAACAATATATTGGCTTTGACTATGAGTATATCCCCATATAGGGTCGTAATCACCGATTCAAACTACACATCACCAACAAAGCATTTGGACTAATTATGACCTTAGTGTTAATAGACAAGAGGTCCACCATTAATATAAATCCTTTTCATATTTCCACCGATCTGGGATACACCACCATTAATTTTCATCATCGTCCATAACCATTTGGGATTATGGCAATACTCGCTAAAATTTCCTAGCATCCATCGCTCTTACACTCATAGTAGGCCCATGAAATGTTATGTATAGTTTCAATTACTCGACGTCCTGATTATATCCAACCTCTTAAATCAAAGATCATAGATAAATCCCAAAGGGGCATTACCCTTATCCTTACATATGAAATTTGGGTTCCCATTTGACATGGGGTCATTACAATCTAAGAGGACATCATTTGGGCCACAATTGCCAACATCAGTGTTATCCTTATCTCTGATACACAACACGATAGTAGTGACATATGCCTCTGTATATTATGTGTCTTGCTCTCTTATATAATAGAGGAGGAGTCAGTGTAATACCCAGTATTTTTATAGCTTTTAAAATTATGGGATTTATTAAATTTAATTGAGATAAATTAATTTAATTTTAATCCGGAATGTTGTTTTGAATATTTACTAGCGTGACGAGAGTTAGTAATTATTGGAAATTTGTTATTTGTTGCATATTACTGGATGAGTATAGTAATATATGAGATTTATTTTTATAATGTTGTCAAGAGTGAATTAAATGACTATTTCGAAAATTTAAGTCGGGACGTGCCCGTGTCATGTCAGGACTAATTTTGTTAAATAAAAAGTAAATATGTTATAAGTTGTTCGTATGGTCGTTTCGAGTGCGCCAACGCGTCCGAAAGGGTCGAGATAGTCAGAAAAGTATACCCCGGGGGTTTAGTTTGGGTCTCGGGGCGTTTTTAGGCCTAATTGGTGCGCCAGGAGGGCATTTTAGTCATTTTACATAAGTGGGTAATTAAACCCACGAATTTCAGCCAACCTATATCAGCCATTAGGTCAGCCTCTTAGGGTTAGAACATTCACAAATCAAGTGACGGCCATTAGAGAAGAGAGGAGAGATCTCCAAGGAAATCCAAGGCCAAAAAGCCACCGGTTTGCACCGCCACCACCACCACCGCGTAGATCACGAGTCGAGGAACGCAGCCATACCAAAATCAGCCGTGAATCTGCATACCAAAATCCCAGGCAAGTGTTTAAACTTGATATTTTCGTTGATGCAATCTTCATGTTAGCTTAGGAATGAATTGTGATAAAAACTATGGAAGAAAACCCCATTTTGTTAGGAGAACCCATGTAGTATTGATGTATATGTTGATTCTGGAAACCCTTGCCATGTAGAGGTAATAATCCATGAAATTTGGTGATCATAATAAAGAAATATTAGAGAAAGATTCATTAGAAATCTGTTTAAGAAAATTCTAGGGTTCATGATAATTGGACATGATTTTAGGTTGAAAATCCATGTTTAATGATAGTTATACACATGCTTTACGTTATAAACACCTGGTATAATGTTATGATGATGATAGTAGGATTTTTGGGACGATTAGAATGGAAAAAAATAGTTTTGGATGAAGAAGTTTGATGAATCCCATAACTGCATTCTGCAGAATTTTGCCCAGACCTGCTTGATCGATCGATCGAGCCTAGAGCATCGATCGATCGAAGGTTCGATCAATCGAGCCCCAAGCTTTGATCGATCGACCCCTCCTGGCAGACTCCTATTTCCCTTGTTTGATTAGTTAAATTAAGTTTATCGTGAAATAATTTTTGGGCATTCTAAATAAAATGATTTGGGAGACATTGAGGACCAGTAGGGTATATGAAATAATGTTGGAACCTTTAATATTCAACGAGAATGAGATTTATGGGATATTTACCTTAGGTTGTTAGATTTATGAATTTAAAGGGTGAGGTGCGTAAGAGAGCTACGTTGGAATCTAATGAAGTCACTTACTGAATTTCAGATTTGTGAGGATATATCCCACGAGTGTTAGGTAATAAGTGAGAAAACCCTTCGAGTTAAGGTTAGGAATGAAACCTTATACTTAATTCTATAAATGTGAAATTAAGGATAAATGGTATAATTACGGGTGATGAGAAGAACCTATATAAATTTGATAAAGTGGTATACTTATATGATTGTGTGTACATATATTATATGCATGTGAAAAATCATACCCACGCTACTTGCTACCCCTGAGGTTTTCGCGCTGGGACAAGTCTTATCTCGATGGGACCTTTATGGGGGATATTGACTTGTACCCTAGAAGATAGATATCCTTGGTACGGGCTATCGATGTGATAGTTCAGACGGTCCTAAGAGACGTCGGTATGTGCCATCCTCTTAGAGACTTGGAATCTATGCTTCGCCTCAATATTGTTTGTGTATTTATGTTAATACAATTAGAGAGTGATTCCGAATGTATTGCCCTTAATATGAGTGATATGGGGCTTTGGATAGTAGAGTATACACGCACCATAGTTTTATTCGGGGTGCTGTTATATATATATATATATTATACGAGTAGTTAATATATATATGAGATTATGAAATTTGAGACTGACTACTGTGATTTGATAAGCAGGACATGGTTGTTGACTCATATTATAAATACTTGTTTTGAGAAATTATAAAATGTCACGGGTACTTTATAAATTTTTACGAAGTTAAAAATAGAGAATTTTGGCTACAAATTGGAACATCTTTTTAAAGTGAAATCGTGTATTGTAAATCTTACGAGTAATCTAAGATAGGTTAAATCTTTTATAAAGGCTAGTGCGATAATTGATAAAACAAACCGTTGGGAAGATTAGTGCGATAGGTGTGCACATTAGAAGAGAGGTGAGTATTTCTCAAGAGAGTGATGCACTAATATGTTGTTGCATTGGCCTGTATCAATTTAAATACTTGCTAAACGTATTTTAAATCAAACAAAATTTCGGGCTCTGACCCGTTTCTTTTTCTCTCTATCTCTTGTATATATATGTATATTTTCAGGTGCCCAGCCACAGGGGCGTCTTGCTTAGGATCCCTTGAGAAGAACGAGATGCAGCTTAGGTGGGAGTTGCAGGTCACTTGAGTAGACGGCTTCCGTTATTGACTCCACTCCTAGTACTCTCATTTATTGGGCATGTGTCACCCCTTTTCATCATTTCATTTGTTGTAGGGACATTTATATTTCAGTTATTTCCAGTATTGTTCTATGGGATTTATTCGGGATGGATTTATGATTTTAGTTTCATATGTTGACATTCGATTGACGAATGTATTATGTTATTTAGTTTATTGTGGTGTGATTCTTAATTGTAGAAATGTTGTTATTAAGTAAATAAATCTTTTCTTTAATTAAAATTTGGAAAGTTTGTATGAAAATGTTTTTGACACTTAGCTTAATTATTTAGGGTGATAAATTGGAAAATTTATTTTTATCGACAGTGATGCTGAGAATGAACCAACTGTTTACCTTGATTTAATTTAATAAAGGAGTGATCGCCCCGTAGTTAATTAGGCAGGGTGTCACAGGTGGTATCAGAGCATCAGGTTCTAGTGTCCTTAGGATCTGTACGGCTTATTATGCTTTCAGCGTTGCTTTGTTTGTTATAGAGCCCTATGTTTAGGATTGTCGATTCCTTTGGTGAGATTTCGTTCTCCTGCTATAATGTGTATGCATTAGTGAATTCTAATTTCGTTCGGATGTGTGCGTGTGTCGAATGATGACGGTTGTCAGAAGAAGACCGTTAAGCGTACATCAGGACGCAGGGCTCAGTTTAGATTAGGAAATATATTCGAGGATGACGACCATAGTCGAGGTCACCTCCATTATGTCACGAGAAGCCAAGACTTGAAAAGCGACTAAGGTGCAGCAATGATTTTCAAATGCTGTTATAGTCAAATGAGGTACGGGGGTAAACTTACCCAACGTTTTACAAAAATGTGTAAAGATTATCAACGGGAAATTTTAGAAACGCGAAAATTATATATGTCTTTACCAAAGGCGGTAAAGTATCCAAAGGCTTAAATGTAGAACGGAGTGTGGCAAACCGAAAGTGAAAATTTAGAGAAAAATTTTCTTGGCTTTCGGGATGAAATTATAATGGTTGGAGAAAATCACAAATTTTAGAAGTGGAATGCTATGCCTATAGGAGAACCTGAGGTACAGTGTTGACCGTATGTTCCTTCCCTAACTGTTCAGGATGAGAAGCAAATGTGGTTCTGAACTCTTCGAGGGAGGGCATATTAGGGGTCCATTTGTGAATTTGAATCTTAACCGTTAGCCAATTTTGTGTTAGAAGATGTAGATACAAGTGGGGGAAACGACTCCAAGTGGAAGACCAACTCGTAATAATAGTTGATAAAACTCGAGGAGGAAATTCTGATGGACGAACGATCCAGAGGTTGACATTGTCATATTGTGTCAGAATTGATGATAACGCTTCTTTGTGGAGGAAGTTAAAGAAATCGAAGAATTTAGTCGAGAATGAGACTGAATACAACGGTGGTGGTATAGCACCACAGAAGGATGTGGATACACATCAGGAAAACCATTTAAATGCTTCAGACAGTTAAATTCTTACCAAGTGATGGTAAATTCAGTAAGTACTAGTATAGATAGTAACATGATCTTTATGGCCTAAGAAGGCTATGGAACAACCGGGATGGTTAACAGAAATCGAGTCTACTAATGTCCGAGGAAAGAACAATCCAAACCTGGTTAGTAGGAAAGGTGATAGGTGAATTATGTGTTGAGGTATTTTATGCGGAGTGAGATTGCTCACGATAATATGTTCCAAAGTAAGTATAAGGTCAAGAATACGGTGCCTAGTAAAAGGCAACGAGTAAAGTAATATTGTTTGGTTTGTGTAGACGTGTTACGTCCGGAAACCATTTGCACAGTCAAGACGATTGTCAAGGTAGAAGTGTATGTTGTATCCTCAGAGGATGAGGCGTGTTTATGTGACACGAGCAAGTCACCATATTTTGATCATTTCTAGATTAGCATGTGAGACGAGTTTAATGCATATAATTAGAAATGTTACCATTGTGTGAATATTTTTCCTTAGTGTAGCGGGATTTTCTTTAGAGCTATCCGCGGAGGATGGGTGAGTATATTAACAGTGTTTTATACTTTATGGAGATTGCTTGTTGTAGTGATGCGATACACGAGTATGATTTTATCTTTGTTAAAATGTTATAAAAATGGGTAGTATGATAGTGGGCATTTATTGAGAGGCTATTGGAGTAGTTGCATTGGTGCAACATGTTTCATGTTTGCTTTGGCGAGGCTTACCTGTAAGAAAGTTGGACTCGCACTTATATTATCTATCCTAGAGACTTCGGAGGAGATAGTGGGCTCGAGATATTCGATGCCAATGTATGTATAGACTTTGTTAGTATAATTCCGTATGTATCGGGATTTACCGTTGAGCGAAAAGATTTGACTCAGTATTATATTTATCACTCCGGGCTTAGTGATAGGAAGAGTGCATTGTTATATTTAACCTTTAGAGATGTGGGAGTTCATCTTTATACCCCTATTATTAGGGAAAGAAATTTCGAGAATTCCGATTGTATGTATTCGAGTCTTATGGAATGCTATTACCATCAACCAATACGGTAGTGAAATTGGTGAAACATAGTTTATTAAGCATAACTACGGGAGAATTGTAACTTTTCTGTCAAGAGACAGAATAAAGGGGTACATACCACAGACGGAGGACCTAACGGATTTTGATGACCGACAAAGCTAGGTAGTAGTGTATCGGGGGGTTCCTTGTTTGGATTTCGCTTTGCGAGACATCCCACGCATTAAACTTAGCGTAAGGTTGGAAATAGGGAGACGTTTGGTCACTATTCCACGAGTTTGGTACCCTGGTCGAAATAGGATCAAGTAATTATGTATGTAAGTTGGAAGTTGAATTTTATTTTAAGGTTATTGGAGCCAAATCTTGTGGTAGGAAAACATTGAAAGTTATCCCCACAAGTTGAGGGGTGGAACTATGATAAGGAGAATTTAAGAATTCTGATTTCTAGGGTGATTGAGAGTACCCGAATATCATAACCGCGTAAAGAACACAAAGTGAATAAAAATTTGGAATGATTTTTAGCATGGATTATCTGGAAAGAACTTTATACTATACATAAGAGATGACCTATAATTATTTTGATGAATAGAGCGTTTGTGATTTACTTTAGTTGTTGTACCTATTTGGGAAAATTTTTGTTCTTATCTGAGAAAGGTTGAGAATTATTATTCCTCTTTTATTGTCATGGAATTTGAATGCCCTATTCCTTCTATTCCGTTGAATTTAGTTAGTTCTACAGATGAGTAGCACGCCGTTCGCTCTCTCAGGGCGGTCGGAGTGTTGCAAAAATGTGGGCATCTTGGTTAACTACAGTTAAAATGGTCCGAATCAAAGGGACGTGAAAATAAACGTGTGAAATATATGTTTGTGGGAATAGTATGACGAAGTGGAAGTGATAGAGTGGATTGAACGTCACATGAGGGGCGATAATCCATACATAAGTGTGCAATTAGAATAGCACGCCCTAACTTGATTGGAAGGCTTTGGAAGCCGTTCAAGAATTGGTATTCCGTGAATAGAGTAGAATTTAATGATTATGAAGAACACCCGGAGCGGAGTTGTTATTATTCAAGTGTGAGAGCGACTTGCGCATACAAAGAGTAAGGATGTTAGTATGGTATAAGAGATCCAGAAGTGCGCTTGGTGGAGAGAAGAGCACGGGTCGGAACTTTCGACCTACTCCATGGAGGAAGGGGAGTATTACGTGTCACTTAATGTGAGACATTTCAAGGGAAGAATCAATGTTTAGCGAGACGTAGTGAGTAGTCTCTACATGCACCGCCCATAAGTAAGGTTTGGTTGAAAGCGGAGAATCAACTAAAGAATTTTGTGTTTATCGACAATTCCTGAAATTGGAAGAGGTCGGTAAAGTTGGTACAGTTCTTGGATGGGTTTCCATCATCAAAACAAGATTAAGGGTTCATCCCGAACATGTGAATTAAGCCGATGAGAAGGAAGTGATTGATATTCCTTTGGGATCGTTTATTATATTAACTAGTATGCCCCAGACTTCCTTTGAAAGGAAGGATCGCGCCAGTGCATAGTCCGACGTAGTATAAATTCCTGAATCAGGATGAGATTGGTAAATCCCACCTTTGATATGGGATTTCAGGAACCAGCGGAGATAAGGTTTCATTTCGAGTAGGATGTACCACCCGTATCCAGGGAATAGGCGCACGGTGATTAAAGATTTGTGGAGCCACGTGAAGGAGATTTTGGAATCTTGATACGTTGATTTCAAGAATGCTCTGTAGAAGCACTCGTACCTGTTTGTCGCGTACAAGGTACTTATTAAGGTTTTGTTATGGAAGAACCTCGACTATTCTCCTTCTGTATGTTTAGAGGAGAGTAGATAATCAGAATTTTTGGATCGGTCGAGAAAATACCCGATAACTATGGTATAATTCCACGACTGTTTTAGGCGAACAAGTGGTCAAATGTTCGTAATATTTTCTCAGAATGGAAGTTTTGTATATAAATGATCCGAGTAATTGTCTATAGTAGGGTGCGGCCTCCTAATGTTAGTGAGATAATGAAATGCATAACGTATAAGCGTAACTTATGCGAATGTTGTCGGTTGGGAGCACAAGGTGAAGTATCTCTAATGAGAATGTAAAACAATGTTGCTGTGAAAAAAGGGCTATAGTAATTGAGCGCCGTAATGTGTAGTTAGTTTGTGAACGGAAAAGGATATCTAGAATTGTGCTATCGGATAGACCATATTTTCCGAATTTCGGGACGAAATTCAGTTATTAGGGGGGGAAGAATGTAATACCCCGTATTTTTATAGCTTTTAAAATTATGGGATTTATTAAATTTAATTGAGATAAATTAATTTAATTTTAATCTGGAATGTTGCTTTGAATATTTACTAGCGTGACGAGAGTTAGTAATTATTGGAAATTTGTTATTTGTTGCATATTACTGGATGAGTATAGTAATATATGAGATTTATTTTTATAATGTTGTCAAGAGTGAATTAAATGACTATTTCGAAAATTTAAGTCGGGACATGGTTGTGTTATGTCAGGACTAATTTTGTTAAATAAAAAGTAAATATTTTATAAGTTATTCGTATGGTCGTTTTGAGTGCGCTAACGCGTCCGGAAGGGTCAAGATAGTCAGAAAAGTATACCCTGGAGGTTTAGTTTGGGTCTCGGGGCATTTTTAGGCCTAATTGGTGCCCCGGGAGGTCATTTTACATAAGTGGGTAATTAAACCCACGAATTTCAACCAACCTATATCAGCCATTAGGTCAGCCTCTTAGGGTAAGAACATTCACAAATCAAGTGACGGCCATTGGAGAAGAGAGGAGAGATCTCCAAGGCAATCCAAGGCCAAAAAGCCACCGGTTTGCACCGCCACCACCACCACCGCGTAGATCACGAGTCGAGGAACGCAGCCATACCAAAATCAGCCGTGAATCTGCATACCAAAATCCCAGGCAAGTGTTTAAACTTGATATTTTCGTTGATGCAATCTTCATGTTAGCTTAGGAATTAATTGTGATAAAAACTATGGAAGAAAACCCCATTTTGTTAGGAGAACCCATGTAGTATTGATGTATATGATGATTCTGGAAACCCTTGCCATGTAGAGGTAATAATCCACGAAATTTGGTGATCATAATAAAGAAATATTAGAGAAAGATTCATTAGAAATCTGTTTAAGAAAATTCTAGGGTTCATGATAATTGGACATGATTTTAGGTTGAAAATCCATGTTTAATGATAGTTATACACATGCTTTACGTTATAAACACCTGGTATAATGTTATGATGATGATAGTAGGATTTTTGGGACGATTAGAATGGAAAAAAATAGTTTTGGATGAAGAAGTTTGATGAATCCCGTAACTGCATTCTGCAGAATTTTGCCCAGACCTGCTTGATCGATCGATCGAGCCTAGAGCATCGATCGATCGAAGGTTCGATCGATCGAGCCCCAAGCTTTAATCGATCGACCCCTCCTGGCAGACTTCTATTTCCCTTGTTTAATTAGTTAAATTAAGTTTATCGTGAAATAATTTTTGGGCATTCTAAATAAAATGATTTGGGAGACATTGAGGACCAGTAGGGTATATGAAATAATGTTGGAACCTTTAATATTCAACGAGAATGAGATTTATGGGATATTTACCTTAGGTTGTTAGATTTATGAATTTAAAGGGTGAGGTGCGTAAGAGAGCTACGTTGGAATCTAATAAAGTCACTTACTGAATTTCAGATTTGTGAGGATATATCCCACGAGTGTTAGGTAATAAGTGAGAAAACCCTTCGAGTTAAGGTTAGGAATGAAACCTTATATGTAATTCTATAAATGTGAAATTAAGGATAAATGGTATAATTACGGGTGATGAGAAGAACCTATATAAATTTGATAAAGTGGTATACTTATATGATTTTGTGTACATATATTATATGCATGTGAAAAATCATACCCACGCTACTTGCTATCCCTGAGGTTTCCGCGCAGGGACAAGTCTTATCTCGATGGGACCTTTATGGGGGATATTGACTTGTACCCTAGAAGATAGATATCCTTGGTACAGGCTATCAATGTGATAGTTCAGACGGTCCTAAGAGACGCCGGTATGTGCCATCCTCTTAGAGACTTGGAATCTATGCTTCGCCTCAATATTGTTTGTGTATTTATGTTAATACAATTCGAGAGTGATTCCGAAAGTATTCCCCTTAATATGAGTGATATGGGGCTTTGGATAGTTTAGTATGCACGCACCATAGTTTTATTCGGGGTGCTGTTATATATATATATATATTATACGAGTAGTTA
Organism: Sambucus nigra; assembly: GCA_949130495.1. NCBI lineage: Eukaryota > Viridiplantae > Streptophyta > Magnoliopsida > Dipsacales > Adoxaceae > Sambucus > Sambucus nigra. Next base: position 319,007,697 of record OX422222.1, read on the forward strand.
ATATATATATGAGATTATGAAATTTGAGACTGACTACTGCGATTTGATAAGTAGGACATGGTTGTTGACTCATATTATAAATACTTGTTTTGAGAAAGTATAAAATGTCACGGGTACTTTATAAATTTTTACGAAGTTAAAAATAGAGAACTTTGGCTACAAATTGGAACATCTTTTTAAAGTGAAATCATGTACTATAAATCTTACGAGTAATCTAAGATAGGTTAAATCTTTTAGAAAGACTAGTGCGATAATTGATAAAACAAACCGTTGGGAAGATTAGTGCGATAGGTGTGCACATTAGAAGAGAGGTGAGTATTTCTCTAGGGAGTGACGCACTAATATGTTGTTGCATTGGCCTATATCAATTTAAATACTTGCTAAACGTATTTTAAATCAAACACACTTTCGGGCTCTGACCCGCTTCTTTTTTTCTCTCTCTCTTGTATATATATATGTATATTTTAAGGTGCCCAACCACAGGGGCGTCTTGCTTAGGATCCCTTGAGAAGAACGAGCTGCAGCTTAGGTGGGAGTTGCAGGTCACTTGAGTAGACGGCTTCCGTTATTGACTCCACTCCTAGTACTCTCATTTATTGGGCACGTGTCGCCCCTTTTCATCATTTCATTTTTTGTAGGGACATTTATATTTCAGTTATTTCCAGTATTGTTCTATGGGATTTATTCGGGATGGATTTATGATTTTAGTTTCATATGTTGACATTCGATTGACGAATGTATTATGTTATTTAGTTTATTGTGGTGTGATTCTTAATTGTAGAAATGTTGTTATTAAGTAAATAAATCTTTTCTTTAATTAAAATTTGGAAAGTTTGTATGAAAATGTTTTTGACACTTAGCTTAATTATTTAAGGTGATAAATTGGAAAATTTATTTTTATCGACAGTGATGCTGAGAATGAACCAACTATTTACCTTGATTTAATTTAATAAAGGAGTGATCGCCCGGTATTTAATTAGGCAGGGTGTCACAGTCAGTTATTCACATGTAACTGCATAATTATTCAGAAGATGGGGTATATGACAAGATTTACACTAAGGTAGAATAAAAAAGGAACCATCAAAGCTGCCACAACTATCAATTAAAAGGGTAATCCGATCTTAGCTACACTCCCAATGGTAAATCCTGACCCCCCCCCCCCCCCCCTCTCCCAAAGATCCCCATCATAGGTGGAAAAATCATCTTTGTCTCCAAGGAGAAGACTTTACTTATCATAATCTCTTAGAAAGTTGGTGGGATGAGGGGAACAATCTTTTTAACTTGGGATGAAGATCCTTTGTGAGGAAGGTATATATGTGGATCACGGGAAAATCCATGAGATCAATTATACTCATCATCTCATGGGTCCTAGAGGAAGCTAAAAAGACACCTAACCTAGATCTTGAATTAGGACTACCCACCTTGTTCCCTATAAAAATCGTATTGATTGACATGATGGAATCCTCAAACTTAAGCATTTTAGAATTCTTCCAGGATGGGTGCACCGCATTCGTTCCTCACAGTAGATGATTAGTCAGCATCGTTGGGATCGATCTGTACCTTCTCATACCAAATTTGGTTGACCCATTATCTGAGACACAAGTTTCAGAAGAATCTCATGATATGACCTCTTAACCACTGTGGGATTATCCTAGGAATGGCGAAAAGCACCAGCACTCGCTACAAGTCCTCTCAAAGTCCATCCCTTCCTCCGACCCCATGATAAACCTAATTAAATACCCTATTAAATCCCCTAAGGGAAAAACATCTCATCTCAAATAACAGTGACGACCCTAGCCTACAGCCCGTGCCAAGATTACAGAGCAACCAAAAACCACTCTAAGGGTCATCCAAAATAATCCATCCCACCTTATTACCAATATCATAGGAGACGCTATACAGAATAAATGGACATATGTCAAATAAAAAATGACGTCATCCTATAGAAACTTTTTGATTATGTCCTATTGAAAATTGAGTCCCTTTTTATCCCTACTCCTGATGTATCCCTCTATAAAGCATAATTTTCTATTATTATTAATGTTGGATTTCCTCCCATTATTGAAGAATAAATTATGATCTCCAGTATTTGTCTATGAGTGTCCCATATAATGATTATGATCTAATGATGGATTGAACCTCATATCAAATAATGGGGACTTCGCGGACCAAAAATACTTAAAATGGTTACACAAACTTAACCACAGTCAAAATATAAGTATGTCTTCCAACGAGGATGACACAATAACCATAAACTTGTCACCATTATTGTTGAATATTCACATGGTCTTATGCTGATAAGACCATAATCAACCCAACAATTGTCATGCATGAGATACTCACTCTCCCTAATTTAAAAACTAATATATAGAGTCTTAATAAATTTATACCTGAATGTTCCTTGAAGGTTAAGGAAGAAGTGGGGAAATAACTCAACGTTGATTCATCTGAGTGGTGGAAAACCTGACTTGGTTGTCCAACATCGTTCCTGTGACAACCCGGATATAGTTATGATAGATTATATTTAAATAATGTTTACCTTATGTGATATTAATAATGTGTTATTAGTATATATTATTTTAAGAGATCATTGTTAGTACAATCCTACTTTCATAAATCATGAAATGTTGAATTATTTCCAAACACAAGATTTTGTTAGTTTTGGTAGAAATGTTCCAATTGGAGACTAGTTTTGACCCTTATAATGTAACAATTGACTAAAGGTGAAAACCATATAGTTGTATATATATGATTTAGGTTTGTGGAAAAACAAATGGTTCATCAAACAGATATCCGAGTAAGAAGTTAGGCCGAATTTACGAACAAGGGACAAATCTATCCATTCCCTTAAGTGGTAAATTGTCTTTTAGTAAACCAAATGTTTTAACTTGATTGGTTGGCATGGGAGGAAGCCTTGGCCGAGTTAAACCTCTCCCTTTAACTTATTTCTTCATCAAATATAACCCTAGGTTCAGTTTTCAGAGATTTAAGATTAATGAAAGAGAAAGTACAAGTTTAAGGAAGAAAGATTACAAGAAAAGTTAGGAAAATTCCGAGAAAATCCTTTAAGTGTTTCCAAGGTATAAGTTTGTGTTTAATATTGTTTTAATATTGTACTATACTTATTTAAAAGTATATAAATCGTGAATTAGGGATTAAAATTACAACACCCTTTGTGATAATATGTATTGGTTCATATGTGAGGTAAGTGGTGTTTATAGGCCATATTGATTTGTATTGAAACCCCTTGTATTCAAACTTGCATAGATTTTTCTATGATTATTGGAATTCATAAATTCCAAATGTATATGAAATTATACTCATATATTCATATCATATCCGAAAATTATAATTTAACTCCTTGTGGTTGGTCCTTGGTGATGGTTTGAAGTTGGTACATAGTTACTGTTTGGATATTTAATTTTGATATGCCCTAAGTTTTGTCAAGATTTTGGCCTAGGTAATGGAGTCAAAAAATTATGAAACTTCAATTATGTACTTTTAATTATGTGTATTGAAAATGGGTGAAAAATCATGGGACGTTATATTGGAGGAAAATTATGAAAATTATTGGAAGTTTAAGGAACAATTGAGGAGCTTGTGGGGAAGATTTAATAGGTTGTAAAGAAATGGTCATAACTTGCTCTAGGAAGCTTGAGATATTACACAGTCACTTGTAATGGAAATTATATTCAGATATGTTTTCATATTGATAAGATTGGACACCTGTATATGTACAATTTATGAATATAGGATGGTTAAGTATGGAGGACAATAATTTGAGGTCATATTGGATACCCCATGAAGGAATGTTTTTATTTGCTCCTTCCCAAGGGTATTTTGAGTACATGTTTCATGAATATATATATTGAGAAGTATACTTTTATTTTTACTTGATTTTAGTTATAAATTCCTTACGAGGTAGTTTCTAGGGTTCAGTATTCGTGACCTTTTCAACATATATACCATTGTTTCGTTTTTACACATGTTTCATGGAATATGACTTGAGTAGAATTATATTGTTGTTGTATAGTCATTGAAAGGTATATAGATACATAAAGATAATACTTATGATTGAGATTAATTACTGATTTATTTGGATTAACATGTGTAAGTTCAAATCAACCAAGTTTAGCTCCACCCGAGGGAAACGTGAATACATAGTTGACAACCCAATGTGAGTGTATTTACTGAGTTGATTTTGGATACGATGTGTATGTAATATATATTGAGATGATGTTTCTTATTAAAAGTCATGAGATGTTGAGATGTTATGGCTTATTAAAATTCAAGAGATGTTGAGATGTTATGGATTTATAAAAGTCAAGATATGTTGAGTTGCTATGCAATTTAGGAGATGTTAGGTTTTTAAAACCTATGGATATGATTATTGCCTATGGGCAGGAGATATGGGGTTTATTAACTCCGGATATATATATGGACTAATTTGGTACAGATATGGATATATATTGATATGTTGAGCTGTTAAAAAAGTACTTTTACTATATATAGATGTAGTGCATTCACTAAGTTTTTAAACTCATGGTTTTAAATGTTTACATTTTTTGGCTCTGAAGCTGCCACTGCCAGGTCTAGGAGGTTGAGTAAATAGTAGTAGGGTCTTATTAGTTTTGTTTTATACATTGTACTAGCTGTAATTAAGTTAAATGGTATGTGTGTTCTGTTTAAATTATGACTCCTTAAAATGATTGGATTTTTTAGTATTCCGTTTTTTAACCTTAAAGTTGTTTCAATATGTATTACTAAATAATAAATTTGGTTTATGAGCTATTTAGCTAATTATATCCTAATGGGGTTTGGGGGTGAAAACTTGGTATCAGAGATTTTAGTTTTTATATTCTAGGGTTAGAGAGTCAGGATGTGGCGGTGACAGAAATAGTGTAGTGTGGGTCATTTATATTAACTTGTGACGAATACTAACCATTATGTTAGATATAAATGTTGCATTCTTGTTTATGCAATTGTGTTTTATGACAGATAGTGAGATATGGAAGGAGCCAATGTTCATGAGAGGGTGGATGAGGAGTCTTCAAATACGGTAAATTAACAAAATCCAAATAATGTAGAGGAGGCTCCTGAATAACTTATAGATATGCAGAAAATGGATCGTGCCATGACTTTAATGGAAGAAAAAGAAAACATGTTTATGACGCAAATAGCATAACAACAAGCCAAGTACTTGGAGGAGCATACTTTGTCCATAAGATAAAGGGAAATACAATGAGAGGAGAAGAATACTCTTACAAGAAGTTTATCAAATTGAACCCCCTAGTTTTCTCAGGTTCTGTATATCCTTTAGAAGTTGAGGCTTTGGTTAGAGACACAGAAACTATCTTTGGGGTGATGAATGTACTTGGCGTGCAGAAGGTAATTTTGTCTACTTTCATGTTAAAGGGAGAAGCTAAATATTGGTGGGATTCTTTCAAACATTTATTGCTTACTCCGGAGGGAGGTGAGGTAATTACTTGGGATTCGTTTATTAAAGTCTTATATGAAAAATATTTTCCTCGCATGTATCGGAAGCAAAAAGAGAGAGAGTTTTTATCATTGAATCATGGGAATATGTCGGCTAGGGAGTATTAAACTAAATTTATATCTTTGTCTCGATTTTCATTACGTTTCTTACATAATCAGGAGGACAGATGCACCAGATTTCAGGATGGGTTGAATTTGGTTATCAAGTCTAGACTCACTGCACTTGAAATGGTAGATTATACTTATTTAGTTATCAAAGATATGATGGTTGAATGAGATGTTAATGATGCAATAAATAATAGGGAACAAAGGGGAAAGAGGAGTAGATTTGATCCACCGCGGCAAAAGGAAGGCAATGTATAATACTCAAACAATGGGAGTCAAAGATTTCGGCGCGGTAAAGGGATTGGAAATTATGTTCAGAGTAGGACACCAAGAAGTTTTAGGGGTGCAGGATCGATGGACCAACAGAATAGACAACAGGAGAATGGAAATGGGCAGTCTAATACTGTTACATGCTATTTTCGCAACGCAGAGGGCCGTATCAGTTCAGATTGTCCCAAGTTAAAGGGGGCAGAGTGTTATCACTGTCATCAAATTGGTCACACCAAAAAGAACTATCCTATGCTATTGGGAGGGATTCAATCAGCTACTACTAGTCTGTGACACCCCGACTAATTAAATACCGGGTAGCTACTCCTTTATTAAATTAATACAAAATGCCAAGTTGGTTCAGTTCATAGCATCACTGTCGAAAACATTTTAATATTTACTAACCACCTAGTATTTAAAAAGTGAGTTGTCCATTTTAATTAAACCCGATTAACATGCAAAAATGAATTAAGAGAGATTAACATAACCAACACAATATATGGTCACAATAGAATAACCATCCAATACTAATGAGTCTGGAGGAAAACTCCTCACAACAAATCAAGTTCCAAAATAAATAAATACAAAGTCTGCATCACTAAAATTAATTACAACCCAAAGTTTAAAATAACTGAATAAGTAAAATGTCTCTAAAAGGAATGGGCGACATGCCCAACAAATGATAAATCTAACATGTTAATCAGGTTTAATTAGGGACTTGAGACTTGGGAACTTGGGCCTCGACCCATGAAAATGGTCACACCCGAAATGGTCACGGCCCAAGTCCGCGACCCACAACTTTGGTCAGGGATTTTGGCCGTGACCAATCTCCAGTTTTGGTGTAGTGTTTAGCTCTACAACTTATTAGAAATCTTCCATTTTTACTTTACAAAACGTTGCTATTATTTATACTCATAATTATTCATGACATTTCATTTCAATTAACAGTATATTATTCTCACCATAAATATACAATACTAGCACCCCGAGACTAAGCTGCGGTGCACACATACTCTGCTATCAAATTCCGGTACATCACGTACATGAGGACCACGTATTACGAATATCTCAGGAAACATTTCATTAACAACAATCACAAACAATGGAGGCGAACATAGTTCGCATCACATGGGTCATGCACATACCTACACTCCTATGATCAGCAGACTCATTAACTTCTCAATAAGCCCTTCTCTGACCTATGTCCTCGAGGTACCAATCTAAATCTCCCCCGTAGGCACACAAAGATTAAATGGTCCTAAACGAACGCCAACCTCCCATGATAGCAAGTACGGTAGGTATGTTATACATAGATTACTACATATACTAAGCATTCACACATCTTAGATATTACAATATTTCATTAGTGGTATACTTCTCGTTCTTATACCAACACTTAGTATCATACAAATCACAAGTCCCCGGTTTATATGTATTTAAATTATCAATTATTCTCACTTCGTGATTAGTTACTCACTTCCCAATCCACAAATGTCATCCGATTTAAGACACCATTCTAAGTTTTACTCCTCAATGTACCCCAATCTCCCAACTATACCCAATAGTTAATAAGGGAAAGTTATCTCACCATTTAAATAAGACTACGGGATGCTAGAAATCAAATCAGGCCAAAAAGGCCATTATGTCAACTTGTTAGAAGTCTCGTTCGAACGAATTCGTTCGAATGAAGGGCTTCGAGCGAAATACCAACTCGTTAGAAGTCATACTGTCATCTCATTAGAAGTTCGTTCGAACGAGGTCATTCGAACGACCTGGGCAGGTCTTCTAACGAGATGGCAGTTTCAACCCAGAAAATCCCAATTTCGTTTTTCTCAATTCTTTTCTCCTCTAAATCCACCCTATGACCATCCAAATTATGTTTTAACGTATATAAACCATTTCTAATCACCCTAGATCATTCCTTAACACATTTAAGGGGTCAATTCTTACAAATTACCATGGAATTAATATGAATCTACAAACATTTCTCCAAACCCTATGAACATGAACTCCTAATTTTCTTATGCCTAATTACTCATCATAAATCCGTTTTTAAATCATCATATGTAACTATCCAAGTATTAAATTAGTCCATTATCATACTACATGCAAATCCTAACCCAAATTCAAAGTTTCTCCAACAAATTTCATGGGCTTTCTTCAAAAAGTTCAATAAAAGATAATTCCTACACTAAGCATGGAAGACATATTCAATGCATTAAAATACTAAATCACTTGCCTTAGATTGTTCTTCAGAATTTGATGTTGAAGGTTGAAGGTTGATCTCTCCCCTTTCTCTACAGATTTTCTCCCAAGGTTGAAGATGGTGGTTATGGGTTTTCTTTTGGGAACCTCTTCCAACTCTTCCTATAACTCCCGTAGCCCTCTAACTTGTAAAATGCTAGTAATGGGATTCGTGGGTTACTAAATAATGTATAATTAACTCTTAAAATTCGTAGGCTATAATTCCCAAAATTTCAAAATTACCAAAATACCCTTTTAAGTTGCCGGTATGGCCCAAAAATGCCCCGAGACCCAAACTAAACCCCCGGCTAGTGTTTTCTGACTATTTAAACCCTTTCGGACTCGTTGGCGCACTCAAAATGATGTAATACCCCGTACTTTTATGCTATATTTAATTTGGGGATTTATTAAATTTAATGTGATGATTTATTTAATAAAAATCCGGAAATTAATTATGTTATAATTATTAACGTGACTAGAGTTAGTAATTATAAGAAACTTGTTGAATATTACTAATGAGCATAGTAATATATTATATTGGTTATATTGAATGTCATAAGTAAATTAAATGACTATTTCGGAAATTTAAGTCGGGACGTGCCCGTGTCACGTCGAGACTAATTATGTTAATTAAAAAGGGAATATTTTATAAGTTGTCTGTATGGTCGTTTTGAGTGCGCCAACGCGTCCGGAAGGGTCGAGATAGTCAGAAAAGTGTACCCGGGGGTTTAGTTCGGGCCTCGGGGTGTTTTTAGGCCTAATTAGTGACCCGGGAGGACATTTTGGTCATTTTATAAAATAGGGTAATTAAACCCACGAATTTCAGCCATCCTTAGCAGCCATTTAAGTCAGCCTTTTAGGGTTAGAACATTCAGAACCCTAGAACGACCATTGGATAAGAGAGGAGAGAGCTCTCAAGGTGATTCAAGGCCCAAAACACCACCGATTTCACCGCCGTCACCACCAACGCGTAGATCGCGAGGAGGAGAACGTAACCACACCAATATCAACAGGAAAGCAGACCTCTGAAATCCCAGGCAAGTGTTTAACTTGCGTATTTTCATTGGTGCAATAATCATATTAGTGTAGGAATGATTAGGAGTATAATTAAAGGCAGAAAACCCCAATTTTTGATAGGGATTTGCATGTAGACATCGTTATAACCATATTCTGAAAATAATATGTGAAGTAGATGATCAACCCACGAATTTGTGATGTTATGTTAGAAGGAAATTCTGGAGAAAACTGATTAGAACAAAAGTTAAGAAAACTTAGGGTTTTTGATGATTAGATGAGATTTTAGGTTGTTTAATCATGTTTAATGATGGTTATATGCATGCTTAACGTTAGAAACATCTGGAAATATATTACCATGATTGTAGTATAGGTTTTGGGACGATTAGTGTTGGAAATTATGGATTTGAATGAAGAATATTAGTCAAACCCGTAACTCCACTTCTGCAGAAATCGAAATACCTGTTTGATCGATCGATCGAACCTAGAGCGTCGATCGATCGAAGGTTCGATCGATCGAGCCCCAGACGTCGATCGATCGACCCCTCCTGGCAAACTCTTTTTCCCCTTGTTTAATTAGTTGAATTAATTTTCCGTGGAATATTTCTTGGGCATTATAAATAAAATGTTTTGGGATATAGAAGAGACCTGTAGGACATATGATTAAGTGTTGAGAACTTTATTATGAAATGATAATTGGGTCTAAGGGATAATTAATTAAGGAACGACGAACTGCGTATTTCAAGTGAGAGATTACAACGAATACCTACGATAGTGAATAGACGTCTACCTACTGAATTTGTTACTTGGATGGATAAAATCCACGAGTGTCACGTAATTAGTGAGAAAACCCTCCGAGTTAAGGTTAGAGACGAAACCTTATATGAAATCTTAAAAATGTAAAATTAAGGATAAATGTTGTAATTATGGGTAAGGAGAGTGACCTATATTAACATGATAAAATTGGTATATTTATATGATTGTGTGTACATATATTATATACATGTGAAAAACGTACCCGCGCTACTTGCTATACCTGAGGTTACCGTGCTGGGACGATCTTATCCTGTGTTGCTTTATGGGGGATATTGATTCGTACCCTAGAAGATAGAGATCCTACGTACGGGCTATCAGATTGATAGTCGGACGGTCCTAAGAGACGTGTGGGTATGTACTGACCTCTTGGACTTGGAATCTATGCTTCGCCTCAACGTTGTTTTGTATATGTTAATACAGTTCGAGAGTGATTCCGAACTTGTATTTCCCTTTGTGTGAGTGATACGGGGATTGGATAGCAGAGTATACCCGCACCATAGTTTAGTTGGGGTGCCATTATATATATATATTATACGAGTAGTTAATATATATATGAGGTTATAAACTTTAAACTGCCTACTGTGATTTGATAAGTAGAACATAGTTGTTGACTCAAATTATTAAATACTTGTTTTGTGAAAGTATGAGAGGACACTGGGAAACTTTATAATTTAATGAAGCTAAAACGAGAGGAGTGCTACATATTGTAAGTAACCTTTTTAAAACATTGTCATCGTTCGGTTTTGAAAACTTAGGAGTAAGTTAAGATAAACTAAATTATTTGGGAAGGTTAGTACGATAGGAGTGCACATTAGAAGAGAGGTGAGAATTCCTCAAGAGAGTGTCGAACTAATATGATTTGCATTGGCCTGTATCAATTTAAATACTTGCTTAACGCATTTTAAAATCAAACACACTTTCGGGCCCTGACCCGTTTCTTTTTCTCTCTCTCTCTCTTTTGTATATATATGTATATTTTCAGGTGCCCAGCCACAGGGGCGTCTTGCTTGGATCCTTTGTGAAGAACGAGCTGCAGCTTAGGTGGGAGTTGCTGGTCACTTGAGTAGACGGCTTCTGTTATTGACTCCACTCCTACTACTCTCATTTATTGGGCACGTGTTGCCCTTTTCATCATTTCATTTATTGTTGGGATTTTTATATTTTCAGTTTTCCAGTATTGTTTTATGGGATTTATTCAGGATAGTTTATGATGTTTGGTTTTATTATGTTGACATTCGATTGACGAATGTATGGTTTTATTTTAGTTCTTCGTGGTGTGATTCTATATTGTAGAAATGTTGTTTTGTGTAAGTAAATCTTTTCTGTAATTAAAATTTGGAAGTTTGTATGAAAATGTTTTTGACACTTAGCTTAATTATTTAGGGTGTTAAATTGGAAAAAAATTATTTTTATCGACAGTGATGCTGAGAATGAACCAACTGTTTACCTTGATTTAATTTAATAAAGGAGTGATCGCCCGGTATTTAATTAGGCGGGGTGTCACAAATTACCATTCGGTTGATAAAAATAAAATTCACTTTTTAATTCAAATAATTTTATTTATGACGCAACTGACACGCGCGTCCCAACTAAATTTCCCAAATTGTCGTATTTCAGTCTCGCGACAATTTTAATACTTTCAATATTCATATATTGCCATATATAAACATCATAATCAAATATCAACTCACATCTCGTTAGTATTTATATCCGGATTAATTTTTAATTAATTCACATTTAATTTAATTAATCCTTTAAATAAATATCGATAAAAATACGGGGTATTACATACTTCCCCCTAATAATAGAATTTCGTCCCAAAATTCGAAACTAAAAAGTACCTGGTAAAAACAACTTTGGATAACGTTCGTGCATTTCATCCTCGCGCTCCCATGTGGACTCCTCGGCATTATGATGCCGCCACTGAACACATACCAACGGTACTATCTTCGACCTCAGTTTCCGCTCGCTTCATTCCAAAATAACAATCGGCCCCTCCTCGTAGGAACTATCAGGCTGGAGATTGATGTCCTCCAAATCAATGTGAGTATGGGCCAAATCATCCCTAAGATATTTCCTTAGCGAGGAAATATGGAACACATCATGAATCCTATGCAAGTGCTCCGGTAACCCAAGTCTATACGCAACTATCCCAATCCACTCGATGATAGGAAATGGCCCCACATATCTCGGTTCCAGTTTCCCCTTCTTCCAAAAATGCATAATCCCTTTCATAGGAGATACTCTAAGTAAAACCTGGTCCCCCACTTTAAATTCTCTGAAGAACCTCTTCGCATCAGCATACCTCTTCTGCCGATCCTGAGCTACCCGAATGCGACTCCGTATCAATTATATCCTTGCCGAAGTGTCCTGAATCATTTCCGGCCCAAGTAATTTGTTATCCCCCACTTCTAACCAACACGGCGGGGAACGACAATGTCTACCATACAACGCCTCAAATGGAGCCATGCCAATGGTGAACTGGTAGGGGTTATTATAAGCAAACTCCACCAGTGGAAGGTACTGCTCCCATCCACCCCCAAAGTCTATGATGCACATACTCAACATGCCCTCCAATACCTGATTTGTACGCTCGGTTTGCCCATCGGTCTGCAGGTGATAAGCCGTACTCAACCGCAATTTAGTGTCCATGGCCTCCTGGAAACTCTCCTAAAACCATGAAACACATATCTTGTCTCGGTTAGACACGATATTTAGGGGCACACCGTGAAGTCTCACTATTTCCGTAATGAAAATCTGGGGATACTGTCCTGTAGTTTATTCTGTCCTTATGGGTAGAAAATGAGAAACTTTGGTCAACCGGTCCACAATTACCCATATGGAGTCGTGACCCCTTTTGTGACGTAGGTAAACCCGTGATAAAGTCCATGGATACACTCTCTCATATCCACGTCGGAACCTCTAATGGTTGTAGAAGTCCTGCCGGTCTCTGATGATGCACCTTTACCAGCTGATAAGTGGCGCATTTAGAAACAGACACGACAATATCTCTCTTCATCCCGCTCCACCAATACTGTCGTCTCATGTCTTGGTACATTTTATCCCCACCAGGGTGTACCGCGAACTGTGAGCCGTGCGACTCTGCCATCACCTCGTGTTGCAAGTCTTCCCCCTTCGGAACGACTAGTCTCCCACTAAAATGTAATCCCCCATCTGAGCTAATGGTATAGGACTCGAATCCCTCTGCTAGTAATCGAATTATCTGCTCCTGACAGAACGAGTCATTTTCTTAGGCCTTTACTACTCTCGTAACAATTTGCTGTGTAACAGTCATCATAGACATGAACGATCGGGCCACTGCATCCTGGTGTCCTGACTTCTTCCATTTTGCTTTCCACACCTCGGCCACCTCATCTACTGGCCTATGGCTCAACGCGTCTGCTACCACGTTAGCCTTTCCTGGGTGATATTGGATATCAAACTGATAATCCTTCACAAACTCAAGCCAGCGTCGTTGACGCATATTTAACTCCTTCTGCGTAAAGAGGTACTACATAGACTCGTGGTGCGTAAACAACCGAAACTTCTCCCCCAGGAGATAATGTCTCCAAATCTGAAGGGAAAATACAACTGCCGCTAACTCCAAGTCATGGGTGGGGTAATTCTTCTCGTGAGGCTTAAGCTTACGGGAAGCATAAGCTATGGCCTGACTCTCCTGCTGCAATACACCTCCAAGTCCTTGTAAGGACACATCGGTGTAGACTAGATACTCAACTCCCGGTCTCGGAAATGCTAACACAGGTGCTGGGGTCAACTTGTCCTTCAACTCATCAAATGACAACTGACAGACATCACTCCAGATGAATGGCACACCTTTGCGAGTCAGATGTGTTAAAGGACCGGTATCTTTGAGAAACCCCGAATAAACCTCTTGTAGTATCCTGCTAGGCCCAAGAAACTACGGATCTCAGTCAGTGTCGTGGGCTGTCCCCACTCCCTCAACGCGGATACCTTCCCCGGATCAACAGATATCCCTCAGTCTGAAATGATATGCCCCAAAAATTGAACCTCGTTCAACTAGAACCCACACTTCTCATATTTTGCATAAAGCTCGTTCTGACGCAACGTCTACAAAAACTGTCACAAATGCTCGACATGCTCCTCTCCTGTCTGGGAGTAAACCAGAATGTCATCAATAAAGAAAATAACGAACTAGTCTAGGAACTCTTTGAATACCCTATTCATCAAGTCCATAAACATGGCTGGAGCGTTGGTTAAGCCAAAAGGCATAACCTGAAACTCGTAGGAACCATATCTCGTTAAGAAGGCAGTCTTCGAGACGTCATGTTCCCTGATACGCAACTGATGGTATCCTAATCACAAATCCATCTTTGAGAATAAAGAAGCTCCTCTCAGCTGGTCGAATAAGTCATCGATTCGAGGCAACGGATACTTATTCCGTATCGTGACCTTATTCAACTCTCGGTAATTTACACACAACCTCAACGATCCATCCCGCTTCTTTACGAACAACACAGGGGCACCCCACGACGAAGTACTCCTCCGAATAAACCCCTAACCCAACAACTGCTAAATCTGATCCCATAACTCTCTCATCTCTACTGGAGCCATACGGTAAGGTGCGTGGGTAATAGGCTGAGTGCCCAGCATTAAATCGATCACAAAATCTATCTCCCTACTCAGAAGTAATCTAGGTATATCCTGAAATACGTCGACAAACTCCCTAACAACTGGAATCGCATCGAGTGGTATCACCACTTCCTTAGAGGTCTCCTCCTCTATATAGTACAAGTGAGTGGACGATCCTCCCTCAAGGAGGGGTATTGCCACCAAAAAAATCTCCTGCCCGGGAATGGAAAAGATAATACTCCTACTAAAACAGTCAATCATGGCTCGGTACGCAACTATCCAATCCATACCAACAATCGCATCATACTCAGTCATCTCTAACACTAACATATCAGCGGGTAAAGTAAACCACCCGATATCTATACCCACACCTCTACAAATAAGCGAAATCATGGAACCCCTACTCAACGGTGAATCTACACAAGTAATCGTGCTCTCGGCGGTACCTAATAACACAATCGTGCGTGCAAACCTCATGGTAATGAAATAATGTGTGGCCCCCGTGTCAAATAAAATACGCCCCATAGTCCCCCTGAATAGAGAGCGTACCCTCAATGGCAGGTGGATCCTATGGGGCTGCGGCATGCTGAAGTTGATACACTCTCCCATACTGAAGCTGTCCCTGCTGAACTGGGACTGCTGGAATGGGTGGTAATGCTGCCATCTGCTGTGGTGCTGGGAGTGCGGCGGGAAACATAGGCCTCTGTGGCTCGTGTCGAGCACCCTGCTACTGCTGTGGGGCCCTACCCCTGTTAGGACAATCCTGGCATTTGTGGCCAATCTTGACACAGACAAAACACTTCCCAGGGAAGTTTCCCCCTTGTTGTCTCTGCTGCCCTCGGCCCTGGTGGCCTTTACCATTCCTCCCCTAGCCATGCTGGCCCTGCTGAAACTGCAGCTGCTGACCCTGCTGGCCCTAATGGCCAATTTGACCCTAATGGCCCAGTCTGAAACCTCCCTGTCCACTTCTGAAACCCCCAGATCTGAATCTCTTATGATCACCTTGTTGGGAACCTTGGTCACCCTGCCTGTACTGTCCCTGAGCATATTATGCCCCGCTGGCACCATTTCCCCCCGTCCTACCTTGATGGATGGACTCTCCTGATCTCTTACTCTCTGTCATGTGAAAGCGGTGATCCTGGAAGTGAAGCAATGCAGCGTTAACCACATCAAAATAAGGGGCTAACGAGAGATTCCCTAACAAGTGTTGACGGATCCTCCAAGTCAATCCATCCGTGAACTTCTGAATCTTCTTCTCCTCAGTCGGTATCTCACCCGGAACAATGCTCAAGAGATTGGTAAACTCAGCCTCATACTCGGCTATGGTCCTCCCCTCCTGCTCTAGGTTCATCAATTTCCTCCTCATCTCAGTGTGAACAGCTGACGGAAAATATTTGCGGTTGAACCGCACCTAGAACTCCTGTATAGTGAGGGTGTCCCTCTCCTATGCGGTGGAAATGGACTACCACCACTGCAATGCAGATCCTACTAGCTTAAAAGTAGCCAGTATCTTCTTCTGAACATATGTGCACTCGTACATCCTTAATTGCCTCTGAATATCCTTCCTCCATTGACTCGATACCACAACATCGGAGCTACCTGCAAACTCCGGAGGGTGTGCTTTCTGGAAAGCATCACAGACGCATTCCCAAGAAGACAAAAATGCATGAGCCTGAACTAGCGCAACTACCGGCGCCTGGGGTGGTGCCTGCTATACAACGGCTAGGGCGGCATTTATCGCTTGGGCTACAATAGCTGCAACCTCGGCAGCATTCATAGTGCCCTGAACTGGTGAAGGCTGTGGCTCTGGCTGTGCATCCCTAGGAACTCACTGCGCACATCATGGAGGCATCTGAAATGAGATTAAATTCTTATAAGTTCGCAGTTATTATCTCAAAATAGCTGAAGAGCGAAGCATACACAAAAGAATACAAGAGTCCTCAAATATAGGGCTCTATATCAAAGAAAGCTCAGCGGAAACATAACAAGCCGTACAGATCCTAAGGACACTAGAACCTGATGCTCTGATACCACCTGTGACACACCGACTAATTAAATACCGGCTAGCTACTCCTTTATTAAATTAATACAAAATGCCAAGTTGGTTCAGTTCATAGCATCACTATCAAAAACATTTTAATATTTACTAACCACCTAGTATTTAAAAAGTGAGTTGTCCATTTTAATTAAACCCGATTAACTTGCAAAAATGAATTAAGAGAGACTAACATAACCAACACAATATATGGTCACAATAGAACCATCCAATACTAATGAGTCTGGAGGAAAACTCCTCACAAGAAACCAAGTTCCAAAATAAATAAATACAAAGTCTGCATCACTAAAATTAATTACAACCCAAAGTTTAAAATAACTGAATAAGTAAAATGTCTCTAAAAGGAATGGGCGACATGACCAAAAGATGATAAAAACTGATAATGGAGTCAAGATCAGAAATGGAGGCGTCTACTGTCAAGGTCCTGTAACTTCCACAGCAGCTACAGCACGTCACCTGAATAGAACTCCTATGCATGGTGTCCTTGTGGCTGGGCACCTAAAAGGTTTTTACAAAAATAGATTTGAAAGCAAACGGGTCAGAGCCCGAATGTGAAAATAGTTTAAAATTTTGCAAGTGTTTAATATCATTAAACAGTGAATATAAAGTACATGATAGTGTGTGCACTCACAGGAGTTCCTCACCTCTCAAGTAATTGTGCACTCCTATCGCACCCGTACCCATTCTAGTTATTCCCCTATCTATTTAGTCCAATACTAAATCTAACATTTCAATACGATATCCAATTAAATTCCCAACATCTTCTATTTAACAGAGTATTATACCTTATTACACAGTTTCCCACTTTCACTACACCAAATCCTGCGAATGGTCATGCCTAGTGGGTCACGGCCCAAGTCCGTGACCAGCTGGTCGCGGACTTGGTCTGTGACCCACTCAATATTTGGCGTGACCATATTTATTATCACACTATATTATTGATGCTCGATAAGTGGTCATGGCCCAAGGCCGTGACCATAGTGGTCGCGAACTTAGGCTGTGACCAGGGTGTGACCATCTTGGCGCCAAACACGTGCCAAAATTCCCTCCAAGCTTGGTCACGGGTGGATCACGGCCCAAGTCCGTGACCCATGGCATGACGAAGAAGAAAGTTAACACATTGAGGGTCACGGTCTGGGGCCGTGACCATTTCTGGGTATGGGTCACGGCTATGGGCCGTGACCATCCATCATTCAAGAACTAGGATGGATGAAAAAGGGTCGTGCACCACAGATTAAGGGTCATGGCTTGTGGCCATGACCATTTATTGGTATGGGTCACGGCTATGGGCTGTGACCATACCCAAATTGGTGGGCTGACTAATTTCATTAATTTGTTTCACTTGTGGGTCACGGCCGGAGCCGTGACCATGTTAAATTTGAAAAACATAACTCCCGCTATACCTTTCATTTCATTCTATGCCTTCCCCTCCCTCTCTTTAATTCAATCAACCAAGTGGCACCGGCGATTTCGGTTAGGGTTTTAGTCGGACCAAGTGTTGTTCGGGTTGTTGTGATGGTGGTGGCCGGAGGCTTCAATGACGGAGACGGCAAGAAGGTTTGAGACAGAAATAGCACTAGGAGGCTTCAATGAGGGAGACAGTAAGAATTTTTGAGCAAGGGCTGACCTTCAGCTCTAAGTCTGATAGAAAACCCATACATGGAGTGTGACAGAAATAAGGAGGTGCCGACCTTCAGCTCCAAGGGAAATTTTTGATTTTACATTGAGGAGTTTACTTCTCTCTCACTCTGTCTTGATTTTTGTACAGTCGCATTTTGGACTTGCATATCTCTTTCAGAGGATGGGTGAAATCCCCAGAGGTTACGATCTGGAAACCTTTTTGTTTTACCAAATTTATTTACAATTATTCTTACATTACGGGCCAAATATTTGAAATTGTATTCATATATTGTAGGGGTGGTAATTCGGGTCAACGGGTCGTGTTTTGACACGACACGACACGAATTCGTGTTTTTTTGTTGACACGAACATGACCCGAATAAAAAATAACAGGGCACGACAACCAAAATTTCTTAAAATTTTAGGCCTAAAAAACACGATAGCACGACACGACTCATAATTAAGACACAAACACGACACGACACGACTTCGTGTCAAAAAAACACGACACAAATACGAACACGAAACATCGTGTTAATTTCGGGTTAATTTCGTGTCGTTCCATGTCATTTTTTCGTGTCGTTTCTAAAATTGCCACCCCTAATATTTTTTATGTAGTTACGCTATCATTCATAAACTGAACTTTTATACGATCGTTCATTGACTACATTTTGTCAATAAGGTATTTATTCATTCTACTATACCTGCGACAACAAAGAGTTATGTAGAAATTTCACTTAATAAAAAACATTTGCCAACTGTAATGTATACTCGATTTTCAGTCCTGTATATGATAAAATTTATAGAGTATACATGATTTTTTATTGGAAATATTGTAATTTGTACGTGGAATTTTATAATATATACACGAATTTTTGTAATATACACGAATTTTATAATAAGAGTGGTTTTATGGTGGTCAGAGGATAGAGAAGCCGAGGGCAGATACATCCTCATAATTACACTAGTTGTGCTATGTATTATGTCCTTGTTGTGTTTCATGAAATTCAATAACAAATCAATTCTGAAAAAAAAAACAAGTTTTTATGGTTAATGTTATTATGCTACGAGTGTCACTTTGCCACGTGAGATTCAGATTGTCTTATTAAAATAAACACGTGTTATGATGTGTATACCGTCATATGTCAAATCTATTATGAAGCCTTTTGGTTAATTGACTGTAATTGTTATTCCGTTCTTTTTACGTTTCTCTATTTTGAAGCTTATGTAATTGGATAATGTTTTCTTTTGTAGGAGAAAGGATCCGGCGACATTGCTCTTAAAGCAATGGGCAGAGTTATTATTCGGGTAATTGTCTGAACTCAACATTTTGTTATTATTATTGAAATTTAGTGGGCTGAATGTTTATGTTTAATGGACATTGTAGCAATTCTCACTGAGTCTCCGGATTGTGGGATTTTGACAAAGGATGTTGAGATGGGATTTTGGTTACTTATTTTATTTATGCCCTGTTATATTGAATATGTTTTTCACTGTTTTCACTTTCGAATTTGCTGTTATCTTTAATATGTTGTTCATTGATTTTAGGAAGAAGATGAAGTTAAAGGGTATTAGCAAATATCGCAGGATTTGGTGTAGTGAAAAGCGTGTATTTACAAGGTTCTTCAGGTAATTGCAATAGATAACTTGTATGAGAATGTGCTTAATGGTGAATTTAACTTTCTTTTCGCTTCTATTATGAGTTCAGATAGATCAGTTCTAATAATTTTCTACATTTTGGTTGCCGATAATTGAGAGAAACTATGAAAAACATTTCAATCTAGTATGCTTTATTCAACTTATATTTATGTGTGCTTCAATAACATTTTCACTTTTCACCATACCTACCTCTGTTAAAAACTTTTCAATCTAGTATGCTTTATTCCAACATTTTCAGTTTTCAATTTGTATGTATTTGTGAAAATCTGAGACATATTATAGGCAACTAATAATTCTTCAGGGGTTTTGTGAGGTACTTTCTTTAATTTTACATACCAGTTCTTCATTACACATTGTTTCCATATTGCAGATCTAAGAATTGCATACCAGTTCTTCATAAGGTACTCTTTACTTTAACTAAATTAGTTATATAATTGATATGCATTATCTATTAAATCTTTTAGATGATAGAAGGAGTACGGGATAAATATTGGTTTTGTTTGGTTTGGCTGTTGGATAATTATTAGTTATTGAATAGTATGTTAGAAGGAGTACAAGATAATTAGAAGGAGTACGAGATAATTATGGGTTTGATTGTTGGATAATATGTTGAAAATATTTTAGACGCTCGGTTTGAGAATACGACGATAATTTTAAAATTTCTAGACTTAGATTTAAAACATGGTATTAGAGGGAGAAACCCTGAAACATCCCCCGAACGGTCCCGTGAGAAATACCAACACCTCGCAGAGGACCAATGTAACTTGTAGGAACTGATCACATGATCATAGGACTCCTGGTGCGAGAATACGACGATAATTTGAAAATATGAGGACTCAGGCTTAAAAAATGGCATTAGAGGGCGAAACCCCGAAACAACCCCCGAACGGTCCCGTGAGAGGCACCCACACCTTGCAAGGGACCAATGTAACTCGTAGGGACTGATCGCGCAATCACGGGACTCCCGGTTTTAGAATGTGATGATAATTTGAAAATATCATCACTTAAGCTTAAAAAATGGCATTAGAGGGCGAAACCCCGAAACAACACCCCGAATCGCCCCGGGAGAGGCACCGACACCTCCCACAGGACCAATGAAACTCATAGGAACTGACCACGCAGCTACGGGTCTCCCAGTTTGAGAATATGACGATAATTTGCATATTTCTAGACTTAGGCTTAAAAACATGGCATTAGAGGGTGAAAACTCGAAACAACCCCCAAACGGCCCCGTGGGTGGCACCATCACCTCCCACGAGACCAATGTAACTCGTAGGAACTGACCACGCAGCCGTGGGACTCCCGATTTGAGAACACGACGGTAATTTGCATATTTCTAGACTTAGGCTTAAAAATATGGCGTTAGTGGGTGAAAACCCAAAAAAAAACCCGAACGGCCCTGTGGGTGGCACTAACACCTCCCACGGGACCAATGTAACTCGTAGGAACTGATCCCGCAGCCATGGGTCTCCCGTTTCGAGAATACGACGATAATTTGCATATTTTTAGAATTAGGCTAAAAAACATGGTGTTAGAGGGTGAAAATCCAAAACAGCCCCCGAACGGCCCCGTGGGTGGCACCATCACCTCCCAGAGACCAATGTAACTCGTAGGAACTTACCACGCAGCCGCGGGACTCCCAATTTGAGAATACGATGGTAATTTGCATATTTCTAGACTTAGGCTTCAAAATATGGCGTTAGAGGGTGAAAACCCAAAACAGCCCCCGAACGGCCCCGTGGGTGGCGCCAACACCTCCCACGGGACCAATGTTACTCGTAGGGACTGACCGGGCAGCTGCGAGACTCCCAGTTTGAGAATACGATGATAATTTGCATATTTCTAGATTTAAGCAAAACATGGCGTTCGAGGGTGAAAACTCGAAACAACCCCCGAACGGCCCCGTGGGTGGCACCATAACCTCCCACGGGACCAATGTAACTCATTGGAATTGACCACGCAATCGCGGGAATCCTGGATTGAGAATACGATGGTAATTTTCATATTTCTAGGCTTAGGCTTAAAAACATGGCGTTAGAGGGTGAAAATCCAAAACAGCCCCCGAACGGCGCCGTGGGTGGCGCTGACACCTCCCACGGGACCAAGGTAACTCGTAGGAACTAACCCCACAACCATGGATCTCCTGGTTTGAGAATACGAAGATAATTTGCATAATTCTAGATTTAAGAAAAACATGGCGTTAGAGGGTGAAAACTCGAAACAACCCCCGAACGGCCCCGTGGGTGGCACCAACACCTCCCACGGGACTAATGTAACTCGTAGCAACTGACCCCGCAGCCGTGGGTCTCCTGGTTTGAGAATGCGATGATAATTTGCATATTTCTAGACTTAGGCTTAAAAACATGGCGTTAGAGGGCGAATACCCAAAACAGTCCCCGAACGGCCCCGTGGGTGGCACCAACACCTCCCACGGGACCAATGTAACTCGTAGGAACTGACCCCGCAGTTGCGGGTCTCCCAATTTGAGAATAAGATGATAATTTGCATATTTCTAGACTTAGGCTTAAAAACATGGCGTCCGAGGGTGAAAACTCAAAACAACCCCCGAACTAACCTCGTGGGTGGAACCAACACCTCCCACGGGACCAATGTAACTCGTAGGAACTTACCGCGCAATCGCGAGACTCCCGGTTTGAGAATACGATGATAATTTCCATATTTCTAGACTCAACCAAAACATGGCGTTAGAGGATGAAAACTCGAAACAGCCCCAGAACAGCCCCTTGGGTGGCACCAACGCCTCCCACGGGACCAATGTAACTCGTAGGAACTGACCCCACAGTCGCGAGTCTCCCGATTTGAGAATACGACAATAATTTTCATATTTCTAGAGTTAGGCTTAAAAACATGGTGTTAGAGGGTGAAAACCCAAAACAGCCCCCGAACGGCCCCGTGGGTGGCACCAACACCTCCCATAATGTAACTCGTAGGAATTGACCCCGCAGCCGCGGGTCTCCCGGTTTTAGAATATGATGATAATTTGAATATTTCTAAACTTCCGCTTAAAAATATGGTGTTAGAGGGTGAAAACTCGAAACATCCCCCGAACGGCCCCGTGGGTGGCACCATCACCTCCCATGAGACCAATGTAACTCGTAGGAACTGACCACGCATTCGCGGGACTCTCGGATTGAGAATACGACGGTAATTTGCAAATTTCTAGACTTAGGCTTAAAAACATGGCGTTAGAGGGTGAAAATCCAAAACAGCCCCTGAACAGTGTCGTGGGTGGCGCCGACACCTCCCACGGGACTAATGTAACTCGTAGGAACTGACCCCATAGCCGCGGGACTCCCGGTTTGAGAATACGATGATAATTTACATATTTTTAGATTTAAGCAAAACATGGCGTTAGAGGGTGAAAACTCGAAACAACCCCCGAACGGCCCCGTGGGTGGCACCAACACCTCCCACGGGACTAATGTAACTCGTAGGAACTGACCCCATATCCGCGGGTCTCCCAGTTTGATAATACGATGATAATTTGCATATTTCTAGACTTGGGCTTAAAAACATGGCGTTAGAGGGCGAAAACCCAAAACAGCCCCCGAACGGCCCCGTGGGTGGCACCAACACCTCCCACGGGACCAATGTAACTCGTAGGAACTGACCTCGTAACCGCGGGTTTCCCGGTTTGAGAATACAATGATAATTTGCATATTTCTAAACTTACGCTTAAAAATATGGCGTTAGAGGGTGAAAACTCGAAACAACCCCCGAAATATGCAAATATATTTATGTGTGTATGCATATATTTATGTGTATATGTGTGTTTATGTATGTAACTATGAACAAATAAATTATTTTTTATGTCAATAAACCCTAGATTGTATGAGTGTGTACGTATAGATTGTATGTGTGTGTATGTATAGATTTATGGCAAAAAAAATATTAGGGTTTAGAAAACCCTAGATTGTATGTGTGTGTATGTATTGATTATGTCAATAAACCGTAGATTGTATGTGTGTGTATGTATAAATTATGTCAATAAATCCTAGATCGTATGTGTGTATTTTTTTGACAAAATATTATTCAAAACCCTAGACATTATATTTTTTGTGACAAAATGTAATTAAATGGAATTTTAATAAGTAAAAAAATTGCATCCACCTTGTAGTGGGTTATATGCATGTCATCATATTATATTGGGGGTTATATGCATGTCGTGATTTTTTTTTACAAAATATAATTAAATGAATTTTTTTTACATACTAGTCGCAAACACGTGTGCACATTATTATAGTGAGATATTGTTGGCTTGGTTGTTGGATACTATGTTGGATTTATTGAATTGATACTAGTGTCGATAAGTGTACATGTTATTAAATTTGTTGGGTGTGTTCTTGATTTGCCTATAAAAAGTATATCACTTATCTTGCGATTAATGTGCATTTTTTGACGTTTACGTCAAGATATTAGGAGGCTACAACTTGACATGGAACAAAGGCAACTTGATTCCGTTCATTCATATTTTAACTTGACATGTATACCATAATTCTGTTGATTTTATACAGCTCTATTTTAGTTTGAGATTTGTTGTGATCAACTTTATTGGATATGTATTTTAAAGCCTTAAAATGGCGGTGTAATAATCACAACTACATTGATATTATAGGCACCGAGATGATATTATACATTTTTGTTCTCCTTTTCCTTTGTGTACTTTTCTTTACATATTATAGGCAGCAGGTTGCTCATGTTCATTCGAATTGCGATGTTAAAATGGGGGGAGAAATCTGCGTCATATGTAAATCTACGACATATTATAGGCAGCATATCTAATTCTTCAGTGGTTTTGTGAGGTACTTTCATTAATTTTACTTACCCCTTCTTCATAACACATTGTTTACGTATTGCAGATCTAACCAATTAGATACCAGGTCTTCATTACGTACCAGTTCTTCATTACACACCAGGTACTCTTTACTTTAACTAAAGTAGTTATATAATTGATATACATTATCTATTAAACATTTTAGATGATAGAAGGAGTACAGGATAATTACTGGTTTTGTTTGGTTTGGTTGTTGAATAATTATTGGTTGTTAGCTTGTTGTCGGATAGTATTTTAGAAGGAGTATCGGATAATTAGAACGAATACAAGATAATAATGAGGACTTAACCTTAAAAACAAGGCGTTAGAGGGTGAAAACTTGAAACAACCCCCGTACGGTCCTGTGAGAGGAACCAACACCTCTCACGGGACCAATGTAACACGTAGGAACTGACCGCACGATAACGGGACTCCCGGTTTGAGAATACGACGATAATTTAAAAATATGAGGACTTAAGCTAGAAAAAATTGTGTTAGTGGGTGAAAAGCCTAAACAACCCCCAAACGGCCCCGTGAATTGAACCAACACCTCACACGGGACCAATGGAACTCCTAGAAACTGACTGCGTGATCACGGGACCCACGATTTGAGAATACAATGATAATTTCAATATTTCTGGACTCGGGCTTAAAAACATAGCGTTAGAGGGTGAAAAGCTGAAATAGCCCCCGAATAGCCCCGTGAGTGGCACCAACAGCTCACACGGGACCAATGTAACTCATAGGAACTGATCGCGCGATCACGCGACCCCCGATTTGAGAATACGATGAATATTTGTATATTTTTAGACTTAGGCTTAAAAACAAGGCGTTAGTGGGTGAAACCCGAAATAGCCCCCGAACGACCTCGTGAGTGCACCAGTGCACCAACACCTCGAACGGGACCAATGTAACTCATAGGAACTGACCACGCAACCATGGGACTCCCGGTTTGAGAATATGACAGTAATTTGAATATTTCTAGACTTATGCTTAAAAACATGGCGTTAGTGGGTGAAAACCCGAAACAGCCCCCTACGGTCCCTTAAGAGGCACTAACACTTCTCACGGGACTAATGTAACTCGTACGAACCGACCGCGCGATCACGGGACTCTCGGTTTGAGAATACAATGATAATTTGAAAATATTAGGACTTAAGCTTAAAAATAAGGCGTTAGAGGGGGAAACACGAAATAGCCCCCGTACGGTCCCGTGAGAGGCACCAACACCTCTCACGGGACCAATATAACATGTACGAACTGACCGCGCGATCACGAAACTCCCGGTTTGAGAATACGATGATGATTTGAAAATACAAGGACTTAAGCTTGACAATAAGGCGTTAGAGGGTGAAAAACCGTTAATCCCTTCTTTACTTCCCATTTTCGCTAAAAAGTCCGCCACCTGGTTGCCTTCTATATATATATGGAAGTTCCTGACTCCCAGACCACCTCCATTTGTAGGCCTTGTAATGTCCTCCCATTTACACCATCGATGCCTATTCTCCCCATAATTTGAACTCTAAAAACACTTTGCCATTAGATTGAAGATAGCACTGAGTTAATGAGAACAATCTTACCTCCAAGGCTCAAACATTTAGACTTCCAACCTTGAATTCTATTCTTTATATTCTGAACCATCTCTATAAAATAGTTACTCTTTTTCCTTCCACTGTATATAGGGCAGCCTAGGTACTTTATAGGATCAAACTTCAATTGCATTCCCGAAACTTCCTTAATTTTATTGAGAGCTCTGAGGCTAATATGCTTCAAATCCATGACATTGCTCTTACTTGTATTGATTAATTGCCCAGGCACCTGTTCATAGAGTCTTAACACCCTCATAATCTTCTTCAGTTCCTTCAAAGAGCCAGAGCTAGAAATGATAATGTCATCTGCAAAAGACAAATGATTAAATCTAGGGCTGCCAATTGGCATTTTATACCCCACATAATTTTATCTCCTCTTTTGTATGAATCCATGTTCCATCCGCCTTCTTTATCTTATCAATAGCTAATCTTCTCTGCTTATTTTTAACACTCTTATGAAAATAATCAGTGTTCATATCCCCATCTTGAACCCATCTATCATTCGCTTTTTGAGACCAGCATTCATGTTTTGTTTTGAGACAATGATTATAGGAAGCTGTGGCCTGAGAAAGAGCCTCTCTATTAAACTCAGAGGGGTCATTTTCATATGTAATTTCAGCTTACAGGAGTAAGTCTTCAGCATTCCTAGCAGACTGGAAGATATCCCCATAGTAGGATCTACTCCACCTAGTAAGTTTTCCTCTGATAGCTTTGAGCTTGAAGGATATAGCTATTATAGGGTTAGAGCACTCCACTTCCCTCTAGGTTTCTTCCATAATTTTGATGCATGCATCTTTCTCTGTCCAAAATTTAAAGAAAACAAAGCTTTTTGGAATCTGATGGTTAATTAATTTACCTGATAATAATATGGGGTTGTGATCAGACATACTGCGATTTAGGTGGTTAACTTCCCATTTAATGCCAAAATCTATACACTGTTGATTCATTAAAACTCTATCAAGCCTGCACCAAATGCTTCTCTCTCCATTTCTCTTATTGTGCCATGTGAATTTCGTACCTTTATAACCCAAGTCTACTAGCCCATTTTCTTCTATGCACTCAATGAATTCGAGCATAGCTCCAATATTAATATTATTCCCACCAGCCTTTTCTTCCTGATCAGTTATAATGTTGAAGTCGCCACTTATCATCCAAGCTGCATCAGTACAGATATCTGACAAATGCTCCCAACGGACTCTTTTTTCACGTCTGATACAACTAGCATATACAAAGCTACATTGAATACACTAAACACCACCATTGAGCTTATATATGGCTATATAGCAGCTATATATGGCTATATAGAAGTTATATATGGCCATAAATAGCAGCTATATATAGCAGCTATATATGGCTATATAGCAGCTATATATGGCTATATAACAGCTATATATGCCCATATATAGCAGCCATATATGAGCCTATATAGCTGCAATATAAGGCCATATATAGCTGCTATATATGGCTATATATAGCAGCTATATATGGCTATATATAGCAGCTATATATGGGCATATATAGCAGTTATATAGGCTCATATATAGCTGCTATATACGGACATATATAACTGCTATATAGATTGAAAACAAGACGAAGAGGGTGAAACCACGAAACAGCCACACTAGGATCCCGTGAAAGGCACCGACACCTTTCCCGAGACCAATGTAACACGTAGGAACTGACTACCCGACAATGGGACTCCCGATTTGAGATTACGACGATAATTTGAAAATATGAGGGCTTAAGCTTGAAAACAAGGAGTTAATGGGTGAAAACCCGAAATATCCCCCAAACGGCCCCGTGGGTGGCACAAACACCTCCCACGGGATCAATGTGACTCGTAGGAACTGAACGCGTAGCCACGAGACTCCCAATTGGAGAATACGACGATAATTTGCATATTTCTAGACTTAGGCTTAAAAACATGGCGTTAGAGGGTGAGAACTAGAAACATCCCCCAAATGGCCCCGTGGGTGGCACCAACACCTCCCACGGGACCAAAGTAACTCGTAGGAACTGATCCCGTAGTCGCGGGACTCCCAGTTTGAGAATACAACGATAATTTGCATATTTCTAGACTTAAGCAAAACATGGCGTCAGAGGGTGAAAACTCGAAATAGCCCCCGAACGGCCCTGTAGGTGGCACCAACACCTCCCACGGGACCAACGTAACTCGTAGGAACTGACCCCGCAGCCGCGGGTCTCCCGATTTGAAAATACGATGGTAATTTGCATATTTCTAGACTTAAGCAAAACAGGGCGTTAAAAGGTGAAAACCTGAAACGGCCCCCGAACGGCCCCGTGGGTGGCACCAATACCTCCCACGGCACCAACGTAACTCGTAGGAACTGACCCCGCAGCCGTGGGTCACCCCGGTTTGAGAATACGACGGTAATTTGTGTATTTTTAGACTTAGGCTTAAAAACATGGCGTTAGAAGGTCAAAACTCGAAACAGCCTCCGAACGGCCCCGTGGGTGGCACCAACACCTCCCACGGCACCAACGTAACCCATAGGATCTGACCCCATAGCCGCGGGTCTCCCGATTTGAGAATACAACGGTAATTTGCGTATTTCTAGACTTAGGCTTAAAAACATGGCGTTAGAAGGTGAAAACTCGAAATAGCCCTAGAACAGCCCCGTGGGTGGCACCAACACCTCCCATGGGACCAATGTAACTCATAGGAACTGACCCCGTAGCCGCGGGTCTTCCGGTTTGAGAATATGGCGGTAATTTGCATAGGTATAGATTTAGGCTTAAAAACATGACGTTAGAGGGTGAAAACTCAAAACAGCCCCCGAACGGCCTCGTGGGTGGCACCAACACCTCCCATGGCACCAACGTAACTCGTAGGAACTGACCCCGCAGCCGTGGGTCTCCCGATTTGAGAATACGATGGTAATTTGCGTATTTCTAGACTTAGGCTTAAAAACATGGCGTTAGAAGGTCAAAACTCGAAATAGCCCCCAAACGGCCCTGTGGGTGGCACCAACACCTCCCACGGGACCAACGTAACTCGTAGGAACTGACCCCATAGCCGCAGGTCTCCCAGTTTGAGAATACAACGGTAATTTGCGTATTTCTAGACTTAGGCTTAAAAACATGGCATTAGAAGGTAAAAACTCGAAACAGCCCCAGAACGGCCCGATGGGTGGCACCAACACCTCCCACGGGACCAACGTAACTCGTAGGAACTGACCTCGTAGCCGCGGGTCTCCCGGTTTGAGAATATGAGGGTAATTTGCATATTTCTAGACTTGGGCTTAAAAACATAGCGTTAGAAGGTGAAAACTAGAAACAGCCCAGAACGGCCCCGCGGGTGGCACCAACACCTCCCTCGAGACCAACGTAACTCGTAGGAACTGACCCCGCAGCGGCGGGACTCCCGGTTTGAGAATATGACGGTAATTTTCATATTTATAGACCTAGGGTTAAAAACATGGCGTTAGAGGGTGAGAACTCGAAACAGCCCCCGAACGGCCCCGTGGGTGGCACCAACACCTCCCACGGAACTAATGTAACTCGTAGGAACTGACCCCGCAGCCGCGGGACTCCCAGTTTTAGAATACGACGGTAATTTGCATATTTCTAGGCTTAGGCTTAAAAACATGGCGTTAGAGGGTGAAAACTCGAAACAGCCCCCGAATGTCCTCGTGTGTGGCACCAACACCTCCCACGGGACCAATGTAACTCGTAGGAACTGATCCCGTAGCCGCGGGACTCCCGGTTTGAGAATACGATGATAATTTGCATATTTGTACACTTAGGCTTAAAAACATGGCGTTAGAGGGTGATAACTCGAAACATACCTCGAACGTCCCCGTAGGTGGCACCAACACCTCCCACGGGACCAATGTAACTCGTAGGAACTGACCCCGCAGCCGCGGGACTCCCGGTTTGAGAATACGATGGTAATTTGCATATTTCTACTTGGTTACTGATAATTTTAACTCAAATATGCAATTTTTGTGCTTGATTAATGTTTTTGTAAAACTACTTGGTTACTGATATTTTTTTTTATGTATCCCATCATTTGTAGGATTTTTGCACGCGGAACAAACGAAGGAGGCAATGGTCTACAGCATGAAGATTGTTTATAAGTTGTGGACAATCAGGATTTTGTCAGCCATGCAGGCTTTTATTGTTTTTTTTTATGGCCATGGAGGCTTTTATAGTTTGATTGTTGAATTTTATGGCCATGCAGGCTTTATAATAAGTAGGTTTTACATTTACAGGTTTTGTAATGTCAAGAAAATAGAGGAAACTCTGCCCAATTTTTTTTTTGGTCTGTGAATTATTAAGACGTGTAATATTTATAAGCTTGTATATATATTTGTTTATTAACAACGTTCTCGATTCGCAATTTGTGATTTTTTTTATCATTTTCCCAATAGTAAATATTTGTAACACCTCGTACGCATCAAACATTACACGTAGCAACTGATGGTGCACTCACAGGACCCCCAGTTTTAGGATTGGACCAAAAAAATACATTTTTTTAAAATTATAGTTAAATATGGTCATGGACTTTGTCCATGACTATTTTTATTTTTTCGTAACGCATAAAAATGGTCGCGGCCAAAGTTCGCGACCATTTTTTTCGTCACGGTTGTGGGTCACGGACTTGGGCCGCGACCATTTTTATTGTCACGATTGTGGGTCGCGGACTTTGGCCACGACCAATTTGTTACGGTTGTGCGTCACAGATTAGGACCGCAACCAATTTTTTTTAATATTTTTTTGTCACGGTAATGAGTCGCGGACTTTGGCCCCGACCAATTTGTCACGGTTGTGGGTCACGAATAAGGGCCGCGACCATTTTTTTTTAAAAATTTTTTTGTCACGGATGAGGGCCGCGACTCGTCACGACATGGGCAATAGGCCGAGTGCTTGGCGTCAAATCGATCACAAAATCTATCTCCCTACTCGGAGGTAATCCAGGTATATCCTAAAATACGTCGGTAAACTCCCTAACAATTGGAATCGCATCGAGTGGTATCACCACTTCCTTAGAGGTCTCCTCCTCTATATAGTACAAGTGAGTGGACGATCCTCCCTCAGGGCGAGGTATTGCCACCAAAAAAATCTCCTGCCCGGGAATGGAAAAGATAATACTCCTACTAAAACAGTCAATCACGGCTCGGTACGCAACTATCCAATCCATACCAACAATCAAATCATACTCAGTCATCTCTAACACTAACATATCAGCGGGTAAAGTAAACCTCCCGATCTCTATACCCACACCTCTACAAATAAGCGAAATCATGAAACCCCTACTCAACGGTGAATCTACACAAGTAACCGTGCTCTCGGCGGTGTCTAATAACCCAATAGTGCGTGCAAACCTCATGGAAATGAAACAATGTGTGGCCCCCGTGTCAAATAAAATACGCCCCATAGTCCCCTGAATAGAGAACGTACCCTCAATGGCAGGTGGATCCTGTGGGGCTGCGGCATGCTAAAGCTGATACACTCTCCCATACTGAAGCTGTCCCTCCTGAACTGGGACTGCTAGAATGGGTGGTAATGCTTCCATCTATGGTGGTGCTGGGAGTGCGGCGGGAAACATAGGCCTCTGTGGCTTGTGTCGAGCGCCCAGCTGCTGCTGCTGTGGGGCTCTACCCCTGTCAGGACAATCCTAGCGTTTGTGGCCAGTCTTGCCACAGACAAAACACTTCCCCGGGAAGTTTCCCTCTCGTTGTCCCTGCTGCCCTCGACCCTGGTGGCCGTTACCATTCCTCCCCCGGCCATGCTGGCCTTGCTGAAACTGCTGCTACTGACCATTCTGACCCTGCTGGCCCTGATGGCCATTTTGACCCTGATGGCCCTGTCTGAAACCTCTCTGTCCACTTCTGAAACCCCCAGATCTGAATCTCTTATGATCCCCTTGTTGGGAACCTTGGTCACCCTGCCTGTGCTGTCCCTGAGAAGATTGTGCCCCGCTGGCACCATTTCCCCCGGTCCTGCCCTGATGGTTGGACTCTCCTGATCTCTTACTCTCTGTCATGTGAAAGCGGTGATCCTGGAAGTGAAGCAATGGAGCGTTAACCACATCAGAATAAGTGGCTAATGAGAGATTCCCCAACAAGTGTTGACGGATCCTCCAAGTCAATCCATCCGTGAACTTCTGAATCTTCTTCTCCTTAGTCGGTATCTCATCCGGAACAATGTTCAAGAGATTGGTAAACTCAGCCACATACTCGGCTACGGTCCTCCCCTCCGGCTCGAGGTTCATCAATTTCCTCCTCATCTCCGTGTGAACAGCTGACGGAAAATATTTGCGGTCATACCGCACCTAGAACTCCTGTATAGTGAGGGTGTCCCTCTCCTCTGCGGTGGAAATGGACTCCCACCACTGCAATGCAGATCCTACTAGCTTAAAAGTAGCCAGTATCTGCTTCTGAACATCTCTGCACTCGTACATCCTTAAGTGCCTCTGAATATCCTTCCTCCTAAGACTCGATACCACAACATCAGAGCTACCTGCAAACTCTGGAGGGTGTGCTTTTTGGAAAGCATCACGGACGCGTTCCCAAGTAGACGAAAATGCATGAGCCTGAACTGGCGCAACTACCGGCGCCTGGGGTGGTGCCTGCTATACAACGTCTAAGGCGGCATTTATCGCTTAGGCTACAATAGCTGCAACCTCTGCGGCATTCATAGTGCCCTGAACTGGTGCAGGCTGTGGCTCTGGTTGTGCATCCCTAGGAACTCGCTGCGCACGTCGTGGAGGCATCTGAAATGAGGGTAAAGTCTTATAAGTTCGCAGTTATTATCTCAAAATAGCTGAAGAGCGAATCATACACAAAATAATATAACAGTCCTAAAATATAGGGCTCTATATCAAAGAAAGCTCAGCGAAAACATAACAAGCCGTACAGATCCTAAGGACACAAGAACCTGATCCTCTGATACCACCTGTAACACCCCGACTAATTAAATACCGGCTAGCTACTCCTTTATTAAATTAATACAAAATGCCAAGTTGGTTCAGTTCATAGCATCACTGTCGAATTTTTTTTAATATTTACTAACCATCTAGTATTTAAAAAGTGAGTTGTCCCTTTTAATTAAACCCGATTAACATGCAAAAATGAATTAAGAGAGATTAACATAACCAACACAATATATGGTCACAATAGAATAACCATCCAATACTAATTAGTCTGGAGGAAAACTCCTCACAACAAACCAAGTTCCAAAATAAATAAATACAAAGTCTGAATCACTAAAATTAATTACAACCCAAAGTTTAAAATAACTGAATAAGTAAAATGTCTCTAAAAGGAATGGGCGACATGCCCAACAAATGATAAAAACTGATAATGGAGTCAAGATCAGAAATGGAGGCGTCTACTGTCAAGGTCCTGTAACTTCCACAGCAGCTACAGCACGACACCTGAATAAAACTCCTATGCATGGTGTCCTTGTGGCTGGGCACCTAAAAGGTTTTTACAAAAATAGATTTGAAAGCAAACGGGTCAGAGACCGAATGTGAAAATAGTTTAAAAATTTTCAAGTGTTTAATATCATTAAACAGTGAATATAAAGTACATGATAGTGTGTGCACTCACATGAGTTCCTCACCTCTCAACTAATTGTGCACTCCTATCCCACCCATACCCATTCTAGTTATTCCCCTATCTATTTAGTCCAATACTAAATCTAACATTTCTATACGATATCCAATTCAATTCCCAACATCTTCTATTTAACAGAGTATTATACCTTATTACACAGTTTCCCACTTTCACTACACCAAATCCTACAAATGGTCACGCCTAGTGGGTCACGGCCCAAGTCCGCGACCAGCTGGTTGCGGACTTGGGTCGTGACCCACTCAATATTTTGCGTGACCATATTTATTATCACACTAAATTATTGATGCTCGGGAAGTGTTCGCGGACTTAGGCCGTGACCCGGGCGTGACCATCTTGGCGCCAAACACGGGCCAAAATTCTATCCAAGCTTGGTCACGGGTGGGTCACGACCCAAGTCCATGACCCATGGAATGACGAAGAAGAAACTTAACACATATAGCAGCTATATATGGCTATATAGCAGCTATATACGGCCATATATAGCAACTATAAAAAGCAGCTATATATAGCAGCTATATATGGCTATATAGCAGCTATATATGCCCATATATAGCATCCATATATGAGCCTATATAACTGCTATATATGGCCATATATAGCTACAATATAAGGCCATATATAGCAGTTATATAGGCTCATATATAGCTGCTATATATGGCCATATATAGCTGCTATATAGATTGAAAACAAGACAAAGAGGGCAAAACCACGAAACAGCCCCCGTAGGGTCCCGTGAGAGGCACCGACACCTTTTCCAAGAACAATGTAACACGTAGAAATTGACTACCTGATAATGGGACTCTCGATTTGAGATTATGACGATAATTTGAAAATATGAGGGCTATAGCTTGAAAACAAGGCTTTAGTGGGTGAAAACGCGAAATAGCCCCCCAAACGGCCCCGTGGGTGGCACCAACACCTCCCACGGGACCAATGTGACTCGTAGGAACTGACCGCATAGCCACGAGACTCCCGATTTGAGAATACGATGATAATTTGCATATTTCTAGACTTAGGCTTAAAAACATGGCGTTAGAGGGTGGGAACTAAAAACAGCCTCCGAACGGCCCCGTGGGTGGCACCAACACCTCCCACGGGACCAATGTAACTCGTAGGAACTGATCCCGTAGCCGCGGGACTCCCAGTTTGGGAATACGACGGTAATTTACATATTTCTAGACTTAAGCAAAACACGGCGTCAGAGGGTGAAAACTCGAAACAGCCCCCGAACGGCCCTGTGGGTGCCACCAACACCTCCCACGGGACCAACGTAACCCGTAGGAACTGACCCCGCAGCCGCGAGTCTCCCGGTTTGAGAATACGATGGTAATTTGCGTATTTCAAGACTTGAGCAAAATATGGCATTAAAAGGTGAAAACTCGAAACAGCCCCCGAACGGCCCCGTGGGTGGCACCAACACCTCCCACGGCACCAACGTAACTCGTAGGAACTAACCCTGCAGCCACGGGTGACCCGGTTTGAGAATACGACGATAATTTGTGTATTTCTAGACTTAGGCTTAAAAACATAGCAATAGAAGGTCAAAACTCGAAACAACCTCCGAACGGCCCCGTGGGTGGCACCAACACCTCCCACGGGACCAACGTAACTCGTAGGAACTGACCCCACATCCACGGGTCTCCTGGTTTAAGAATACAGCGGTAATTTACCTATTTCTAGATAGAGGCTTAAAAACATAGCAATAGAAGGTGAAAACTCGAAACAGCCTCAGAACGGCCCCGTGGGTGGCACCAACACCTCCCACGGAACGAACGTAACTCGTAGGAACTGACCCCGCAGCCGCGAGTCACCCAGTTTGAGAATACGACGGTAATTTGCATATTTCTAGACTTAGGCTTAAAAACATGACGTTAGAGGGTTAAAACTCGAAACAGCCCCCGAACGGACCCGTGGGTGGCACCAACACCTCCCACGGCACCAACGTAACTCGTAGGAACTGACCCCGTAGCCGCGGGTCTCCCGGTTTGAGAATACGAGGGTAATTTGCATATTTCTAGACTTAGGCTTAAAAATATGGCATTAGAATGTCAAAACTCGAAACAGCCTCCGAACGGTCCCGTGGGTGGCACCAACACCTCCCACGGGACCAACGTAACTCGTAGGAACTGACCCCGCAGCCACGGGTCTCCCGGTTTGAGAATACAAGGGTAATTTGCGTATTTCTAGAATTAGGCTTAAAAACATGGCGTTAGAAGGTGAAAACTCGAAACAGCCCCAGAACGGCCCCGTGGGTGGCGCCAACACCTCCCACGGGACCAACGTAACTCGTAGGAACTGACCCCACAGTCGCGGCACTCCCGATTTGAGAATAAAATGGTAATTTGAATATTTATAGACTTAGGGTTAAAAACATGGCGTTAGAGGGTGAGAACTCGAAACAGCCCCCGAACGGCCCCGTGGGTGGCACCAACACCTCCCACAGGACCAATGTAGCTTGTAGGAACTGACCCCGCAGCCGCGGGACTCCCGGTTTTAGAAAACGACGGTAATTTGCTTATTTCTAGACTTGGGCATAAAAATATGGCGTTAGAAGGTCAAAACTCGAAACAGCCCCCGAACGGCCCCGAGGGTGGGACCAACGCAACTCGTAAGAACTGACCCCACAGCCACGGGTTTCCCGGTTTGAGAATACAACGGTAATTTGTGTATTTCTAGACTTAGACTTAAAAACATGACATTAGAAGGTGAAAACTCGAAACAGCCCCAGAACGGCCCGTGGGTGGCACCAACACCTCCCACGGGACCAACGTAACTCGTAGGAACTGACCTCGCAGCCGCGGGTCTCCTGGTTTGAGAATACGAGGGTAATTTGAGTATTTCTAGAATTAGGCTTAAAAACATGGCGTTAGAAGGTGAAAACTCAAACCAGCACCAGAACAGCCACGTGGGTGGCACCAACACCTCCCACGGGACCAACGTAACTCGTAGGAACTGACCTCGCAGTCGCGGGTCTCCCGGTTTTAGAATACGAGGGTAATTTGCATATTTCTTGAATTAGACTTAAAAACATGGCATTAGAAAGTGAAAACTCGAAACAGCCCCAGAACAGCCTCGTGGGTGGCACCAACACCTCCCACGAGACCAACGTAACTCGTAGGAACTGACCCCGCATCCGCGGGACTCCTGGTTTGAGAATACGACGGTAATTTGCATATTTATATACTTAGGGTTAAAAACATGGCGTTAGAGGGTGAGAACTCGAAACAGCCCCCGAACGACCCCGTGGGTGGCACCAACACCTCCCACGGGACCAATGTAACTCGTAGGAACTGACCCCGCAGCCGCGGGACTACCGGTTTTAGAAAACCACGGTATTTGCATATTTCTAGACTTAAGCTAAATATGGCGTTAGAGGGTGAAAACTCGAAACAGCCCCCGAACGGCCCCGTGGGTGGCACCAACACCTCCCAATGGAATAATGTGACTCGACTCCCTCCTTGAGAATAGGACGATAATTTGCATATTTGTAGACTTAGGCTTAAAAACATGGCGTTAGAGGGTGAGAACTCAAAACATCCCC
Organism: Sambucus nigra; assembly: GCA_949130495.1. Taxonomy (NCBI): domain Eukaryota; kingdom Viridiplantae; phylum Streptophyta; class Magnoliopsida; order Dipsacales; family Adoxaceae; genus Sambucus; species Sambucus nigra. Next base: position 319,045,153 of record OX422222.1, read on the forward strand.
TGAACGTCCCCGTGGGTGGCACCAACACCTCTCACGGGACCAACGTAACTCGTAGGAACTGACCCCGCAGCTTCGGGTCTCCCGGTTTGAGAGTACTACGGTAATTTGCGTATTTCGAGACTTAGGCTTAAAAACATGACGTTAGAGGGTGAAAACTCAAAACAGCCCCCGAACAGCCCCGTGGGTGGCACCAACACCTCCCACGAGACCAACGTAACTTGTAGGAACTGACCCCGCAACCGCGGGTCTCCCGGTTTGAGAATACGACGGTAATTTGCGTATTTCTAGACTTAGGCTTAAAAACATGGCGTTAGAAGGTGAAAACTCGAAATAACCCCAGAACGATACCGTGGGTGGCACCAACACCTCCCACGGGACCAACGTAACTCGTAGGGACTGACCCCACAGCACCGGGTCTCCCGGTTTGAGAGTACTTCAGTAATTTGCATATTTCTAGACTTAGGATTAAAAACATGGCGTTAGTGGGTGAAAACCCAAAATTTCCCTCGAACGGCCCCGTGGGTGGCACCAGCACCACCCACGGGAACAACGTAACTCGTAGGAACTGACCCCGCAGTCGCGGGTCTCCCGGTTTGAGATTACGATGGTAATTTGCGTATTTCTAGACTTAGGCTTAAAAACATGGCGTTAGAAGGTGAAAACTCGAAACAGCCCCCGAACGGCCCGATGGGTGGCACCAACACCTCCCACGGGACCAACGTAACTCGTAGGAACTGACCCCGCAACCGCGGGTCTCCCGGTTTGAGAATACGACGGTAATTTGTGTATTTCTAGACTTAGGTTTAAAAACATGGCATTAGAAGGTGAAAACTCGAAAGAGCCCTAGAACGGCCTCGTGGGTGGCACCAACACCTCCCACGGGATCAATGTAACTCGTAAGAACTGATCCCATACCCGCGGGACTCCTGGTTTGAGAATACGACGATAATTTTCATATTTGTAGACTTAGGCTTAAAAACATGGCGTTAGAGGGTGAGAACTCGTACAGCCCCCGAACGTCCCCGTGGGTGGCCCCAACACCTCCCACGGGACCAATGTAACTCGTAGGAACTGACCCCGCAGCCGTGGGCTCCCGGTTTGAGAATACGACGGTAATTTGAATATTTCTACTTGGTTACTGATAATTTTAACTCATATATGCAATTTTTCTGCTTGATTAATGTTTTTGTAAAACTACTTGGTTACTAATATTTTTTTTATGTATCCCATCATTTGTAGGATTTTTGCGCGCGGAACAAACGAAGGAGGCAATGATCTACAGCATGAAGATTGTTTATAGGTTGTGGACAATCAGGATTTTGTCAGCCATGCAGGCTTTTATTGTTTAGTTTTATGGCCGTGCAGGCTTTTATAATTTGATTATTGAATTTTATGGCCGTGCAGGCTTTATAATAAGTAGGTTTTACATTTACAGGTTTTGGAATGTCAAGAAAATAGAGGAAACTCAGCCCATTTTTTTTTTGTCTGTGAATTATTAAGACGTGTAATATTTATAAGTTTGTATATATATTTATTTATTAACAACGTTCTCGATTCGGAATTTGTGATTTTTTTTATCGTTTTGCCAATAGTAAATATTTGTAACACCTCGTACGCGTCAAGCGTTACACATAGCAACTGCTGGTGCACTCACAAGACCCCCAGTTTTAGGATTGGACCAAAAAAATACATTTTTTTAAAATTATAGTTAAATATGGTCATGGACTTTGTCCACGACCATTTTTATTTTTTCGTCACGCATAAAAATGGTCGCGGCCAAAGTCCGCGACCATTTTTTTCGTCACGGTTGTGGGTCACGGGCTTGGGCCGCCACCATTTTTATTGTCACGGTTGTGGGTCGCGGACTTTGTCCGCGACCAATTTGTTATGGTTGTGCGTCACGGATTAGGACCGCGACCAATTTTTTTATATTTTTTTGTTACGGTAATAAGTTGCGGACTTTGGCCGCGACCAATTTGTCACGGTTGTGGGTGACAGATAAGGGCCGCGACCATTTTTTTTAAAATTTTTTTGTCACGGTTGTGGGTCGCGGACTTTGGCCACGACCAATTTGTCACGGTTGTGGGTCACGGATAAGGGTCGCGACCCGTCACGACATGGGTCACGGCCTAAGTCCGCGACCATCTGCTGTGACCCCTCTCGATCGTGACTATTTTTTGTTCACGGACTTGGGCCTCGACCCACGAAAATGGTCACGCCCAAAATGGTCACGGCCCAAGTCTGCAACCCACAGCTTTGGTCAGGGATTTTGGCCGTGACCAATCGCCAGTTTTGGTGTAGTGTTTAGCTCTACAACTTATTAGAAATTTTCCATTTTCACTTTACAAACCGTTGCTATTATTTATACTCACAATTACTCACGACATTTCATTTCAATTAACAGTATATTATTCTCACCATAAATATACAATACTAGCACCCCAAGACTAAGCTGCGGTGCACACATACTCTGCTATCAAATCCCGGTACATCACGTACATGAGGACCACGTATTTCGAATCTCTCAGGAAACGTTTCATTAACAACAATCACAAATAATGGAGGCGAACATAGTTCACATCACATGGGTCACGCACATACCTACGCTCCCATGATCAGCAGACTCATTAACTTCTCAATAAGCCCTTTTCTGACCTATGTCCTCGAGGTACCAATCTAAATCACCCCCGTAGGCACACAAAGATTAGATGGTCCTAAACGAACGCCAACCTCCCATTATAGCAAGTACGGTAGGTATGTTATACACAGATAACTACATATACTAAGCATTCACACAGCTTAGATATTACAATATTTCATTAGTGGTATACTTCTCGTTCTTATACCAACACTTAGTGTTATACAAATCACAAGTCCCCGGTTTATCTGTATTTAAATTATCAATTATTCTCACTTCGTGATTAGTTACTCACTTCCCAATCCACAAATGTCATCCTGTTTAAGACACTATTCTAAGTTTTACTCCTCAATGTACCCCAATCTCCCAACCATACCCAATAGTTAATAAGGCAAAGTTATCTCACCATTTAAATAAGACTACGGTATGCTAGAAATGAAATCAGACCAAAAAGGCCATTCTGTCAACTCGTTAGAAGTCTCGTTCGAACGAGGTTATTTGAATGAGTTCGTTTGAACGAAGGGCTTCAAACGAAATACCAACTCGTTAGAAGTCATACTGTCATCTCGTTAGAAGTTCGTTCGAACGAGGTCGTTCGAACGACCTAGGAAGGTCTTCTAACGAGATGATATTTTCAGGCTAGAAAATCCCAATTTCGTTTTTCTCAATTCTTTTCTCCTCTAAATCCACCCTAAGACCATCCAAATTATGTTTTAACGTATATAAACCATTTCTAATCACCCTAGATCATTCCTTAACACATTTAAGGGGTCATTTCTTACAAATTACCATGGAATTAATATGAATCTACAAACATTTCTCCAAACCCTATGAACATGAACTCCTAATTTTCTTATGCCCAATTACTCATCATAAATCCGTTTTTAAATCATCATATGTAACTATCCAAGTATTAAATTAGTCCATTATCATACTACATGCAAATCCTAACCCAAATTCAAAGTTTCTCCAACAAATTTCATCGGTTTTCTTTAAAAAGTTCAATAAAAGATAATTCCTACACTATGTATGGAAGACATATTCAATGCATTAAAAATACTAAATCAGTTGACTTAGATTGTTCTTCATAATTTGATGTTGAAGGTTGAAGGTTGATCTCTCCCCTTTCTCTACAGATTTTCTCCCAAGGTTGAAGATGGTGGTTATGGGTTTTCTTTTGGGAACCTCTTCCAACTCTTCCTATAACTCCCGTAGCCCTCTAACTTGTCAAATTCTGGTAATGGGCTTAGTGGGTTACTAAATAATGTATAATTAATTCTTAAAATTCGTAGGCTTTAATTCCGAAAATTTCAAAATTACCAAAATACCCTTCTAAGTTGCCGGTATGGCCTAAAAATGCCCCGGGACCCAAACAAAACCCCCGGGTAGTGTTTTCTGACTATTTCGACCCTTCCAGACTCGTTGGCACACTCAAAATGACCATTCGGTTGATAAAAATAAAATTCACTTTTTAATTCAAATAATTTCATTTCTGACGCGACTGACACGCACGTCCCAACTAAATTTCCCAAATTGTCGTATTTCAGTCTCGTGACAATTTTAATATTTTCAATATTCATATATTGTTATATATACACATCATAATCAAATACCAACTCACATATCGTTAGTATTTATATCCGGATTAATTTTTAATTAATTCACATTTAATTTAATTAATCCCTTAAATAAATATCGATAAAAATACGGGGTATTACATAATCGAGGTTCATCACCGAGAGGCATAGTGATGGGAGGAGGTAGAGTAAAGGCTAGTGATTCCAAGGCTCCGGGAAGAATATTTTCTATGACTTTACAGGATGCTCAGGCTACTCCATAGGTGGTGACTGGTACATTTTATGTAATGAACAAACATGCTTACGTGCTTATTGATCTAGGTTCTACTCATTCATTTGTATCACTATCATTTACCATGCAATTGGGTAAACCATGTTCTTATCTAGATTGTGGTTTATATATTTCTACACCTATGGGGGAAGTGATGTTAGTGGAGCGTGAGTACAGAAATTGTGTATTGTATGTGGGGGGGGAGTTGACCATTGATTTAATTCCACTAGATATTCAAGATTTTGATATTATCTTGGGTATGGACTGGTTGTCTTCCTACCATGCATCGGTTGACTATTTTCGCAAGGAGTTTATATTTAATATGCCGGGGGAGGAAGAATTCAAATTTACTTGGGAAAGAAATGTGGTTCCAAATTGTCTTATTTCTGCCCTTCGGGCGAGGAAATTGTTAAATAAGGGTTGTCAAGACTTTTTAGCATATATTGTGGATACAAACAGGGAATTGCAAAAATTAAAAGATATCCCAATAGTTAAGGATTTTGCAGATGTGTTCCCAGATGAGTTACTAGGGTTGCCACCTAGCAGAGAGGTAGAGTTTACTATTGATTTAGTGTCTGGTACAACTCCAATTTCTATTTCTCCATATATAATGGCACCTGTGGAGCTAAAGGAGTTAAAGGTTAAACTACAAGATTTGATAGATCGAGGTTTTATTCGGCCCAGTGTATCACCATGGGGTGCTCCGGTATTATTTGTGAAAAAGAAAGATGTCACCATACGACTTTGCATTGATTATCGACAGTTGAACAAGGTAACTATTCAAAATAAATATTCATTGCCTCGTATTGATGATTTGTTTGAACAATTACAGGGTGCTAAAGTGTTTTCAAAAATTGATTTGAGATCGGGTTATCATCAATTAAGGGTGAGATATTGTGACATTTCTAAGACATCTTTTCGTTCTCGCTATGGTCATTATAAATTTTTGGAAATGCCATTTGGGTTAACAAATGGAACTGTAGTCTTTATGGATTTAATGAATCAGGTATTTCGTCCTTTTATAGATTCGTTTGTGATTTTCTTTATCGATGATGTTTTGATATACTCGCCTAGACAAGACGAACATGAGAAGCATCTAAGAGTTGTATTGTAAGTTTTGTGAGATAGTAAATTATTTGCTAAGTTTAACAAATATGAGTTTTGGTTAATTAGGTAGTATTTTTGGGGCATGTTGTTTTGGGATATGGAATTATGTTGACCTTAAGAAGGTATAGGCAATTGTGCAATGGTAAAGACCAAGAAATGTAACAGAGATAAGGAGTTTCCTAGGATTGGCTGGATATTATAGAAGATTCATAAAGGGGTTTTCATCTATAGCTGTATCGTTGACTAAATTAACCCGAAAGGAAGTGAAATTTGTGTGGAGTGATGAATGTGAGCACAACTTTGAAATGTTGAAAAATATGCTATTATCTGCTCCAGTTCTCATTTTTCCATCTAATGGAGAAGGTTTTGTGATTTATACTAACGCTTCACATCAGGGTCTGGGTTGTGTTTTCATGCAACATGGAAATGTAATTTCTTATGCATCTAGATAGTTAAAGATGCATGAACGTAATTATCCTACACACAATTTATAACTCGCGGCTATTGTTTTTTCCTTGAAATTATAAAGACATCAGTTATATGGAGAGACGTGTGAAATTTTCACTGACCATCAAAGTTTGAATTATTTATTTACACAAAGAGACTTGAATTTAAGACAAAGACGTTGGATGGAGTTAATTAAAGACTATGATTGTACTATTCACCATCATCCCGGGAGGACCAATGTTGTTACAGATGCTCTAAGTAGAAAGTCATTGGGGAGGTTATCTTGTATTCAATGTGCACGTGTTGGAAATATTATGGAATTAAGACTGATGGGAGTCGAGTTAAAGTTAACTAAAATGGGGGCGTTAATTGCATACATTACAGTGAGACTTTTACTCGCAGAACGCATACAAAATTTACAATTCAATGATCCATTCCTTGAGAATAAGAAATGGAAAATCCTGGATGGTAAAGAGAGTGACTTTGAAATGAAGAATGATGAATCCTTGTGTTATAAAAATAGAATTTGTGTACCGAATGATCCATCCTTAAAGAAGGATATATTAGAAGAGGCACATAGTTCTATTTACTCTATGCATCCTAAAGGTACAAAAATGTAAAAAGATTTGAAAGAGTATTACTGGTGGAATAATATGAAGCGTGAGATTACCAAATTTGTAGCTAAATGTTTAGCATGCCAGCAAGTGAGGGTGGAACATCAGAAGCCGATAGGATTATTGCAGTCATTGCCTATTTCGAAATAGAAGTGGGAACATATAACGATGGATTTTTTTGTAGGATTACCACAATCACCAAAGGGGTATGATTCTATTAGGGTGATTGTAGACTGATTGACAAAGTCAGCTCATTTTCTTCCAGTTAAGACGACCTACACTGTTGACAAGAATGCATATATATATGTTGATGAGATTATCCATTTACATTGGGCACCAGTGTCAATAGTATTAGATAGAGATCCAACGTTCACTTCTAAGTTTTGTCCTCGTTTACAGATTGCCCTGGGCACAAGTTTGAAGTTCAGTACTTCATTTCATCCACAAACCGATGGGCAATCAGAAAGAATGATTCAAATATTAGAAGACATGTTATGATCCTATGTATTTTACTTCAAAGGTAGTTTGGATGATCATTTTCCATTGATGGAATTCGCGTATTATAATAGTTATCATTCCACCATTGGTACGGCTCCTTATGAATCTTTATATGGGGGGAGATGCAGAACGCCATTATGTTGGGATGAAGTAGGTGAAAGGAAAATCTTGGGTCCTGAATTGATAGATATGACAACCGAAAAGATTAAAATGATTTGGGAACGGATAAATATAGCGCAGAGCAGGCAGAAATTTTATGCAGATAAGAGGAAGTATACATTAGAATTTCAAAAGGGAGATTTTGTATTCCTATGTATTTCACCATGGATATGCGTCATGAGATTTGGAAAAAGGGGGAAACTAAGTCCAAGATACATTGGACCATATGAAGTATTTGAAAGAATTGGGACCCTAGCATATATATTAGCATTACCTACAGAATTGTCTCGTTTACATGATGTGTTTCACGTATCGATGCTTTGTAAGTATTTGGCAGATCCATCTCATCAATTGAAAACTCAACCTCTTGAATTGAAGGAAGACATGTCGTACATCGAGGAACCAGTGAAAATTATTGATCGTAAGGAGCAAATATTAAAGAACAAATTTATTCCCTTAGTTAAAGTTATATGGAGGAGCCATGTAATTAAAGAAGCAACTTGGGAAATGGAGTATAGCCTGAAGAAGCAGTATCCCTATTTTTTTGGTAAGTGATATTCATATTAAATTTCAGGGATGAAAATTTCTGGGGGGGGGGGGGGGGGGGGGGGAGGGGAAGTTATGACAACCCGGATATAATTATGATAGATTATATTTAAATAATGCTTACCTTATGTGATATGAATAATGTATTGTATATATAATGTTAAGCAATCATTGTTAGTATAATCCTACTTTCATAAATCATGAAATGTCGAATTGTTTCCAAACACAAGATTTTGTTATTTTCGGTAGAAATGTTCCCGATGGAGACTAGTTTTGACCCTTATAATATAAAAATTGGCTCAGGTGAAAACTATATATTTTTATATATATGAGTTAGGTTTGCATCAAAATAAATGTTTCATCAAACGGATGTTCGAGTAAGAAGTTAGGCCAAATTTACGAACAAGGGGAAAATCTGTCCATTCCCTTAAGTGGTAAATTGTCTTTTAGTAAACCAAATGTTTTAATTTGATTGGTTGGCATGGGAGGAAGCCTTGGCTGAGTTAAACCTCTCCCTTCAACTTATTTCTTCAGAAAATATAACCCTAGGTTCAGTTTTGAGAGATTTCAGATTAAGGAAAGAGAAAGTACAAGTTTAAGGAAGAAAGATTACAAGAAAAGTTAGGAAAATTCCGAGAAAATCGTTTAAGTGTTTCCAAGGTATAAGTTTGTGTTTAATATTGTACTATACTTATTTAAAAGTATATAAATCATGAATTAGGGATTAAAATTACAACACCCTTTGTGATAATATGTATTGGTTCATATGTGAGGTAAGTGGTGTTTATAGGCCATATTAGTTTGTATTGAAACCCCTTGTATTCAAACATGCATAGATTTTTCTATGCTTATTGGAATTCATAAATTCAAATTGGATTGGAAAGTAGAATTATATATTCATACCATATCCTAAAATTAGAATTTAACTCCTCGTGGTTTGGCCTTGGTGATGGTTTCAAGTTGGTATATAGTTGATGTTTGGATATTTAATTTCGATATGCCCTGCGTTTTGTCAAGATTTTGGCCTAGCAAATGGAGTCAAAAAATTATAAAAATTTAATTATGTACTATTCAGTATGTCTGTTGTAAATGGGTGAAAAATCATGGAAATTTATGCTGGATAAATATTATGAAAATTCTTGGAAGTTGAAGGAGAAATAGAGGAGCTTGAGGGCAGATTTAATAGGTTGTAAAGAAATGGTCATAACTTGCTCTAGGAAGCTTGAAAAATTTCACCGTCACTTGTAATGGAAAGTATATTCAGATATATTTTCATATTGGTAAGATTGGACATCTGTATATGTACAATTTATGAATATGGTATGGTTAAGTATGGAGGATAATAATTTGAGGCCATAATGGATACCCCATGAAGGAATGTTTTTATTTGCTCCTTCCCAAGGATATTTTGAGTACATGTTTCATGTGTATATGTATTGATAAGTATAATTTTATGTTTAATTTAGTTTAGTTATAAATTCCTTACAAGGTAGTTTCTAGGGTTAAATGTTCATGACCATTTCAACATATATACCATTGTCTCTTATTTACACATGTTTCATGGAATATGACTTGAGTAGAATTATATTGTTGTCGTATAGTCATTTAAAGTTACATAGATATATATTAAGATAATACTTATTATTGAGATTCAGTACTGGTTTAGTTTGATTAACAGGTGTAAGGTCAAATCAACCAAGTTCAGCTCAAATGTGAGTGTACATACTGAGTTGATTTTGGATATGATGTGTATAATATATATTGAGATGGCATGGCTTATTAAAAGTCATGAGATGTTGAGATGTTATGGATTATTAAAATTCAAGAGATGTTGAGAGCTTATGGCTTTATAAAAATCAAGATATGCTGAGTTGCTATGAAATTCAGGAGATGTTAGGTTATTAAAACCCATGGATATGTTTTTCCTACGGGAAAGAGATGTGGGATTTATTAACTCCGGATATGTATATGGACTAATTTGGCACAGAGATGGATATATATTGATATGTTAAGATGTTAAAATAGTACTTTTACTCTATAGAGATGTAATCCATTCACTGAGTTTTTAAACTCATGGTTTTATCTGTTTACATTTTCAATTTCTAAAGTTGCAACTGCCAGGTCTAGGAGGTTGAGTAAATAGACGTAGTGTCTTGTTAGTTTTTTCTTATAAATTGTACTAGCTGTAATTAAGTTAAATGGTATGTGAGTTCTGTTTAAATTATGTCTCCTTAAAATGATTGGATTTTTTTAGTTTTTCGCCTTTTAACCATGAAGTTGTTTCAAAATGTATTACTAGATAAATAATAAATGTGGTTTGTTAACTATTTAGTTAATTATATCCTAATGGGGCTAGGGGTGACAGTTCCCGTACCTACAACCACTTGAAAGGTCTTGATGTTCATGGATTATAGAGATATTAACTGAGCATACTCTAATGATGAATTATCGTGACCATATGTAGACCAACAACGTTCTCAAGTCCTTTATGGATGGATTTAATGGCTATAAGAAAATAAAAATGCATCCCGACAACCAAAAAAAGACAGAGTTCATCACATCATGGGGAATATACTATTAAATGATTATCCCATTCGATCTTAAGAATAGTGGAGAAAATTACCAAAGGCAGTAATAACAATCCTGAAGATGTAATTTTGTATTAATATTAGTTGGCTAGTTCCCATAACAAAAAATTTGAGGCTTTCAAGTCATTTAGACCTGATTCGTTATGAGTGAGAGTCGATCATTTCTCCTAGTTCTGACTTAGCTGAACCCTGAAGGTTGAAGATTATGCGCACTGGTCATTGAAGTCTTCTATTAACATACATTCATATTAAAAATGAATATTGTATCCTTTAATATTGTTGTTATTTGTACAAGGCTAAAGACACACATGCACTTTGAATTCAAGAATGTTTCACCTTGATTTTAAAATGTATGGTTTTTTTTAAATGTTGAACAATTGGTTTAAAATTGTCTCATGGATTTTTAACCCTTTTTTTACAAAATTTTGGGAATTGGTCCTATTATTTGAACAAAGTTAAGGCATTTTTAATAGAATTTGTGCCTTCACCATTCGCACGGCTCTATATTAAGCCCATTCACACTATGGAATTAGAAAGGCTATAAAGCTATCTAGCGCACATGATCTTGGCATGGATTCCACACTCCTTAGAATCATGGAGATGACCAAATATAACTTTGTGCATAACTTCCCTACATTTAGAAAATTTTCTATTTAAAGGCCAATTTTCCACCCATTTCTTATGATTTGAAATTTACACAATTGAAATATACTTTTGAGTGAAATTTGAAATTTGAGAGCTCTTTATCTCTCTTCAATTTAAAATCTCTCTTATTCTTTAAAAAATTTTGAAAATTTGATCTATGTTCAATCTAATGTGCTTTTTAGAGAATTGAGAATGGATTTAATCTTCACACTAGCCATTGTCATTTCATTGTACATATTTTGCATTGTTATGATCAACCACTCCAGGATCTAAAATTTGAGGCATTATTGATTATTCAAGAATTTAAAGTGTGGTGTGACTTCCAAGGAAGAGATTGGACTTCTTCCTTCCTGACATGGAGATTGCGTTGGATTCTAATTGACTTTGGGGGAAAGTTGAAAGGTTCATAGGTAAATACACGATAGAGATTGTGTTAAAGGTACCTTCTTGTCTTTTATAAAAAAAATTCAAATAAAAATGAGAATCGTAGTACTTACAGATTTTTTTACCCCTGAGTGGGTTTTTTTCATAAACCTTCTCTTACGCTTTCTCGTGTATGTTTCTCATTAATTTTTAAAAAATTGATCACACTGATCACAAATATCTAGTTTGCATCTTGTGATTTTGCCTAAAATATGATTAAGTGTTTTAGATCTAGTTTCACCACTAGATTTACTTAATTTCATCTTGTGTAAGTTAAAAAAGTCATTTGATTTTTTTTTATCATTTCAATTGTTGATAATTAAAATTTAGGAACAATTTTTGCACAAGTGCAAAAAATTGACCTTAGGATGCTTTCAAACCTATTCCCCCCTCCCCCCCCCCCCCCCCCCCAATATATAGGATTATTGCATATATTCAATTGAGCATAACACAAATTTTCCTTAAATTAGTATCAGAGATAGATTTTCATTTGATTAGCATTAACGTTTTTTTAGAAGATCTTATTGATTGTGTGTTATTTTCATTTTTTGTCAAATACTTGCATGTTGTCTGAATTGCGTTATTTTTCTCTTATGGATCAATTTCTGGATTCCAGTTCCATAAATCATCCACCTTATTTTGATGGCTCAAACTATGGGCATTGTAATGTAAAAATGAGAGAACATGAACATGTGTGGATGAGTATTGAAGAAGATTGTATTTACCCATAGAGTAACGGTGAAGAAACCAAGATTGTTACGGATAGATGATGAATTTATTTATTGTAACTTTAACTCAGTTGCTTTCAATAATGTTTTTGCATTAGTGTGTACTCAAGAGTACAATCGTATTCTCAATTGTGAGCAAGCTAAGGAGGCAAGGGATATTTTGAGACTTACTCATAAGAGAACATAAAGTGTGAGACATGCAAAATTTTGACATATCATAATCAAATTTAAAACCATGACAATAGAGTAAAGTGAGTCATCCAATGACTACTATACTAGGTTGATGGAGGTTGTAAATGCGTCTTTCAACTTAAGTAATAAGATTCAAGGAAATAAGTTTGTGAAAAAGCTTTTTAGAACCTTACTGCGTAGATTTTCTACAAAAGTTGCTATTATGAATGAAGTCAATGACGCTGACACGTGTAGTCTTCAAGATCTTGTTGGATCACTTCAAATTTCTTATCAAGAAGAAAATGTTGTTATTCCAAGACTGAAAAAGGACTTGGCATTTGTTATTGAGTCAAGTGAAAATGTTTTCGAGAAATGTGATTTCAAGAAAAGAAACTCCATGGATGAGGTTAAGCGTTTTGGCTATAATGGAATTAGTAATCATAAAAATGGTCGAACATTTTTTGCTCATTGACTCAGATGGCCTTTTGAGTGCCCTGGTGATCTGACATGGGTATAAATAGTCCAGAATAGATACCTCGAGTTATATTTGGGTGACGGGGTATTCTTAGACATAGAATGGTCGTATAGGGTTTTATAATGAGGTATTAGTGTAAAATGTCGTGTGCGATACTGATTCAAATGGATTCGCAAATTTCCAAACCAAACTTATTTAATTGGATGTCTAAATTTGCTCAAACCAACCACGAATTTTATTCAGCCCTTAAACATGCATCTACGTGTCAAATCAAATCACTAAATTACACCATGCGATGATTAAGCTGATAAACACAGATTTCAAGAGAAAAAAATTCAGGTAAAAACCTTTTTATTTCCACTATGATTTGTAAAAGACGATTTACATGGATTATAATGAAAATACAATTGACATATGAAATACCCGCAAGTATTGGTTCGTAGTCGTCAGTCCAGGAACACCGCAGCACTCCCTATGACACGTAATCGATCAGCCTAGTACCTCCCTTAAGCGGTACCTATTGTCAGCCCAGTACGTTCCAAGGCACCTAGTGTAGCATCATAAAATTCCATCAAATATGTCTTGGGTTCCACAAAACAACTCACACAAAAGTAATTGGGATTTTTGAATTGTAAAAAAAAAAACTTTGAACCCTTTAAATGGTTGGAGAATAACAAAAAAACATATTCTGTCAAAAGAAGTTTTTCTCCACCCGAAAAACAAGGAGTCTGGCACTCAATTTATATAAAAATTAAGGTGGTGACGTGTTAGAACAAAACACCTCTCGTTTGAATGACATGGTGTCGTTTGAGTGAAATGCCATCTCGTTTGAACGAGATGTGACGTCATTTGAACGACAATCACTTATCATAAAAAACTTCAATTTTTTTTAATATCATGGAAACCTAAAAAAATATATCTTGATTTGGAATTAGACAATGTTTTATCAAAAACTTTAATAATAAAGTGTTTTTATGAAAATCATTTATAAAAAATTAATAAAATATCCCAAAACTTTTAATTTGAAATGTAAATGGAGCTTAAACATAATTTTACCAAAATCATCTTGTTGATTATGAATGTTGAAGGCTTCTTGAAATTTGGATCGTCTTTTATAAATTTTAGCTTCCTCAATTCTTCAACGACCTGTAGCGGTATACCACATAATTAATTGTGACGGACAATGTACTTACAAATCTCCCCCTATGTCTATGCCGGTACAAAATAAAAACATCTAAATTATCAACATAAAATGACCTATACAAATGTACCCTCCCAAAAACAAAAGTGGAAAGATAAAATGACAATTCCTCTAACTTTTCTTCAACAATCAACTTTTCAAAACTTCAAGCTTTTCTCATCAGGGTGTACAATCCAAAAGTCTTCAATTGTACCTACACACATGAAACAAAGTAAATACCTCATGACGTATCGAGTTTGAAATGATATAAAGTATAAACATGAAAGCATAATAAAATCACCCCCATACTAAAACTCCCCCACAAAGTCATAATTCGTTCTCCCCATTTTTATTTGTTCGAAATAGACAAGGAAAAGAATAAATCACACAAATCAAATCGGGGTGTCACGATAAACCAAGGCAAACAAACTTTTTTTGATTTTTCAGTTTTTTCATACAAAAATGCAAAAATGATGTTACAAAAATCACACACCGTGAATTTTCACTAAGACAACCAAATGGTGGGAACGGAATGAATGGGTGTGAACAGATTCGATAGAAAAATCGGCTCACTCATGATATGTGTGCACGATGCATAAGTGTTCTCCAAATGAATGAACATCAAAATAGTCCTTAGGCGTAAAAATTATTGAATTGAGATGACATCGTCTTAATCATATCAAAAAATCAAAGTATAAATTATTTCCACACCAATAACGTCCAAAACTATGTAATGCTTTTTCATGATTTTCAAGGACGTGCAAACCGTTATAAATTCAATCCAAACTCCCTCATTAAAATATAATACTTTTTATTTTTTCTTATGAGGTGATGAAACTAAAATCTATTGGCCCATTTTTTGCAAATTTTCTTTTTATTGCCTTTCAATTTTTGCAGGCTCTTTTAAACCTCATTGGACCCTGGATAATTTTTAATTCCTCATTTTTTTGGTCCATTTAAAATGTGGCTTTATCGCAAAGGAAAAAATGAGATACTTTTCGTATTCCTTTTTCGCTTTTCAAATTAAATCACACAAACTCACAAACGATTTATAACATGTACTACTTTTTGTCAAGTTTTATCGCTTTTTCTTCGTTGTATAAGAAGTATTGAGATGGAAACACTCAACCAACATGTGATAGACAAGCACAAAATTTAAAAAAATCCATGCATGTGTGCAATAAAGGAAAAATGAGTCAAACATGTAGATAGCAACACTATATATCATCTCAAAGACTCCAAACATTGTAAAGCACATGAATGACACAACATATTATCTCAAATCGCTATCAAATAGTCACGTGGATATGGATAGAATTTTTTACTCGGTCATTCTAAGTGTTCATTCATATACAGTGTAAACAAAATACAAAACTCCTTTTGGATTTTTCAATTTATCCAAAAAAATAAAAATCTTTTTAACCTAGGGGTCACTCAAACAAGCAATGGTTCTCAAGAGAAGCTTCTTCGAGCGACATTCGAAGGCGCTCAAACGAAAGACAATCTCGTTTGAACGAGAATTTTATTTTCCCATATTTCCCATAATGTTATGCAGTTTTGTCCAGTGAAAAAATTCCTGAAAACAGTTCCTGGAAGGGGCAAACAGACCCAAAACATTGCTAAAACAGTAGAAAAAGTAAGAAAATAATGTAAACTATACAATGATACATACTAGTAATAGGCACATAATGTCCTCATATAAAACATTCGATGCTAGCAAAAAGGTCTAGACCTCATCCAGTAGGTCCGGTGGAGTTTTCCAAATATGGTGACATCTTTTGAAACAACTCCATCAAGTCATGTGAAGTCTAGACCAAAAACTTTACTTGCTCTCGAATATGTGTAAACTCTCTATCATTATGTGCAAGGAAAGTATCATGGGTGGGTGCATGTGTGCAAACATGTGAAGAAGAAAAGCGTGACACATTACCCAACATAAAATAAAATTCCCTAAGGTGTCCTCCCTTTTTGAAATGGGAACAAACATAAATAGTCCTAGGTACACCTCTTTTAAAATGTCTCCTATGCATTCTACTAATAGTTATGAGTCACCTAGGTGGGTCGAGTCGAGATCCATGTGAATCTCCCACTAAAGTAGGAACCGGCTCGGGTGCAACAAAAGAAGTGGATGCACCATCATTACTTATTCCTATACTCTCAGCACTACCCAAAATGGGACTCAGAACCATATTTTTAACCTTCTTCGATGCATTCTCTAAACGTAATTTGACCATCCAGGCACGTTTCAGATCACTCTCGAGTTGGGATGGAAATGTTGTTAGACTAGACAATGTGTCGGTCAAGTCACACTTTTCCCTCCTTAAACATTCTTTCTCTCTATCCAAACTTAAAACCCGATGACCTAAATCCCTATTATACTTTTTTTTGTTTTCAAGGTCTCGATTTACAAATCCCTAAAATCTTTTTGGAGCTCACTTTCATCTCCACTCTCAAACTCGCTCTCATCCCCATTAGAAACACTCAACTCATCATCGTCGCTCTCGTATACACAATAATCATGGGAAAAACGGGTGTGCTCACACGAATCGAAAAAGATATACACTTCCCATGTGTTAAACCTTTAGCGAACTCATCTCCCTCACTATCACTAAGAGTGGTAGGCATGCCTAGATTCTTTTCTTTTCTCCTTAGCCTAGTAAGATACTCAAATGCTCTATGTACTTTGCTTTTACACTCAAAACAAGTCATATCATCTAAATCTGCATCACTCTCTTCTTCTTTATCACCATTTCTCTATTTTTTACTACCCTATTTGGCCTTTTGTTTTTTTTTCTCAAAAGAGTTTTTATTGGAAAAATTATTTTTGTTCATTTTGAGAAACTTTTTAATTTTTTTTGCAAACAAGGCCACACCGTCAATGATAAACTCTCCCTCAGAATCAGAATCATAAACTATCTCATTCTTTTTCTTCTTAACTTGAGTCCTTAAAACAACACCTTTATCTTTAGCTTTAATGGTTTGGGGAAACATGACAATCTCATCAGTTTGTAGGTCTCCTACGAGATCTTCTAACTTAAGTGAATTTAACTTTCCCAACGAATTCAAAACAATGACTTTAGGAATAAAACGTTTCGAGAGAGATCTCAAAATATTTTTAACGACAAGCGTGTTGTCAAGAACATGAGGGGGGATTAACGGAGAGAAAAAAGAGAAAAGAAAAGAAGAGAAAATGATAGGAAGAAAGCTTTGAGAAGAGTGGAAGATCCTTCTTCAAAATAAATTCACCAAGAACATGTCAAGCTTAGGATATTAACATATCAAGGTCAATAATTATTTTCTTTAGATTTTTATTTTTGTAGTTAATTACGTTCATAAATAACTCATGTTAAATTTGAAAGCTTAGAATGTAATCATGGGATTAAATAAGAGGATTGATGTGTGTTTTAACATATTGATGTGATTGAGGATTGATATGGACAAATTTCTTGATTTAAATATGGGAACATTAATATGAGAGTGTTGACCATTGATAGGGTGTTAGATAAATAGGTTAAAACTTTGATAAATATTAGTATTGGTGAATTGAATGAATGATTAAGAATACTTGGGAATAAATGTTGGATTTCGGTTTCAATCGGGTTTAAAATACATATGGGATGTTTCCATATGTGTTTGGGATCTTAGTTTATCGTTCTGGGAGGCTTGGAACCTCTATTGATGGTTTTGGGAGGTGAAATCCCTAGGTTGAAGATGAAGGACATCCCAGCAAATCGAACCGATTCACTAGGGAAGAAAATCGATTTAATGGTCTATCCCAATTTTCATTGTTTTGACCCGTTATCTTTAGATAAATGGGCGTATGAGTTTTTGGAATGTATTGGGATTACTTGGGAACATTAGCAGGGGTTAGTGCATGTTATAGGCCCACTACTTGTTGGATTCAAATGAGGCGAATATGTTAATAAGTGGGTGAACACTTAATTGGAAAGCGAGAAGTCGATTTAGACTTTGGGATTGATGGAGTAGTATGTTATGGGATTTCCGTACGTAGTCGGTGATATGTATATATGTATTATGGGTTTACTTATATATGTATATATGATTCTTGTGTATCTGTTTGAAACATACCTACTCAATATTACTATTTATATGAGGTTGCGCATACTGGGATGTCCACCCTAGCGTTAACTAGTAAGTGTTGGGTTGTTTTTCTAGGTCATAGTACTGTTGTATGGACACTATCCATATATGACGATAGGTATTTATTTGGAGATTGATTAAGAGCGATGTGATGTGGTTGTGACCCCTGGATATATGTTTATGACACCTAATTTATTTGCGCTTATGTTTTAGGATCAGTGGTGAGATTCTGATCCAGTGGCCTAGTGTAGTACGTGGTATATCTAGAACCTGATAGCACATAAGGGATGCATCTGCGAGCTCTACTATAGGGATGTTGTATATATGTATATAATGAGTGATATATTTGTATGTTTATATGAGATAGTTGTGTGAATATATAATTACATCATGTGTGGAATTATGTGATATTTATGATGAAATGCCTAGTAAATGTAGTGCATATTAGCTAATAGTGGTTATTAGTGAGGTTGTCTATGTTAGTGGTTATTATCCTATTTATACTATGTAACATGGTTAGGATAGTAAAGTAAATGCATTAGTTGCACACTATAGATGAGAGGTGAGGGAACGTCTATATGAGTGTGATCGAAAGTAAATTATGAAGATAATACAATGCACCTATACATTTAAATAATTTCTAATTTTTTTCCGTCTTTGACTCATTGTCAAATATTTTTCAAAACTGCAGGTATTCAGCGACAAGGACCGCAGGGTTGGTCTCTTCATCATGTTGTTGCATGGAGTAGTTGTGGATGCTGGGATATTTGATTATTTCCTCCTCAGTTCATTGTATCTTGATAGGATTCATTATTTCATTATTTTTCCTTTTAGGTGTGTTGCCCGTAGATGGATAGGACACTTCACTTTACTCAGACATTTTCTATTATTTCTCAATAGCATGTTTATGTTGGTATTATTTTGATAACCTATGGTTTATTCGGTCTTCGTTATTTATGATTATTCTCTTATTAAATCCATTGTCATTTTAGATGTTGCTTATTTATGGTGGTTATATTTAAATATTTGTTACGATAGTGATGCTAAAAATGAGATCATATTTGATTCATGTATAATTTTAATAAAAACCTAATCAACGGGTATTAGAATAGGCAGGGTGTCAAAATTAGTATCAGAACATCAGGTTCTCATGTCCTTACAACATTATCAACATTGCTTTCCTTTGATATAGAGTCCTATGTTTAGGTATGATATTTACCTATTGCGAATTTTTATTCTTATGCTACTGTTATATATTTAAGTGGAAACTTATAACAATTTTGGTTTGGTTTCAGATACCAAACGCTAGGAGATGGAGACTATCAAGGGGAGCAAGAAGGGTCATAGAGAGGCAGGCTTAGTCAGAGCTGCAGACTGCCCAAGGGAATGTTACTGTAGGAGAGGTGCAATAATCATAGGGAAGGCAATCAATGATACCATGACATCCATGGTCAAACACCTATCACAAGCGCAGCCACAACTACCATTGGTAGTACCAGTAGAGACTCACACAATGTCGTCCATGTGGGAGTAAATTAGGGTGGCCTTTCAAAAGGTCCATCCACCTAAGTTTCAAGGGAGTGCAGATGTGGTTGAAGCAAGACAATGGAAGATGATATCTAGATGAATCTTCACATAATTGACAACAGCAACACTCTAAAGTAGCTACTAGCTACTTTAAGCTAGTTGGATCATCTTTGTAGTGGTGGGAGTGGATCACCACGTCGGAGGAGAGGGATACGCTGACCATTCAGGAGTTTATGGTGCGGTTCGACCATGAGTTTTTCTTATCATCCATGCAGACAGAGATGAGGGAGATATTTTTGGATCTCGTCCATGAGGGATGAAAAATGTCCGAGTACGAAGAGGACTAGCGAACTTTGTGCAAGATGAGGTGAACACATATGAGAAAAAGATCTTAAAGTTTATTGAAGGGATCATATGGAGGATCCAACAACATCTTCTAGGTAACTCGGTGTTAAAGACTTACACCGATTTCATTAATGTCTCATTACTACACTACCAGGATCATGGCTTCCATCTGAGGGGAGCAAAGAGGTCTAGAGAGTTGAGCCAACAGGGCAAGACTAGCGGCAATGGTGCTGGTGAAGCATCGCAACAATCAGGAATGCAATAAGAGCGGGGTGCCTAGCAGGGGGATTAGGTTAGGATGTTTGTGACAACCCGCCTAGTTAAATGTTGGGTGATAAGTTATTTATCCAATTAAAATAGGAGTCTTATCTGGTTCATTCTTATCATCACTATCGAAAATATATTAAAATTTAACTAACCACCTAGTATTCAAAAAGTCGACACCAAATTTTATCTTTTTATTAAACAACAACAACAACAACAACAAGTGAAATAATCACAATAACCAAAGTATCCATGCAGTAAAATAATCTGAACTAAACACCAGATAAATAATTGAAATAAAAATGGTACTTAACAAACTATTGGTTCAAAATAAAAATCAAACTAAACATCTAATGAAATCAAATTGAGTCCACTAATACAAAGTCTGATAAATTGAATAAAATAAAAAGATGGAGGGGATACATTCCCAAATGAAATAACTGAACTACATCCTACTCTAGAATGAAGTAACCAAAGCAACTAAGTCCAAATCCTACAAGAATCCACACATGCTGCAGCTACGCATCCCTGGAACAGAGCGTTAAGCTTGGAGTCCTTGTGGCCAGACACCTAAAACGTCACGAAAATATTTTTCAAGTACAGGTCAGAGCCCAAGTAAAACAAACCATTTGAAAATATTTAGAAATAATTTAAATTGTAGTCTAAATGAATAGTTATTAGATAAACATGTTAGGTTGCGTACACTCTCTTCAGTTACTCACATCTCATCTATAGTACGCACCTAATGTCTTCTACTAAGCCCATATAGTCAAGATATCCAATCTAACTAGGTCCCTAGTATCTAACTATCCTTAAACCAGTCTAACTCTCTCGTACCACCCATATAGTGCGCTATAATATACCCTTAATTATCGTTAAGCCTTTAGTTAAGTTTCTCATTAACTTATCCCATGCTGCCCATACAGTACGCTATTGAACAACTAATAATTAACATTAATCTTATGTTGTTATTATTATCCTCCTGTTAAGTTCTCACACTTAATTTATATTTAGATTCACACTATCTATCTTTTTGGTACTATTTCCACTTAAGTAGATTAAGTATTATGTTAGATATACATTATCTAGTTTCACTACTATCATACATAAGTAGATTAACCATTTTTTATATATACACTATTTAGTCTCCTTACTATCGCACATAATTAAGATCAAACATTCTTGAGTACATTTATATATATATATATATATATATATATATATGTGTGTGTGTGTGTGTGTGTGTGTGTGTGTGTGTGTGTGTGTGTGTAATACTGCATCTCCGGGATTGGTCATAACGATGTGCACTTGTGTACTCTTCTATAAGTCCAAGTAGCTCTCATACTTAATCATGGACTATCGGTTGGAATGTCTCCTCGAACCATCAATCAAACCACACATATTGGAGGCGAACATAGCACTAAGTCTTTGGGGTTGGGCACATACCTAGTGTACCCAAACGACTTGTCGGCATCAGTATTTCTCTCATATAGTTATCCACTATCAGTACTATGCTTTGGGGAAGAAATCCAGACCTCACTAGAATCGTCAAGATGGGATTACCCACTGCGCGGTACCTCTGTGATAACAGGTAGTGTAGGTATGTTAATGTATACAAGAGCACATAATAGGCATACACACAACCTAACCATATGCTTATTCAATATACGTACACACATGACCTATAATAATAAATTTGTATAGGTATATACTTAACTTATAATTATAACATGTACATAGTATTTATCTCTCGAATACTCGTCGTACAATTTGTTCACATTTATAACTTTCGATTATATCTATTCGAGAATCCTTCTCTACCATTAGGGCCCAAAGTTACCCCTTATGTTAATTCATTAGATACTACACTTATATCCCACTTGTTATAATCTTGGATTGTGGTCTACTCTTCCTCTAATCCAAATCCTAATTTTCTTAGAGTACAATTCACTCGATTTACTATCGTCAGTTAGTTATCCCAACATAACCCTTACCAATATAAATTGAATCTTAACCTCATGCCTACTGACCTCCCCTAACTCTTCACATAATTATTAAACTATCACCAAAGTTCCTCGTAATTCAATTCATGGGGATATATAAACAAAAAGGCAAAGTTGGAATTTTCTGAGTAGACGTATTGATTCGCCAGGAGACCGAATTAATTTGCCTTTGGGTCGAATCGATTCGAAATTTAGCATTTTGTCTCCTTCATTATGTTCTTGCATTTTTCACCATTTTTACTCCCATAAACCTTCATGCAAATGTCCCACGTCCCAACCAAACTTAACCAAACTTCAAATATGGTTGTTATAACAATTCTTAATGAATTATATCATCAAATCCTTAACAAAAATGGATCATGCAAGATGTAATCTCCACAAATCATAAAAATCCTAGTTTCTCGTGTTCTTCACATCTTTTAATCAATAACCTAGATTTATTTGTTATAACTCATCCCAAACCATTTGATTTCATGTCACCAACATAAAGAAATGTAACTACATGCAATACTACTTCAATTCATATAATACACCCACCCAAATTCATATCAAATCTTCCTGAAACATGTAAATCAAATTCTATTTTACATGCGTATTATAACATGCTTAAAATAAACATAAGATTAGCACTTGAATCTTAATTGAAGGTTTGATTTTGTTGATATGATGATATGGTTTCTTTTCCTTCGTTTCGATCTCGATTCTATCACATTAGGGGTGGAAATTAGTGTAGGAATTTTTAGCTTTCTTCTGTCCTTCATCTACTATGCCCTCTCCTCCTTAATCCTTGTATTGGACCTAACCTCTTACTCTAATGGGAAGATATAAACTTATAATTTTAGGAATTTCTCTAACCCTAAGTTCTCAAATGATCGAAATGCCCTTAAATGGTGTCGGTTTGGCGTAACATTACCCCCGAACTTAAACTATACACTCAAGTATATTATTCCAACTATTTCGACCCTTTCGGAATTAATCGTGACCTCTAAATCAACAACTGAGTCACTTTATGCAATCCTCTTACTTCCACCTCAATATACATCACGTGTGAAATTAAAATAGACCGAATTAATTTAAACTCTAAATCACCAAATTAAATAATTTCTCTGAATTAAATAAATTCCAAATCGCCATTTTAAAATAATGGTAAACCACCATTTTAATTAAATCTTATATTCTCACAAATATGGGGTATTACAAGGTTTTAGCTGGGTGATAGTGGGTATAAGCAAGGCCAACAACATGCTTCTTAGGGTCAGCAGGGCTAGGGGAACCAGATTGGAGGTCACTAGGGCCATCAGGGCCAACCGTCGGGGAGCCACGTATGGGATAATAGGGCTAGGGCCAGCCGACTTTTCCCAAAAGTGTTTTATATGTGGGGAGTCAGGCCACATGCAATGTTCTTTCCTAAATAGGTCCAAGGGTCAGCAACAGGATGCCTAGGAGAGTCATTAGTAGCCACAGTAACCCGCCTCACTAGTAGTTCTAGAAGTGACACCTTAACGGGGGCAATTATAATATGGGTGTGTCTATAACGTCCTTGGGGAAGTTGTGCCATGGGCACCACTACCAGTTCAGGGCTTGTTTCATATACATGATCACATAAGATGAGTATTATTTAACACGAAAGGTTCACACGCCTTTATTAGAACTAGAATTGTCCAGGAGTCGAGTTTAGTGGAAATAGCGTTTGATATTGTGATGATAGTAGATTCAACATTGGGTATCGGGGCTTTCATACATTCCATTTGCAGGGGAGTGGGTGTGGACATTGGTAGGATATGTTTGGTAAGGAGAGTATGCACTTGCGTTCAAATAGAGAAATTATATAACTAAATTCAGTTTAACCCAAATAAACTCTAAACATGCAACTAGGTGTGATTGAAATATGAAGTAGATCATGAAGATTAATCAAACACACATAAGTGAGGAAAAATCCCCCAAAGGGGCAAAACCATTTATTTACATTATAATATTGTAACTGTACAATTTCGGATTACAAAGAAAATACAAGTGACTAAGAATTACCCTCAGGTGTCAGATTCTGTAGTCGGCGACTGGAAATATCCCTTTCCAGGAGGGCTGCAATGAAGAAGAAGAGAGGTCTTATTCACAAGGGTTGAACAACAATGGTTTGTGTTCTAGGGTTACCAAAAGTGATTCACAAATGTATGAGAGGTTGTTTGAATCAAACCATGAGTTTGGAACTCATAAAAGTGAAGACTTTTAGGTTTATGAACTCTGAAAATCGTGTGAATAAGTCTTATGAAACTACTTCCCGTAGTGGGTTTATAAAAGCGTAAGTTGGACTAAAAAATCTTTGCACGATCTGTTTAAGATTATCCCAGGCGGACCAGTCCGGGTCTGAGGCGGATCGATCTGGATAGGCAGACCGGTTCTTTTTATTTTTGGCTTCTTCGGTTCGCAATCGGTCCTAGGTGTACTGGCTTTTCAGCAGGCGGATCGGTTCTTTTTCTCTGGGCGGACCGGTCCGGCCTGTCAGACTTTTGATTCTTCCTCTTCTTTTGATATTCGGATCCGTTGATGACTGTATGAATCTTGAATTTCTTCAACGGTGTAACGGCGTATGACATAACAAATGATAATGGACAAAAATGTCCTTACAAATCTCCCCCTATGTCTATGCCGGTACATACATAAAAACAAACATCGGAATTATCAACCAACACAAATGCCTATACAAATATACCCTTCCATGAACCCAAAACTGGAAAGATACAAATGAATAAGACTTCATCGTTTGCTCTTTGAATCTTCAGGAATCTCAACACTTTTCTCATCAGGGTGTGAAATTCAGAGATCATTAGATGATACCTACACACATGAGATAGAGCAAAATACCAAGTGACGTATCGAGTTTGAAATGAGATAAACAGATAAACATATATGCCAATATACCAATTTGTGATAAATAACTCAACACTTCAAAACTCCCCCTTAATGTGATAATTCTTTCTCCCCCTTTTTATGATGTCCCCAAACAAATGAGAAGAATAAATCAAACAAGTAAAGACAGGGTGTCACAAGGAATAAAAAACTATTTTTTAATTTTTCAAAATGTTTCATACAAAGAATATATACAAGGAAACACACCATGAGCGAGTACAAAACAACCAAGTCGATGATAGCGTAAATGAATGGGTGTGATCAAATTCAATAGGAAAATCAATGCATACAAACATGACATATGTGCACGATGAATATCGGATACTCCTAACGAATGAACTCAAAGTCTTCCTTTGGTGAAAAAAATGGAAATATAAGACATTGACTCAATCAAATCAACAAATCAAAGCTAAAAATGATTTCTACACCAATAATGTCCAAAACTTTTTATGCTTTTTCAGGAATTTCAAGGAAGTGCAAACCCATTTATATTCTCCAACCAAACTCCCTCAGATATTGATTTTGAATAGAGGTTTTCTAAATTCTCAAACTTTGGAGAATTGATGTTGAAACCTAAATGTCCCATATTTGGCATGAATTTATTTTTATTGCCTTTAAATTTTTCGGGCTCTTTTAACCTCTTTGGACCCCGGATAATAAAATTCCTCCATTGTTTAGGTCCTTTTGAACGGTGGCTTTTTCACAAAGATGATATAATTACCTTTCGCAGCCCCTCCCCATTCTTAAACAAACACTCAGTCTCACAAAAACGGTTTTTATACGCATTCCAATCTTGTCAAGTTTTATCGCATATTGTAAGTTGTATAGACAGAATTGAGATGGAAACACTCAAGCCAACATGTGATAGACAAGTGCAATAATCAAATAAAGCCGTGCTTGTGTGCAGTAAAGGAGATAGGAGTCAAACATGTAGGAAAATATCACTCATTACATCTCAAAGACTCCAAACAATGTAAAACACATGGTTGAAATGATGTAGCGTCTCATATCTCTATCAAAAAGTCACATGGGTAAATGGAATGAAGGTGTGACTTGGCTATCTTAAATGCTTATCCATAAAAGGTGCATAAAAAAATACAAAAATCTTTTTGGGCTTTTCTGAAATTTTTATATACAAAAACAACAAAAAAATCTTCTTGGATTTTTCAAAAGAAGAAATAAATAGTTGTACAACAAAAGAATGAAAAATGTACTAGCAATAGGAAGCATATGATATGAACATTAAAAAGCATCCTATTATAGACATGGACCAACCCCTCAGTGAACTGTGCAAATCCCCAAAGACTTCCTAAGACTCTCAAATCTAAAGGAATCTAAAGGTTTCATGAAAATATAGGCTAACTGACAGTCGGTAGGAACAAAACTCAGGGATACGACTTTCTCCTCAAAAAGCTGTCGTATAAAGTTCTCGCGTATCCTGATGTGTTTCATGCACGAATGTTGGACTGGATTGTGGGATATATGTATCGCGCTCGTGTTATCACAGGAAATGGTCATGGTGTCCTGTGAAATCCCATAATCCTCCAGCATTTTCTTCATCCACAAGAGTTGCGTGCAACAAGTCCCGGCGGCTATGTACTCAGCCTCCGGAGTGGACAAAGAGATGGAATTTTTCTTCTTGCTCAGCCAGGAGACTAGAGCAGAACCAAAATAGAAACACCCACCAGAAGTGTTCCAACAACCATCTACATCCCCGGACCAATCGGCATCTGAATAGGCGGACAAACGGTCATCAGTATCAAAGGAATACCAAATACCGTATGAGAGAGTCCCACTCACGTATTTAATAATACGTTTTAGAGAAAGTAAATGTGACTCTTTTGGGGACGCCTGATATCGCGCACAGACTCCAATACTAAAGGCTATATCAGGATGACTCACAGTCAAGTAGAGAAGACTACCTATCATACTTCGATACAAGGTTTGCTCTACGTCCTTGCTTAAAGTGTCCTTACTAAGATTGGTAGTGGTACTCATAGGTGTACGTGCATGCTTAGCGGAGTCTAAACCAAATTTCTTCACTAGGTCTCTAGCATACTTGGATTGGGAGATAAACATCCCATCCTCTAGCTGACGAACCTGGAGACAAAGAAAGAATGTAACCTCACCAACCATGCTCATCTCAAACTCACTTTTCATCTCATCCTCAAAGTGGTGAGCATGCTGGGAGCATGTGGATCCAAAGAATATGTCATCCACATAGACCTGGGCAACCAAAATAGCACCGTCATCTCTCCTGGCGAACAATGTCATATCTACTCCCCCTCTCTTGAAGCCACGAGCTAAGAGATAGGAGGTAAGACTCTCGTACCAAGCACGGGGTGCTTGATTCAAACCATGCAAGGCTTTCCTCAGATAATAAACATGCTCAGGGTGCTTAGAGTCTTCAATCCCTTTTGGTTGTTACATATAAGCCTCCTCCTATAGAATGCCATTCAGAAAGGCACTCTTGACATCCATCTTATATCACTTGAAGCGCAGATAACATGCGATGGCGACTAGTAGACGGATGGATGCAAGACTCATAATAGGAGCAAATGTTTCCCCAAAGTCTACACCCTCTATCTGTGTGTATCCTTGAGCGACCAACCTAGCCTTATTTCTGATTATGGTACCATTTTCATCCATTTTATTCTTAAAAATCCACCGGGTACCTATCACATTAGTCTCACTAGGTTGGGGGACAATCTCCCAGACATTATCTTTTTAAACTGAAGCAACTCATCCAGCATAGAAGATATCCAATGTTCATCCTTGAGTGCTTCTTTATGATTCCTGGGCTCAACTTTGGACGTGTAGCAAAAATGGCTAACAACGTTCTCTAGCTGAGCATGAGTCTTAACCCCTAGAGTGGGATCACCAATAATGGAAGAAGGATCATGACTCTTGCGAACCCAAGCAGGTGTGTCCCCTAGCACAGGAGTAGGGTCCACAAAGTGTGAGAGAGGGATAAGTAAATCACTGTCAAAAAAGTCCTCATCCTCACACTGAAGGTTAGAATCAATAGACGTCGGAGGTTCGTCATCTTGCACGGTGACGTTTATTGACTCCATAACCTTAGAGCTCTTCAGGTTAAAAACTCGGTACGCTCTACTATTCGATGAATAGCCTAACAATATTCCCTCGTCGCTCCGGGAGTTAAACTTACCTAATTTCTCTCTATCCCGTAGGATGTAGCATTTACTCCAAAAAACACAAAAATATGCTAGGTTGGGCTTCTTTCCAGTCCACAACTCATAAGGTGTCTGAAGTGTGTGTGGACGTAGATAAACCCTATTCACCGTGTGGCATGCAGTAGATACTGCCTCTGCCCAAAATCTCCTAGAAGCATAGATCTAGCCATCTCCTGGATCATTATATTCTTTCTCTCAACAATCCCATTTTGCTGAGGAGTCTTCACAACTAAAAACTCATGTTTGATCCCAAGGCTATCACAATACAAATCTACCTTTGCTTCCTTAAATTATGTGCCGTTGTCACTACGGATCCTATTAATAGTGACTCCGTGTTGATTTTGTAGGACACGACACTTGGACGTTAAGAACTCTACAGCATCGGATTTCTCCCTCAGAAAACCTATAATAGAATATCTGGAGAAATCGTCTACCATCACGAGGATATACCTCTTACCAGCTAAACTCTCAGTACGAGTCGGACCCATAAGATCCATGTGAATCAACTCAAGAACACGAGAAGTGGTAATGGAATGCAACTT
Organism: Sambucus nigra; assembly: GCA_949130495.1. Lineage (NCBI taxonomy): Eukaryota > Viridiplantae > Streptophyta > Magnoliopsida > Dipsacales > Adoxaceae > Sambucus > Sambucus nigra. Next base: position 319,074,103 of record OX422222.1, read on the forward strand.
CCTATGAGGGTTACGTATTTGTTTTCTCAACTGACAGAGTCCAGAAACCGTCGAAGTTGACTTTCTAAGAGATGGTAAGCCACGTACTAGGTCCTTTTTAGCTAAATGATTCAAATCTCTAGCGTTCACGTGACCTAGACATTGATGCCACAATTCCATAGGAGTGATCATGGCGTTGTAACAGATAAGTGAGGAAGTGGACATAGTCCTATAACAATTATCCTCGGTCCTCACCCCTTGCATTAAGAGTTTATCGGCTTGATTGTAGACATTACATGTGTCCCGGTCAAACTTTACTGCAAAGTCAGTGTCGCATAAATGGCTAATGCTGAGAAGGTTTACTTTTAAACCTTTGACGTACAACACATTCTCTAGCTTAGGAAGTCCTGGTAAGTCTACAGTACCTCGTCCTATAATGCTAGACTTGCTCCCATCTCCAAAGGTGACTCTACCATCCTTATAATCTTCAAGGTGGGTAAAAAATGAGACATCACCTGTCATGTGTCTGGAGCATCCACTATCAAAACACCATTGTGAAATATTATGTGCTTTGAGAGCAACATGAACAACAAGGGATTTCTTATCTTTCTTAGGCACCCATGAAGTAGTAACCTTTTGTTTACCCTTGTTATTGTTGGTTGTAGCCGAAATGTGAGAAGCATTTACAGACGGTAATGACATTCGTCGTAATTCCTCCATCAAACTCTATGATGTGGCGGCTAAAAACTCAACACGCTCTCTCAGACTAGAAAACTCATATGTATAACATGGTGGGGCAGTAGTACGTCGTGTCTGACCCATGCTATAGCAAAACTCCCTGAGGTGGGCTTTCCTTTTGAAATAAGTACAAAAGAACACAGTCAAAGGCGGACCTTAGTTTGCTTTTCTTGGTCAAACTCTCCTTCGAGGTTTTTGACGATGGCCATAAGGAGTCGTAGTAAACTCAGGAACAGGTCTAGGTGCAATTTGGGACGTGGAGTCACCATCATAACCTATTCCCTGCCGATCACCAAAACCTAAAGTGGGGCCGAGGAGCATCTTTCCCATTTTCCCTGATCTGTCCTCGATTTGAACCTTGAGTTCCCGTGCTTTCTCAAGATCATGAGTCAGCTGGGCAACAAGGGCTTCAAGTTTCTTCTAAGTCTCCACGGAGGAATGGATCTCACTCGTAAGACTAGCCACTTGTTTAGTCAAGTCCCCTTTCTCTTTCTCAAAATTACTCTTTCTCTCTCTAAACACACTATCTTTCTCAACATAGGAAGATTCACTCTCTCTCAGGGCGGTGCAGGTGGAGGACTCTCTCTCTCTTGCTTTTCTTAAATCTTCCTCTAAGCCGGTGATCTTAAGAACGAGTGCTTTATTAAGTTTTTTAGATTTAAATGACTCAGAATATAACTCAGCGTAGGCGCGTTGAATATCACTCTCGCTCTCATTTGAGTCATCCCCCCCCTCACTCACATCGATCTCACTGTCGAGGTGTCCCTGTGAAGCATCATCCTCATCATCGTGAGGAGAACTAGGAGTGCTCACATGACTGGCCATGAATGCGGTGAAGTTACACTCATGCGGTGACTCATCTCCTGAATCCACCGTCTCGACCTCACTGTTGTTGCTAAGAGTAGCATTAAGGACAGCTTTCCCTTTGTCTCTATTCAGATGAGTGGCACACTCAAAAGCTCTATGACCCCTACCGTCGCACTCAAAGCATCTCTCACTTTCTTTCTTAGGAGGATTTTTGGAATCTTTTTCATTTTTCTTTTCAAACTTATTTTTCTCAAATTTTCATTTTATCTTTAAAATTGCCATTTTTCTTAAATTTGAGAATCCTCTTGAATTTTTTTGCAAACAGAGCCAAATCATCTAAGTCAAAATCACAATCAGAATCTAACGTGTCAGTCTCTCTCATTCTAGATGACTCTACTCTCTTTCTAGCCAACCCCTCACTCTTCCTCTCTTGGGCATTAAGTTCAATTCCCTTATTTTTAGACCTAGCAGTTTTAGGGAACATATCAATTTCATAAGTTTTCAAATCTCCTACAAGTTCTTCCAATTTTAATGTATTTAAATTACCCATAGAATTTAGCACAGTGACTTTAGAGATAAAACGTTTAGGCAAAGAACGAAGAATCTTTTTAACAACTCTAGCATTAGGAATATGTTCACCAAGATTAAAGCTAGTATTAACAATGTCAGAAAGTCTAGCATAGAAATCATCAAAACATTCAGTCTCATGCATGGTGATGGTTTCAAATTGAGTTGTCAAATTTTGCAATTTAGACTCTTTCACAGCATTTGTTCCTACATGGGTGAGTTGTAAAACATCCCATGCCTCTTTTGACATGGTGCACGTCATTATGCATTTGAACTCATCAGGTGTGACAGACCTAGAAATAGCACTTATACCCTTAGAATTGAATGATGACTATTTAAATTCGTCTTCAGTCCAAGAAGTCACAGGTTTTAAATTGATCACGTTATCAACAGTGACGGAGGGAGGAGTCCACCCTCTTTCATCTAAAATCCAAACCCTTTCATATATGGCCTTTAAAGCAGATCTCACGTGGGCTTTCCAATATGCATTGTTTGTTCCGTCAAAAACTGGCATTTTATTATATAACTTCTCCATAATGAACACACTCGTTTTCAAAAATCAATTTTTTAAAAAATTGATAACTTAGAAAAATTTTGCTGAAAAAATTACACGTTAAAATTGTGTAACTGGCTCTGATACCAATTTGAGGAGAGTATGCGCTTGCATTCAAATAGAGAAATTATATAATTAAATTCAGTTTAACCCAAATAAACTCTAAACATGCAACTAGGTGTGATTGAAATAAGAAGTAGATCATGAAGATTAATCAAACACACATAAGTGAGGAAAAATCCCCCAAAGGGGAAAAACCATTTATTTCCATTATAATATTGTAACTGTACAATTTCGGATTACAACGAAAATATAAGTGACTAAGAATTACCCTCAGGTGTCGGATTCTATAGTCGGCGGCTGGAAATATCCCTTTCCAGGAGGGCTGCAATGAAGAAGAAGAGCGGTCTTCTTCATAAGGGTTGAACAGAATTGGTTTGTGTTCTAGGGTTACCAAAAGTGATTCACAAATGTATGAGAGGTTGTGTGAATCAAACCATGAGTTTGGAACTCATAAAAGTGAAGACTTTTAGGTTTATGAACTCTGAAAATCGTGTGAATAAGTTTTATGAAACTACTTCCCGTAGTGGGTTTATAAAGGAGTAACTTGGACTAAAAAATCTCTACACGATCTGTTTGAGATTATCCCATGCGGATCGGTCCGGGTCTGAGGCGGATCGGTCCAGATAGGCGAACCGGTTCTTTTTATTTTTGGATTTTTTGGTTCGTAATCGGTCCGAGGTGTACTGGCTTTTCAGCAGGCGGATCGGTCCGACTGAGGGGCGGATCGATTCTTTTTCTCTGGGCGGACCGGTCCGGCCTGTTAGACTTTTGATTCCTCCTCTTCTTTTGATATTCGGATCCGTTGATGACTGTATGAATCTTGAATTTATTCAACGGTGTAATGGCGTATGACATAACAAATGATAATGGATAAAAATGTCCTTACATTTGGTAGTGGATTTTTTTCATTTTGGATATGTATGAGTATGACATTACATTAGGGATGGACGGGTTAGTGATGTATTGAGTGATGGTGAACTGTTATAATAGGACTATCGTGTTCGTTATTCAAGGAGGATTATGTTTCTTATGGCGATGCCTTATATCGAAGGTGGGTCGAGGAAGAATTTATATTATATCGAGGAGGAGACTTCGAAGGGTAATGTCATCTTGTTAGGTTCGATTCCCTGGGTCAGTGACTTTCATGATGTATTTCAGGAGATATCGGGGTTACCGCCAAGTTGGGAGATTGAGTTTATGATAGACTTAGCGTCGGGGACTAGGCCAATAACACGTGCACCATATCGTATGGATCTATTAGAGATGCATGAATTAAGAGATCATATTCAGTATATTTTGGAGAAGGGATTTATCCTTAGGAGTACCTCACCTTGGAGTTCCCTAGTATAATTTTTTAAGAAGAAGGATGGGTCGTTAAAATTATATATTGACTACCGAGAGTTGAACAAGCTCACGATTCGAAAAAAGTATCCATTGACGCATGTCGGTGACTTATTAGATCAATAGAGAGGAGAAACCTACTTCTCAAAGATTGATTGGAGGTTAGGGTACCATTAGTTATAAATCAGGGAGTAGGATATCCCTAAGATCGCATTTTTTTCGATATGGGTCTTATGAGTTCAGGGTTATTCCATTTGGGATAACCAATGAACCAAAAACATTCATGGATCTCATGAACTGAGTGTTCATGTATTTCTTTGATCAATTGTCATTGTCTTCATAGATGACATCCTAGTTTATTTTCAAATAGAGGGTGAGCATACAGAGCATTTTTGAAGGGTGCTTCAGACTTTGTGGGACCATAAGGTGTATGCCAAGTTCGAGAAGTGTGCATTTTGGTTATGGGAAGTGTAGTTCTTGGGTCATATAGTCTGCAATAAAGGGATTTTGGTGGATCCAAGTAAAATATTAGCGGTAAGGGATTGGGGCATGCCGACAGAGGTTCATAGTTTTCTATGTTTAGCAAGTTACTACATTTGATTTATTAGAGGGTTTTTAAAGATTGTGATTCCCTTAACAAATTTGACTTTTAAGGGCATATCTTTTGTTTGGAATGATCACTGTTAGTTAGATTTTGATCAGCTAAATGACATGTTGACTTCAGCACTAGTGCTCGCATTACCTATGGCAGGATTGGAGTACTTTATTTTTACCAATGTGTCCCTGTAGGGACTTAGGGGAGTTTTATAGTTAGAGGAGCGTGCTATGGGTTTTTCATCTCGCAGGATTAAGCCCCATATGAAGAATTATCCTACGCACGACTTGGAGTTAGTAATAGTTATGTTTTCCTTGAGGATTTGGAGGCATTATCTATTGGGGGAGAAGTTCCATTTGTTCGCAAATAACAAATCACTACAATATTTTTTAATGCAAAAAGAGTGGAATATGAGGCAGTGTAGGTGTCTTAAATTCATGAAAGACTACCAGTTCGGTAGTCAATACCATTCGAGAAAGGCTAATATGGTGGAAGATATGTTGATTCGTAAACCTATGAGGTAGTTGGCAGTAGTTTGGAAGGCGAAGTGGGATGAGGTTCGTCAGAGGAAGGAGGTCGTCAGGGCTTATATAGCAGTGATGATCATCACACCTGAGATCATTTTAAGGGTAATAAAATCACAGGCGGGGGATCCTTCTTGTTAGGATAAGGTACAATAATTATTGGCAAATGAATAAAAATCCTACTCAATCAGTTCTTAGGGTGGCGTATGCTTTAATGAGAGGTTTTTGTTCGAGATAACAAGAACTTACAATGTGCAATTATGGAGGAGTCACATAAGTCATGATTCTCAGTTCATCCAGGAAGGGAAAAGATCTAATAGGATATTAGGAGGAAATATTAATGGATCAATTCAAAGAGGGACATTGCAAAGCTTATCCCGAGGTGCACCACTTACCAGATGTTGAAGGTTGACCATCAGAGACTTGTCGGGGTTTTGCAGCCAGTGGATATTCCGGTGTGGAAGTGGAAGAGTATATTGATGGATTTCATCACGGAATTACTGATGTCATATAAGGTCATGATTCTATTTGGGTTATTATGGACTGTCTAACTAAGGTAGCTCATTTTTTACCTATTCGGGCAGACTACACAATAGGGCAGTATGCCCAACTATTCATTGCATAGATAGTGAGACTCCATGGAGTGATGCTTAATATTATTTCGAATCGGGACAAAATCTTTATGTCCCACATCTGGTCGATGTTTCAGGAGGCATTGGGGATGAATATGTGTTTGAGCATGACATATCAACTATAAACCATAGGGGAGATGGAGAGAGTGAATCACATGTTAGAGGATATTCTGGGAATGTGTATTCTTAATTTCAAGGGTAGTTGAGAGTAGTACCTATCGTAGGTGGATTTTACATATAATAAATTATACCAGCGCACTATTGTCATAGCACCTTTAAAGACCTTGTACTGGAGACCTTATCGATCAGCTTTATGTTGGTTAGAGGTGGGATACAACCACCTTCTTGGTCCGAACGTGATTCTAGATACATCGACGATGATTGAGATAATCAGGAGTCATATTTGGGTAGCTTGGGACAGTCAGAAGAGTTATGCCGATGTGAATCGAAGAAACTTGGAATTTGATGGGTTTTCAGGTGTTGTTGTGGGTATCTCCCATGAATAGAATGATGCAATTCAAGAAGAAGGGGAAGTTAGAACCTAGACTTGCCTTATCTGAGCACTTGTAGTGGATTCACGATGTGTTCCACATGTTGTCAATGAGGAGGTATCTTAGGGATGAGTTGGCATGTTGTCATATAGCATTATAAGAGATAGATTTTTATCAGGACATTACATATGAGGAGACATTTATTGCAATTTTGAATTATAGTGAGTGAAAGCTTTGGTTAAAAGTCGTACCATTAGTACATCTGCCGTGGGGGCATTACAATGCCACCGAATTAACTTGGGAGCGTGAGGATAACATGAGAGAAAAGTATCCAGAGCTCTTCATGCTAGGTACATTTAAATTTGTGTACGAAACTCTGGTATTAGGGGGAGAATATAATACCTCATACTTTTGAGAACATTTTATTCTACTTGTGCCTTAAATTACTAATTTAATTGGGAAATCAAATTGGTTTCAATAAATATTAATTAATGAGTTTAGGGATTTACATTAATGATTAAAATTATTTACTTACGTGAAATAAGTAAATATAGATGTGGAAATTATTATATTGTTGTTTAAAGAGTGAAAATGATGTATTATTATATTATGTCATTTGAGAGTTAAAACGACGAATTTAAAAGGTTTAAGGGCGACGTGTATTGTACTCACGTGTCAGACCCAGTTAAGGAAATGGTTAAACTTTTTTAGTTCGGTATCTTGGATGGCCTTTTTGAATGCACCGGTGAAACAGAACGGGTCAAAATAGTCCAGAATAGGTACCCAAGAGTTATGTTGGATTCTATGGGCTTTTTAGACATAGAATGGCCCGTATGGGGCCATTGTTGCCTTTTTACCCTTAGATCTAAACCCAAATACGAAATTAGGGTTTCTTAATGAGGTATTAGTGCATTATTGGGGTGGATAGAAACCTAAATTAGCCTCTGTTTTTTAGGGATTAAGGAAGAGAACAAAAAAAAAGAGAAAGGGAGAGAAAGAAGGCTTAGAGAATACAGGAAGTACCCTTTCCGTAATCAATTCATCAAGAACATGTAAAACTTTGCTTATTAATCCATTAAGGAAAGTATTTACTTGATTTATATTTTCATTTCTGTAGTTAATTATGTTCATAGTTAAATAATGTTAAATCTGGAAATTGAGAATGTAATCATTAGGTTAATTAAGAGTGTGTGTTTTAACATATTAATTTGTTTTAGGATTAATATGGATGAATTTCATGATTTAAATCTAGGAACATTAACTCAAGAGTGTTGAACATTAATAGGGTATTAGATGATCGAGTGGAAAAACCGAGCGTCCATGTAATACGCTAGTCATTGTTATCGGCTTCCAACCTCAATACAAAAAAAATTAAACTTATAACTACACTTCTTAAGGAGTATAGTGGCGAGTCTGGGTATCGAATCCACGAGGAATGTTTGATTGAATTTAATTGACTTATTACTTCTAAAGTAAAAGTGAAAAAGATGATGATGGTTGAAAAGGGAAAAAAATAAGTAAATAAAGAAGTTAACTACGCATGCATGAGAAACTAATTAAGATGAATGAGAAAGTAGGTTGGAATATTATCCCCCAACCCTAGTAATTTATCGTGTAGAATACTAGAATTGTAAATTATAAATTTGAATGAATCCAACCTTTATAGATCCTAAGCATTACGTATATAAGGTTCAATCCCGCACCATATGAAATAAAAGCTAAATATAAAGTGGTGCTAAATAATTATACGCACATCGTATTCTTAAACATCCCAAGTACCTAGGGTAAGAGAGATTAAAAGATCTATAATGGTTGTAAAATGGTCTCGCACAACTATTTCAAATTTTTAATTTAAATTCTATTTTCTACATAAGTAATTTACATTGGAATGGGTTCATGCATCCCAACTCTTAAAAACTTAGCTAGGCATGATTTTATTAAATGAAAACAAAATTCTAGATGTGCAAGAAGTCGTAGGTCTACTATGCATTGAAAAGGAACTTCAATTGAGAAACAAAATTAAACTATAAGAGTAATTTAAACTTGCAATATGAAAGAAATTGAAAATAGAACTTAGCAATACTTGAATGGAAGAAGGAGATCTAAACTTGAAACTTGAATCTTGAATAACTCTTGTTCAACTTCCAAACTAGGGTTTCTAAATCCTAAAGAAAGAAAAATATGAAATTATTTACCAAAAAAGACTCTCTCCCTTCCTCCCTTCATTACTATAGGGCTTGGATTTTTATATTACCCAAATATGACTTTTCCAATGCCTCTCCACGTTTTACAACTAATAAAAAGGAATTATCCAAGAAATTTCAAGAGTTGAAACTCTTCAGCTTCCAGAATTAATTTCAACTTTGACTTGCCATATCTTTTGATCCAAAGCTCCAATTTGACTGTCATATTTTCCAGTGTTCTTTTAATTTACAGCTCTTAAACTTTCTAGTTTTCCCCACCACCGAAATATATATGCAAAAATTACAAAAATCCCCTTCAACTCCCCATTTCTTAGTTTCTTTCACTGTTTTGAGTTCTCTTTCACACTAATTTTCATGAAATACCTGTAAAATACATGAGAGATACACAAAATACGAAATACTTGCCAAAAAGGGTTTGTTGCATAAATAAAAGATAAATTCAAGCTATTTACAATGCACTGGATCATAAAAATACTGAAATTAAGGGGATAAATGTGAAGAACTTATTCCTAGTCATTAGATCAATGGGATAAAACTTTGATTAATTTTGGAATTGGTTAATTGAATCAATGATTAAGCATTATTGGGAATAAATGTTGTATTTGGGTTTAGATCGAGTTTAAAATACATCTCGGATGTTTAAATGTGTGACTGGTATCTTAATTTAACATTTTGGGGGTCCTAGGACCTCCATTTATGGGTTTAGTAGGTGAAACTCGAGGTTCAAGATGAAGGGCAGCCCAACAAATCGAATTGATTCGCTGGGGGAGTGAATCACTATGTTGGATCAAATGGTTCAATTTGCGAGCGAACCAATTTGATTTTCTAGTATGTCCTAATTTTTATTTTGCATTATTTTTCTTGTTAGTATTGTATAAGTGAACGTGTTAGTTTTTGAAATATATTGGGATTACCTGCGAATGTTATTAGGGGTGGGTGCGTGTTTTAGGCCAACTATGACCTCAGGATTAGCGGACTAGTACTCTATGGGATATTCGTATGTAGTTGGTGTTATATAAATACATATGTATTGTGCGTTGACTTATATCTATATATGTGATTATTGTGTATATGTTTGAAACATACCTACTCGATAGTGATATCGTTACGAGGTTGTGTGTTATGGGTAATCCACCCTAGTGCTAACCAGCAGGTGTTAGGTTGCTTCCCTAAGTCATAGTACTATTGCATGGAGACTATCCATGTGTGAGGATAGGTATTGGTTTGGATACCACTTAGGAGCGATGTGGTATGGTTGCGACCCCCAGACGTATGTTTATGACCACCTTCGTTGTATGTGTTTGTATTTTGGTATTTGTGGAGAGATTATAACTCGATGGCCCAGTGTTGTACGTGGTATACCTAGAACCTAATAGAATACGAGGAATAAATCCGCAAATCCCTGCTATAGGCATATTGTATATACTTATATAATGAGTGATATACTTTTATGTGTATATATGATAGTTGTGTGATTAACTAATTATAGCATGTGCGTAGTTATAAAATATTTTTGATCATATACCTAATGAAGGCAGTGCATATTAGCTAATAGTGATTATTAGCGTGGTTAGTTATGTTAGCGATTATTGTCCTAGTTAGATCGGGTAGCATGATTAGGATTAAGTGGGCACTTTATATTAGAGGTGAGTAAAGGTCTCATATGAGTGTGACTGGAAGTTAATTATGATGATAATACACTGCACCTTTACATTTAAAGAATTTAAATAATTGCTAATATTTTTCAAATGTTTTTCAGGATTTGACCTATTGTCAAATATTTTTCAGAACCACGACTATTCAACGACAGGGACCGGAAGACTAATATCTTCATCATTCCATTGCCTACAAAAGTTATGGAGGCTGTATTTTTTTATTATAGTCACCTCAGTTCATTCTACCTAGATATGATTCATTATTTCAGCATTTTTCCTTCGGGGCGTGTTACAATAGATTGATAGGACATTTCATTTTGTTCAGTTATTTCCTATTATATCTCAGTAGCATGTTTATATTGGTATAATTTTCTTAACCGATGGTTTACTTTTCTATATTATTTATAATTATTCTCTTATCAGTTCCGTTGTCATTTTAGTTGTTGCATATTTATGATGGTTATATTTAAATATTTGTTAATATAGTGATGCTAAGAATGAGATCATATTTGATTCCCATTTAATTTTAATAAAGGCCTGGTCAACCAATATTAAAATAGCTAGGGTCTCACATATATCTTCAATTATCTTTATGTTTGGTTGATTTACTTTATTTTAGTGTTCTTAGGTTGATTATACTATCTTAGGAGTTTTTTGGGTAGTTTGATTGGATTTTTGACATTATTAGGCTAGAAGCTTAGGGTTTATTGTACTATTGTTATTTCATCCCTGGAATTGTTGTTTATTTAGATTTTGTTCCATTTTTTTCCTATGTAATGGATAGATTTAAGACTTAGACTAAGAAGATATTTCATGTTCCACCTATTGAACCCAGTGAGACATCTAGAGAACATGAATATTTATCGACCCCTACACTGACCAGGAGGCATCGTTCGACCATGAGTAACTCTATTCCTGCTTTGTTCGTACTAGGTTATGACCTTAGGATTATCTTTACAAGAGATGGTTATGCTCTGTCTGCATTGTTTATCTCTCGTGCCATCATAGCTAAGAGTGATATCAATTTGACATATATTGAGAGGGATGATAAGGTGCAGTATCTCATCCATGATTCTCCATTGGTAAAGGCCACATAATTTAGCCAATGTAACTCTTGTTCACAAATTTTATACGAACATGGTTCTCATGTAGTTCATTCTTTTATCTGTTGGGTTATTATAAATCTTTCTAGTGACGCCCTTACGGCTAATTTAGGCCTTGAGATGCATATCTAATTTACTTATTATAATTCCTATTTTGATGGTGGTTATTATAATTCCTATTTTGATGGTGGTTATTCAATGGATGATATTGTGTCATTTTTAGCAGGTATTCAGGCTTCATGGCTACGAGCTTTATTTCTTCAGAATGACATGGATCGGGGATTATCGTTACTTTATTTTCTGGTCATTTACAACCTTATGGATTGTCGTCGTACCCATGTTTTTCCTTTTTTCTATAGGTCACCTATTGCTTGCCTTAGCACATCATCATGTTATTGGTTATCCTAAGTTCATCATTCAGGTAATAGGGATAATTTTTACTGGTAGGGGAGATGAGGCATTACCCTATAGTATGATGATTACATGTTATATTTATTCTTTAGGAGTGCCTCGATTACTTTCAGATGAGGCTTAAACTATTATGGGTACAGTTTGGAGTTTGAGTTCCTCACAATAAAAAGGATATATAGTATGTCGCCCATCCTGACAACGCATTGATCTCAATGATCCAGTACCTTCTCTTATACCCCAGCCTACTCCTGACCCATACGGACATCAGATTCAATGTACTTTCATTACTTCATTGTTTGATTTTATGCAAGATCAGTTTAGGATGATTCATGATGATATGGCGAGTCAGCAACAATAATTGGATAGCATTTATCAGTAGAACCAGAGTCGTTGCACATATGTTACTTTTATTTTTGAGTACTTAAGGAGATATTATATTGTACTAGATTTTATTCTTGAGGTTCGTTAGCCTATTATTACACCACCACATGCTCCTATTCCACCTCCAGTTCTTGATGATGATGAGTAGGTTGAGGATAATGATGATGACGATGAGGAGATAGATGATGGAGATAATGACGACGACATGTCTGGAAGCTAGAGCTTTTAGATTGTCTTTTCTACGTGTTATTCATTTTTTTAGTACCGCTTGTGGTACTTTCCACATCTTTCTATATGTGTACTTCAATATTGGTATCTTTTATTCTTGGTACCTCAATACATTTTGTAGAAATTTTGGATACTTGAATATATTTTTTGATTTTATGGATATTATCTTGTTTCTTTATGGCGATTATGCATTTATCCATATATCTTGTTCTATATTGTAATATTCTTTATATGTCCATGTTTTTATCCGTGGGTGGTACATAATCTCATTTTCACTAGTTTTGATGCAATTATTATTTCATATCCTACTTTTGTTCTTATTATTAGATATCATTCATCTTCTAATTTAATCTTATGAGATTCATGTTATGATATTCTGATATATATATATATATATATATATATATATATATATATATATATATATATATATATATATATAATAAAGCAGGAGGTTTTTTTTGTATAAGCTAACTGGTGGCTCAGATTTAATTTTGAGAGTTTTAATCTAACGGTTGTGAATGCTTTGAACTTGGGAAGATTATTTGGTGAAAGAGGTACAAATTATCAGAGCATAAGACTCAAGAGTACATTACTCAAGATATTCCCTCTAGCGCCGAACTCATAACTCTCTACATGTCTTTATCATTCTCAAACTCTCATTTCACTCACTTCTCTCTCTCCACCGAATTTGAGATTGCATTTTTTATAAGTAAATGTTTTACCCTCTCCTTCCTGTTATGAATCTGAGAATCTGAGTTGAACACGTTAGCGACTTATCAAAAGTTTCTTTATTTTTTGCATTTTGTGTATACAGGTGGGTGGTGTTTGGGCTTATACAAAGAAATGCAACACTCCCTTATATTTACGTGTGTTGTTGATCTAAGAATGTAGATCTAAAAATACAAAACTCCATGTATCCCTATTCATTTTTACGTGTGTTGCATATCCAACACCGAACATATTAACAATTTTTTTTGTAGATATGACCGTTTTTTTAGATGTGAATTATTTCCTGTAGATCCTCACAAAAGCCGTAGATCTTAAGCTATAATAACTTCAACTTTGTTTCAAGCTTTGTTTCGGCACCATTGATAACTGGATCAACATTTCTCTTCGGATGTGACAATCTTCAATGGTGAGCTCTGGCTAACATTTAATGTTGTTTTTTATAATTTTTTTCTCTCTCAGCATCTTCGGACGTGACGTTCTTCGACTGTTTGTCTCTCTGATTTGTATTGTGTTATTTCATCATGGGTTTCTTACAGGTTCTCCGACGATGATGGTTTCTTACTGGTTTTCAGGCGATGGATTTCAACCCGAAGATGTGTTTCAACCTCATATGTGCGTAATTTTTTTCAGCGATGGGTTTCTACGGCGATTATGATGAATGTGTTGTCTTCACAGGGATGGGTTTCTCCGATTTTTTCAGTGATGGGATCCATTGTTTTTTTAAAAAAAATTAAATTTAATTTAAAGTTATTTTATCTAAAGCTTCCTCTTATGTTACCATGTAGTAACCAGAGAGAGGGGATATGGGTTTCCATCTTAGGCTCACTTGAATGAGGTGTAGTAAAATTTATTACATATTAATCAATCTATAAGTTCATTTATTCTTCTAAGGTTTAAGACTATTTTAGATGAAGTAAACCATTCGCTTTAATTCATTTATTGTTCGCATATTTGGTTTTTTTATTGTGCCCGATCAGGTTCTTTATCCTCTGTCATCTTATAAAAAAAATTCTTTTAATTTTTGTGAATGATATAATTAGTTTCAATCATTTTTTTTCTTTTATCTTCTATAGCAATTTATAATGCAATGGAGGTCTGGCTGTCCGATGTGGGGGAAGGAGTTCCATGTCTGTGAAGAAAATGATGAGTTAATATTCCAGGGGTCTAAAATAATTAATCTCTAATTCTTTTCTTTGTTGCCTACACATATGGAGAAATTGGGTTCTTTCTTTTTTCAGGTTTGAATTGTTTTAATGTAATGGTTGTTTACTTACATTTATTTGCCCCGGATGGAAATTAAGGTATCCTTTATATTTTGTTTATGTTATTTCATTTTCAATGGAAATAAGGTATCTTTTATATCTAATGTGTTCGTGTACACAACATGCAATTGCATGTCATTTATAAGAACTAGCTTCGTTAATATTCAATCGAAACAAGATGAACAAAATAAATTCTTACAATAATGTTAATTTGAAGTCTTGATTGTTTACAAACTACAATCTATTGTAAAAAAATAGCACTCGTGTTAATTATCTATTGGTAAAAAAATGGTTTGTGTTTAATTTTGCAATATTGAGTGTTTCAATGATTGCATCCCCTGAAGTTAAAAGTATCATAGTGAGAAGGGGAGGATATGAAGGGAGAACATATTGAACACAATTGAAATTTATTATTCCATTTGAGATATTATTATATTAAATTATGAGAGTATAATCACTTGAGAAAATAGTCTTTTGGGAGAGTGGTGAGATAGGTACTTTCCCATGTGTGTGGTGGGTAAAAATACATGGAATGTAAACTTTGGGAGTTCCATTGCACGAGTTAAAAAATAATATGAGGATATATATGATGCTTTAAATTTAAATTTAAATCATTACATATATGTAATTTGGATATAATTTAAATTTAAATTTAAAGAATTACATATATCTTTTATATTATTTTTCAACTCGCGCAATACTACTCCCCACGTTGCATTTAGGGGTTTGAATAAAGGAAGGACTTTTTGTCTTTGTCAATGGATCAGACAATTTAACTCTTATTTGAATCCAACGGTTCAAGAATATGCCACGTGTAACTATTTTATGTTCAATCCTTCCCATATACTTGATTTAAAAATGACCACGGACATCCACACCATATCAGATTTCAAATATGTGATATCTCGTTGCATTTTGTGTGAATCAGTAGACATTAACTGATACGGCGGAAATATTGCGTATTTCACCCGTTAACCTACGCGTTATTAGCCCCCTCGGGTATTTTATTCCCTATATTTATGCTCGTTAACCAGACAACCCTCGGATTTCTATGTTAACATGTTTTGCAGGGGTTAATTGAGCTTTTGTAGGTATTTAGGTACTAAGTATGAAGTTCGAACGCGTTCCGCTCTATTTCCGTACACAACCACACGTTCAAGGGCATTTTAGTCATTTTACAGATTGGGCACCCGGCCCAACATCTTCATGGAAGTTGTAGCCCTCCTCGCAAGCTTCGCGTGGCAGCAAACGGTGCGCGATTCCGATTCATAACGAAGAAGTTACGGCGATTTCAGCGGACGAGAAAAGCTTGGAAACCAAAACAGCAATGCAGTGTGCTGCCCCTGCTTGATCGATCGATCGACGATTTGGTAGATCGATCGACTATGTTAAATTTCCAGAATTTGGCCTTGGTAGATCGATCGACGAAATCGTAGATCGATCGATGCTCTGTTTTCTGCAGATATTTTTTGCATTTCTTTTCTTTTCTCTTTTCTTTTCTAATTTAATTCCCACTTGGTATATAAGCCAATTTTGTTGTAATAAACAAGGGTGAACGTTTTTAGCTTAGTTTTTAGTTAGGGTTTGGGGTTTTGATTGGTTTTTCTTCTTCCCCTCTTGGATTGACACACTAATTGGTTGTAAGATTAACTATTCATCTTCCCTCTCCATTAATCTAGTTGTATTTCATTCTTTCCTTGCTTTCTAGATAGTTTCCATGCTTTCATAATTAGATTTATTGATTTATTTCTTGATTTTCTAGTTTAATTAGTGTAAATTAGTTTAATTCATGCATAGACCTTAGATAAATAGGGTCGGGATTGCTTTTCCGCCATTTTCGGGCCCCGAGCTCCGAAAACTAGGTTTTGTGTAAAACTGTGTTTAATTGAAACCGCGCGTATCAAAGTTGGATTGCTAAGCGTTTATCTTTCTTTGTCACGCAACGTTAGAGTTTATAGCGACAATCCGAATTTAATCCGCGTGTGATCATTTTTCAGTTAAATGTTTTATCTTGCAACTTTGGGTTAAATTCCTTCTTGCGTGATGTTTATGCTTAGTTGAAAATACTCGATTAAATTGCTTTCGAACCGAAATTCTAATTAGTAGTTGTTTATCCCGTGAATGCGTGTATGCGATCCCGATCCTCGCTTTCCTTTTGTTTAGCGTTAATTTCTCTTTTTGTTTATTCACCATAACCACCCTATCACCTTTTCTTTTATTTATTTTACACTTTTATTCCTGAAGTAATTAAAACAATTAAAGTCTAAAATTTAATCACTCCCTGTGGATTTCTTACGATACCCGACTTACCGCTGTACTTTCTTGTCAAGTGTAGTAGTAGCTTAGGTTCTTTTGTATCGCGGCGGCGAAACACACGACGACTGTGTCCTCACACGAGCACACTTTTTCCGCCCGATCATTAACTTCATCTTTAAATTTGATTTTCAAGAAACACAAATATTCAAAATTAAAGTTTTAGCTGTGCCATTGCCACATGGACACCAAAATAAAATTGTATCCTTTCCAAGTTATAAGTAAAGACTGCTAACATCATCAGACATACTATTGAACCAAATATTTTTCCTATTATTAGTATTAATTGGCATTAGCACTGGCAAAAAAAATCTAATGCAATCTTTTTATTAATTTATTTGGTGTCCATAGGAGCGAAAAAAGTAAATGAAAGAAAGTTTTACAATGACACAAATGATCCCTATGTGAGCATTGATTATATTTAACAAGTTTTTAAAATGGACCATTTTTCATTTTACTATTTTCGTCCTGTCCATATTGACCATTTTAAGATTTTTAAAATTGGCCATGTAACTTAATTTTATTATGTGTATATATTTGCACTATTGGAGACACAAGAACAAATTTATCATCTTGCCATCATCATGGGTACAAAATATCACGGGAACAAATTTATCGTCGTGCAATCGGTACGGGTACAAAATATCATGTGAACAAATTTATCGCTATGCCATCGGCATGGGTTGTGACTTTGCTTGTTTTACTCAGAGGCATTTTCTAACTTCACATGCTTTTCCATCGGCATGGGTTGTGACTTTTCTTGTTGATTCCCATGATATAGCTATTGTTGTTCACATGCTATGCTAGCGTTTTCCTTTCTAATTTTTTTTGCTATTGTGACTTTGCTTGTTTCCTAGTTATACATGTTGTTAATGATATATCTTCTCTTTGACTTTTAAGTGTCAAAAATGGGGAGAAAACTTTAATCCTTGAGATAAATGGGGAGAAAATTTATTTGTCCACTATGTCAAAAAGGGGGAGTGAATTTTTCCTTTGGCTTATTAAGGGGGAGAATGTTTTTCTCACATTTTTAAAAAAGGGAGAGAAATATGTATGATAAGGGGATTTGTTGTTTGTCTTTAGGATTCGCTATTTTGGGGGAGCGTCCTTGTTACATTGTGTTATTCACATGATTTTTCATTTTGTTTTCTTTGTATATTTATATTAGATATATTGTTATTTTACATGATCACATGTTTTATCTCATTTATATCTTTAATACTTAGCGGATGAATCCCAAGTAAGGGGATTTTCTCTTTATGCATGCTATAGGAGGTAGTGGTAATGGGGCCTATGAATATACTGAATTAGGTGAGGCATGACCCACTCCAATGGAAGCTACTTTCAAGATATTCAAAGCTTTAAGAGTAGCGAGTGATGGAGAACTTACTTTTTTTGGTAAAGTGGCGATTTTATGACTATTGAATGAGGAACATAATGATTAACTATGAACTTTCCAGTAAGAACAGGAGAGAAAAGGGAACACTTGGAAGTGCTCACTCATTAGAGTGAAGAGATAATCACTTCAAAAACCAATAAAAAAGCAGGGAGAGAACACTTTCTATGTATATTTTTGTAAAATAACAATTCTTCAACTATTTTACTACTTGACCTTTCCCAAGTGCTCTATTTATAAGTAAATACTAGTGCTGATGGGGCATGTGCACGCCAAAAGGATATTCTTTGTGATAATATATGAGTTAGACTTTTGTCTTATTTTACTATTTGTCATTTATCCACTCGGACTGACTATAACTGGTGCATCCCAAAGTCAAAAGGAAAATATGTCAGGCATAGGTCCAAAAAGTATAATTTTATAAACATTTTCAAATAGTTACGCAGTAAACAAACATTTTGAAAACTTTCGAGCGACCGTGAGAGCCACTCGCCAATGTTTATAACTTAAAAGAACTTTATGAGCAGTGCCTTGGTTGCTAACTTATTTTACTAAGTGTGAATTTTGTAAGTGTGCGAGTGGCCACTTAGGCCCCTCCTCTTTGTATTCTCTCTTTCCTAAGTTACTCAAGTGGTTGGGTCTTATCTTGACCAATAAGACTTTCCTCTCAGCCTCCAATCCCAAACTCCAAAGGGATCCCATCTAGCCATCTTCTCGATTATTGCTTGCCTTAGTAAGGCTTCTAGCTAAGCATTCCTGTGTACAAGAAATAACAAATTGTTAGCATGTTGATTAAGTAAACTTACTTGTATCCTATGCATGGGGTTACTCACAGAGCACCCCATAGATGTCTTGGAGTTGATCATAGAGCACCGACATACCACTTTTGGGGTTGATCGCCTATCATTCCCTCATTTTCTCGGGTCTATTTGGCTGAAACTCCCTCGTTATGTTCGAGTTTCTTAAAAATACGTCATTATTGTTTTGGAGGGTTTCTCACCTAGCATCCCCTCATTTGGTACCCACTTTTATTGGCGCCTCCTTGCTTGGCACCTCATCACTTGGCACTTCTTCTCTTAGCACCAAATTGTCAGTCACCCACTCGTGTCCAAGTATACATTTATGGTGTAAGATTGGGTGGTACCCCTCTACATTAGCCACCTCATGCAAAAGTATTCATTTGGGTTGAAAATAAAGAGTTTTGTATGAATTAAAAGAGTTTTTCTAGATTTCGAGGTGACTTAAAAGGAAATCACTATCTCTGTTGTGCATTTAATGTTCAAGTCAGAGCAATCGTACCTAGGCATCTTTTAGTGTCTCAAGAAGACATGTTCCTTGTTGGGAAGTCTTCTTTCATGATATGAGTAATGATTACTAATGATACTGTAATCAACACCACCAGATTAAAATGAGATTATGAGTAGGTTAAGCTCAATCAAAGCACAATAATGGGGATAAATGATATGACAAACCAATATTCATGTATATATATATGAGAGTAGGAGATGAGGATAATAGGATGAACACAATGATATAAAGTGGTTCAGCCAATTAGGCCTACATCTACTATGTGAGTGTGTGAGAAATCCACTAAATAAGGGCACTAATGGCCATGGATACAACACTCAAGCTTTCTCTCTCCTTGTATATAAATGAGCAAAGTTTTAGCTAGGGTTTGAATAAGTGATCCCTTCTTATGGAGAAGATGAAGAGTGGGTGTAATGTACCCCTAAGCATGTAATCAACATGTGAAGGAGGAGACTACCACTAAGATGAGGAGACGTGTCATTGTCACATGTAGAGGATGATGATGAAATTTTCCCTCGCGTTCAAAGAATATTTGGTCATAATGATTTGTCCACATGAGATGTGAAATGTTGGTATCTTGTACTGCTCGTATAGTAGATATCGTCTTAGGGGTCTCGGGCTGGCCGAGTATGAGACCCCATATAGTTTTGCTTGATTCTCTAGTGGAAGTGTGATCTTGGCTGGGTATGCTCGGCCTAGATGAGAATAAGCGATCGTCCAAGGTCTTGGCTATATAATAAATGAGACATGTCTTCGTTAATGAGATATTGGCATGAAGTCTATTATTCTGGTCTCGACTTAGGTCGAGATGACCTTGATGCTGGAGAGCGACGAGGTGGAGTTGATGAGTCAGTCCCCTGATAGGATTCATCCTTGGTCTCTATTATCCTGGTCTCGACTAAGGTCGAGACGACCTTGATGTTGGAGAGGGTCGAGACCGAGTTGATGAGTTATTCCCCTGATGGGATTACTCCTTGTTCTCTATCATCCTAGTCCCGACTGAGGTCGAGCCGACCTTGATGATGGAAAGGGCGGACGCCAATTTGATGAGTCAATCCTCAAATAGGATTCCTCCTTAGTCTCTATCATCCTTATCCAGGATGAGGTCAAGATGAAATTGATGCTATAAAGGGTCGAGGTAGCTGACTATGTTCATATTTTGAGACAATAAAGAGGCCTCTTGTAGTAGACTTCTGGACGAGGTCAAGTCATCTCATGCTAAGTTATCTGTTAAGGATCCTCGACTTCACTGTTGTGGACGAGGATAAGGAGTTCTGAGGTCACTAAAATGGTCACTATATAATGAGACTTTGGAGTTATAAGCGAACATATAGGTCGAGGCCCACGTCTTCTTCGCCGACCACTTGGCTGAGGGGCGTAGCTCTCAGTCGAGGACATATTTGGTATATCAATTACGCCCTAGCCCTTAGTCTTAAATATATGGAAGGTTGAGGAATAAAGTGTCTTTAGGATGAGAGGTTGATGATATGTCCTTTCATATGTCAAGACTGAAATATTACATAATGACCTTGAGTTGTTCGACAATCACTTTGTGGAGTTGTATGTTACCCACTGTCGTGGACGAGGTCAAGGGGGCATGAGTCCACTGGTGTAAATATCATGCCGAGCTATCTTCAGTTGGCCTTCATCTTTTAAGAGGCTGAGGGAAGTTGAGTCATAAGACCTCTGATGCTGGAATAGTTAACTGTACTCTGAGACGAGGAGGAGTCCCAGTGAGGATGGGTATGCCTTGTTAGGACGGGTGCACAGTCGAATAATTACTTGCACAAACTGATGGTCTGCTTTTGTTTAGTCTTGGTTGAGGGGCCCAGTATGGGATGTGGATGATATAATGAGCTAGTCCTTTGGTAGGAGGATTGCTAGTACTGATATCATCGGACGTGTTATCCTGGACGAGGCCGAGGAGACCTGAGATCATTGATGCCGCCACTGTATGATGAGACTTGGGAGTTATGGTGAGAACGTGAGAATTACGTGTGATAATTGATTAACTTCGCAAATTTCTAATTTGACACACTTATTTAATTTCAGCCCCTAATCATGCATCTAAAGTGCAAGTGTCAACCCATAAACAAATAAAGCAAGTGACACAGAGTTAAGGAAAAATCCCCGAAGGGAAAAACCTTTTATTTCTAGAACTTTAAAGAATTTACAAGACCATTGACTTACATACAACCTGATAATCGCCCACAAGTGTAACGCACGGTGTCTTCGGTAAGCCTTCAAAGCAACGACTAGAAATAGTGTGACACAGAAATACCCGCAGGTGTCGGTTCCTATGTCGGCGGCTGGAAGTTTCCCTTTCCAAGAGGGCAGCAATGAAGAAGAGAACAGCTTCTCCACAAGGGTTGAACAAACTCAAAGTTGTGTTCTTGGGTTACCAAAAATATTCACAAAGGATTTGTAAATTGTGTGAATCAAAAACCTAGAGTCTTGGGCTCAATAGGTGAAGACTTAGAGTATTTAGGACTCTGAAAATTGTCTTGAAAAGTCTTGGAAAACAACTCCCCGAAGTTGGCTTAAATAAGAAAACTTTGAGCCTAAAAAATCTCTTACAGATCTGGCCGAATTTATCCCAGGCGAACCGGTCCGGCTAGAGGGCGGATCGACCCGGTTGACCGGATCGGTTCTTTTATTCTTGGCTACATCAGTTCGCTTGCGGTCCGGGGTATACTATCCTTTAACAAACAGATAGGTCCGGGTCTAAGGCGGAACGGTCCGGTTAGCCGGATCAGTTCTTTTATTGCAGGCGGACCGGTCCGGTCTGTCAGACTTTGATTCCTCCTCTTCTTTTGATATTCGGATCCGTTGATGAATGTATGAATCTTGAATTTCTTCAACGGTGTAACGGCGTGCAACATAATAAATTGTTAATTGAAAAAAATGTCCTAACAAATCTCCCCCTATGTCTATTCCGGTACATACATAAAAACAAAACATCCGAATTATCAAACAACTAAAAATGCCTATACAAATCTACCCTTCCATGAACCCAAAACTGGAAAGATATAATTGAATAAGACTACAGCGTTTGCTCTTCAACTCTTTCAGGAATCTCAACAATTTTCTCATTAGGGTGTGTAATCCAATGATAATCCATGTAGTACCTACACACATGAGACAAAGCAAAATACCAAGTGACATATCGAGTTTGAAATGAGATAAACATATATAGCAATTTATGAGCAAACTCAAACTTTCAAATCTCCCCCATAAAAAGATAATTCTTTCTCCCCCTTTTTATGATGTACCCAAATAGACAAATGAGAAGAATGAATCAAAATAAGCACCATCGGGGTACCACGGTACACAAATCAAGGCATCAATCAAATTGCAAACGTGCTCTTGCAAGGAGATGCTCAAAAAAATCTTCACAAACTATTTTTGAATTTTTTAAATTTTTCGTACAAAAAAAAGATACCAATTTGAACAAATATGATACAAAAATCACACCATGGATTTAGAATCAAACAACCAAGTCATGGAAATGGAATGAATGGGTGTGAACAAATTCGATAGGTAAATCAACCCAATCAATCATATGTGCACGATGCATATGTGTACTCCTAACGAATGAACATCAAAAGTATCCTTAGGTGTAAAGATTGTTGAATTTAGATGACATCGTCTTATGCAAATCAACAAATCAAAGTCAAATGATTTCCACACCAATAACGTCCAAAACAATTTAGCGCTTTTTCAAGATTTTCGAGGACGTGCAAACCCATTATAAAATCTCCAACAAAACTCCCTCATATATATTTTCTTTTAGAGGTAATCTAAACTAAATTCTCAAACTCTGGAGAATTGGTGCAAAAACCTAAATGGCCCATAATTGGCATGAATTTCTTTTTATTGCCTTTAAATTTTTTCGGGCTCTTTTAACCTCTTTGGACCCCGGATAATAAAATTCCTCCATTTTTAGGTCCAATTTAACGGTGGCTTAGTATTCGCAAAGGCAAAATGAACCTTTCGCAACCCTTCCCCGTTTTCAAACAAAGCACACAAACTCACAAAGCGGTTTTACATGAACAATTTCTTTATCAAAATTTATCGCGCTTGGTTCGTTTTAAGGACAGGATGGAAGTGAAAACACCCAACCAACATGTGATAAGACAAGCACAATAATAAAAAAAATCCGTGCAATTGTGCATTAAAGGAAACATGAGTCAAACATGTAGGAAGTAACACTTAATTACATCTTAATGACTCCAAACATTATAAATCACAAGAATGAATTGACCTATTGTCTCAAAACACTATCAAATAGTCACATGAAAATAATGGAATGATGTTGTGACTTGGTCATCCAAAGTGTTCATCCATAAACGGTGCAAACAAAAAACAAAAAATTTGTTTTGTATTTTTCAAAATTTTAAAAAATATATATATACAAAAAGTACATGTCACAACGCTAGCAAATATAAATATCATGAAGCATAACTAGCGTATGACAAACATGCAAACACACTCATCTATATGATATGGCAAGAGAAGAATCATGTGCAAGCAAATGAGAATCAACTTGTCTAAAATCTAGTGTATCCAAAAGTGATTTCCTAACCCAAATATATGTGAAACAACGTGTGGGGGATTTGGGAACCACGGGAACACTAGACATAAATTTCCTAGGATATTTTCCAAGATCAAAACAAAAACGCCTAAGATGACCTTTCCGACCACAATATGAACATGTGTAAACGGGTGGGATGACACCTAAAGTGTGATCTTTTCTAGCATCCTTGGAATTAGTTGACCCTCTAAAACAAATAATGGTTTTGGCTTTAGCATTAGAATCATGAGAACACGATGAGCCATTACCATCACTATCAAACCTACTTGAGTCTGTCAAATCATTTTTTAACTTCAAAATTTTTTACTCAAGAAAAGAATTAGACTCTTCCAATCTGAGGGATTTCTTTTTCAAATTATCAATTAAACTTAACAGTTTATTGCGCTCCCCCTCAATTAAAACAAACTTATCCCTAAGAGTCTTTTCACGTGCCGTAAAATCATCGATTAATTTTTTATCCTCGACGGCACAAACGGGAACCCTAGAATTTTTTAAGTCCTCCAATTCCTTCTCTAAAATAAGGACTCTCCCATCACTCTTCTTTTTGGCAATTTGCAAAGAATCAAAATCAGTACACAAATTACCAAAGTGCTTACGACAAATATCATTTTGAGTTTGAAACGCTTGCAAATATTCAATCTTACTTTTAAAGAGAGAATGTTCTTTTTCCAAAACTTTAATTCTTTTGCAAAGTTTCAAATTCAAACTTTTTAATTTTTCAGCACGATCGCGAACTTTTTCAAAAATAGGCTCCTCATTAAATGGGTGTTCCATTAAAAAATTGCGATTTTTCACAAAACTGATTTGAAAAAAAAAATCAATATCACACAATTTTGAAGAAAAAGGAATACGCAATAAATTAACGCAACCCGCTCTGATGCCAATTTGAGAACGCGAGTAGACAAATTGTATCAGAAAGTAAATCCTCGAAAAATCAGGATCACGCGATAAATTGGCGTAACCCGCTCTGATACCAATTTGAGAACATGAGAATTACGTGTGATAATTGATTAACTTCGCAAATTTCTAATTTGACACACTTATTTAATTTCAGCCCCTAATCATGCATCTAAAGTGCAAGTGTCAACCCATAAACAAATAAAGCAAGCGACACAAAGTTAAGGAAAAATCCCCGAAGGGAAAAACCTTTTATTTCTAGAACTTTAAAGAATTTACAAGACCATTGACTTACATACAACCTGATAATCGCCCACAAGTGTAACGCACGGTGTCTTCGGTAAGCCTTCAAAGCAACGGCTAGAAACAGTGTGACACAGAAATACCCGCAGGTGTCGGTTCCTATGTCAGCGGCTGGAAGTTTCCCTTTCCAGGAGGGCAGCAATGAAGAAGAGAACGGCTTCTCCACAAGGGTTGAACAAACTCAAAGTTGTGTTCTTGGGTTACCAAAAAGATTCACAAAGGATTTGTAAATTGTGTGAATCAAAAACCTGGAGTCTTGGGCTCAATAGGTGAAGACTTAGAGTATTTAGGACTCTGAAAATCGTCTTGAAAAGTCTTGGAAAACAACTCCCCGAAGTTGGCTTAAATAAGAAAACTTTGAGCCTAAAAAATCTCTAACAGATCTGGCCGAATTTATCCCAGGCGGACCGGTCCGGCTAGAGGGCGGATCGGTCCGGTTAGCCGGATCGGTTCTTTTATTGCAGGCGGACCGGTCCGGTCAGTCAGACTTTGATTCCTCCTCTTCTTTTGATATTCGGATCCGTTGATGAATGTATGAATCTTAAATTTCTTCAACGGTGTAACGGCGTGCAACATAATAAATTGTTAATGGAAAAAAATGTCCTTACATATGGGCTAGTATTAAATCCAAGGTTTGTTGCCGACCCCCAGTATGAGTCATAATATCTATTTATCTGATAATTGTAATGTCTTCGCGTCTTTAGCCAAGATAAATGTAACAATAAACTGATTTTTCAAGTATGATATCACAAAGTTAATGATGTTTCAAGTATGAGATCACCAAGTTAATGATGTTTTAGATATGAGGCCACCTGGTTAATGATGTTAACTCTCATGTCACCCAGTTAATAATGTTTCAAAATAAGAGGCCACCAAGTTAATGATGTTAACTCTCATGTGACCAAGTTAATGGTGTTTTAGATATGAGGCCACCAAGTTAATGATGTTAACTCTCATGTCACCAAGTTAATGATGTTAACTCTCATGCCAGTAAGTTAATGATGTTTCAGATATGAGGCCACCAGGTTAATGATGTTAACTCTCACGTCACTAAGTTAATGATGTTTCATATATCAGGCCACCAAGTTAATTATGTTAACTCTCATATCACCAAGTTAATGATGTTTCAGATATGAGGCCACCAAGTTAATGATGTTAACACTGATGTCACTAAGTTAATGATGTTTCAGATATAAGGCCACCAAGTTAATGATGTTAACTCTCATGTACCAAGTTAATGATGCTTTAGATATGAGGCCACCAAGTTAATTATGTTAACTCTCATGTCACCGAGTTAATGATTTTGAATTTGAAATTCACCAAATTATGGTGTTTGATCACGTCCCCTCTCATCGTTTTGATAGTGTATGGACGAGACGACCCTTATCCATACACTTCCTTTTGTAACAGAGTTTCCCTCCAAATTAATGATGTTTTATGTCTCTTCCCATCCTTAGGCCAGATGAGTATAAAATGACGTGATTAATTTGGATTCACTAAATTATGGTGTTTGATCATGCATCCTCTTGTCGTTTTAAGAGTGTATGAATGAGGGTCATCTCGTCCATACACTTTCTTTCACCGAGAGAGTTTCCCACCATATCAAGGATGTTTTGTGGTCTAAGAAGAGTTCAAACATATATCTTAATGCTTCATATGAGAAGAATATGAGAGAGAACATATGAAATTTTTCATTGACCTTTTGTTATAAGATAGATGGTCAATATATATGAGGTTAAGAATACATTAAAACTCACTCAATAGAGATAACACTCACCTCAGCCCGAGATGGAGGAGGGTCAACTTCGTGGATGAAGAGTTGTTGGTCAGCTTTTACTAAACTTTTAACATAAATAACCCTTTGGAGCAACATCCCACTGTAGGAGGTCAGGGTCGGCTTCTCCGTAATCATCGAATTCTTCACCGTTTGTGTTTGTTTGGATATCTCATCTCGGATTGCCATACTTTTTCTTAGAATCATTATTATCAACACACTTTCTGATCTTTCCCTTCTTCAGGAGCTTCTCAATCTCATCTATGAGGGGAGTGTAGCCAAAACATTTATCATCATCCTACCTCTTCTTCCCGTCCTTATCCTTGGCATTATGAGACTTTCTTCCACCAACTTCATCCTCTTCCTTGGCAGCTATGGCTTCCTCCATGATCATAACTCTCCCAACCATAGCCAGATGTTCTTCTATGGATTTTGAAGGATCCTCATCCAGCTTCCATAGGAGCTTACCCTTCTGTAAACTTCCTATTAGAGCTGTCAATACAATGCTTTCTTCATAGTCATTGACTTCTAGATTCTCCTTTTTAAAATGGGAGATATATTCCCTCAGAGTCTCATCTTTCCCATGTTATTTGTATAATAAGTGGGTCATTTGCTTCCTAGGTTTCACCCCAAAGAAGAAGTTATGGATAAAATTATCAGCCAACTTCTTGAAACTCCCAATTGAGTTCTTAGGAAGGGAAGTGAACCAGACATGGGCTTCCCCTATCAACGTGTTGGAGAATGATCAACATCTCATTTCATCTTATATTTAATAGATATTGGAGACTGATTGATACATCTCCACATGATGCACTGGATTCATGCCCCCGTCACACTTTAAAGTAGCCATCAGCGTCTTGAACTTGGTCGGGGTTGGGTAGCCCAATATTTTTTCCACAAAGGGAGAGACTTCAGCATATCCCCTCTGTAAGGGATCTTGGATCTTCATGATATCACCTATTTTATTCTCCAACCTCCGTATGGATTCATTCCAATGCTTTTTAGTTGCATCGTCGGCATTTGCAGGGATAGCATTTCCCCAACCCCTTCTCTATCGTCCTATAGAGCTGACCATTCTCTGTTAACTGGACATGCCGAGGGTGCCCTATCTACACCCCTAGATTAGATATTGACCTCTCTTTTCTCCTCTCGGCCTTGGGGGGTTTGTAGTTGTCTCTCTGCTAATTTTTTCTTGAACCAAAAACACTCCTTGATCTGTAAAGTCAATTTTCTAGATCTTCTTGAGTGTCAAGCCTATCAAAGGTCGACCCCTTGCTTAGCCTGTCTAAGGTTGATTACCGTGGGGGAGGATTGGTTCACCACCAGAGAATTCGATGATTATAAGTTAAAATAGGGAAGAGATGACTATCTTTGTTCCTATAGACGACACCAAATTAATGATGCTATAATCACTACCACCAGATTAAGATGAGATTATGAGCATCTTAAGCTCAATCACAGTACAACAATGGGGATAAATGATATGACAACCCAATATATATAATATATATATGTATGTGTGTGTGTGTGTGTGTGTGTGTGATAGTATGAGATGAGGATGAACACAATGATATAAAGAGGTTCAACCAATTCGACCTACATCCATTGTGTGAGTGTGTGAGAAATAAACTAAACAAGGGCACTAATGGCCATGGATACAACACTTAAGCTTTCTCTCTCTCTGTATACAAATGAGAAGAGTTTTAGCTAGGGTTTGAATAAGTGATCCCTTCTCATGGAGAAGATGAAGAGTATATATACAGCTTGGGGGTGTAATGTACCCCCCAAGCATGTAATCAACATGTGCATGAGGAGACTCCCACTAATATGAGGACACATGTCATTGTCCCATGTAGAGGATGATGATGAAATATTCCCTCATGTGCAAAGAAGATTTGGTCATAACGGTTTGTCCATGTGGGATATGTCATATTAGGATCTTGTATTGTTCGTACGTTACAAAGGGATTTTTCAACTTACTTCCTTTCCCCATTATTTACAAGCATGGTATTCTTATGTCCATGCTCGAGCAACTCAAAGTTGGATTTATTGAGAAAATTAATTAGCTACTACTCATGGGCTTTGTGGAATATGAAGACTTCCTGGTAGTCCTCGCTGACAGTATCTTGCTAGTTCGAGTGGATAAGGGTGACTTACCCTTTTCAAATGTATACCTTGATGTCTGTGGGTGGTCCCTAAAAACACTAGTGCATATAATGTTCTGCTCTCTTGATGGAGTGTGGAAACCCATATCTTTATCATAAGTTGGGGGGAGTTCACTTTTACCTTGGAAGATATTTGTGAGATTACTGGTTTACCTATTTTAGGAAACCATGTTTTACTGATGGGTATGGGTATTCCCTCAAGTAGTAGATGTGTGAGGAGTTTCTCCAAGCCTTGTCTATTTGCTCTTGTTATGTTTATCTCACCCAAACTTGGGCAAGTAAGCACTCCTTTACCAAGTGACTTCATTACTAGTTCAAGGATTTCAAGGCGGTGCCTAAAGAGGGGGTTCAGCCAGAGCTCCTAGGAGTTAAGATTGTCCCAAACTTAATTTGAGTACACATTTAGTTTCCTTTTTATTACCTTTTTAAGTAGGTTCCTATTCCAAGGGAGACCAAATGACTCCTCTCAAGAGTTACCTTTTTTATTGGCCATTATACTTTCTCCTGGGACGAATGTCGCCGTTACTGATTTTACCATGAGATCTATCTACAATTCGTTCGATCGCACTCACATTAACATGGAGCGTTTGTATCCTCATTTCTATGTGGTAATTATTTTTAACCCATTTTTATTAATGGCATTTCTTTTCGAGCGATTCCCCAACTGGTCCCATGATCCCTACTCGCTTCACAATCAAGCTTCTTGAATTTCTAAGTGGTATGAGAAAGCCCCTAAGTACTCTCTTAGCTTATTTTTTGATGATATACACGAATTTTCTTTCCTCCCCTACTTAAAGTGAGTGGGTGGTATTTTTTGTGGTGCTTCCATTCGACTTCTCCAGGGACATTCTTCTTCCCTGCCAAGGTTGAGTCTATAAGTGACTGTTATTATATATCTGTGATGGATTTTATCCTCCCTTTCATATTACCATCTTTAACAGAGCTTGGAAAGGAGTTGAATTTTATCACTCTGAACAAGTCATGAGATAATTTGGGTATGATCAAGGCACATATATCCTAGAGTTTCCCACTCGCCTTTCACCATTAGAGTTGTACTCAGAGGCATTTTCTAATTTAACTCCTAAGGGGATGGTGCATAAATCTGTTAATTTTGGTAAATTCTTAATACCCGTTCGTGATTACCTTTCTTTCATCAGTCTTCTGTGAAATCAACGCACATTCTCCACTTGTCGTTGTCCTTAGGAAGAATGACACAATTTACTAACCATTTTGAGTAGATAAATTTTGTGATGAAGTCGGATTTGTCCAAATGATTCACCTCATATTTGATAACATCGTACTTCTCTTTGGAGTACACTCTCTTTCTTTGTCTGACTGGATTTGCCTCTTCAACCATGTTGATATTATAACAGAGGACCTTAGGAACAATGCCAGGCATATCCTCATGGCTCCAAGAAAAAATGCTTAGCCTCTTCCTCAGCAATTTAATCAACTCCTCTTTAATTTCCCTTTTTAAGGACTTACCGACTTGGATGGTTTTTTTGTCTCGTCCTCATTAAGGATGATGAATTCTACCTTCTCAATGGATTTACCCTTTTTTAGTTTGGTCTCGTCTCTAGGGTTAAGAGTGTCATTGTTATAAGTTTTAGTGTCCCTCTTATGTGCCTCTCTTTCTGTATCCGAGTTGAAGTAGTACTCACATGCCTCAACTTGGTCACCCTAAACTTCCCGTACTCCATGAGGAGTCGAGAATTTTATTATCTTCTGAACTAATAAAGGCATGGTCTCAAATTCCTTGAGGGTTACTCTTCCCAAAATTATGTTGTAGGATGAGTATATGTTCCCATCCATAAAAAAGAAACTAATCTTATTTGTGAGACACATTAGCTAACTGTTCCCCATTTTGACCTCCATCTCATAGAGTCCCAAAAGTTGTACCTTATCTCCACTGAAACCAATGAGAGGTTGGTGATATGGGATCAATCTTTTCTTGCTCCACCCTAAGGCCTTGTAATAATTCCAGAATATCACATCGGTTGAGCTTCCACCATCAGCCAATATCATGGGGACTTTATACACATGTACCAACGTAATGATCACCAAAGGGTCATCATGTGGAGCTAAAATCCCCTTGAAATCCAACCTCGAGAAGTCAGCAATCATGGTATTTATATCAACTTTTTTTCTTTTCACCTTCTTCGGCTCAACAGTTGTCGAGCGCACCTCTTTGGGCTTTGGAGGGAGAGCTTTGGCTTCTTCCACATAAGCTTTCCTGCCACCAATTTCTTTTCCACCGCCTATAAGTCCTCCACAGATCATTTTCACTCCTAGACAGATCATATTTAGTCTTCCTTTAGGATCATTTATCTTTGATGGGAGGTTAGGGTCAACTTCATCATTATCATCTCAGTTTACTGGGCATCAAGCATGTATTTATCATTCCTCTTCTAATGAGTGTCATCTCGGACACCCTTTGAATGTCTCTTATCTATATATTTCCTCAACTTTACAGCCTTTAACAACTTTTTAATCTCATGTTTGAGATAGAAGCATCTATCGGTTGTCTAGATATGATCTTGGTGGAATTCGTACCACACGTTCTTATTCCTCTTGTGAAAAGTATCTCTCAACTTCTTCGACCATCTAAAAGACCGATCATTCTTTATCTAATTCAGAATATGCTTAGAGTTGACTGTCAATAGGGTATATAAAGAGAACTTATCATCCGCCGACCTCTTCTTTCCATCTTTACCCTTTAACTTTTGGAATTTACTTCCACTACTTTCTCCTTTCTCATTGTCTCCTTTGGCAGCCATCACCCCTTCACATTTATAACCTTCCCAGTCGTATCCAGGAGTTGGGCTATGGATTTTTGAGGATCTTCCTCTAGCTTCTAAAGGATCTTTCCTTTTTATAATCCTCCCATTAGGGCAGTCATAGCAATGCTCTCTTCATAGTCTTCAACTTATAATTTCTTTTTATTGAATCGGGTTATATACTCTATCAAACTTTTATTTTCTCCCCAATTAACGTACAACAAGTGTGTCATATTCTTTTGGAGCATCACTTCGAACCAAAAATTATATATGAACCTCTCTGTCAACTGCATGAAATTTTCTATACATTTTTTAGGGATAAAGGTGAACCACACATGAGCAGCACCGGTAGGAGTGCTAAAAAAGTCCTGACACCTTATCTCATTTGAGACCAAGTAGATATCTGCAGCTGATTGATACATCTCCACATGATGGACTGGATGTGTGATCCCGTCATATTTAGCTGCAACTATCGGCGACTTGAACTTATCCGGGATTGTATAACTCACAATTTTTGCCACAAAGGGGGAGCCTTCAGTGTAGACCCTTTACAAAGTGTCTCAGCTCTTCAATATATCCCCCTATTTTATCCTCCAATATCTATATGGAATAATTCCAAGCCTCTCGGCCATAGTTGCAACCTCTCTCTTAGCCTAGAAAATATTATCTGCAACTCCTTCTTTGTTGACTCGGCGAACCGAAGCTCTCTAGTAGCCATTATCTATCGGTTATTAACCTCGCCCTATTCCTCATCTCAGCCTCATGGAGGCCTATACTTCTTAGCCTCATGGAGGCCTACGATCGCTATATATTATTTCTATTAAATCCTACAATGCTTCAAGATCTGGAGAGATTCCTCAAATCCACTACTGGGCCGAGTCTATCAGAGGATGACCCTCTAATTAGATTGTTAAAGCTAATACACGTGGCCTACAGTCTGGGCTCGCCCTACTATTATAGGCTGAATTGGATACATAGTGTTTCCAGAGATTTGGTAAGGCTCCAAATATTCTCTATCGTCTTCA
Source organism: Sambucus nigra (assembly GCA_949130495.1). Taxonomy (NCBI): domain Eukaryota; kingdom Viridiplantae; phylum Streptophyta; class Magnoliopsida; order Dipsacales; family Adoxaceae; genus Sambucus; species Sambucus nigra. The sequence continues at coordinate 319,106,921 of OX422222.1, forward strand.
TCATCGCATTGATCATGTTCATCATCACGAAATTCCTAACTCGACCTCCCCAAGAGTAAACTCTTATGGTCGGCCATATTTCTATGCCTTTTTTTAGGAGGGATATCTTTGTACGGGGCCAGGGGTGTGTAACACCCCGCCCGCCCGGGAAGAGCGAACGGAGCACTACTACGATAAACTAAATCAATTTCACAATATAACAAGGTATAGAGCATCTAAATACCATAATATAAACGAACCCACTAATCTCAAATCTCTTCAAATAAACACATCAATTCTCTCGAATAAATTACAACATCTAACTCAAAAATAAAATACAAATCTCCAATGCTCTGTACATCAAAATAAATACAAGTCTTCTCATCTTATATTAAAATCTTTCCAAAATAATCCTCGCTAAAATCAATTTCCATAGCCCCCCAAATCCGCGCTAACCTGCCACTAAAAGAAAATATGGGGAAGTACACAATACGACAGGAAAGATGCACAACAAATATGTTAGCGTTGAATAAAACGTCACAATACAAATACGAATATTCAAATCAAATGATGCAAATCTCAATAGCATTTTATCAGTAAATTTATCAACAACACATTAATCGGAGTCACCAGGCCTCACCATACCGCGCCATACTTTATCAAGTAGCCGAAAAAGGAGTCTTGGCGGGTGCCCAACATAAGTGGCATATTAAAATCTCATGACAACGTGCTCAAAACAACATGAATAATACCTCATGAATGAAAATAATTCCAACAATTATTTTTCCAGATTTCCAAGAATTTAACAATTCAAAATATGAGTTCAATTGACAAGAATTCAACGGAATAAACACTCGCGAGATTTAGGAGCATATTGTGTAAAACCCCATACCTCAAAATCATCACATGAATCATCACATAATAATCAACCTCAAAATCTAATCACACCATCACGTTCTCCTCGCGAAAATAATCAAATCTCGTTCTAGACCAAATTCGAGAAAACACCAAATAGGCCTTCGAATCTAAGGTTGAAATCTTGAATAAGTTTGGGGCTATGGATTGTAGATGAAAGGGAGTAATTTTGGAGAGGTGTTCTGGTTGAAAAGTTTGAGAGAAAGTGATTTGGAATGCCAAGCCACGAATTTGTTAATATATAAATGATTATGTGTTTGATTAAGAAAAGAGTTCTAATTAGATACAAACACTAAAAATTTTATTCCGGACGATCGGACCGTTGGAATTGCTTCAAATTTTAGTACGTAGTAGCGAAAGGCGAGACAGGACTGCTGACAAAAATTCACCTAGATCGGACGGTCGGATTTCTAAAAATATTATTTTTACTAGAGAGTTTTATGTTCCGAGGACTCTTAGAGAGTTTTATGTTTTAAGGACTCGTCTAAATAATAAAGATTCAATTAAAACTCCATTTTAATTCCGATTTCGAAATCGTTTGAAATTCTCGCCTTTAAAAATAATAACCAACATATTTGAGCAATTAAAATAATTTTACCAAAAAATTTATTTTCCTCTATATTTCGAAAATACCCCAAAAATTACGCGGGTTGTTACACTTTCACACTACCAATGGAATTTCGCCCTCGAAATTCGCCGAATGCCTAATTGTAAAAAATCAGGCCAAAAATCTCCAAAAATAATCTCGTCTCCCAAATTAATAATTTCCTCACATCTAATCTACATGCCTAACGCAAAACGATTCTCTAAAAATTTCTATCTCCAAATTTGCGCCACAAAAACGATACAGACCCAAAAATCCAAGACCCAAAAATCCAAGACCCGAGGCTGGTCGTATACTTAAGCTCTGATACCATTCTGTAACACCCCGCCCGCCCGGGAAGAGCGAACGGAGCACTACTACGATAAACTAAATCAATTTCACAATATAACAAGGTATAGAGCATCTAAATCCCATAATAGAAACGAACCCACTAATCTCAAATCTCTTCAAATAAACACATCAATTCTCTCGAATAAATTACAACATCTAACTCAAAAATAAAATACAAATCTTCAATGCTCTATACATCAAAATAAATACAAGTCTTCTCATCTTGTATTAAAATCTTTCCAAAATAATCCTCGCTAAAATCAATTTCCATAGCTCCCCAAATCCGCGCTAACCTGCCACTAAAAGAAAATATGGGGAAGTACACAATACGACAAGAAAGATGCTCAACAAATATGTTAGCGTTGAATAAAACGTCACAATACGAATAAGAATATTCAAATCAAATGATGCAAATCTCAATAGCATTTTACCAATAAATTTCTCAACAACACATTAACCGGAGTCACCAGGCCTCACCATACCGCGCCATACTTTATCAAGTAGCCGAAAAAGGATTCTTGGCGGGTGCCCAACATAAGTGCCATATTAAAATCTCATGACAGCGTGCTCAAAACAACATGAATAATACCTCATGAATGAAAATAATTCCAACAATTATTTTTCCAGATTTCCAAGAATTTAACAATTCAAAATATGAGTTCAATTGACAAGAATTCAACGGAATAAACACTCGCGAGATTTAGGAGCATATTGTGTAAAACCCCATACCTCAAAATCATCACATGAATCATCACATAATAATCAACCTCAAAATCTAATCACACCATCACGTTCTCCTCGCGAAAATAATCAAATCTCGTTCTAGCCAAAACTCGAGAAAACACCAAATAGGCCTTCTAATCTAAGGTTGAAATCTTGAATAAGTTTGGGGCTATGGTTTGTAGATGAAAGGGAGTAATTTTGGAGAGGTCTTCTGGTTGAAAAGTTTGAGAAAAAGTGATTTGAAAAGCCAAGCCACGAATTTGTTGATATTTAAATGATTAAGTGTTTGATTAAGAAAAGAGTTTTAATCAGATACAAACACTAAAAAATTTATTCCGGACGATCGGACCGTTGGAATTGCTTGAAATTATAATACATAGTAGCGAACGGGGAGACAGGACTGCTGACAAAAATTCAGCTTGATCGGACAGTCGGATTTCTAAAAATATTGTTTTTACTAGAGAGTTTTATGTTCCGAGGACTCTTAGAGAGTTTTATGTTTTGAGGACTCTTCTAAATAATAAAAATTCAATTAAAACTCCATTTTAATTCCGATTTCGAAATCGTTTGAAATTCTCGCCTTTGAAAATAATAACCAACATATTTGAGCAATTAAAATAATTTTACCAAAAAATTTATTTTCCTCTGTATTTCGAAAATACCCCAAAAATTACGTGGGTTGTTACACTTCCACACTACCAATGGAATTTCGCCCTCGAAATTCGCCGAATGCCTAACTCTAAAAAATCAGGCCAACAATCTCCAAAAATAATCTCGTCTCCCAAATTAATAATTTCCTCACATCTAATCTACATGCCTAACGCAAAACGATTATCTAAAAATTTCTATCTCCAAATTTGAGCCACAAAAACGCAACAGACCCAAAAATTCAAGACCCGAGGGTGGTCGTATAGTTAAGCTCTGATACCATTCTGTAACACCCCGCCCGCCCGGGAAGAGCGAACGGAGCACTACTACTATAAACTAAATCAATTTCACAATATAACAAGGTATAGAGCATCTAAATCCCATAATAGAAACGAACCCACTAATATCAAATCTCTTCAAATAAACACATCAATTCTCTCGAATAAATTACAACATCTAACTCAAAAATAAAATACAAATCTCCAATGTTCTATACATCAAAATAAATACAAGTCTTCTCATCTTGTATTAAAATCTTTCCAAAATAATCCTCGCTAAAATCAATTTCCATAGCCCCCCAAATCCGCGCTAACCTGCAACTAAAAGAAAATATGGGGAAGTACACAATAGGACAGGAAAGATGCTCAACAAATATGTTAGCGTTGAATAAAACGTCACAATACGAATAAGAATATTCAAATCAAATGATGCAAATCTCAATAGCATTTTATCAATAAATTTCTCAGCAACACATTAACCGGAGTCACCAGGCCTCACCATACCGTGCCATACTTTATCAAGTTGCCGAAAAAGGAGTCTTGGCGTGTGCCCAACATAAGTGCCATATTAAAATCTCATGACAGCGAGCTCAAAACAACATGAATAATAACAATTACTTTTCCAGATTTCCAAGAATTTAACAATTCAAAATATGAGTTCAATTGACAAGAATTCAACGGAATAAACACTCGCGAGATTTAGGAGCATATTGTGTAAAACCCCATACCTCAAAATCATCACATGAATCATCACATAATAATCAACCTCAAAATCTAATCACACCTTCACATTCTCCTCGCGAAAATAATCAAATCTCGTTCTAGCCCAAACTCGAGAAAACACCAAATAAGCCTTCTAATCTAAGGTTGAAATCTTGAATAAGTTTGGGGCTATGGTTTGTAGATGAAAGGGAGTAATTTTGGAGAGGTTTTCTGGTTGAAAAGTTTGAGAAAAAGTGATTTGAAAAGCCAAGCCACGAATTTGTTAATATATAAATGATTAAGTGTTTGATTAAGAAAAGAGTTATAATTAGATACAAACACTAAAAATTTTATTCCGAACGATCGGACCGTTGGAATTGCTTGAAATTATTGTACGTAGTAGCGAACGGCGAGACAGGACTGCTGACAAAAATTCAGCTTGATCGGACGGTCGGATTTCTAAAAATATTATTTTTACTAGAGAGTTTTATGTTCCGAGGACTCTTAGAGAGTTTTATGTTTTAAGGACTCTTCTAAATAATAAAAATTCAATTAAAACTCCATTTAAATTCCGATTTCGAAATCGTTTGAAATTCTCGCCTTTAAAAATAATAACCAACATATTTGAGCAATTAAAATAATTTTACAAAAAAATTTATTTTCCTCTATATTTCGAAAATACCCCAAAAATTACGCGGGTTGTTACACTTTCACACTACCAATGGAATTTCGCCCTCGAAATTCGCCGAATGCCTAACTGTAAAAAATCAGGCCAACAATCTCCAAAAATAATCTCGTCTCCCAAATTAATAATTTCCTCACATCTAATCTACATGCCTAACGCAAAACGATTCTCTAAAAATTTCTATCTCCAAATTTGCGCCACAAAAACGCAACAGACCCAAAAATCCAAGACCCGAGGCTGGTCGTATACTTAAGCTCTGATACCATTCTGTAACACCCCGCCCGCCCGGGAAGAGCGAACGGAGCACTACTACGATAAACTAAATCAATTTCACAATATAACTAGGTATAGAGCATCTAAATCCCATAATAGAAACGAACCCACTAATCTCAAATCTCTTCAAATAAACACATCAATTCTCTCGAATAAATTACAACATCTAACTCAAAAATAAAATACAAATCTCCAATGCTCTATACATCAAAATAAATACAAGTCTTCTCATCTTGTATTAAAATCTTTCCAAAATAATCCTCGCTAAAATCAATTTCCATATCCCCCCAAATCCGCGCTCACCTGCCACTAAAAGAAAATATGGGGAAGTACACAATACGACTGGAAAGATGCTCAACAAATATGTTAGCATTGAATAAAACGTCACAATACGAATACGAATATTCAAATCAAATGATTCAAATCTCAATAGCATTTTACCAATAAATTTCTCAGCAACACATTAACCGGAGTCACCAGGCCTCACCATACCGCGCCATACTTTATCAAGTAGCCGAAAAAGGAGTCTTGGCGGGTGCCCAACATAAGTGCCATATTAAAATCTCATGACAGCGTGCTCAAAACAACATGAATAATACCTCATGAATGAAAATAATTCCAACAATTATTTTTCCAGATTTCCAAGAATTTAACAATTCAAAATATGAGTTCAATTGACAAGAATTCAACGGAATAAACACTCGCGAGATTTAGGAGCATATTGTGTAAAACCCCATACCTCAAAATCATCACATGAATCATCACATAATAATCAACCTCAAAATCTAATCACACCATCACGTTCTCCTCGCGAAAATAATCAAATCTCGTTCTAGCCCAAACTCGAGAAAACACCAAATAGGCCTTCTAATCTAAGGTTGAAATCTTGAATAAGTTTGGGGCTATGGTTTGTAGATAAAAGGGAGTAATTTTGGAGAGGTCTTCTGGTTGAAAAGTTTGAGAGAAAATGATTTGGAATGCCAAGCCATGAATTTGTTGATATATAAATGATTATGTGTTTGATTAAGAAAAGAGTTCTAATCAGATACAAACACTAAAAAATTTATTCCGGACGATCGGACGGTTGAAATTGCTTGAAATTATAGTACGTAGTAGCGAACGGCGAGACAGGACTGCTGACAAAAATTCAGCTAGATCGGACAGTCGGATTTCTAAAACTATTATTTTTACTAGAGAGTTTTATGTTCCGAGGACTCTTAGAGAGTTTTATGTTTTGAGGACTCTTCTAAATAATAAAGATTCAATTAAAACTCCATTTTAATTCCGATTTCGAAATCGTTTGAAATTCTCGCCTTAAAAATAATAACCAACATATTTGAGCTATTAAAATAATTTTACCAAAAAATTTATTTTCCTCTATATTTCGAAAATACCCCAAAAATTACGCGGGTTGTTACACTTTCACACTACCAATGGAATTTCGCCCTCGAAATTCGCCGAATGCCTAACTCTAAAAAATCAGGCCAACAATCTCCAAAAATAATCTCGTCTCCCAAATTAATAATTTCCTCACATCTAATCTACATGCCTAACGCAAAACGATTCTCTAAAAATTTCTATCTCCAAATTTGCGCCACAAAAACGCAACAGACCCAAAAATCCAAGACCCGAGGCTGGTCGTATACTTAAGCTCTGATACCATTTTGTAACACCCCGCCCGCCCGGGAAGAGCGAACGGAGCACTACTACGATAAACTAAATCAATTTCACAATATAACAAGGTATAGAGCATCTAAATCCCATAATAGAAACGAACCCACTAATCTCAAATCTCTTCAAATAAACACATCAATTCTCTCGAATAAATTACAACATCTAACTCAAAAATAAAATACAAATCTCCAATGCTCTATACATCAAAATAAAAACAAGTCTTCTCATCTTGTATTAAAATCTTTCCAAAATAATCCTCGCTAAAATCAATTTTCATAGCCCCCCAAATCCGCGCTAACCTGCCACTAAAAGAAAATATGGGGAAGTACACAATACGACAGGAAAGATGCTCAACAAATATGTTAGCGTTGAATAAAACGTCACAATACGAATACGAATATTCAAATCAAATGATGCAAATCTCAATAGCATTTTATCTATAAATTTCTCAGCAACACATTAACCGGAGTCACCAGGCCTCACCATACCGCGCCATACTTTATCAAGTAGCCGAAAAAGGAGTCTTGGCGGGTGCACAACATAAGTGCCATATTAAAATCTCATGACAGCGTGCTCAAAACAACATGAATAATACCTCATGAATGAAACTAATTCCAACAATTATTTTTCCAGATTTCCAAGAATTTAACAATTCAAAATATGAGTTCAATTGACAAGAATTCAACGGAATAAACACTCGCGAGATTTAGGAGCATATTGTGTAAAACCCCATACCTCAAAATCATCACATGAATCATCACATAATAATCAACCTCAAAATCTAATCACACCATCACGTTCTCCTCGCGAAAATAATCAAATCTCGTTCTAGTCCAAACTCGAGAAAACACCAAATAGGCCTTCTAATCTAAGGTTGAAATCTTGAATAAGTTTGGGGCTATGGTTTGTAGATAAAAGGGAGTAATTTTGGAGAGGTCTTCTGGTTGAAAAGTTTGAGAGAAAGTGATTTGGAATGCCAAGCCACAAATTTGTTGATATATAAATGATTATGTGTTTGATTAAGAAAAGGGTTCTAATCAGATACAAACACTAAAAATTTTATTCCGGACGATCGGACCGTTGGAATTGCTTCAAATTATGGTACGTAGTAGCGAACGGCGAGACAGGACTGCTGACAAAAATTCAGCTAGATCGGACAGTCGGATTTCTAAAAATATTATTTTTACTAGAGAGTTTTATGTTCTGAGGACTCTTAGAGAGTTTTATGTTTTAAGGACTCTTCTAAATAATAAAGATTCAATTAAAACTCCATTTTAATTCCGATTTCGAAATCATTTGAAATTCTCGCCTTTAAAAATAATAACCAACATATTTGAGCAATTAAAATAATTTTACCAAAAAATTTATTTTCCTCTATATTTCGAAAATACCCCAAAAATTACGCGGGTTGTTACACTTTCACACTACCAATGGAATTTCGCCCTCGAAATTCGCCGAATGCCTAACTCTAAAAAATCAGGCCAACAATCTCCAAAAATAATCTCGTCTCCCAAATTAATAATTTCCTCACATCTAATCTACATGCCTAACGCAAAACGATTCTCTAAAAATTTCTATCTCCAAATTTGCGCCACAAAAACGCAACAGACCCAAAAATCCAAGACCCGAGGCTGGTCGTATACTTAAGCTCTGATACCATTCTGTAACACCCCGCCCGCCCGGGAAGAGCGAACGGAGCACTACTACGATAAACTAAATCAATTTCACAATATAACAAGGTATAGAGCATCTAAATCCCATAATAGAAACGAACCCACTAATCTCAAATCTCTTCAAATAAACACATCAATTCTCTCGAATAAATTACAACATCTAACTCAAAAATAAAATACAAATCTCCAATGCTCTATACATCAAAATAAATACAAGTCTTCTCATCTTGTATTAAAATCTTTGCAAAATAATCCTCGCTAAAATCAATTTCCATAGCCCCCCAAATCCGCGCTAACCTGCCACTAAAAGAAAATATGGGGAAGTACACAATACGACTGGAAAGATGCTCAACAAATATGTTAGCATTGAATAAAACGTCACAATACGAATACGAATATTCAAATCAAATGATTCAAATCTCAATAGCATTTTACCAATAAATTTCTCAGCAACACATTAACCGGAGTCACCAGGCCTCACCATACCGCGCCATACTTTATCAAGTAGCCGAAAAAGGAGTCTTGGCGGGTGCCCAACATAAGTGCCATATTAAAATCTCATGACAGCGTGCTCAAAACAACATGAATAATACCTCATGAATGAAAATAATTCCAACAATTATTTTTCCAGATTTCCAAGAATTTAACAATTCAAAATATGAGTTCAATTGACAAGAATTCAACGGAATAAACACTCGCGAGATTTAGGAGCATATTGTGTAAAACCCCATACCTCAAAATCATCACATGAATCATCACATAATAATCAACCTCAAAATCTAATCACACCATCACGTTCTCCTCGCGAAAATAATCAAATCTCGTTCTAGCCCAAACTCGAGAAAACACCAAATAGGCCTTCTAATCTAAGGTTGAAATCTTGAATAAGTTTGGGGCTATGGTTTGTAGATAAAAGGGAGTAATTTTGGAGAGGTCTTCTGGTTGAAAAGTTTGAGAGAAAATGATTTGGAATGCCAGGCCATGAATTTGTTGATATATAAATGATTATGTGTTTGATTAAGAAAAGAGTTCTAATCAGATACAAACACTAAAAAATTTATTCCGGACGATCGGACGGTTGAAATTGCTTGAAATTATAGTACCTAGTAGCGAACGGCGAGACAGGACTGCTGACAAAAATTCAGCTAGATCGGACAGTCGGATTTCTAAAACTATTATTTTTACTAGAGAGTTTTATGTTCCGAGGACTCTTAGAGAGTTTTATGTTTTGAGGACTCTTCTAAATAATAAAGATTCAATTAAAACTCCATTTTAATTCCGATTTCGAAATCGTTTGAAATTCTCGCCTTAAAAATAATAACCAACATATTTGAGCTATTAAAATAATTTTACCAAAAAATTTATTTTCCTCTATATTTCGAAAATACCCCAAAAATTACACGGGTTGTTACACTTTCACACTACCAATGGAATTTCGCCCTCGAAATTCGCCGAATGCCTAACTCTAAAAAATCAGGCCAACAATCTCCAAAAATAATCTCGTCTCCCAAATTAATAATTTCCTCACATCTAATCTACATGCCTAACGCAAAACGATTCTCTAAAAATTTCTATCTCCAAATTTGCGCCACAAAAACGCAACAGACCCAAAAATCCAAGACCCGAGGCTGGTCGTATACTTAAGCTCTGATACCATTTTGTAACACCCCGCCCGCCCGGGAAGAGCGAACGGAGCACTACTACGATAAACTAAATCAATTTCACAATATAACAAGGTATAGAGCATCTAAATCCCATAATAGAAACGAACCCACTAATCTCAAATCTCTTCAAATAAACACATCAATTCTCTCGAATAAATTACAACATCTAACTCAAAAATAAAATACAAATCTCCAATGCTCTATACATCAAAATAAAAACAAGTCTTCTCATCTTGTATTAAAATCTTTCCAAAATAATCCTCGCTAAAATCAATTTTCATAGCCCCCCAAATCCGCGCTAACCTGCCACTAAAAGAAAATATGGGGAAGTACACAATACGACAGGAAAGATGCTCAACAAATATGTTAGCGTTGAATAAAACGTCACAATACGAATACGAATATTCAAATCAAATGATGCAAATCTCAATAGCATTTTATCTATAAATTTCTCAGCAACACATTAACCGGAGTCACCAGGCCTCACCATACCGCGCCATACTTTATCAAGTAGCCGAAAAAGGAGTCTTGGCGGGTGCACAACATAAGTGCCATATTAAAATCTCATGACAGCGTGCTCAAAACAACATGAATAATACCTCATGAATGAAACTAATTCCAACAATTATTTTTCCAGATTTCCATGAATTTAACAATTCAAAATATGAGTTCAATTGACAAGAATTCAACGGAATAAACACTCGCGAGATTTAGGAGCATATTGTGTAAAACCCCATACCTCAAAATCATCACATGAATCATCACATAATAATCAACCTCAAAATCTAATCACACCATCACGTTCTCCTCGCGAAAATAATCAAATCTCGTTCTAGTCCAAACTCGAGAAAACACCAAATAGGCCTTCTAATCTAAGGTTGAAATCTTGAATAAGTTTGGGGCTATGGTTTGTAGATAAAAGGGAGTAATTTTGGAGAGGTCTTCTAGTTGAAAAGTTTGAGAGAAAGTGATTTGGAATGCCAAGCCACAAATTTGTTGATATATAAATGATTATGTGTTTGATTAAGAAAAGAGTTCTAATCAGATACAAACACTAAAAATTTTATTCCGGACGATCGGACCGTTGGAATTGCTTCAAATTATGGTACGTAGTAGCGAACGGCGAGACAGGACTGCTGACAAAAATTCAGCTAGATCGGACAGTCGGATTTCTAAAAATATTATTTTTACTAGAGAGTTTTATGTTCCGAGGACTCTTAGAGAGTTTTATGTTTTAAGGACTCTTCTAAATAATAAAGATTCAATTAAAACTCCATTTTAATTCCGATTTCGAAATCATTTGAAATTCTCGCCTTTAAAAATAATAACCAACATATTTGAGCAATTAAAATAATTTTACCAAAAAATTTATTTTCCTCTATATTTCGAAAATACCCCAAAAATTACGCGGGTTGTTACACTTTCACACTACCAATGGAATTTCGCCCTCGAAATTCGCCGAATGCCTAACTCTAAAAAATCAGGCCAACAATCTCCAAAAATAATCTCGTCTCCCAAATTAATAATTTCCTCACATCTAATCTACATGCCTAACGCAAAACGATTCTCTAAAAATTTCTATCTCCAAATTTGCGCCACAAAAACGCAACAGACCCAAAAATCCAAGACCCGAGGCTGGTCGTATACTTAAGCTCTGATACCATTCTGTAACACCCCGCCCGCCCGGGAAGAGCGAACGGAGCACTACTACGATAAACTAAATCAATTTCACAATATAACAAGGTATAGAGCATCTAAATCCCATAATAGAAACGAACCCACTAATCTCAAATCTCTTCAAATAAACACATCAATTCTCTCGAATAAATTACAACATCTAACTCAAAAATAAAATACAAATCTCCAATGCTCTATACATCAAAATAAATACAAGTCTTCTCATCTTGTATTAAAATCTTTCCAAAATAATCCTCGCTAAAATCAATTTCCATAGCCCCCCAAATCCGCGCTAACCTGCCACTAAAAGAAAATATGGGGAAGTACACAATACGACAGGAAAGATGCTCAACAAATATGTTAGCATTGAATAAAACGTCACAATACGAATACGAATATTCAAATCAAATGATGCAAATCTCAATAGCATTTTATCAATAAATTTCTCAACAACACATTAACCGGAGTCACCAGGCCTCACCATACCGCGCCATACTTTATCAAGTAGCCGAAAAAGGAGTCTTGACGGGTGCCCAACATAAGTGCCATATTAAAATCTCATGACAGCGTGCTCAAAACAACATGAATAATACCTCATGATTGAAAATAATTCCAAAAATTAATTTTCCAGATTTCCAAGAATTTAACAATTCAAAATATGAGTTCAATTGACAAGAATTCAACGGAATAAACACTCGCGAGATTTAGGAACATATTGTGTAAAATCCCATACCTCAAAATCATCACATGAATCATCACATAATAATCAACCTCAAAATCTAATCACACCATCACGTTCTCCTCGCGAAAATAATCAAATCTCGTTCTAGCCCAAACTCGAGAAAACACCAATTAGGCCTTCTAATCTAAGGTTGAAATCTTGAATAAGTTTGGGGCTATGGTTTGTAGATGAAAGGGAGTAATTTTGGAGAGGTCTTCTGGTTGAAAAGTTTGAGAAAAAGTGATTTGAAAAGCCAAGCCACGAATTTGTTGATATATAAATGATTAAGTGTTTGATTAAGAAAAAAGTTCTAATCAGATACAAACACTAAAAATTTTATTCCGGACAATCAGACCGTTCGAATTGTTTGAAATTATTGTACGTAGTAGCGAACGGTGAGACAGGACTGCTGAAAAAAATTCAGCTTGATCGGACGGTCGGATTTCTAAAACTATTATTTTTACTAGAGAGTTTTATGTTCGGAGGACTCTTAGAGAGTTTTATGTTTTGAGGACTCTTCTAAATAATAAAAATTCAATTAAAACTCCTTTTTAATTCCGATTTCGAAATCGTTTGAAATTCTCGCCTTTAAAAATTATAACCAACATATTTGAGCAATTAAAATAATTTTACCAAAAAATTTATTTTCCTCTATATTTCGAAAATACCCCAAAAATTACGCGGGTTGTTACACTTTCACACTACCAATGGAATTTCGCCCTCGAAATTCGCCGAATGCCTAACTCTAAAAAATCAGGCCAACAATCTCCAAAAATAATCTCGTCTCCCAAATTAATAATTTCCTGACATCTAATCTACATGCCTAACGCAAAACGATTCTCTAAAAATTTCTATCTCCAAATTTGCGTCACAAAAACGCAACAGACCCAAAAATCCAAGACCCGAGGGTGGTCGTATAGTTAAGCTCTGATACCATTCTGTAACACCCCGCCCGCCCGGGAAGAGCGAACGGAGCACTACTACGATAAACTAAATCAATTTCACAATATAACAAGGTATAGAGCATCTAAATCCCATAATAGAAACGAACCCACTAATCTCAAATCTCTTCAAATAAACACATCAATTCTCTCGAATAAATTATAACATCTAACTCAAAAATAAAATACAAATCTCCAATGCTCTATACATCAAAATAAATACAAGTCTTTTCATCTTGTATTAAAATCTTTCCAAAATAATCCTCGCTAAAATCAATTTCCATAGCCCCCCAAATCCGCGCTAACCTGCAACTAAAAGAAAATATGGGGAAGTACACAATACGACAGGAAAGATGCTCAACAAATATGTTAGCGTTGAAGAAAACGTCACAATACGAATACGAATATTCAAATCAAATGATGCAAATCTCAATAGCATTTTATCAATAAATTTCTCAACAACACATTAACCGGAGTCACCAGGCGTCACCGTACCGCGCCATACTTTATCAAGTAGCCGAAAAAGGAGTCTTGGCGGGTGCCCAACATAAGTGCCATATTAAAATCTCATGACAGCGTGCTCAAAACAACATGAATAATACCTCATGAATGAAAATAATTCCAAAAATTATTTTTCCAGATTTCCAAGAATTTAACAATTCAAAATATGAGTTCAATTGACAAGAATTCAACGGAATAAACACTCGCGAGATTTAGGAGCATATTGTGTAAAACCCCATACCTCAAAATCATCACATGAATCATCACATAATAATCAACCTCAAAATCTAATCACACCATCACGTTCTCCTCACGAAAATAATCAAATCTCGTTCTAGCCCAAACTCGAGAAAACACCAAATAGACCTTCTAATCTAAGGTTGAAATCTTGAATAAGTTTGGGGCTATGGTTTGTAGATGAAAGGGAGTAATTTTGGAGAGGTCTTCTGGTTGAAAAGTTTGAGAAAAAGTGATTTGAAAAGCCAAGTCACGAATTTGTTGATATATAAATGATTAAGTGTTTGATTACGAAAAGAGTTCTAATCAGATACAAACACTAAAAATTTTATTCTGGACGATCGGACCGTTGGAATTGCTTGAAATTTTAGTACGTAGTAGCGAACGGCGAGACAGGACTGCTGACAAAAATTCAGCTTGATCGGACAGTCGAATTTCTAAAAATATTATCTTTACTAGAGAGTTTTATGTTCCGAGGACTCTTAGAGAGTTTTATGTTTTGAGGACTCTTCTAAATAATAAAAATTCAGTTAAAATTCCATTTTAATTCCGATTTCAAAATCATTTGAAATTCTCGCCTTTAAAAATAATAACCAACATATTTGAGCAATTAAAATAATTTTACCAAAAAAATTATTTTCCTCTATATTTCGAAAATACCCCAAAAATTACGCGGGTTGTTACACTTTCACACTACCAATGGAATTTCGCCCTCGAAATTCGCCGAATGCCTAACTCTAAAAAATCAGGCCAACAATCTCCAAAAATAATTTCGTCTCCCAAATTAATAATTTCTCACATCTAATCTACATGCCTAACGCAAAACGATTCTCTAAAAATTTCTATCTCCAAATTTGCGCCACAAAAACGCAACAGACCCAAAAATCCAAGACCCGAGGCTGGTCGTATACTTAAGCTCTGATACCATTCTGTAACACCCCGCCCGCCCGGGAAGAGCGAACGGAGCACTACTACGATAAACTAAATCAATTTCACAATATAACAAGGTATAGAGCATCTAAATCCCATAATAGAAACGAACCCACTAATCTCAAATCTCTTCAAATAAACACATCAATTCTCTCGAATAAATTACAACGTCTAACTCAAAAATAAAATACAAATCTCCAATGCTCTATACATCAAAATAAATACAAGTCTTTTCATCTTGTATTAAAATCTTTCCAAAATAATCCTCGCTAAAATCAATTTCCATAGCCCCCCAAATCCGCGCTAACCTGCAACTAAAAGAAAATATGGGGAAGTACACAATACGACAGGAAAGATGCTCAACAAATATGTTAGCGTTGAAGAAAACGTCACAATACGAATACGAATATTCAAATCAAATGATGCAAATCTCAATAGCATTTTATCAATAAATTTCTCAACAACACATTAACCGGAGTCACCAGGCGTCACCATACCGCGCCATACTTTATCAAGTAGCCGAAAAAGGAGTCTTGGCGGGTGCCCAACATAAGTGCCATATTAAAATCTCATGACAGCGTGCTCAAAACAACATGAATAATACCTCATGAATGAAAATAATTCCAAAAATTATTTTTCCAGATTTCCAAGAATTTAACAATTCAAAATATGAGTTCAATTGACAAGAATTCAACGGAATAAACACTCGCGAGATTTAGGAGCATATTGTGTAAAACCCCATACCTCAAAATCATCACATGAATCATCACATAATAATCAACCTCAAAATCTAATCACACCATCACGTTCTCCTCACGAAAATAATCAAATCTCGTTCTAGCCCAAACTCGAGAAAATACCAAATGGACCTTCTAATCTAAGGTTGAAATCTTGAATAAGTTTGGGTCTATGGTTTATAGATGAAAGGGAGTAAATTTGGAGAGGTCTTCTGGTTGAAAAGTTTGAGAAAAAGTGATTTGAAAAGCCAAGCCACGAATTTGTTGATATATAAATGATTAAGTGTTTGATTACGAAAAGAGTTCTAATCAGATACAAACACTAGAAATTTTATTTCGGACGATCGGACGGTTGGAATTGCTTGAGATTTTAGTACGTAGTAGCGAACGGCGAGACAGGAGTGCTGACAAAAATTCAGCTTGATCGGACAGTCGAATTTCTAAAAATATTATTTTTACTAGAGAGTTTTATGTTCCGAGGACTCTTAGAGAGTTTTATGTTTTGAGGACTCTTCTAAATAATAAAAATTCAATTAAAATTCCATTTTAATTCCGATTTCGAAATCATTTGAAATTCTCGACTTTAAAAATAATAACCAACATATTTGAGCAATTAAAATAATTTTACCAAAAAAATTATTTTCCTCTATATTTCGAAAATACCCCAAAAATTACGCGAGTTGTTACACTTCCACACTACCAATGGAATTTCGCCCTCGAAATTCGCCGAATGCCTAACTCTAAAAAATCAGGCCAACAATCTCTAAAAATAATCTCGTCTCCCAAATTAATAATTTCTCACATCTAATCTACATGCCTAACGCAAAACGATTCTCTAAAAATTTCTATCTCCAAATTTGCGCCACAAAAACGCAACAGACCCAAAAATCCAAGACCCGAGGTTGGTCGTATACTTAAGCTCTGATACCATTCTGTAACACCCCGCCCGCCCGGGAAGAGCGAACGGAGCACTACTACGATAAACTAAATCAATTTCACAACATAACAAGGTATAGAGCATCTAAATTCCATAATAGAAACGAACCCACTAATTTCAAATCTCTTCAAATAAACACATCAATTCTCTCGAATAAATTACAACATCTAACTCAAAAATAAAATACAAATCTCCAATGCTCTATACATCAAAATAAATACAAGTCTTCTCATCTTGTATTAAAATCTTTCCAAAATAATCCTCGCTAAAATCAATTTCCATAGCCCCCCAAATCCGCGCTAACCTGCCACTAAAATAAAATATGGGGAAGTACACAATACGACAGGAAAGATGCTCAACAAATATGTTAGCATTGAATAAAACGTCACAATACGAATACGAATATTCAAATCAAATGATGCAAATCTCAATAGCATTTTACCAATAAATTTCTCAGCAACACATTAACCGGAGTCACTAGGCCTCACCATACCACGCCATACTTTATCAAGTAGCCGAAAAAGGAGTCTTGGCGGGTGCACAACATAAGTGCCATATTAAAATCTCATGACAGCGTGCTCAAAACAACATGAATAATACCTCATGAATGAAACTAATTCCAAGAGTTTAACAATTCAAAATATGAGTTCAATTGACAAGAATTCAACGGAATAAACACTCGCGAGATTTAGGAGCATATTCTGTAAAACCCCATACCTCAAAATCATCACATGAATCATCACATAATAATCAACCACAAAATCTAATCACACCATCACGTTCTCCTCGCGAAAATAATCAAATCTCGTTCTAGCCCAAACTCGAGAAAACACCAAATGGGCCTTCTAATCTAAGGTTGAAATCTTGAATAAGTTTGGGGCTATGGTTTGTAGATGAAAGGGTGTAATTTTGGAGAGGTCTTCTGGTTGAAAAGTTTGAGAAAAAGTGATTTGAAAAGCCAAGCCACGAATTTGTTGATATATAAATGATTAAGTGTTTGATTAAGAAAAGAGTTCTAATCAGATACAAACACTAAAAATTTTATTCCGGACGATCGGACCGTTCGAATTGCTTGAAATTATAGTACGTAGTAGCGAACGGTGAGACAGGACTGCTGACAAAAATTCAGCTTGATCGGACGGTCGTATTTCTAAAAATATTATTTTTACTAGAGAGTTTTATGTTCGGAGGACTCTTAGAGAGTTTTATGTTTTGAGGACTCTTCTAAATATTAAAAATTCAATTAAAACTCCATTTTAATTCCGATTTCGAAATCGTTTGAAATTCTCGCCTTTAAAAATAACAACCAACATATTTGAGCAATTAAAATAATTTTACCAAAAAATTTATTTTCCTCTATATTTCGAAAATACCCCAAAAATTACGCGGGTAGTTACACTTCCACACTACCAATGGAATTTCGCCCTCGAAATTCGCCGAATGCCTAACTCTAAAAAATCAGGCCAACAATCTCTAAAAATAATCTCGTCTCCCAAATAAATAATTTCCTCACATATAATCTACATGCCTAACGCAAAACGATTCTCTAAAAATTTCTATCTCGAAATTTGCGCCACAAAAACACAACAGACCCAAAAATCCAAGACCCGAGGCTGGTCGTATACTTAAGCTCTGATACCATTCTGTAACACCCCGCCCGCCCGGGAAGAGCGAACGGAGCACTACTACGATAAACTAAATCAATTTCACAATATAACAAGGTATAGAGCATCTAAATCCCATAATAGAAACGAACCCACTAATCTCAAATCTCTTCAAATAAACACATCAATTCTCTCGAATAAATTACAACATCTAACTCAAAAATAAAATACAAATCTCCAATGCTCTATACATCAAAATAAATACAAGTCTTCTCATCTTGTATTAAAATCTTTCCAAAATAATCCTCGCTAAAATCAATTTCCATAGCCCCCCAAATCCGCGCTAACCTGTCACTAAAAGAAAATATGGGGAAGTACACAATACGACAGGAAAGATGCTCAACAAATATGTTAGCGTTGAATAAAACGTCACAATACGAATACGAATATTCAAATCAAATGATGCAAATCTCAATAGCATTTTATCAATAAATTTCTCAACAACACATTAACCGGAGTCACCAGGCCTCACCATACCGTGCCATACTTTATCAAGTAGCCGAAAAAGGAGTCTTGGCGGGTGCCCAACATAAGTGCCATATTAAAATCTCATGACAGCGTGCTCAAAACAACATGAATAATACCTCATGAATGAAAATAATTCCAACAATTATTTTTCCAGATTTCCAAGAATTTAACAATTCAAAATATGAGTTCAATTGACAAGAATTCAACGGAATAAACACTCGCGAGATTTAGGAGCATATTGTGTAAAACCCCATACCTCAAAATCATCACATGAATCATCACGTAATAATCAACCTCAAAATCTAATCACACCATCACGTTCTCCTCGCGAAAATAATCAAATCTCGTTCTAGCCCAAACTCGAGAAAACACCAAATAGGCCTTCTAATCTAATGTTGAAATCTTGAATAAGTTTGGGGCTATGGTTTGTAGATGAAAGGGAGTAATTTTGGAGAGGTCTTCTGGTTGAAAATTTTGAGAAAAAGTGATTTTAAAAGCCAAGCCACGAATTTGTTGATATATAAATGATTAAGTGTTTGATTAAGAAAAGAGT
This sequence comes from Sambucus nigra, assembly GCA_949130495.1. Classification (NCBI taxonomy): domain Eukaryota; kingdom Viridiplantae; phylum Streptophyta; class Magnoliopsida; order Dipsacales; family Adoxaceae; genus Sambucus; species Sambucus nigra. Next base: position 319,126,435 of record OX422222.1, read on the forward strand.
TCTAATCAGATACAAACACTAAAAATTTTATTCCGGACGATCGGACCGTTGGTATTGCTTGAAATTATAGTACGTTGTAGCGAACGGCGAGTTTCTAAAAATATTATTTTTACTAGAGAGTTTTATGTTCCGAGGACTCTTAGAGAGGTTTATGTTTTGAGGACTCTTCTAAATAATAAAAATTCAATTAAAACTCCATTTTAATTCCGATTTCGAAATCGTTTGATATTCTCGCCTTTAAAAATAATAACCAACATATTTGAGCAATTAAAATAATTTTACCAAAAAATTTATTTTCCTCTATATTTCGAAAATACCCCAAAAATTACGCGGGTTGTTACAGGATGGTCCCCTAGACACTAGATCTGGGATGCCTTCTCGGGCGACCAGAGTTATCAACTCCTCTTTAACGACATCAGGTCTAGTCATAATATTCTAATTGAATGCAATAAGTTGCTCTTGGATCTTTTGTTGGCTAGCCACCAATGAGCTCAGTGTCGGTGCCACCTCAACCATTTCTGACTGGGGTGGGTCTTAGCTACAGCTTGGGCTAACGCCTAAAGGTAGTTCAGAGGCCATATCTCCAGTTAATTGAAAGAGATAAAAAATTTGAAGAAAAGCTTGAGAGGCTTAACTGGAGTTCTTTTAATGGTGATATAGGCCCACCTGAGCGGAGTTGGATTACCACTAGAGAATTCGGTGAGTACAAGCTAAACAAGGAGGAGGAAGAAGTTGCACTTTATTCTTTTATATGGTGCTAGATTGATGATACCAGAAATGGTATCACCAAATCAATGTAAATATGCAAGATTAAACCAGTATATCAATGGAGTATAAACAAATATGTAAATATAGAAGGAGGTGAGGCAAAGAGGGAGATACCACATAATATGCCTATATAGGCCTACTCCACTGTGTGAGTGTGTGTCAAAACCACTAAGAAAGGGCTCTAATGGCCTTAGGATACAGAGCACTCAAGATTTCTCTCTCTATGTAGTGAATTCAGAAGATTTTCAGTAGGATATCGATTTATAGGCCCTTCTAAAGGTAGAAGAAGGGAGGTATTTATATGGCTGGGGTGGTGCAATGCGCACTCCAAGCATGCAAGAGGCATGCATAATATGAAGTGGAAAATCTATGCTGCCACCAGTCATCTTTGCATGAAAATCATGATTGAGATAAATTCTTCCCACGTGAGGAAGATGTTGTTGCAACGATTTTGTCCATGTGGGGCTCGCAGCCCTTGCACACTCTCCGAGTCATGCTCCATTCCATGTGCCCTATCAGATGTCAAATGTTCCCTGCTAAGATGAGGTGTCGGACTGATCAAGTGAGAGACCACCAAGACACTATTGGATCACAAGTTGGTAACTACCGAGTAGAGTCTCAGCTGACTTTTGTTCTATCGGGATGAGCGTATGAACAAATAGATCAGGTCTCGACTTTCCAGAGGGTGGACGATATAAGCTGTTAGGCCCATTGAGATGATATGTGGTCTTGGCCTGGCTAAAGGATGAGACTGAGGTGGTTGTTTTACATGATTCCTTGAGACAGTGCGTTCCACAAGTTCCGCCTAAGCCGAGATAGGCTTGAGTCGAGACGAGGTCATATATTATATCAGTTATAATCCAACTTCTTGACCTTTCTACACATTTTTAAAGTACAATAAGAAACTGGGAAATGATGTCCTTTTCTTTTTAACATTCTTCTGGATTGTTTCAGTTATGAAGTGTCATTTTTTATAATGTTGAGAGAATGCTTATTTTAGATTGATATTTCTTTGTTCTGAGATGATCATTAATTGTCTTGGTTATTTGTATGATTGAGCTTTCAACTTCTCATGGTTGAACGTTTTCTTTGTGCAATATGATGATGAGCATATTTTAATGACTATTTAAGCTTGAATCTTCATGGTAAATGTGATAATGATATGATCATGATCTTCATTGGATGTTTTTCTTGTGATGATGGCCTTGCCTGTATGAACTTATCTTGTTGTATGATAGATGAGCTTTTTTAGGGTTTGATTATTGCTTTATGTATTCATTATAATTCATGGTATTTTCATTATGTTATGAACTTCATTAAATTTCCTGGGTTACATGGATAATATGTTCCTTATAATATATCTCATAATGTATTGAGTGTTATATCTAATCTTAGGTACATTCAAGAGAATATATTCAAGTGTAATATATTAACCACCTAATAATTAATTTTGAACGCATAACAACCTTATTAACCACCTAATAATTAATTAAGCTAAGGTCAAAATACTATTTTTTTTCCTTTTTAAATTGAAACCAAAATCATTTATTTATAAAGTCTAAGAATTTAAATATAATCCATCCACCACACAACTAAATAAAATAAATACTGAATCTGAATCAAGTACTTGAATAAATAAGATTGGATAAAATATTTCTAGTTCAAAACTCTAAACCAAGAACCAAAGTAAAATAAATCGGACTGAAATGACTGGAAAGTAATATGAATACAATCTCTGATAAAAAGTCTAAGGAATGGGAAACACATGCCCTAAATGAAAACTCTAGATAAAACCGAGTGAAATGATGGAGGCGCCTAATGCAAAGACCTACAACTTCCACAACAGCTGCAGCACGCCAAGCAATTCAAGTCTCTAAGTCTGGTGTCCCTGTGGCTGAGCACCTGATATAATACATATATATAGCAAGAGAGAAAAGAGATGCAAGAGGCGGGTCAGAGCCCGATGTGTAAAAATATTTGTTTTAGCAAGTATTTAAAATTTGCAATAAATCAAGTATCAAATGTATGTTAATTCCAACTCTCACATGAGATCCTCATCTCTCGTCTATTGTGCACGCCTAACGTACATCTATTCTAACCTAGCCATCTGTAATCCTTCTAAATATGTAAGGATTTATACTTCTAGTGATACCTCGTGGTAGAAACCCGTAATTCCCAGCTTCCACATTATTAATATCATCATTTATTAATTCAGTTAAGTGTTATCACACTAAATTAAGTATTCACAACTTACGTTACTTAAGATTGTATAATCCTAATAACCTACAGTTATCTCACAATAGGAATAACATAAGTGTACATGTATATATTCACCACTATAATATATATATACTAATACATCACCCCAAGGCTAAACCTGTAGTGCATTGCATACTCTACTATCATGTCCCGGTACATCATTGTACTATTCCAATAACCTACAATTATATCACAGAAGGAATAACGCATGTATACATATATATTCACCACTATAATATACATATACTAATACAGTACCCCAAGGGTAAACTTCTAGTGCAGTGCGTACTCTGCTATCATGTCCCGGTACATCTCGTACTCAAACAAGGACTATCGGTTTGCAAGTCTCCCATGAACCACATACACAAATCACACATAGTGGAGGCGAAAATAGTTCACATACCTATGGGTCACGCACATAACTGCGCTCCCATAGTCAGCTGACTTATCAACTCACAAATAAGTCTTCACAGTCCTATGTTCTAAGATACAAGTCAAATATCCCCCCGAAGGTCACCCAGGATAAGATTGTCTTTACACAACCTCCTGCGATAGCAAGCATCTAGGTATGTCATACACATAATATTAAGCATTTCATAGGTATCCACACATCCTATTAAAATTCATTAGGTATCAACCCAACCGGATCATATATATTCCATACGGATTATTCTCTCATTACTACGTATAGTGTATTTACTTTATCCCAAATAGTCAACGTAGTAGTAATTCAAGGCTAGATTCATTTCTGAGCACTCGCGAGTATTTCTCCTCACTCGAAGGATACCACTATATGTATATAAGTAATAGGGTACCGATACTCTACCAGTCCAGGTACTTTTATTCCTCAAACCTCACAATATAAGATTCTAAAGGTTCTCCAAGGTTCTGCGACGGCACTGGAAAATCTGCAAAAACTGAACCGAACCCATCCCCCTAGAAATGGGACCGAATCCCCCATAAATGGAATCGGTTCCATTGCGTCAGACCTGTTCTTGAACAGTTACGTTTTCACCATTTTCACATCCAAAACCTCATAGTTCATACTCAATCTTCAATGTAACTATTTTGATTGATAACCCAACATGTTTACACAATTTCTAACATCTTAAGATCATTCACTCATTTGAAATCATAAGGTAAAAATGAAATCCCCAATTAATAGCATAAGAACCCTAGTTTTCTAATTTTCCATTAAAGAACTTAATTAACCCAGATTGTTCATCGATTTGTACTCCAATTTCATAATAAATTCTCTTACATACATGAAGGAATTAACTCCTAAACCATCTTCCCATAATCATAAGTTACTTCTCCAATTTTTACCTAATTTCAATGTAATTCATTAATTAATTTACCTACACTAATATGAACATTATTATTTCTAAATGAAAAGAATGTAATAAACACTTGCCTCAGATTCAAAGGTCTGATCCATTGATGATGTTTGTATTGGTGCGTTCCTCACTTTCCGATCTACGCATTGGTGGCAAGAATTTAAAATTTGCAATAAAGCAAGTATCAAATGCACGTTAATTCGAACCCTCACATGAGATCCTCACCTTTTGTCTATTATGCATGCCTGACGTACATCTATTTTAACCTAGCCATACGTAATTCTTCTAACTAGGTAAGGACTTATACTTCTAGTCATAGCTCGTGGTAGAAACCCGTAATTCCCAGCTTCCACATTATTAATATCATCATTTATTAATTCGGTTAAGTGTTATCACACTAAGTTAAGTATTCACAACTTACGTTACTTAAGATTGTATTATCCTAATGACCTACAGTTATCTCACAATAGTAATAACACAAGTATACATGTATATATTCACCACTATAATATACATATAATAATGCAGCACCCCAAGGATAAATTTGTAGTGCATTGCATACTCTACTATCATGTCCCGGTAAATCATTGTACTATTCTAATAACCTACAGTTATCTCACAGTAGGAATAACACAAGTATACATATATACCCACCACTATAATATACATATACTAATACAACACCCCAAGGCTAAACCTGTAGTGCATTGCATACTCTTCTATCATGTCCAAGTACATCTCGTACTTAAACAGGGGCTGCCGGTTAGGAAGTCTCCCACGAACCATATACAGAAATCACACATAGTGGAGGCGAACATAATTCACATACCTATGAGCCACGCACATACTTGCACTCCTATAGTTAGATCACTTATCAACTCACAAATAAGTCTTCACAGTCCTTTGTTATGAGATACAAGTCAAATATCCCCCCGAAGGTCACCCAGGATAAGGATAAGACTGTCTCTACATAACCTCCCGCGATAGCAAGCAGCTAGGTATGTCATACACATAATATTAAGCAAGTAATAGGTATCCACACATCCAATCAAAATTCATTAGGTATCAACCCAACCTGGTCATATATATTACATACGGATTATCCTCTCTTTACTACGTATAATATATTTACTTTATCCCAAATAGTCAACGTAGTAGTAATTCATAGATAGATTCATTTATGAGCGCTCGCGAGTATTTCTCCTCACTCGAAGGATACCACTATATTTATATAAGTAATAGGGCTCCGATACTCTACCGGTCCAGGTATTTTTATTCCTCAAATCTCATAATTTAAGATTCTAAAGGTTTTCCAAGGTTCTGCAGCGGTACTGGAAAATCTGCAGAAAGCGAAACAAACCCATCCCCCAGTAATGGAACTGGATCCCCCAGAAATGGAATCCAATCCCTCATAAATGGATTCGAATCCCCCATAAATGGAACCGGTTCCGTTACGTCATACCTGTTCTTCAACAGTTACGTCTTCACCATTTTCACACCCAAAACCTCATACTTCATACCCAATCTTCAATGTAACTATTTTGATTGATAACCTAACATATTTACACAGTTTCTAACATCCTAATATCATTCCCTCATTATAAATCATAAGGTAAAAATGAAATCCCCAATGAATATCATAAGAACCCTAGTTTTCCAATTTTCCATTAAAGAACTTAATTACCCAAATTGTTCCTCGATTTATACTCCAATTTCATATTAAATTCTCTTACATACATGAAGGAATTAACTCCTGAACCATCTGCCCATTATCATAAGTTACTTCTCCAATTTTCACCCAATTTCAATGTAATTCATTAACGAATTTACCTACACTAACATGAACATGATTATTTCTAAATGAAAAGCAAGCAATAAACACCTGCCTCAAATTCAAAGGTCTAATCCATTGATGATGTTGGTATTGGTGCGTTCCTCACTTTCCGATCTACGCATTGGTGGAACTATTGGTGTGAAAGCTTAAGTCTTTCTCTAAGAACACCTATGGAATTCTTCTTCTCCCTCTTAGGTTTTTCCTCACTCTGACTTAGGTTTAGAAACTGATAGGTAACCTCTCACCCGCGTACCTTTTCTACTCAATTATTGATTTTCCTTCATTTTAATTCTCCAAAAACCCAAATTATAAAACTACCCCTACGGGTGCCGGATTGGCCTAAAAATATCCCGGAGTCTAAATAAAATAAGCGGGTAGAGTTTTCTGACTATCTCAACCCTCCCGGACTCAACGGCGCACTCAGAATGACCATACGAGTTTATAAAATTCAATTCTCTACTTATTTCAATTAATTAGTTCCAACACGACTCGCATGCGCGTCCGACTTAAATAACCAAATGTTGCATTACTCGTTCTTGACAATTTATCAAATTCAATAATTCCATATAACCTATTCATTCAGTAATATTCAATCAATAAGTATTAACATTGGCACGCTAGTTAATATCTATCTATTTTAATTCGGATTAATTGATAATTAAATTTCACATTTTAATTCAATTAATCCAACAATAATTATAAATCACATAATTATTTAAATGCTCAAAACAGGGTGTTACATACTTCCCCCCTAATAACGGAATTTCATCTCGAAATTCGGAAAGTAAGGCATTTCTAGTAAGGACAACTCTGGGTATTTACCTCACATCTCATGTAATCTATGATGTACCGCCCATATAGTACATTACCGAATACCCAAAATAGTAAAATCCTCACTGATGTTATAATTTTCTCTCTAGGCCTTACCATTTATGTTTCACTATTTAAATTTTACATAATTATTATCTAGCCCCCTGCTACTCGCACTAGTAGATTAATTAGTATTTAGAAATAAATGAATTCATCTTACTACCATATCACATCAGTAGTTTATCCTTGTTTATATGGTATATAATTTACAAACAATATATACTATCCATGATAACATATTTCTGCCATACTGCCTCAACAACGTACTACGGAACCCAAGCCTGTAAGGTACCGGTTCCAACTTAACAACAATAGAAAAAGATCCCACATCACTTGGTACTAATTTCCTCATTCTAACATGCAAAAATGCGACTTTAGATCATTTCAATCATACTTAACGGGACCTAAATTCCTCTGGTCCTAATAGCTCATTGTCCTCCACATCTATCCAATAAGCACAAGGATGACAAGATTTTACATATGACGCCTCAATTGGAGTTGTATTCATATTGAGCTAAGGGGAATCGTCGTACACTAACTCTACCGGTGTAAGATATTACTCTAAACCTTCCCATACTTACAAATACAACATATTTCGTAATACATAAATAGAACTCCCAGTTTACCCATCCGTCTGTGGGTGTGTTAGGCCGTATACATTGTCATCTCGATACTTATGACCTCCGGGACACTCTTCCCGATAATTGAGTCATAATTCTCTCAACTCTATTAGACAAAATGTCTACTTGTACCCATATAACCTTACTATCTCGGGAATAATTATTGGGGTTTACCATCACACGTTATGATTAGTCCTTACTTGGTATAATGTGAGTTACTCCCATCACCCGACCCATTTGCACCCGAATAGAGTTGTGATCCCGTTACGAATTAATTTACTCTTTTATGGTCCAGGGATATATTATCCCATTACTAACAAGGAATTTCTAATGTTAAAGGAAACTCTATTATTTCTTGATGGTCCACTTCCAAATTGAGCTTAGTAATGTCTTGTCTCACTTATGACATCACAATTACGATTTTATATCATGATGCATTTTACCTTTCTCACAAATGCATCCACATCCATGACTCGTGTGAAAATTGTCATTGCCATGTGTCGTAAGTACTTCCCCCTCTCTTTAAAGTTTTAGATTCTCATGAAGCATGGTCTCTACACATCTTACCAAGTATGTTTCAACTTTCTCGAGTTAAACTCTATCGAATTTTTTTTCCTATACCATCCTTGTGGCAAATTAGGGAAGTATCAAGCCTAACTGACCAAAACCATCAATTGTCTAAGTCCTGCAGTCACCACTTCTACATTCATTTACCTTGAAAATACGCACTTTGTCTCAATTTTCACTTATGGAAACTACCATAGTCCAACTAACTAGGGCACCCATACACCCTATGTTTTGTGCATTACAACACCACTATACAATACGTGTTATATATATCTCAAATTTTGCCCCATATGCTTGGCATGACTAAATGGTAGGGCCCTACTCAGATACCTTACCTTTTCCACTTAATTATATCTCAGGTTGTCCCATTGTTCTGCTCGTGGTGTCAACAATTGGTAACACTTTCACATATTAACCTTATACAACTCTATCTGCCTTATTTTGTAATATAACCATTATTTCACAGTTATAACTACGTATACGTGTAACCACTATGATACTAAATCCATGTACTAAATGCAAACTTCTCCTAACTTCCAACGGTCATTAAGTTTCATGCGTGGGATGTCCCGCAGAGCGAAGTCCAAACAAGGAACCCCCCCGATACACTACTACCTAACACTGCTGGTCATCGAGATCTGTTAAGTCCTTAATCCATAACATATATCCCCGAATTCCCATCTATGAACATAAAAAGTCTACTCATCCACCCTCATGTCATTAAATACGGCATACAACACGGCACTGTCACTATCACAAGTTATTAGCGCTATATAATTAACGATTTATCTCTCTCCGCTCTACAATAAGTCAATATACCCTGAATCACATCAGTAAAACATCCCTACTCCCTGGTATTAAAATAGTAAGACAACATACTCACTAAAGTCTATGAAATAATGCAACATGCATGCAGGCTCAACCGTCTTTCAGGTGATGCCTCGCCAAAACCATATTTTTAAACTGGATATATTAAGTACGATAGTCTTATCACACAATTTACTATCGTTTGAGCCCTCTGCATCTAGTAACCATACAATATAATAATTATTTGATCTACTATCATAACAATCAAAGGATCATGAATCATTATGCAATCCCATATTCAAATTCTTCTTATTTTCCACACATGCCCCTCCCCGCAGGTGGCACAAAAGTCTTGCTACCAAACGGTAGTCATTTACACAATAAGGATGCAATCGCCAGCTCATCCACTACCAGATGTACACTTGAATCCCTAGTGTTAACCATTCACAGAGGTTATGACACGCTCATGTCATTGAATCCATCATTTTCTCATAAGGATGGAACAAATCTTCATTAGACTATCCTGATCATAGGGTCCCCGCACATACATTTCACGACCCATAATTATCTATCATCGTTATACCTTTTTAATTCCATTCATTACTTTTCCCCTTTCTCGTTGTGGGTAAATTGTTCTGTTCTGCGGCTTACATGCCTCACATTGATATGTTGGCCCTATATCTCTAGTTTTCAATTATGTCCTTACTGGCGTTACTTTTATTCCCTAGGACCCGTCGACCCTGAAATGCGGTATACTATAATCGTTGAGGACTACACTGGTCTTACCTAGACCCACTACTCTCGGGTCATTAGTTCCTCGGCCCAATTCTTTTGACCTGAATTCTACACAGGATATCTTACTTCCCCAATTGTTACGCCTTACCGACATGCTTTGACATACCCGTTCTTATCAATTCCACTTCTTATGTGGATGCATTCAATACTGGTAACACCTCTCTCTACAAATAGAGATATTTCCCTTTCCTTGGTCCTACTGGCCTTTTTGGGATCTCCTTTTCTCGACCCTGGCAGTCTTAGCTTCCAGTTGTCATTTTCGTTGTTCCTTTGGCTCTACTGGACATATGGAACACATGGTGGACCTCGCTGGTCTTGGATGAATCCATCACCACTATGTTGAAATGGAATCATATCCTTTTAAATAGTTTTCCACACTAGGTATACCTTCTGGTGGTGTTTCACTAACACTGTTGAATTCAATCTTTCCCTTCGGCTAGGTATCGCGACTCTACTAACTCCCTTTCTTCTGGGACATTGACGTATTCTCTTAAACGTATAATTTTGATGAAATTATTCGCACCTCCCATTCGCTCTTGGGAATTCCACTCACGAGTCCATTTTCAACTTGCGGACTCTTTTTGTCTTCTGTAACTCCAACTTCGGTTATGAAGTTCCCGTATCAAGTAAGCTTATTTTCTCACAGTCGGTCCCTACCTGACCTATTTGTGATAAATTTGAAATATCTTTCATAACTCTGTCTGACCAGTAGATGGAAAATTACACGATCAACCCACACCCAATATCTCGATGTCATTGACTATTCTTACTCTTTATACTGCTTTTCTAAGCTAGAACAATTTCATCTGAAATGTAAATTCTGAGTGTCACTTCACTCTACCTTACACTGTTGCCTTTGGATTAGCTCCCTCCATTGGCCTATCACACTTAGATACTACTATTGGTGACTTCTATCATGATCACCATTCTCCTAATGCTTCACAGCTTTTTCTTGTTGCCCTCCTCCTGCAATCCCGCTAACGGCCTTCGTTGGTCGTCCTATATTGTTCGGTGTACGAAATCCAATTAAACTCGCATATAAATTGAATTCACTAAACTTAATCGCAGGAGAGCATAAATCGTATATGCAATGGAATACATCAATCCTATAATAAGACTCTATATCAAAGAACGCTAAGCTGAAACGTAATAAGTCGTACAGATGCTAAAGGACTCTAGAACCTGAAGCTCTGATACCACCTATTACACCCCGCCCAATTAAATACCGAGTGGTCAATCCTTTATAAAATTTAAAGCAGAATGTTCGGTTGGTTCATTCTTAGCATCACTTTCGAAAGCATAACAACCTTATTAACCACCTAATAGTTAATTAAGCTAATGTCAAAATATTATTTTTTTTCCTTTTCAAATTGAATCCAAAATCATTTATTTATAAAGTCGAAGAATTTAAATATAATCCATCCACCAAACAACTAAATAAAATAAATACTGAATCTGAATCAAGTACATAAATAAATAAGATTGGATAAAATATTTCTAGTTCAAAACTCTAAACCAAGAACCAAAGTAAAATAAATCGGACTGAAATGACTGGAAAGTAATCTGAATACAATCTCTGATAAAAATTCTAAGGAGTGGGCAACACATGCGCTAAATGAAAAGTCTAGATAAAACTGAGTGAAATGATGGAGGCGCCTAATGCAAAGACCTACAACTTCCACAACAGCTGCAGCACGCCAAGCAATTCAAGTCTCTAAGTCTGGTGTCCCTGTGGCTGAGCACTTGATATAATACATATATATAGAAAGAGAGAAAAGAGATGCAAGAGACGGGTCAGAGCACGATGTGTAAAAATATTTGTTTTAGCAAGTATTTAAAATTTACAATAAATCAAGTATCAAACGTATGTTAATTCGGACTCTCACATGAGATCCTCATCTCTCGTCTATTGTGCACGCCTAACGTACATCTATTCTAACCTAGCCATCTGTAACCCATCTAAATATGTAAGGACTTATACTTCTAGTTAAACCTCGTGGTAGAAACCTATAATTCCCATCTTCCACATTATTAATATCATCATTTATTAATTCGGTTAAGTGTTATCACACTAAGTTAAGTATTCACAACTTATGTTACTTAAGATTGTATTATCCTAATAACCTACAGTTATCTCACAATAGGAATAACACAAGTATACATGTATATATTCACCACTATATATATACTAATACAGCACCCCAAGGCTAAACCTGTAGTGCATTGTATACTCTGCTATCATGTCCCGGTACATCACTGTACTATTCTAATAACCTACAATTATCTCATATAAGGAATAACGCATGTATACATATATATTCACCACTATAATATAATATACTAATACAGCACTCCAAGTCTAAACCTATAGTGCATTGTGTACTCTGCTATCATGTTCCGGTACATCTCATACTCAAACAAGGACTATAGGTTTGGAAGTCTCCAACGAACCACATATATAAATCACACATAGTGGAAGCAAAAATAGTTCACATAACTATGGGTCACGTACATACTTGCGCTCCTATATTCAGCTGACTTATCAACTCACAAATAAGTCTTCACAGTCCTATGTTCTGAGATACAAGTCAAATATCCCCCCGAAGGTCACCCAGGATAAGACTGTCTCTACACAACCTCCCGCGATAGCAAGCATCTAGGTATGTCATACACATAATATTAAGCATGTAATAGGTATCCACACATCCTATTAAAATTCGTTAGGTATCAACCCAACTTGATCATATATATTCCATACGGATTATTCTCTTATTACTATGTATAATATATTTACTTTATCCCAAATAGTCAACGTAGTAGTAATTCATAGCTAGATTCATTTCTGAGCGCTCGCGAGTATTTCTCCTCACTCAAAGGATACCACTATATTTATATAAGTAATAGGGTCCAGATACTCTACCGGCCCAAGTATTTTTATTCCTCAAATCTCACAATATAAGATTCTAAAGGTTCTGTAGCGGCACTGGAAAATCTGCAGAAAGAGAACCCAACCCAACCCTTAGAAATGGAACCAAATTCCCGATAAATGGAACCAGTTTCGTTACATTAGACCTGTTCTTCAATAGTTACGTTTTCACCATTTTCACACCCAAAACCTCATTGTTCATACCTAATCGTTAATGTAACTATTTTGATTGATAACCTAACATGTTTACACAATTTCTAACATCCTAAGATCAATTACTCATTATAAATCATAAGGTAAAAACGAAATCCTTATTTAATATCATAAGAACCCTAGTTTTCCAATTTTCCATTAAAGAACTTAATTAACCCAGATTATTCATCGATTTGTACTCCAATTTCATATTAAATTCTCTTACATACATGAAGGAATTAACTCCTGAACCATTTGCCCATAATCATAAGTTACTTCTCCAATTTTCACCCAATTTCAATGTAATTCATTAACGAATTTACCTACACTAACATGAACATGATTATTTCTAAATGAAAATCAAGTAATAAACACTTGCCTTAAATTCAAAGGTCTAATCCGTTGATGATGTTGGTATTGGTGCGTTCCTCACTTTCTGATCTACGCGTTGGTGGTACTATTGGAGCGAAAGTTTAAGTCTTTCTCTAAGAACACCTGTGGAGTTCTTCTTCTCCCTCTTAGTTTTTTTTCACTGTGACTTAGGTTTAGAAAATTATAGGTAACCTCTCACCCACGTACCTTTAAAAAACGTCGCTAATGCCGTTTAATACAAGATTAAACTGTATAAGCAACTCCGAAAAGTTTGTTGGAGAAACCCTTTTCTTTTGAAAAATAAAAATTATAAACAAGATGTGTTTACAAAGAAACTTACGTACGAGAGTAATTAAGATTGTGTAATTAGTTTTTAAAACTAAGGCAGTTTCAAAAATTCAGCACACTTACAGAATGAGATGAGTAGATGAAGATAATCAACACAATGATTTTAACGTGGTAAAACCTCTCCCAACAGAGGAAACATCCACGGTGACTTCTAAGTCACAAAAGAAAAAAAATACACTAATAACAAAAATCAGTTACAAACAATACAACATGCAAACACACAAATCAACCTATTCTAAGTTTAGGAATATACCCCACTTGGTTTCCTTCTAACTTCTCATAGATCTGATTTGTTGATGATGTTCTTCAGTTTGCTAACTTCCTTTGCTTTAGCTTCTTTACGTCGACTCAATGATCTCTGATCTTAAACACAACACTTCCAGTGTAGTAGTGTGTTAAGTGTTTGTGAAGTGATCCCTATTCACATGCATGAACTCACACACACTTAGATTTACAGACAGTCCTACAAAAATTACATATAAAGTCTATATGCTGTGATTTTGTTATTTTTCTTTCTTACAAAACTAAAACCCTTTTTGACCTTTAAATATAACCCAGATTCCACGGAGATCTTGCTTCAGAAATCGGTCAAGACCTTAATCAATCTCTTTTGAAAATATTTATGAGATTGAAAACCCTCTAAGTGAGAATCCAACTAGGTCAGGTTAAGTTCTGTAAAAACAGAAGCCATAAAACATTTTAAAACCAAATCAGAAATGATTTTCTTAAACCAAGTAGAAAATATGCAGATCTAGTGAAAAATGTAACATGCAGAGTATAGATCTAACGTTTCTATGGAAAAAGAAACAAGATATTCACTCTAAAGTTTAAGTTGTGAACAAGATCAAAAGATCAAGAGGTTACAGCAACGATATGAACAAACCACTCTCTCAAACACTCAAGGTTGTGTTTGGGGTTGAATGTATACGAAGGTTTGTTTCTGAGTTGAAGTGTTTAGGGTTAGGGTTAGGGTTTGGCTAACTGTTTCCCTTTCTTTCTCTTCTCTCTATTCTTTTCTCCTTTCTCTCACTTCTCTCTTCTCTCTCACTTCTCTCTTCTCTCTCACTTCTCTCTTATTTTTTTCTCTCAGAAAGACGAATGCCCAAAAGTTTTCTAAGGCTGAGAAGAGGAGGGTATATATAGGGCTGAGGGAAGGTTCTGGACGTTCGAGGGAAATTAAGGGCTGTGATCAAGTCTTGTAAGGTTTGACTTGATCCAAAGGTTATAAAACAGCGGTGGTTTAAAATGATTCTGATTGGATCATATGGATAGCACCGGGATTAACCAAGAACACATGCAGACCCTTGATTAGGAATGATCCAACGATCATCAAACATCCATCCAGCCCTCTCACATAACAAACACAAATACATTCACCCGGAGGTTGACAAGTGTTGGCTTGTGAGTGGCTCTCACACGCGCGTCAAATTAATTACAAAACATCACCCTGAAGTCTCTAGCGCTTTGAGATCCTACCCAACCAAACTTTTTAATGAAAACAGAAGTTTCCAAAATAGAATATTAACCCCACAAAATATATAATCCCATTTTATTAATAAAAACATTTATTAAAAAATGTTTAAAAATATTTAAAAATTCCCAAAAAATATTTAAAGCTCCAATTCAAGGGGAATTAAACACACACTCAATTTTAAGCAATATGAACACATGTATGCACTTCTAATTGTGTGTAGTGTGATTCAATTTTTACCTTCATAGATCATTGAAGAGAATTAGAGAGAAAAGTTCTGAGGCTTTTTGGTTTCTAGGATGAACTACCAATTTTGTCACTATTTCCAAACTAGTTGAACACTTATACAGTATAGACTTAAGCAAGTCAAAGGTATAAGTTGCTTCAACCTTTTCTATTTAATTACTGATTTTAGTCCATTTTAATTCTCCAAAAACCCAAATTACAAAACTACCCCTACGGGGTGCCGGTTTGGCCTAAAAATATCCCAGAGTCCAAATAAAATAAGAGGGTAGAGTTTTCTGACTATCTCAACCCTCCTGGACTCAACGGCGTACTCAGAATGACCATACAAGTTTATAAAAATAAATTCTCTTCTTATTTCAATTAATTAGTCCCGACACGACTTACACGCGCATCCGACTTAAATTACCAAAGGTCTCATTTCTCGTTCCCGATAATTTATCAAATTCAATAATTCCATATTACTTATTCATTCAGTAATATTCAATCAACAAGTATTAACAATGGCACGCTAGTTAATATCTATCTATTTTAATCCGGATTAGTTAACAATTAAATCTCATATTTTAATTCAATTAATCCAACAATAATTATAAATCACATAATTATTTAAATGTTTAAAAATACGGGGTGTTACAATATAGAATTTCATCCTCAGACGGACGATCGGGCTAAGTGGTTCAACTAGACTTTGGACGATATGTTATTTGCATGTGTACATGATTTCAAGGGCATTTAGGGGAAAGACTTATCATTCGTGGAGTTTTTTTTATAATAATAGTCATCATTAGACTATTGGTATGGAACTTTTGAGGCTTTGAATGACCGAACTTACCATTCTTCGAGTTGTTGGACAGAGAAGGGGGATAGGAATATGATATGGTTTGATTGTGTTCAGGACACATCAAATAAGTTGGTGTTTATCCAAGAGCATATGAGGACTGCGCAAAGTAGAATGAAGAGTTATGCAGATAGAAGGAGACGGGGATAGAAGTTTCAGTAGGGGACCAAGTGCTTTTGATGGTCTCCCCGATAAAGGGGGATATGAGGTTTTGATCTAAGGGTAAGTTGGAGCCGTAATATATAGGTCCTTTTATGATCTTGGATAGGGTGAGGCAAGTGGTTTATCACATGGACTTACTTGAACATTTTTAGTGTGTGTATGAAAGTTTACACATGTTCATGCTGAGAAAATTCTTGTGGGATAAGAGCCGAATGTGAGTTACGAAGAGAGACCACATCGTATTCTAGACTAAAGAGAGAAGATCATGCGGTCATAGTTCATTTTTTCGGTTCATGTTCAATAGGGACATCATAACAAGTTATAGTATACATGGAAACATGAGGATGACATGCGATAGATATATCTATGGATTTTCAAGTCAGGTATAATAATCGAATTTCAACGACAAAATTACTCTTTAAGGGTAGAGGAATGTAATGCCCCGTGTTTTATGGATATTATTATAATTATTAGTTGCATTGTAATTAGATATTACTTGTGACATTTAGTATATCCATATCCAGATTTACATATTCCTTATGTAGTGTTACTTAGTTTAGTTGTGCATTGTTTGGTTAAATATTAATTATAGTTAGAGTAACTATTTAAAATACACCTTACATGATGAATAAATATTTTACTAGAAGATTAGTGACTTAGTATTATAGGCGGATATAAAACGATCACGGGATTAAGTGTTGGGAGTTTCCCTTTTTGTATTATTCTCTTGGCATTAGGTTTCATTGATTGTGAAGTATGTTCTAATAATACTAAGTCACAATAACTTTAATAATGAAGATTTATTTACAAACGGTACGTATTGGCTAGTTAATAAATTTAAATAATTAATTAATTCTCGAAAAAATGTTGACTTTTGTAAGGTTCGCAAGATGTTTATAAAGCCCAAATTTAGTTAAAATTATGAGAAAATGGTCCAAGTGTATATGTTGGGCCAAGTTTGAGGCTATTTGGGACATGTTTTGGGCTTTTTATGATTAGGAAAATATATGGCCCTAGCCTAATTATGAATTTTACTAATAATATGAGTTAATTAGATTAATATAAAACATAAAATATAATTAGGGAAATTCTAGCATCTAAGGAGATAGAGGAGGAAAACCTTAGCTTTGATATATAAAGGTTTAAAGGGTTATTTCAACAATTACCTTTGAGGCAAGTTTATATTATGTAAAAGTATCATTGGATTATGGTAATGATTATGCATTGAAATATGTAGGAAACATTAGACAATATGATTAAGTTAGTAATTAAAATTAATTTTGTAATTTTTTTAATTAAATTAAGACCCTAGTTAATTACTTGATGAACTCGTGAAAGTTGGTTGATTGAATGAACAAATGTATGCATGAAACCTTATAGTTTGTTAATCACAAATATTATATATGTAATGTACATATTCTAATCTTCAAAATCCCTATAGTAATTGGATAAATTGATTTGAAAACGTAGGCTAATTTAACCTATTTAAATAAAGAAAATGGAGTTAGGTTTTGTTTGATAATAAAGGAAATTGAACCTTTAATCTTGTAAAAAAAATATTATAAACATTAATTTGTAGCATATATGCTTGGTCTAGACCAAAATTGGATCGATCTGATTAGAAAGATCAATCGACTTGGGGGCGGATCGATCCGGTCCTATAGGCTTGGCCTATTTTGGATATTTAGTTATTATAAGCATTGTTTATAAAGCGTAACTGCAAATTTGAGGGTAATTTAATTTGAATGTATAATATAATATTTTTGAGGACTTTACCTATTTTAGTAACCTTAGGTTTCGGGGTAAGTTCAATATAGCTAGCTAATGTTAAAGGTGGAGTAAAATATGAAATAAATGGGAATATCTTTATTAACCAATAGACTAGGGCTTTTTACTTAATTATTTGCATTATATAAATATACCTAGGGTGATCGTGAGTAACCTACTAGGAGGGATTTGATGGGGCACATAAAACGTGATCGCACGTGGTATCTTGGTGAGAGCATAAAATTTAACAAGGTCTTATTACCCTGATCCAACGTGCTTAGCCTTAGATCTCCCAAGTTCGGACAATGGAGCTTAATTCTCTTGTATAATTAAAGGTATGGGGTTATACTCTAGGTGTAATGGCATAGTGATTTTCCTTATTGTTGTTTTAAGTATAACTAATAATGGCACAGTTGATCCCAAAGGCGTAGGTGTAGGTCTTCGTACTTTGGATGTGGGTAGTGTTTGGCCTTATGTGATTGGATATACGTTGGACATAATTACATAAATTCTGAATTGTGTGGGTTACTATTAGTTTAATTATTATTATTATTGTATACAAGAGACGTATATATATATAACTATAACTCAGGAATGATAAAGTAAGGAATTACTTAACTAATAGATGGAATCAAGGAAAATAAATACCTGTCGGGATTGGGATTAGCATATCATGTTGAGAGGTTATTTGGGTTTGGATAATTTTAATGAACTAAATATCGGAAGAATATATGTTTTGATTGTTATGGACCAAAAAATGATATTTCTACACACTGTCGACATGATATGTGTAATCCTCTTCATGGAAATCTTTTTATAGGTCTTAGGTCGTAGCCACTAGAGACTTGAGCTAAATTAGTTTAAGGAGTTTCTCCAACATCATTTCCTTTTCATCATCCCTAGGATATAGTGTCGAGCATGTAGCTTCTTAACATTTATGTATTTATTTATATTTAGTTATTCAGACATCGTGTTAATTTAGTATGTTTCCTTCTCGAGTTATAGTTGTATGGGATTTATTTATGTTGATTGGACTTATATACAAAGTTAGATATTTTAGTTTATTCAGTTTATTACATTCTTATGATTTGATTATATATTATTAGTGTTGGATGATATTAGAGTAGTATTACTTTTCTCCATGTGTTAATAAGAATTATCGTTATTTATATTATTATTATTATTATTATTATTATTATATATCTCAGTCATGCTTTGAATGTTGTCAATTGTTTGACTCTCAATTTTTTTACTTAGAACAGATCAACCTAATTATGGATTTTACGAGGGTGAAAAAAATGGGGTTAAAATTTCATTCAATTTTTATACCGTGAGAAAGAGATAAAAGAATTTCGATAGATAATATTTTGGAGAAAACATCATTATCATTTAAAAGTGATTTTTTCTAAAAGAGATTTAAGACATTATAATTTTAAATAGATAAAAAAAAATTATAGACTAATTGGTAAACAATTTAGAAATTTTTTTTATAGAGGAAATTATTACAATTTTAGGTAGAGAAGTTTTTTTAGAGAGAATAATGTGAGAATTTTATAAGCCCTTTTTGGAGTGCAAAAGGGTTTGGAATTTAAAAAGTATGAAAAAAGTTGCCATTTTAAAAATAAATTTATTTAGAGAAAAAGAGAGACTACACTTTTAGATAAAAAAACATTTGTTAGAGAGAGAGAAGACTTAACATTTTAGAAAGAGAAAGGCATTACATTTTGAGAGAGCAAGAGAGAGAGAGAGAGAGAGAGAGAGAGAGAGAGAGAGAGAGAGAGAAAGGATTATTGTAATACCCCATATTTTTAGTAATTAATTAAATAATTAAATTAAAAATTTATTGAATAAAATTAGAATAAGGTATTTAATTTAAATTAAATATATTTTGCTGGGTTTAGATTAAAATAAGTAGATTGGACTAACACCATTAGACTTGAATTAATTATGTTGAGTTGGGCTAGTTTGATAAATGGTTAGTTTGGAATATGATTTTGAGCCTAACGTCAATGTAGTATTTTTAGTGATAACTTGGTAACCAAGTATTATAAGATAAGGCTTGGTTAGTGGACATATCAGTTGGATTTGGTTCATTAACATATATGAATTTCGAGTAAATGAAATAAACGAAAAAACAAAAAGGGGTGGGGGAAGTCAGCACAAATTCGCGATCGTGTGTCAAGATGTCGCGATCGCGGATGTACCACAGGTCATCCGCAAGGTGTACTGGATGGTCCTTCTAAATTGGGAAATTATACACGATTTTGAGTTGTTTTTCCTCAAAAACTCTTCACTCTCAAACCCTAATCCCCTCTTAATATCTACACACAAACCTTATACAACCTATAGGATAAACCTCAATTAAAATACAAGATTCCAGTTCAAGAAAGAAGATAAATTATTAAAGTAAGAAGAAAGAAAAAAGAAAAAGAAAGGAAGAAGAAGGATGGAAAAAGACGAATTCACACAATTGAAACTACGAATATCATCTCTTCACATCAGTAAGTTCTACTTTAATACAAGATAAAATCTGCTTTTCTGCTTTTATGTTTATACGGAATAATTTATACCTAAACCTCAATTAACAATGTAAAATCCATTAGAGATAATTAGGTTGCTAACAGAATAATGCTTTAAACTTGATTGAGATAAAAGTGTGAATTTTCCAAATGAGAACACATGTTACTTATATGTAAACTACATTTAATATGATAATCAATGATTAATTCTATATTGGATAGTTCAAATTTTAATGAAATTCTTATGTATAGTTGTAAATTTTATGGAAACTGGACTAATAGCATGTTGAAATTTTCTATGATAAAATTAGATTGAAAACATTTTCAAGTTTAATTTTAATTGTATACAATTGAAATGATTTACAAATCACATGTTATTACCTTTAGGTAACTTAATAACCCCTAGAATAAATATGTCACATGTTCTTGTGTCTAATGAAAATTATGCATGTCAAAGGCTTTAAGTTGTTAAAACTTAAGTCAATGAGCATGTTTCAATACTGATTAGTTTATTGAAAGGAATTTGAATTTTATTCATATATAATGGGATAAAGTTGTACAATGTCTTTCTCATGTTGATTATTATCCCCATGAATTGTAGCATTTAAAATGCTAAAATATAATATTAAATGTTTGTACTTAGTTTACGGATACAATTTTATGTGATGTTATACCTTGGACATATTGAAAGTATACAAGGTCGAAAATAGATAAAAGAAAATTTAATCATGTTCGGTGAAGAGTCGTGGTTGTATGATCAATTGATTACTATTGTGGATGGTGGTGGAGTTGCAGGATTTGTTGACTTTTAGTTCACTCTATGTAAAAAATGGTGGGCATGTGCACTAGTGACCTCATAGTTAGTTAGGGGAGAATCTAAGTTTTTATAACGATGATATCATTATGGGCATCGGATATAATATGGGTCTCTTAACTAATGAGATCTTTTAGGTTTTGAAAAAGACTATAAAAAAATTTATAATGAAAATTACACTGGTAATAGTGTGCTAAGTTATTTTAGAGTTAATAAAAAATGTGAATTTATTATTTATATATATGATTGTCAATTTTATCATTTAGGTTGTGTAGTTGTTTATCTTGTGGTAGACCTGACCCTTCGTACTATTTCCAGGTGCTCCAACAGCACGTCAGACTTAGATTCCTCTCTCATAAGCATCGAGTCATCATTGTAATCACCACCAGTTAGAGATGTAGTTGTTGGATTTTATATTTTATTTTTGTTTATTTGAGTGATGTGAGGTTTATCTTTTACCTCTTTAGACAATGTATTTAGTTTATATTTATATTTGAGACAACAGAGTTAGGCACGTATTATTTTGGTATTATTATGTCAGACGTTGTAATTTCATATTTCATTGTCAGTGGTGGTAATTTATTTCCATTCCATCTTTATTTACACTGAGGATATTAATGTTACACTTTATTTATTTATCTTTATCTATTATTTCCAATTCATTGTGATGGTATTATTTGTTTTCACAACCTATATAATTTAATAATTAGACTTGATCAACCTGAGCATTAAAATACAGGGGGTGTCATAATTTATATAAAGAAATGTTTTAGTATTTTTGAGAGATAAATTTAGAGGAAAAATTTACAAATGGTGATAATGTTACAATTTTATAAGGAAAGGGGACACTAGCTTAATGGGACTTTTTGTAAAGAGGGGAAGGAGTAGTCATCTTAGAGACATTTTTAAAGTGTAAGGACATTTTTCACATGTCCGAAATGTTTCATTTATTTATGTCGTACGCCGCTACATTTGGCACGTCTCCTCACGATCTCACATGACGGCTTCTATCCGAATTTTGGGAATCAAGCATGCATTATCTCCACTAATATGTCCCACATCTGCCTCAATGACTTCACGTTCCAAGATTTTAGGGACTTAATGCAAGTGGTACGCAAGGGAAGTCAAAACAGTGAAAAAAAGGCACAATAGGAGAGTTCAAGGGCATTTTCGTAATTTCACATCCATAGTTAGGAGGTCTTGTCAACTAGAAAGTTGAAGAGCTCGCCGCAATGAAGATACTGGAAAAAACGACACCTCAATCCGAGCTACGGTGAAGGAGTTATGACCTTTTGAAGATAGAGAAAATTCCTTAAAGAATGCTGTTTTTTTTGTACGCTAGATAGAATTTTAGAGTTTTAAGAATGTGGAACTCTTCATATTTTTTCCTATAAATACCAACTTCGGGGGATTTGTTTTTCAAGACTTTAGGAGACGAATTTGAGAGTCCAAATACATCTAGTCTTCACATTTTTGAGTCCCAAGACTCATGTTTTGATTCACACATCATTGCCAAACCTTTGTGAATCCTTTTGCAACCCAAGAACACAACTTTGGTTTGTTCAACCCTTGTGGAGGAGACTGTTCTTCTTATTCATTGCAGCCCTACTGGAAAGGGATAATTCCAGCCGCGACTACAGAATCCGATACCCGAGGGTAATTCTTAGTCAACTTGTATTTTCATTGTAATCCGATTCTAAGCCGTTCTCTTACAAATTATAGTGAAAATAAATGGTTTTGCCCCTGAGGGGGATTTTTCCTTAATTGCATGTGTTTGAATGTTCTTGCGTAGATTATCAATTTATCCAATCACATACTGCTGCATGTTTAGGGTTTGTTTGGATTAAAAGGGTTTTATATATAATTTGATCATTTGAATTCGAGCACACACGTTCTCAAATTGGTATCAGAGCAGGTTACGCTAATCTATCGCGTATTCCTTTTTTTTTCTGCAAAATTTTTCTAAGATATCAATTTTCTGAAAAAATTGATTTTTGAAAAAGTGCGTGTTCAAATGGAGAAGTCATATTATAAAATGCCTATTTTTGACGAGACAAATTATGCTTATTGGAAAGCTCGTATGAGGTCGGCTTTAAAAGCCATTGATGAACGTGTCTGGATTTTGGTTGAACGAGGGTGGACTCCTCCCACCGTGACTGTTGATAATGTGACCAACTTGAAACGTGACATTTCTTGGTCTGATGAAGAAATTAAATGGTCATCTTTTAATTCTAAGGGTCTAAGTGCTATTTCTGGGTCTATCACACCTGATGAGTTCAAACGCATAATGACGTGTACCACCTCAAAAGAGGCATGGGATGTTTTACAACTCACCCATGAAGGAACTAATGCTGTGAAAGAGTCTAAGTTGCAAAACTTGACAACTCAATTTGAAACAATCACCATGCATGATTCTGAATGCTTTGATGAATTTTATGATAGACTTTCTGACATTGTGAATACTAGTTTTAATCTTGGTGAACATATTCCGAATGCTAGAGTTGTTAAAAAGATTCTTCATTCTTTGCCTAAGCGTTTTATCCCTAAAGTCACTGTGCTAAATTCTATGGGTAATTTAAATACGCTAAAATTGGAAGAACATGTAGGAGATTTGCAAACTTATGAAATTGATATGTTCCCTAAAAATTCTAAATCTAAAGATAAGGGAATTGCTCTTAAAGCCCAAGAGAGAAGGAGTGAGGGGTCACCTAGAAAGAGGGTAGAGTCATCTAGAAAGAGAGAGACTGACATGTCAGATTCTGAGTGCGATTTTGACTTAGATGATTTGGCTCTTTTCGCAAAAAATTTCAAGAGGATTCTCAAATTTAAGAAAAATGGCAATTTTAAAGATAAAAAGAAATTTGAGAAAAATAAGTTTGAAAAGAAAAATGAAAAAGTTTCCAAAAATCCTTCCCTAAAAGAAAGTGAGAGATGTTTTGAGTGTGATGGTAGGGGTCATAGAGCTTTTGAGTGTGCCAATCGTCTGAATAGAGAGAAAGGGAAAGCTGTCCTTAATGCTACCCTTAGTGACGACAGTGAGGTCGAGACGGTGGATTCTGGAGATGAGTCACCGCATGAGTGTAACTTCACCGCATTCATGGCCAGCCAAGTGAGCACTCCTAGTTCTCCTCACGATGATGAGGATGATGCTTCACAGGGACACCTCGACAGTGAGATCGATGTGAGTGAGGGGGAGGATGACACAAGTGAGAGCGAGAGTGATATACAACGCGCCTACGCTGAGTTATATTCTGAGTCTTTTAAAACTAAAAAGCGTAATAAAGCGTTAGTTCTTAAGATCACTTGCCTAGAGGAAGATTTAAGGAAAGCGAGAGAAAGAGAGTTCTCCACCTGCACCGCCCTGAGAGAGAGAGAATCTACCTGTATCGAGAATGAGAATTTGTTGAGAGAGAGAGAGAGTACTCTAGAGAAAGAGAGAGGGGACTTGATCAAGCAAGTGGCTAGTCTTACGAGTCAGCTCCATTCCTCCGTGGAGACTCGGAAGAAACTTGAAGCCCTTGTTGCCCAGCTGACTCATGATCTTGAGAAAGCACGGGAAGTCAAGGTACAAATCGAGGACAGATCTGGGAAGATGGGAAAGATGCTCCTCGGCCCCGCTTTAGGTTTTGGTGATCGTCAAGGAATTGGATATGATGGTGCCTCCACGTCCCAAATTGCACCTGGACCAGTTCCTGAGTTTACTACAACTCCTTATGGTCACCGTAAAAAACCTCGAAGGAGAGTTCGACCAAGAAAAGCAAACCAAGGTCCGCCTTTGACTGAGCTCTTTTGTACTTATTGCAAAAGAAAAGGCCACCTTAGGGAAACTTGCTATAGCATGGGTCGGACACGACGTACTACTGCTCCACCACGACATACTGATGAGTTTTCTAGTCTGAGAGAGCGAGTTGAGTTCTTAGCTGCCACTACTCAGAGTTTGATGAAAGAATTCCGACGGATGTCTTCGCCGTTAGTGAATGCTTCTTACATTCTAGCTAAAACCAACAAAGGCAAACAAAAGGTCATCTCTGCTTGGGTGCCTAAGAAAGATAAAAAGGCCTTTGTTGTTCATGTTACTATCAAAGCACATAATACCTCACAGTGGTATTTTGATGGTGGGTGCTCCAGACACATGACAGGTGATGCCTCATTTTTTACTACTCTTGAGGATTATCAAGATGGAAGAGTCACCTTTGGAGATGGGAGTAAGTCTAGCATTATAGGACGAGGTACTATCGAGTTACCTGGTTTTCCTAAGCTAGAAAATGTTTTGTACGTCAAAGGTTTGAAAGCAAACCTTCTCAGCATTAGCCAGCTGTGCGACACTAACTTTGCAGTAAAGTTTGACCGGGACGCGTGTAAAGTCTACAATCAAGCCGGTAAACTTTTGATGCAAGGGGTGAGGACCGAGGATAATTGCTATGGGACTGAGCCCACATCCTCACTTGTCTGTAACAGCGCCACGATCACTCCTATGGATCTGTGGCACCAATGTCTAGGTCACGTGAACGTTAGAGATCTCAATCGTTTATCTAAAAAGGACCTAGTACGTGGCTTACCATCTCTTGGAAAGTCAAATTCGACCGTTTGTGGACCCTGTCAGTTGGGAAAACAAATTCGTAGTCCTCATAGGAAGTTACATTCCATTACCACCTCTCGTGTTCTGGAGTTGATTCACATGGATCTTATGGGTCCCACTCGTACTGAGAGTCTAGGTGGTAAGAGGTACATCCTCGTGATGGTAGATGATTTCTCCAGATACTCCATTGTAGGTTTTCTGAGAGAGAAATCCGATGATGTAGATTTCTTAACGACCAAGTGCCGTGTCCTGCAAAATCAACACGGTGTCACTATTAACAGAATACGTAGTGACAACGACACTGAATTCAGGGAAGCAAAGGTTGATTTGTACTGTGATAGCCTTGGTATCAAACATGAGTTTTCTGCTATGAGAACTCCTCAGCAAAATGGGATTATTGAGAGAAAGAATAGAACGATCCAAGAGATGGCTAGATCTATGCTTCTAGGTCGTAAAGTTTCTAGGAGATTTTAGGCAGAGGCAGTGTCTACTGCATGCCACACGGTGAATAGGGTATATCTGCGTCCACACACACTTCACACTCCTTATGAGTTGTGGACTGGCAAGAAGCCCAACCTGGCATATTTCCGTGTCTTTGGGAGTAAATGCTACATCCTACGGGATAAAGAGCAATTAGGAAAGTTTGACTCCCGAAGCGACGAGGGAATATTTTTAGGATATTCATCGAATAGCAGAGCGTACCGGGTTTTTAACCTGAAGAGCTCTAAGATTGTGGAATCAATAAACGTCACCGTGCAAGATGACGAACCTTCGACGGTTATTGATCCTAACCTTCAGTGTGAGGATGAGGATTGTTCTGACAGTGATTTACCTGTTCCTCTCTCACACTTTGTGGACCCTACTCCTGTGTTAGGGGACACACCTGCTTGGGTTCGCAAGAGTCATGACCCTTCTGCCATTGTTGGTGATCCCACTCTAGGGGTCAAGACTCGTGCTCAGCTAGAGAACGTTGTTAGCCATCTTTGCTACACGTCCAAAGCCGAGCCCAATAACCATCAAGAAGCACTCAAGGATGAACACTGGATATCTTCTATACAGGATGAGTTGCTTCAGTTTAAAAAGAATGATGTCTGGGAACTTGTCCCCCGACCTAGTGAGATTAATGTGATAGGTACCCGGTGGATTTTTAAGAACAAAATGGATGAAAATGGTACCATAATCCGAAATAAGGCTAGGTTGGTCGCTCAAGGCTACACACAGATAGAGGGTGTAGACTTTGGGGAGACATTTGCTCCTATTGTGAGGCTTGAGTCCATCCATCTTCTGCTCTCCATCGCATGTCATCTGCGCTTCAAGGTGTATCAGATGGATGTCAAGAGTGCCTTTTTGAATGGCATTCTACAGGAGGAGGTTTATGTGGAACAACCAAAAGGGTTTGAAGACCCTCAGCACCATGAGCACGTCTACTATCTGAGGAAAGCCTTGTATGGTTTGAAGCAAGCACCCCGTGCTTGGTACGAGAAGCTTACTTCTTATCTCTTAGCTCGTGGCTTCAAGAGAGGGGGAGTAGATATGACGTTGTTTGTCAGGAGAGATGACGGTGCTATTTTGGTTGCCCAGGTCTATGTGGACGACATAGTCTTTGGATCCACATGCTCCCAGCATGCTCACCACTTTGAGGAGGAGATGAAAAGTGAGTTTGAGATGAGCATGGTTGGTGAGCTTACATTCTTCCTTGGTCTCCAGGTTCGTCAGCTAGAGGATGGGATGTTCATCTCCCAATCCAAGTATGCTAGAGACCTAGTGAAGAAATTTGGTTTAGACTCCGCTAAGCATGCACGTACACCTATGAGTACCACTACCAAGCTTAGTAAGGACACTTTAGGAAAGGACGTAGAGCAAACCTTATATCGGAGTATGATAGATAGTCTCCTCTACTTGACTGCCAGTCGTCCCGATATCGCCTTTAGTGTTGGAGTCTGTGCGCGTTATCAGGCATCCCCAAAAGAGTCACATTTACTTGCTCTAAAACGTATTATTAAATACGTAAGTGGGACTCTCTCATACGGGATTTGGTATTCCTTTGATACCGATGACCGTCTGTCCGCTTACTCGGATGCCGATTGGGCTGGGGATGTAGATGGATGTAGGAGCACTTCTGGTGGGTGTTTCTATTTTGGTTCTGCTCTTGTCTCCTGGCTGAGCAAGAAGCAAAATTCCATCTCTTTGTCCACTACGGAGGCTGAGTACATAGCCGCCGGGAGTTGTTGCACACAACTCTTGTGGATGAAGCAAATGCTGGAGGATTATGGGATAACACAGGACACCATGACCATTTCCTATGATAACACGAGTGCGATACACATATCCCGTAATCCAGTTCAGCATTCGCGCACAAAACACATCAGGATACGTGAGCACTTTATTCGTCAGTTAGTTGAAGAGAAAGTCGTATCCCTGAGTTTTGTTCCTACCGACCGTCAGTTAGCCGATATTTTCACGAAACCTTTAGATGCCCTTAGATTTGAGAGTCTTAGGAAATCTTTAGGGATTTGCACAGTTGACTGAGGGGTTGGTCTATGTCTAGAATAGGATGCTTCTTCATGTTCATATCATATGCTTCTTATTGCTAGTCTGTTTTATATGTACCATTACTTTGTTGTACAACTTTGTTTTATTCCTTTTGCTTTTTATATTTCTTTTGAAAAAAAATACAAAAAGATTTTCCTTTAAGAAAAATTTTGAGAAAAACATAAAAAGATTTTATTTCTTTTTTCCAAATTTTTGAAAAAGTCCAAAAAGATTTTTGTATTTTGCTTCTTTTATGGATGAGCATGTAAGATAGCCAAGTCACAACTTCATTCCATTTATCCATGTGACTGTTTGATAGAGATTTGAGAGGCTACATCATTTCATCCATGTGCTTTACATTGATTGGAGTCTTTGAGATGTAATTAGTGATATCTTCCTACATGTTTGACTCCTATATCCTTTATTGCACACATCCACGGATATATTTGATTATTGCACTTGTCTATCTTATGTTGGCTTGCGTGTTTTCATCTCAATCATGTCTATACAATGTACAATATGCGATAAAACTTGACAAGATTGGAATGCATGTAAAAACCGTTTTAGTGAGACTGTGTGTTTTTGTATAACGGGGAGGGGCTGCGAAAGGTAATCATCTATCCTTTGCGCAAAAGCCATCGTTAAAAAGGACCTAAAAAATGGAGGAATTTTAATATCCGAGGTCCAAAGAGGTTAAAAGAGCCCGAAAAAATTTAAAGGCAATAAAAAGCAATTCATGCCAAATATGGGCCACTTAGGTTTCACCATCAATTCTCCAAAGTTTGAGAATTTAGAATGCCTCTATTCAATACAATATCTGAGGGAGTTTGGTTGGAGAATCTAAACGGGTTTGTACTTCCTTGAAAGTCCTGAAAAAGCATAAAATCATTTTGGACGTTATTGGTGTGAAAATCATTTTGAGCTTTAATTTGTTGATTTGATTGAGTCAATATCTTATATTGTCACTCTTTTACACCCAAGGAAGCATTTGAGTTCATTCGCTAGGAATATCCAATATTCATCGTGCACATATGTCATGTTTGTATGCATTGATTTTCCTATCGAATTTGATCACACCACTTCATTTACGCTATCATTGACTTGGTTGCTTTCTGTTTATTCATGGTGTGTTTTTATCCTAGTGACACCCCGCACTTGCTTATTTGATTTATTTCTCTAATTTGTCCATTTGGGGACATCATAAAAAGGGGGAGAAAGAATTATCATATTATGGGGGAGTTTGAATTATGGGGGAGTTTTTGAGATGTTTCTTATATTTTTATCATATATTGATATCCATGTTATCTCATTTCAAACTCGATATGTCACATGGTATTTGCCTTGTCTCATGTGTGTAGGTATGAAGATTGCAGATCTATATGTTGCACACCCTGATGAGAAAAGTTTTGAGATCATATGTTGATATCCATGTTATCTCATTTCAAACTCGATATGTCACGTGGTATTTGCTTTGTCTCATGTGTGTAGGTATGAAGATTGCAGATCTATATGTTGCACACCTTGATGAGAAATTTCAAACTCGATATGTCACGTGGTATTTGCTTTGTCTCATGTGTGTAGGTATGAAGATTGCAGATTCATATGTTGCACACCCTGATGAGAAAAGTTTTGAGATTCCTGAAGAATTAAAGAACAAACGATGAAGACTATTCATTTGTACCTTTTCCAGTTTTGGGTTCATGGGAGGGTAGATTTGTATAGGCAATTTCATATTTGATAATTCGGATTTTTTATGTATGTACCGGCATAGACATAGGGGGAGATTTGTAAGGACATTTTTCACATGTCCGAAATGTTTCATTTATTTATGTCGTACGCCGCTACATTTGGCACGTCTCCTCACGATCTCACATGACGGCCTCTATCCAAATTCCGGGAATCAAGCATGCATTATCTCCACTAATATGTCCCACATCTGCCTCAATGACTTTACGTTCCAAGATTTTAGGGACTTAATGCAAGTAGTACGCAAGGGAAGTCAAAACAGTGAAAAAAAGGCACAATAGGAGAGTTCAAGGGAATTTTCGTAATTTCACATCCATAGTTCGGAGGTCTGGTCAACTAGAAAGTTGAAGATCTCGCCGCAATGAAGATACTGGAAAAAACGGTACCTCAATTCGAGCTACGGTGAAGGAGTTATGACCTTTTGAAGATAGAGAAAATTCCTTAAAGAATGCTGTTTTTTTTGTATGCTGGATAGAATTTTAGAGTTTTAAGAATGTGAGACTCTTCATATTTTTTCCTATAAATACCAACTTCGGGTGAGTTGTTTTGCAAGACTTTAGGAGACGAATTTGAGAGTCCAAATACATCTATTCTTCACATTTTTGAGTCCCAAGACTCATGTTTTGATTCACACATTATTGCCAAACCTTTGTGAATCCTTTTGCAACCCAAGAACACAACTTTGGTTTGTTCAACCCTTGTGGAGGAGACTGTTCTTCTTCTTCATTGCAGCCCTACTGGAAAGGGATAATTCCAGCCACGACTACAGAATCCGATACCCGAGGGTAATTCTTAGTCAACTTGTATTTTCATTGTAATCCGATTGTAAGCCGTTCTCTTACAAATTATAGTGAAAATAAATGGTTTTGCCCCTGAGGGGGATTTTTCCTTAATTGCATGTGTTTGAATGTTCTTGCGTAGATTATCAATTTATCCAATCACATACTGCTGCATGTTTAGGGTTTGTTTGGATTAAAAGGGTTTTATATATAATTTGATCATTTGAATTCGAGCACACACGTTCTCATAAAGAGATAAAATGATATTAATTATAAGGAGTTTTTCATATGACCTATGTTGGGTTGATGAGTAACTTAATAAATGCCCAGTAGAACCAATTTGTTTAATAGGTTGTGCGGGTTTGGGATGGGTTAGAAAAATGAAACTAGAATATGACAACTTACCCATCCTTCTTAAATCAAAAGTTATGTTTTCCTTATCAATATATCATAAATTAAGAATCTTGTTTTTAAAAGTAGTATACTAATAGTACTTATTACATAATAATGATAAAATTGAATATCTTAAACATAACTCTATTCATAATTCTTATTTCGAATGTAAAAAAAATATTTAGAATGTTTGACTTTCAAGCAATGACTCTTAAATTAGGATGAATGAAGTATCTTGAAAGAAATTGAAAAATATTAAGTAACAAAATCAAGAATTAATGCATTCAAGTAATATGGAAGATCACACAAAGTTGATTAACATCATCCATAACTTTTAAATATGAGTTTTTTTCTCTCAAGGAACTTAAACTACATATAGATTTAATGATATTGATTGACCTCATTGTTGTCAAACTAGTCATATATGAGTTGTTCACTATTGTTCTTACCATTGATCTCCCTTTATTTGACCATTCACCGTTACTAAGTATGTTATACATAATTTTTTCACATGAGTTAATTTTTAAGACTATAAACACAATTATTCTCTCAGTAAAGTAAGCAATACTTTAGTTTTTATCATTTGAAAAGACCTTGGGCGATATTAAGTTTCCATCAAACCAAGGTTTAAAGTAACTTTGTTTTAGATGTTTTTTCAAAGGAGAGGAAATTTAAGTTCATCTCAACAAAATTTTCAATATATGTCTTTAAAAATTTATTATTCATTTGAAAACATGTAATAAGCTATCGAAACTTTAATACCATTCATTTCGAAAATGAATATTGTTCTTTATCAATCGTAAAAGCATTAATGTGCTATTAATAACTATACTTATTTTGACTATAAGAATAAAATGCAAGATATAATAGGAACTCTTATTTAATAGAAGGATAAATTCAAGCCTACCACAAAATGTCCATAAGAAAATTGTAGTTCCTATACGGTACCCAAGTTTTATGAATAATTGTTTCATAGAATAAAATTGATTTCATTCTCAAATTAATGACACTTTATTTCTCCAAGAACTGACAAAACCAATTCTCTGTTGTGCACTCTCAAGAAATAAACTTTTAAAGAATGGGACAACGATAAACTTGAGAATCCAAAAATATTTTATAAAAATGAAGGAATTTCCTATTTATAGAATATGATGAACCATTACCGACTACACCCTCTTTCGAAATAGGTACACCTTTCGAATTGCCATGTCTTTTTTGAATGTTCACGATTTTTCATGAACGAACACGACCCTTACAAGGTCATAACCTTTCATTAAAGTACACAACTTTACACAAACCAAGTGAAACTTTAAAATAACTATAACAAATAAATATAATTTCACTCAATTAAAATTTGGTAAGTACATTATTAATTTTCAATAGAAAATTAGCAATATATCTCTGAAAAATTATTAAAGAAATTAAAAATATGGATAATATAATTCTGCATATTGGTAAATGCCTCAAAGAAAGTAGTAATTTGCCTTAGATAAATCAGTCACACACCTCGCAATATTTTTAAGTTGCCTATAGTAATCACGCCTAGAATAAATATCTCACATGTTCTTGAGTCTAACAGAAATCACGCATGGAAAAGTCTTAAGATATTAAAACTTAATTCAATGAGAATGTTTTAATAGTGAGTAGTTTATTGAAAGGAATTTGGATTTTATTATTGTATAGTGGAATTAAGTTATACTATGTCTTTCACATGTTGATTATAATCCCTATGAATTGTATCACTTTAAATACTTAAATATAATGTGAAATGTTTTAACTTAGTGCCTAGATACAATTCTATGTGATGTTACCCCTTAGACATATTTAAAGTATATATGGTCGGGAATGGATAATTATGGTTTAGTCATGTCTTGGTATAGAGTAATGGTTGTATGATTTATTAATTACTATTATGGATGGGGGTGGAGTTGTTGTATTGGTTTATTTTTAGTTCGAGCTATATAAAAAATGGTGGACATTTGCATTAATGACCTCGATAGTTAGTTGTAGGATATTTGGGGTTGTTTTTGCCCATGAAAAATAAAAAAATGGCGAACTTATGTTCTAGTGACCCCGTAGTTAAATGGGGGCTAGTCATGCGTTATACGGTGTACCAGTGACCATGTAGCTAGTTTGGGGGCTAGTCCCAAATTTTATGGTTTGGTGTACTAGTGAGTGCATGGTTAGTTTGGGGTGAATCTAGATTTTAATTTTTATGGTCATCAGGTATACTAGGGGTCTCTTAACTAATAAGAACTAATAGATTTCAAAAAAGAATCCATTGAAAATTATAATGAAAATAACATCATTAATGTTGTGGCGAGTTATTTTACAGCTAATAAAAACTATGGATTTATTATTTATGTATATGATTGTCAGTTTTATTACTTGGGTATCATAGATTTTAATCTTGTGGTGGATATGACCGTCACGTTGTTTCCAAGTACTCCAATCGAGAGCCAAACTTAGCTTCCTCTCTCATGAGCATCGAGTCATCATTCTATTCACCACTAATCAGAGATGTAGTTTCAGGAGTTTATCTTTTATCTTTATTGCATACAAGTGAAGTAAAGTTTAAATTTTACCTAATTAGACAATGTATTCAATTTATATTTATGTTGGAGAAATTAGATTTTGGCATGTATTATTTATGGATTATTATGTGAGATATTTTCATTTCATATTTCACAGTTAATGGTAGTGATTGATTTTCATTCCATATTTATTTGCATTGAGGATATTCATATCCCACTCTATTTTGTTTATCTTTATTTATTGTTTCCATTTCATTCTAAGGATGGTCTTTAATTATCTTAACTACCTGTATAATTTAATAACTAGACTTGATCAACTTGAATATTAAAGTATATGGATGTCACAATTGGTATCAGAGCATGGTCTTAGGCAATGTAGGTTCCATAGGTCCATTCTAGTTATCCACATAGTGTTCTTTGATACGTTCATTTTCTTTGTATTCTTTTCGTATGTTCCTTATTACTAAAAAGTGGTACGTGCCACATTTCATATGGAACCTAAGAGGAAGACCGGCACAATTTCACGTGATACCCAGACCGTTCCCATATCACCAATACCACCTACACTACCAATAGTATTGATACCACCTATGACAGTAGTCTCAGTTCTAGATACTCAAGGAAAGAACCATTTCGGGGCCCAATATCTCTCAAAGTTGATTTCACAAGCAGTGTAAGCAATATTAACAACGGGCAGACATAAGATAGTACTCAAGGCACCTCAGTCGGTGGCACTAACTCCCACATCATATTAGGGGAGAATTTATAATGAATAATTCATCTACGTTCTCCGATCCTACCTATCCTTTAATGGCATTAAAGTGGCACCAAGATATTAATTATAACTTGAGGATTTGTCGTGCACTGATGTGAAAAGGAAATTTCTCTCAACTTAATATTTTATTGGAGATGCTCTTTGATGATGAGAGGGTGTGAATGGAGTAGAATGAAGAGATTAGATGACATATGTAGATTTCATGATGAATTTCAATGACAGGTACTTCCTCGAGACTATCTTGTCGCTGAATAAGACAAAGTATCTTATAATTCACTAGGGGACTAATTTTGTCACAAAATATGAGAAAGAATTAAAAAAATTATCCATTTTTCTCCAGATAAGATCGACATGAAAAAGAATGGGTTTAGGTGCTTTACCGAGGGGCTCATTTACCCTATATAGAAGATTGTGATCATGAACCTACAATACACTATGTATATGCAGATAGTGGATGCTACCCTTTTGCATTGTCAAGACTATGTAGAGCATAAGAAAAAGTATGATAGAGGTCCAATCAAGTGTGCCCAATACAAATGGAGTATCCGACAAAGAGTGGAAGGGACTATGCGTCCAAGGTTCGTGGAAGACATTATGGACCAATTAATAAAGGGCTTAATAAACTGGGCAGGGATAGCCATAGTAGGTGAGACAGGGGAAATCTACCGAGACTATTTTTCGTGCTTTTTATATGGTGGCATTGGCCACATGAAGAAAGAGTGCCCAAGTAGGAGCAAGTCAGACCAGCAGTGCCAGTAGGGCAAGTACATGTAGGTCCATCAAGGCCAGTGTAAACATGGCCAATAAGGCTTTAGACCCAATTATTAGCAGCAACAACTTCCACTCTTATAGCCACTAGAGACACTTCTAGAACCACCAGTCGCATCATCCCAAGCTCTGCTACAATATGGTAAGTTCTGTCAGATGGGTCCTAAAGAGTAGTGAGCGCCTATTTAGGATGTTGATTGTATGTTTTCTAGTCATTATACTTTATTCATGATTTTATTTAACATGGGGCCCCATTCTTTTGTTGCACGACATTTTATGGGTATTTTAAGGATGATTCTGACCATTTGTGCTAAAGTATTATCTAGGCTACTTTGTTAGGGTTATCCACTCATATTACTAAGTCTTGCTATGAAATATATATTGATATTTATAGGATACGATACTTAGCTAATTTATTGGTTTTAGATACCCATATAACTAATTGGTTTTAGATACCCATACATACGATATTATTTTGGGTATGGACTTGTTGTGTACTCGTCGGGCTCAGATCGATTGTGTAAATACAAAAAATTATATTTTCTATACTAGTCTAGGAGATGTATTAAGTCGTTATGCCTAGAACAAGGAGTGTTAGTACTACTGATTTATATTTTATTAATGAGGAAACCCATAATGAGACCGTAGTTTATTTAGATAAGATTACAGAAGTTCTGCAATGCTTTTGATAAGATTTTGTGTTTACCTCTTAGTAAAGAGATTGATTTGATGATAGATTTTGCACTTGGTACGAAGCCATTAGTTATAGCAACATATCATATGGACCCTATAGATATGAAAGATTTAGACATCATATTACAAAGTTTTTTAGAACAAGGTTTTATCCTTCGTAGCACTTTACCTTAGGATGAGAAGGTTTTTCTTGTGAATAAGAAGTACAGTTCTTTGAAGTTATGTATTGATTATCAGAAGCTGAATAAGGTGATGGTAAAGAACAAACACTCGCCACTGAGGATAGATGATATTTTTATAAGTTAGAATGACCATCTTTCTTTTCAAAGATTGATTTGTAATCTGGTTATCATCAACTTATGGTACGAGTAGAGGATGTGCTTAAGACAACTTTATTAACTGATTATGGGTCTTACGAGTTTTTACTAATGTCATTCGGGTTGACTAATGACCCAACAATATTCATGGATATTATGAATAGGATTTTCATACCATATTTGGACTAATTCGTCATAGTCTTCATGATGACATTCTGAGTTACTCATTGATAGATGAGGTTCATTACCAACACTTACAGATTACATTGAAAACTTTGAGGGAACATGGGATTTCTAAAAAGTTCTCGAAGTCAGAATTTTAGAAGAAGGAGGTTAAGTTTTTTAGGCATGTTATTACCAAGAAGGGTATCTGTGGATCCCAGCAAGGTGTCAATAGTGTTAGATTAAGGACTGTAAGGACACAAATTTCCAATTGAGTCCTCTTATAGTTTTGGCTCAATTCCGGACAAAAACATTTATTCATAGGATTTTATTTAATTGTAATATTCAAGACCTATGAAGTGTTTGTTGAAGACGTAGCGGCAAAGAGTATAAAGCATCATCAACATGCCGCAGTTTATGTGCCTCGTTTGTACGTCATCAACTTAGGTTCCATGCTCCCAAGGTATGAATGTATTTATATGTATATAGGAGCTTGGAACAATTTGTATTGGGTGTTAGGTGAACTAAAACTGCATTCCATATCCATCTCTTAGAGAGAGTTTGAGAGCAAATTTATTTATGGAAAATGTTCAAGTTTTGAGTGTTAATTTTTAATGGAAAATTCATACACACTCTAGTTTACACCCATTGTTGTTTATTCCAAGTTCTATTTATACATATCCTTACTTGGAGTTTTTGGCACCGGTTTTCTCTACCGAATTCAAGAGACGTTTCGGGTTTGCTTCTACACCCCATCACAAAGAAGACATTTGTTGAGATTCTACCCGTTTGGAGAAAGGCTCCATGTTCGGGTGACGGTGACCGTTTAAAGTCCTATCGGTGTATTCCGATACCACGGTGGAGCTCCGTTGGTTATCCGCTAATTGGAGGTTGATACAAGAAGGAGCATCACGGCTTGAGAGGGTTCGAGTTTAGGAAGTAAGTCTTTTGTCTTGTATATTGTAATACCATTTTTAGTGGATTTGAGGCTAGGGCCATCCCGAGGTTTTTTCCCGTTAGTGGGTTTTTCCTCGTACATCGCGGTGTAGTGTGACTTTGTTTATTTTATCTTACACAATAATTTAGAATCCATGCTTAGGATAATTTCAAGATAAAATTGGATTTAATTCTCACACTCATTTAATTTGGGACTTAAATTAAATATTGGGTAAAATTGGTTTATTCAAGTCACTTGCTAAAATTGGTTTCGCCTAACTTTGAATAATTGTTAATTATAAATTAGGCAAATTCTAGGACTTGAATTATGTTGTTTTAAGTTGTTTCTCAAGATATTAAAACCCAGCCTTGTTGTTTTGTTGAACCATCACTTGTATTCAACGCTTCCGCATTTATTTGTTTTAAAAAGGAAATTAAATATTTTTTAATTTGAGATTATTATTTCAAACCCGGGGATCCGCGTCTTTTCAAATTGGTATCAGAGCCGGAGCGCTAAGTTATCGCGTTAAAGATCCGTTTTTCGGCCTTTTTGTATTTCCTTACCTTTTTAGGTGGTTCAATTTTTATCACTCTTATTTTTGTTTTATATCTCTCGATGGGACGTCTAAACGAAAATTTGTCCAAATTAAATGAAAATTTTGATTTTCGAGAGGAATTAAATGGGCTTAACAAATGTAACGAAAATTTAAAGGAATTAAATTTGAGATTTGTAAAAAGAATTAAATTTCTAGAGAATGAAAATTCTTGTTTTAAAGATCACATTGAGTCTTTGCAAATTTCCTTATCTCAAAAAGATATTTTTCATAAAAAGCTCATGGACTTACATTCAAATTTTGATATTTTAGAAAAGTCCAAGAAAGAGAGTGAAATTCGTGAAAAAACTCTTAGGGACAAGTTTGCTCATATTGAGGGAGAGCGTGTTAACCTTCTAGGAATTATTGAAAATTTAAAGAAGGAGTCCCATCATTTTGAGGAGTCTAATTTATTACTTGAGTCCGAAATTTTAAAATTGAAAAATGATTTACAAGACTCTAGTAGTAGTTTAAATGGTTCTAGCACATCATGTTCAAATTCTTCCATTGCTAAAGCTAAAACCATTGTGGGTTTTAGAGGGTCAATTTTGTCCAAGGACTTTAAAAGGGGTCACAACCTTTGGTCATTTTGCTTTGATCTTAAAAGAAGTCCAAGGAAATCTTTATCTAGCATTTCATTATTTGCTAATCCCCATTATTTTAAATATAAAGCTATATGGGTTAGGAAATCTCTCTTAAATGCGCTAGATACAAGATTTGTTGATTCTCATTTACTATCACATGAAACCTCCCTTGCTAAATTTAAAGGTTGAATGTGTTAGTGTTTGCATACTTTAGCGTTTGTACTTCATGCTATATTCATATGCTAAATGTATGCTTGTTTAGTCATTTTCTAGGCATTGCCTAAATTTCATATCACATGCTAGAAATTATGACTTGTTTATCTTTTTGTATTATATTTTGTGTTTGAATCGACTGCATATTATAAAAAGATTTTTGTTTATCATTTGTGCTTTATTTATTTCATTTAAGCTTAATGAAAAATACATATGATTTTTGTTTGTCCTTTTGAGTAAATATTTTTTTTTGTTTAACAAATGTTAAAAACTCAAAAAGATTTTGTTTTGTGTGTATTTTTGTGTGACACACTTTATGTGGCATATATTTGTGTTTGAATCCTATCGTTTACGCCTCCATGTGGCTAGAACTTTTGGTTTAGATTTTCAATCCTTAAAATGTTCTTTACCATGTTTTATATGGAGTAGTTGGATTTTGTATTGTTTAAATGGATTCTATTTCTATATGCCTCTATTCACACATGCACGAGCTCTTTTGAAATCTTAATGTCACATGTTATATTTGAGCTTTTTGAGGTGTTCTCCTATCAATCTAGTCATCTACATATCTATGACCTAGGAGGACTAGTGCATGTCAAAATCCGTTGCATGTGAGATTTGTGAGAAAAATGAAAACATGATAA
The DNA here is from genome assembly GCA_949130495.1 of Sambucus nigra. NCBI lineage: Eukaryota > Viridiplantae > Streptophyta > Magnoliopsida > Dipsacales > Adoxaceae > Sambucus > Sambucus nigra. The sequence continues at coordinate 319,166,195 of OX422222.1, forward strand.
ATTAATATATGCACGGGGAAGGGCTCCGAAAGGATGAATTAAATACTTTGCGATTGTAAGCCACCGTTGATTGGATCTAAAAGAAATACGTGATCCAAAGGCCTAAAAACAGAATATTTGGCATTTAAAAGAAAGCAATTGCCAAGGCCTATGTTTGTTTGATATATTCATTCACAAACAAAAGAATATATATGCTCATTGAGGGAGAATTGGATGGTATATCAACGGTTTGCACAATGTCCGTTTATCCTAGTTGTCTTTAATGTCATGACTCTATTTGGTTTGTAGAATCATCATCATGCTAGGCTTGTATGCATTGTGTATGTTTGTTCATTGAGTTCAATCTTTATATTGTCACATGAGGTTATATTTCAATGTGATGAAGTTTGCAATCAAATGAGAACTCCGTGAACGTTTCTTAAGTGTTTGGGTCTAAATTTAATTGTTGCTAGTTCACACCCCTACACTTCCGTTTCCATATGACACATTTTTGCCATACGAGTGTGCAAACTTATTGTATTTTGTGTCATGTGTGTGTTTATATCTATATATATGCAAGTTCTATATTGGTATATTTCTAATGTCTATATATATGATATTCGTTTATCTTTGCCTTGCTTTTAATTGCCCATATGCTTTCATGTCTCAACACTTTAAGCTTTCACATGCGGTTTATTAGTTCTTTATCCTTTGCCTATTCCCGAACAAAAAGGGGGAGATAAATAGGGGGAGAAATGGTATCTAATCCTATTATTATCGTATCTTCGTTTGGGGGAGATTTATCTTAGGGGGAGACGTCTTTCTAAGTAGGTCATGCATTTAAAGGGAGAATTAATTTAGGGGGAGTAATTAATTAATTGCATTTAATATTTTGATATTCCCTATGCATTTGATGAGTTTGCTTAAGTGTGCAGGAATTATTCTAAAGAGGCATCTTTCTATGGCAAAGAGTTTGATCCTTGGGTTGAGTCAAGATTGGGCGGGTTATGTTTTGAGTCTAGTAGAGCTTGACGGCCCTTTAGGATTTTTGTTTGGTTTTTGTCCCGGAATAGCCAAAGGGGGAGATTTGTAAGGACACAAATTTCCAATTGAGTCCTCTTATAGTTTTGGCTCAATTCCGGACAAAAACATTTATTCATAGGATTTTATTTAATTGTAATATTCAAGACCTATGAAGTGTTTGTTGAAGACGTAGCGGCAAAGAGTATAAAGCATCATCAACATGGCGCAGTTTATGTGCCTCGTTTGTACGTCATCAACTTAGGTTCCATGCTCCCAAGGTATGAATGTATTTATATGTATATAGGAGCTTGGTACAATTTGTATTGGGTGTTAGGTGAACTAAAACTGCATTTTATTTTTCAGAAAGAATCAATTAGAAACTTAAAAATAAGTATATAAAAGTTTCTGGGCCAAAATCGAATTTTTCAATCTTTCTGGTTGTTCGTTTGAAATGTCGTTCGAACGAGTTTTTTCGTTCGAACCAGATTTCGTTCGAACGAGTTTTGTCGTTCGAACCAGGTTCGTTCGAACGAGTTTTGCCAATGACCCTAACTGGACAGTCGTTAGATATGTCGTTCGATATGTCGTTCGAACGAATGCTCATTCTAACGAGGTATCTAACGAACCTCTAATGAGCCCAGGCTGGTCACTCGTTAGAAGTCTCGTTCGAACGAGAATCACGTTCGTTCGAACGAACTTCCAGCGGGAACAGTTATTTGGCAGTTTTTTACAGTTTTTCCCCACTCCTCCACTTGGTTTTCAACCAACATTTTTCATGCAATATTATGTGCGGGAAACACATTTTCCAAGACAACTTTTCCATTCCATATCCATCTCTTAGAGAGAGTTTGAGAGCAAATTTATTTATGGAAAATGTTCAAGTTTTGAGTGTTAATTTTTAATGAAAAATTCATACACACTCTAGTTTACACCCATTGTTGTTTATTCCAAGTTCTATTTATACATATCCTTACTTGGAGTTTTTGGCACCGGTTTTCTCTAACGAATTCAAGAGACGTTTCGGGTTTGCTTCTACACCCCATCACAAAGAAGACATTTGTTGAGATTCTACCCGTTTGGAGAAAGGCTCCATGTTCGGGTGACGGTGACCGTTTAAAGTCCTAACGGTGTATTCCGAGACCACGGTGGAGCTCCGTTGGTTATCCGCTAATTGGAGGTTGATACAAGAAGGAGCATCACGGCTTGAGAGGGTTCGAGTTTAGGAAGTAAGTCTTTTGTCTTGTATTTTGTAATACCATTTTTAGTGGATTTGAGGCTAGGGCCGTCTCGAGGTTTTTTCCCGTTAGTGGGTTTTTCCTCGTACATCGCGGTGTAGTGTGACTTTGTTTATTTTATCCTGCACAATAATTTAGAATCCATGCTTAGGATAATTTCAAGATAAAATTGGATTTAATTCTCACACTCATTTAATTTGGGACTTAAATTAAATATTGGGTAAAATTGGTTTATTCAAGTCACTTGCTAAAATTGGTTTCGCCTAACTTTGAATAATTTTTAATTATAAATTAGGCAAATTCTAGGACTTGAATTATGTTGTTTTAAGTTGTTTCTCAAGATATTAAAACCCAGCCTTGTTGTTTTGTTGAACCATCACTTGTATTCAACGCTTCCGCATTTATTTGTTTTAAAAAGGAAATTAAATATTTTTTAATTTGAGATTATTATTTCAAACCCGGGGATCCGCATCTTTTCAAGGACAGTCCATAACACCTACTCAGGTTGGTAGATTTCTCATCCTAGCCAGTTATTATAAGATTCATCGATGATTTCTCAAAGATATTTGATTCCATGACGGAGTTAACGAAGAACGGCTTGTCATTTTTTTAAGTGAGGAGTGTCAGTAGGCATTCAACACTCTCAAGGAAAGTTAACCTTTGCACAGGTTCTTGCCTTACCTGAGAGTGGAGTAGAGTGACAATAAATAATATAAATAATACGAAATATAACATACACCAAACTGAATAGATAAATCACTATGCATAAATAAATAATAATTGTTAATGGAACAAATCACCGGTTCCCAAATAGAAACAATCCAACTTAATAAAACTGATAATTGAAATACCAAATAATAGCACTCTAACATAAAGTTAACTCCTAACCAACTACAAGAAAAACCCCCAAAATGAGAACTCGAATGATAAAGATCCTATATAGATAGAATGAGTTAAGGCATCTAAATCAATCCTATAGTGTCCACAACTACTGCAATGAAAATAATGGATCTATCCATGCGGTCCTGGTTGTTGATGTTGCACACCTGGGGCTTAAAAAGAAAACAAGAAAGGAAATTTTCCCACGGATCAAAATCCGAGAAGTTTGAAAATAATATTCAAGTAACTATGTGTTTTAAATCGATAAAATTTGTAGTGTATTATTTTCATAATTAATTGCTCAAATTCACAAAGTGAGCACCTAACGTGTTCATTTATTATCTTAACTAAACTATCTAGTCTAACTAGGACATACAACTGCTATTTAAGCTCAATCCTGCTAATACTCTCTATTATCTAAGTATAACAACCTGCACTAGGTATATGTTAAACAATATAGTAGAGGCACACTTTCTATAGATAAATATTCATATAATAATAAATATAACATAACTATGCTCGTCCTATAAGTAGATATATACACTATATCATATAACATATATTAACATCACTCGCTATATATGTATAATCGTATCCCCAGAGCATGGACCTCGACAATACATCCCTCGTGTACAATTCGGCTATAGGCATCACGCATCACATTGAGCCACCCGGTCGGAATCTTACCATTGAACCCAAACATAAACACACAACGGAAGAGGTAATAAACATATGTATGTGGATCATAACAATACCACGTTGCTCCCAATCGATCTCCAAACCACTGCATGTCCTCTCACATGAACAGTGGCCATACACCAGTACTATATTCCGGGGAATTAATCTGATACTTGTTGGTCAATGCTAGGGTGGATGACCCACTACTTGCAACCTCCTAACGATAGTACTACCAAGTAGGTATGTACAATATAAATAAATAGCATACACACTTACATATATATATACACGTCCCTCTAATATGTATTTATATAAAATACTAGTCTCCCAATCCCAGAGTTCGAACCAACTTTTCGATAAAAAAATTAATTGTTCACTCACTTGAATTGTGAGTTTTCCTCACTCTATCCAGCTATTTATTGGCATATCACGCTTACTAAACCATGGAAAACATTCCCCAGTAATCCTAGGGTACTCTGAAAGCCTCTACAGTCATTACCTAAGACCTAACTGATCAAAGCAACTCACGAACAAAAATTGGGGAGGCCAGCAAATCAAATTGGTTCGCTAGCAGAGCGAACCAGTTCGATTGAGTGAACCGGGCCGCTCCCCCAACAAACTGTTACAATTATTTGGGCTTCCTATCATCTTCTTCCTCAAATTTTTCTCCTCCAAACCATCCATTGGAGGTTGCAAACCACTCTAAACATAAAAATTGACCTCATGCATCATTATACTAATGTTCTATAAGCATTATAACATATAATTAACCCAAAACCCTTTATCAAAAACCTAGGATTATAAATCAAACACCAATCCCATTGATCTTATAATTTTCCCCAATTTGATTTTTTTATTTCAACCTTCCTATCAAAGTTCTACATGCTCATCACTCTAAACCTAGAATTAATTTGAAATTCTTATATAATTAACATCAACTAATAATCAATTCAAATTAGAGATTAATCTTAACCTATATCTCTTAATCAATTTGTAACACCTCATAATTTTAAATTAATTATAAATGAAGCTAATTCGTAATTCTAAAAAATAAAATTTTGGGATTTAAATATTTTTAGTAATTTAAAATGTTAGGATTTAATTACGAAAAATATGATTTTTATCGGAATTAAAATCTTGGCCAAAATTGGGATTTTATTTACTATATAAATTTTGGCCATCCTTGGCTGGATTCCAAGGGTGAATCGATTCAACCTGGTGACCGATTCGATTCATTTTCTATCAAATGCTAGAATGTGTATGTTTTCTTAAAGAGTTCCATGTCAATTAAATTCTAACATTTTCTACTTAATATTAATCTGGGGTTAGGACTTTTAAAAGGCATTTTCATATACTCTAAGAGTTGTAAACCTCTATATTTTCATCATCTTCTACCTCCAAACCCTAGTCCCTTTTAAACAAAGATTTAAGTCCAAGTTTTGAAGGCCAGAACCATATTTTTTTCAAGTTAGTTCAAGAGAGGATTTTTGTCATCTTTTCAAGAGGAACACGTTCATCCGTTGAGATTTCTTCAACTAATCTCAAGCATGGTTACATCTATTTCTTTCCCTTAGTATTATACGTTTTGATCATGGCCTACATTAATACCCATATTTTTATTTAAAATAAAGTAGAGATGTTAAGTAAGAAAAGTGACAAATTATTTAGGCCTGTTTTGTGCAAAACTTTAATATAATTTAAGACTCAAAATCCTTGCATGTTTAGTGTAGAGATGGGGTTTTCAATCGATTAGATGACGTTTGCATGTAAAGGTACGTATGGATGTTATAAATTGTTTAAACTATTCCAAATCTTGTTTAAAATAAGTACCTTGTAAACTAAGGTAATATCATGATATAATTATGGAACTTTGCATGTGATTGGAATTTGAAAATATTTATGTAATTGAATTGTGGATCAATTGTGATAAATTGATTAGAAATAATTGATGGATTAATGATGTTGAAATAAATGGTTAGAATTGTTAAAATTATATGACGTACCACCTAATGGTTTAAATTATTATGTTTAATACCATAGGGACGATGGGGCAAGTGGGTAGTTGTTGCTTCCACTTTCCTTAGGATGCTTGTCAGGTATGGGACTAGATAGTGTGACGGTTTACGGATATATATTTCAGGGTGGGGCTGATTTTTACGTTGTTTTGTGGTTTAGTGAGCCTAGGTTTGAGACTAAGTGGTGTTTATTAGTTAGTTGTATTCCTAAAAGATAGGCTAGAAAATACTTATGGATTGGAGACCTTTAGGTATAGGACTAAGTGTGTTTGAGGATTTTATGTTGATTAAAAAGGGTGGGGCTAATTTTAGATAGATGATAAAACTTGAGAAATTGAGAACTAATGCCTAAGATAATAAACGGGTATTAAAATATATTGGCGATGCGAGTATGTGCAAGGCTGATGGTTAAACAGACCGACTAGCTATAGCGACGTGGGTGTGTATGGTTTCACAAGTATATGTCGGCTGACAGTTAAACGGTATGACGGACAATAGTGACGTGTCGTGCGTGGAAACTCACGAGTGTGTGCAAAGCTGAAAATGAATCGCACTGACTAGGTGTGGTCTATAAGTTTTAGCGGTCGTTCAGCAACTAAAAGGATGTAAGACTTTAAGCGGGAGTCCCGCAATGGATATTAAGCTTAGATAAATATAATTATCGGGTTAGTGAAATTTAATTAAATAATTAGCTATTGTTAAATGTAAATAATTGGACTTGGACCTCGGGGGTGACTTAGAAGTGGCTAGATAGTAATTTAGTTTTACTTGTTGATTATTATCTCTCATTTAATTTAAAATATTCTACTGTCGTGTTTATTGCATATAATGCTACTGTTTGGGTTCAAGGACCCTATTTATAGGAGTAGCTGGTTTCCATGCGGTGGGCTCTAACCCATTGCTTTGACTAATATTTCAGGTTTTGTGCCGGAGTAGCTGCATAGAAATTATTAAAGATCATTTTGGAGGTTCATCTAGAGTTTTGTTTTATTTACTCGCTTTACTAGTATAGGTTTAATCTTAATCACTGGCTTTACATTATGAGACTTTATTATTGATTTTATTGGGTCATTCGGTTCCAAAGTAGTCTATGGTTTCAGTTAGTTACTTTATTTTATTATCTTAATTGGAGTTTTATATAAATTATGGAGTTAGATTACTTTTGGAGATTAGCATAATGATGGATTTTATTACTGCATGGATGATTATTTATTGGATTAATCTAATTAATTCTCTTGTGGATGAAAATTTGTATATGTCTCATATATGTCACATCCTAAGAATGACATTTAATTTAATAACGCCCAACGTAGTCTTGGTGGCAGCCGACGCCAGGATTGTGCGGGGTGTTACAGATGGTATCAGAGCATGGTCTTAGGTCTCGTAGGTTGTGAGTCCGTTTAGTTTCCGCATCAATGATCTTTGATATCCTTTGTTAATTCGTACTCCCTAAGCTATTGCACATGTGTTGGAAGTGTTACTTAGAGATATGATGTTTTTTTATAAAGACGTTGCAGGAATTGAGGTTAGAAGTAATTGTAAGAGGGTAGTTAGATAAGATGGAGGTGTAACCCCTTTTGGAGTACGGTAATAGTAAGTTAATTAGCTAAAACCTTGGATTAGACATAGAACATGAAAACACAAACTCAATGAAGATGAAAATTTAGTTTAAACTCCCAAATCTCTCGTGTATAACTCAGAAGATAGTAACAAACTTTAGAAATAACTTATCTAGAGGGAGAGAGAATTAAGAACCCTAGATACACCTTGGTAGGCAGACAAACACACCAAAAACCCTCAAGAATCTCTATCGCGTATTAAAAGCTTCATAATAAATGACAATGGTGAGTGAATAAGACCTCTAGTTTGTAATAAATCGCTCAATAGTAATAACTTCTTAAACTCTCAAAAGATCATCCTCTCTTTAGAGGTGGTTGGGGTCCTTAAATAGTGCCCCCACGCCACCCCCGAGGCAACTCAGTCATTAAAGACTATGAAAGACATCCTGCATACTTTATGTCACAACATTACATGCTTGATGCACTAGTTGTCTCCACATCACAAACATTAATACCAATACATGCCTTTTCCTAACCACTGTGTGTTAGGGGGCTGTTGTCGCAGAGGTGGCTCACCAACTGCTTGACAACCCCAAATACCATGGTGGTTTACTCAAGTTTCAGTCTGACATTATTTAGCTGGTTAGTGACATCAGATAAAGTAGATGTGACATTAAGTATAGGGTTGTTTGTCTCTTAACTCAACGCCCGATCGAACTCAAAGCTGCTCCGCCCGAGGTTCCACAGTAACGGTCCTTCGGTGTTTTACCAGGTATATCTAAGATGGTAAGGACAAGCCCCAATGGTGACTCACTTCTTAATCCTCTAAACCACATCCCTCTGAAGTTCCCATGGAAAGGTCATTCGGTAGAGCATGAAAGCTCTCCCAGACCCTGCCAAGCCTGGTCTCTCGCGAGTACCGTTTGACCTCACACTAAAACTCATTATTATTCTCGTTACAACATTAAAACCATTATAGCTTATAGTCAATATAAACAAAAAATACAATATGACTAACACAAGAAGCTAATGTATGAGTTACCACGCTAAGTTGCCTCACTGAGTTGCCACGCAGAGTTGCCACACTTGAGCTGCCTCGGTTGGTAAATCCCAAACACTATTGCTAATTAAGGAATTATCCCTAATATCAGGATTACCTTCAAGCCCCCTCTACATTTGCCCCTTTGTGGAGAGATTTATTGTGGGAACAAGAAATTTCTGCATGAAAACTTCTCGATCCGAAGAACCCTCGCTTTGTGAAAAAAACTGGCCTCATTTCCCTCGTTAGAACCATAACGTGAAAATATTCAAGAAAAAGTAAAATTCCTCCCGATGTACCTGAGCTAAAGGGCCATGGCCTATTGGTGCTTGGGCGAAGGGACATCGCCACTTTTTCCTCATGCTGAGCCTCAACCGTTCTAGCTTCACTATTTAAAATTCTCCCGAAAGGCCTACTAACCTTCTCAAATACTCGGTTTGATTCTTGGTAAGTGAAATTCTCCCCTGCAATGCCTCACTCTATTCGAAAAAATAGAAATTCTCCCTGATGTAGCTGAGTCACCATTTGAACAACGTTTGAACTTGTGGCGAGGGGACATTATAGCTTTTTGAACCGTTGGGACATTTGTTCCTTTGGGATTTATTGGATATATCTCACAAAAATTCTGGCTCTAAAACTCAAACTTGCTGAAGAAGGCAACCCTTATGTTCCCTAGGCGTCACTTCGTGAGTGAGGTGACGCTGTCTTTTCAACTGTCAGAACACTTGTTAAGAGGCAGCTATCATTATGAGGCTCTGGATGCCGAAGAGGCAGCTGATCGATTTGAGATAGATCGGATCTGCTGCAGTTGCACTGGTTCCTCAAACAAAGCCATATTTACCCCCTCTTTAATTATTTTTTTGAACCTCCGACGCCGAGGATGTCAGTGATGTAACGGGCCAAGGTAGAGGTACATCCCTAGAACTACCAGCCTACATATTTGTATTACTTTCATGCTTCTTCCTAACCGGGAAACCCAATAATCAATCCAGGAGGGATCTGATAAATATTTCCATTCGTTTAGCCAGAGGTTTCAACCTTCCTCTGGTCGCTATCACCTTTGGGTCTCTCTTCACCTGGTTGGATCAAACCCACATGGACATGGCACGATCGCTGGGCCGTTACCACTTGGCCAATTTTTCCAACACCATTATTCTGAAGGGATTTCTTTACACCCGTTTCTCTGCCATCACCGCCAAGTCTATTCCTCTACCTGTGGGTGGTATCAATCCCCCACGCCTCCTATGATTTCATAAAAAACAAAGTCTAAAGGAGATAATGGAAATTTTGATTTTCTAGACTCCTTTGTGATGAGGCCATATAGTGAGTCTACGTTTGCCCATATTTGGGATTTCTTTCCTTATGCAACCACAATGGTCAAGTTCATCCCAGTTGTGGAAGATCCCTCGCAAGCCATGGTGCTTCTATTTACCCCCGGGTTTCTTCCTTCCTACACTGAATGGGGATATACCTCAGAACCCTACAACCCAGACAGATGTAGCAGATAGTTCGGGTTAGATCAGGGGCCCCTCAACCTGTGTCTCAATACAACCACCCAAGGTCCACTTTTGCTGAAGCCTGTAACCTCTATACTGCATCTGCGGTGCTTTGTGTGACGTCTACCATCGATGGGTGAGTCACCCTTCCTAGTGCCACTAGGAAGGGAGACGTATCCACCTCTTTTGCCACCAAGTTCCATTTGGGGCAACTGGAAATGATCCGTGAGTACACTCTATCCCCTCCTCAATATCCTTCGGTCCTTTCTTTTTCTTCTATTGAACTGGGTCTTAAGGGGAACTCTGTGCTTGCAGTTGAATTTCCTTTGAGTACAATGATTAAAGAGTCTCCCTAAGAGCTACCCCCTCATTGCCCAATGATTCCCACTGCCACCCCAAAGTCCAAGGTCGTTGCAGCCTCTAAACAGGCTGCCCCTTCAGCCGCGACTGCAACAAGCGATGGACCTTCTTATCCACCTATCAAAAAAGCAAAGAAGTCTAAGCCTACAAAGTCTAGGCCTCACAATCAAGCACAAACTCCCTTAGAGGCATTTCCTATTGCGTCCGTTCCCCCTCCCATGTCTCCAGAGATGGATGAAGAGTTGAGGAAGCAGGTGCAAGCTGAGGTTGATAGGATACATGCTGAATTCCAATGGCGTGCTATCGTCATTCCTCCTCCGGGTGCATTTCCCATGATCGTGGTTGATCCTAGTGAGACACTGGAAAAAAAGAGAAGAAGGTCGAGGGTAACTGAAAGTGGTGGTGCAACGAGATCAAGGAAGAAAATGCGCGGTACCAAGTCCCAGCAGAAACAGATGCTTGAGAAACCTCCCTCCCTAGCTCCCTCTGTTGCTGCCTCCTTGCCACCTTCGCCAGTGGTTATACCTTCTCATTCTCCCTCAGGATCTGAGGTATGTGTGTATTCTTTATTCCTTATTCCCCTTCTTTCAAGGTGTGTTGTATCTGCTCATTTCTTAATAAGAAAATGCTTTGGTGCAGGGAGTTGGAGAAGAAGGGTCTAGTCCCCCCAACCCCACGTAAGCCGTTTCATGGGGGGCGTTATGGTATCTCTCCAGTAAACACTAATCTTCCCCATTCCCCATGATAAGTCTCACCTACTCATGGATATTGTCCTCCCAACGGCCCCAATAGGCTTCTATGAGGGATGCTACCGTTGGGTATGCTGAAATGCCTTGCCAACCAAAGGTAGCTACCGTAGCCTCCTCTGAGTTACCATCGGCGGGACTCTGCCCCTCGTTGTGGTCGAAGAGAGTTCCCTGCAAGTAAATTTCTTGCCAAGTCTTGCATCTCTTGTTTGTCCTATTATTTTTTCTATCATTTTTAATATGTTGGGTCATTTTAGGTGGAAGTGGTGTCATTGATAGCTAACATTCTTCTTCCTCTATCATTGATAAGACCTTTGGCCGCAGTTCCTCTCTTTGGTTCCATAACGGGGGTCAGTAACGCTTAGATGTATTTATCTCTTTTTGAGTACTAATTTGTCATCCCTAACACTTAGCTTTATTGCTGCAGCTTTCCCCAAGTCTTTCTCGGCCCTTTGCCCTTAGTGGCCTTTTGCCCTCTAAGGCCATAGTTAATGCCACTGCTCTCGTTGGGACGTCTCTTGAAGGTCCAACGTCTTCTTTCGATGATGAGCCCGTATTGGACTTAGTACCTTATGTTGGTGAGGGAAATTTGCCTACCGCTGAAGCTTCTTCAGCCAGGGGCCGCATTGAAGCTGTTGAGGCAATAATCCCGCCTCCAACGATTTCTACCATTATGGCCCCCGTGGTGACTCCCGTTCTCACTCCTACCGCTGCTGAGGTACTTCGCTAATTTCTCTATAATTTCTCAGTTTCTCCAACTTCACCTATGTAGGTGACTTAATCAATGAAAAACACTTGTTAAGGTTTCTTTCTTAAACTCCACCTATATTGGTGACTTAATAACGAAAAGAATTGTTAAGATTTTTCATAAACTCCACCTATATCGGTGACTTAACAATGAAAACACTTGTTAAGGATTTTTCATAAACTCCACCTATATCGGTGACTTAAGAACAAAAACACTTGCTAAGATTTTTCATAAACTCCACCTATATCGGTGACTTAACAACGAAAACACTTGTTAAGTTTTTTTTCATAAACTCCACCTATATTGGTGACTTAACAACGAAAACACTTGTTAATATTTTTCATAAACTCCACCTATATCGGTGACTTAACAACAAAAACACTTGTTAAGGTTTTTCATAAACTCCACCCATACTGGTGACTTAACAACGAAAACACTTGCTAAGATTTTTCATAAACTCCATATTTCCTTAAACTATTTCCAGGTTACTCAGGAGGACTCTCCACCAACTCCTTTGCCTATTGCCTCGCCCCATCGTGAACCTGTCGCTTTTGAAGAATCTAGTCATAATGATCAAGGTTCCATGACAAGTGCTACTACGAAGAGTGAGCCTAGATGCGATCTTCCTCTGCCCGACCTAGCTCCTCACGCCTTCTGCCTGATGGTGCTTCAATGTTCCCCTTAGATGCCTGCCAACCACCGTCTGATCCTTAAACATCATGTAAATCATCATCCTGAGACGTTCATGGTGGACTGCCTGCATTCAAATATCTCTGTAATGAGTTATAAGCTTCAATTCATGGCCACCGTCGTTGCAAAAATTGCCAACACTCTAACCTCAAATGATACCAGACCCCTACTTAACCAATTTCTGGGTTATCTGAGGGAGTTGGGTCATGACAGCATTCATTTTGGCTGGCTCATCGCTCATTTGAAAACCTTAAAAAGATAACGACTGGACACCTAGAGGGAAATCTTGAGGAAATATCAAGAAGATTAGTGGGACAAAGGAGCTAAGTTTGCCGAGCTAGCACCTCTTCTTCGGGCCATTGATAAGGAGGTGGAGAATATCAAAGAAGCTCTGCGTTTGGCGAAGCTAAAATGAGAAAATCTCCTTATCGAATGCACACAAGCACATACGAGGTTAGAGGTTTCCATTAATGTCCAACGGTCCTGCTTAGAAGCTTTTTTGGGTCTTCCTAGAGATATTTTCTCCTCCCTAGATCTGTGGTTCCTCCTAGGCTAATGAATTTTTGTATATGTATTTTTCTTTTATTCTTCTTCTCATGTAATTCTTGGGCAATAGCTCCCAATTTTGTAATGCCCCAGAGTTTATGAATGAAGAAAGATATCAATTTTCTCATGCCATTTCTTTGTGTTACAACCGTTTGCATAGCTTTTGAAGTTCTATAATTATTTTATCTCTACTTAAGTTATAATAAAAAAGAACTTGCATACTCCTCATAAAAAGAACTTGTGTACTTATAACAACAGCCAACTACATCAGTGGTCAAACATAATTGCCTGCACATAATAGAATTTCAACCATTTATTGTTAAACTTAAATGTCATGTCTTCTTCTATCTTATAAATTAAGAAATAACCTAAGTCATGGGCCTCTTTTATGATAAAGGGTCCCTCCCAATTCACTATAAACTTGGGTAAAGGAAGCCCCCTGATGTGTTTCACCGCTGCTTTCAATACAAGGTCTCCCTCCACGAACTTCCTTGGTTTTACCAAGTTATCATATGCCCTAGAGAGCTGCTTCGTATACATTTAAAAGTGTTGCATCGCATTATCCCTGTGTTCATCCAACGCTTCCAGTTGCACGTGTCTACTCTGAGGAAGCATGCTTCTTCATAAGGCATATTGAGTAGAGGAAACTTCTAACTCCACTAGGAGAATCGTCTCGGCCCCATAAATAAGAGAGAATGGTGTATACCCTGTAGGCTTCCTCTTAGTCGTTCGATAGGCCCATAAGACGGTTGGTATCTTGTAATGCCATGATCTTGGGAAATCCTCCATTGTTTTAGCCATGATATTAACTAAAGTTTTGTTAGTCACCTTGGCTTGACCGTTTCCCTTTCGGTATGCCACCGTCGAAGTGTGATGGACAATGGAGTATTTATTTATGAGCATCGTTACTTCTGAATTGACAAAGGGGTTCCATTGTATGAAAGGATAACCTTTGGGATCCTAAAATGGCAAATGATGTATTCTCTGATAAATTTGCTTACTACCCCTAGAGTTTCCCTTCTCAGTGGTATCGCTTCAGCCCACGTTGTAAAACACTCCATTGCCACTAGTATCAATATCTTCCCCTTGAAGAAGGATGTATTTCCCCTACTAGGTCGAACGCCCATGTTTGAAAAGGATAAAGCATTTCTAGGTAGTGTAAGTCCACTAACGGGGCATGGATCATATTTCCATGATGTTGGCAAGCCTTGCACCTTCGAACGAACTCAATTGAATCATTTTCCATTATTGGCCAATAGTACCCCAAAGTCATCAACTGGTCATATAACTTGGCCCCTCCTATGTGAGCTGGATCATGCACTTGTTTGAGAACCTCGGTTTCTTCTTCCTTTGTGATACAACGTAATGGCCTATTAAAGTATCCCCTTCAATAAAGTTGTCCCTCCTGAACGTAGAATCTCAGGGCCCTTCGCCTAAGTCCCATCGCATCGATTTTCTTCGTTGGGACAACTCCATCTTTAATGAATTCAATATAGGGATGTATCCAATCAGGTTGAGCTTCCACGAAGTGACATTCAGCTGCCTCAAAGAATAACTGGCATTTATCGCACTTTCGTTGTAGCTCTGCCGTATCCTGTTTCATCTTAGGACAAAAATACCCCTTCCTTTACATTCTTTGGTAGAGGGGTATCTCAGTTGTTTTATAGTGCTCTTTGTGTGTTTTCTTCAATCTTGGCTCTGCCTCTTCAGGATTGATGCATCTCCACAGCCATCCTCATACGTTTTTTAAGTAAAGGTTTCCCTAGTTTGTAAAGTAGTGGGTCAATTCTCTGAGCCCCATCGTTCCTTCATCGACCTCCAGTTGCCTCTTAATATATCCCCTCCAATCCCCATCCTCTTCCATTAGTAGAATTGACTGTACCATCGAAGGAGCTGTTCTTCATTGGATCACGATAGTAGTTGTATCGCTCCTCATGACCATTTTCTAGGCAATAGTGGCATAGGCGTCTAGGTGGCGGTTCATCGTTCTGGGTTGCCTCCAGATCCTGGTCCGATAGAACTTGTAAAGAAGTCTCTAGATAATTTTTTTGTATGGTGCTAGGATTATGTGTTTCAATGCGTACTCTCCATTCAATTACTAATTTAAACTTCCTGCAACCGTACACCTTCCTCAAATCACTCAGATGGGACTCCTCCTTCCTCGACTTGATAACCAAATCATCCACATAGAATTCCATAAACTTATGAAAGAAGTCGTGGATAATATCCATCATTGTTCTTTGGTAAGTTGCCCCAGCGTTCTTGAGTCCAAACGGCATCAACTAATACATGAAGTTGCCCAACGAGGTTCTAAATGCTATTTTCTGTGCATCCACGGGATCCATCTTGATCTGGTTGTACCCTACATACCCATCCATGAAGTTGTACATCTCATGATGAGCCGTTGCATCTATCAGTCTATCGATGGAGGGCAAAGGGAACTCATCTTTGGGATAAGCTCTATTCAAATCTCTGAAATCCACACAGATCCTTATTTGATTTTTGTCTTTCTTTCCCACTGGGATAATGCTAGATAGCCATAGTGGGTGTTGTATCGGTATGATGAACCTTGTCATTAGTAAGCATTGAACCTCTTTCTTGATCTTCAAATCCAACTTAGGCTTATACATTCTCATTGCCTGTTTTACTGGAATAACTGAATGCATTACGTTCAACTTGTGGCAGCTCACTTCCTCATCTAGCCCTTTCATCTATGTGTAATTCCACGTAAAGAAGTCTATAAACTCTCGCATCAACTCAACCAAGGCCCCCAATTTCTCCTTACTAAGATCCTTCGAGATGAACTTGGGCCTCGGATCCTCTCCTTCCTTCGCTAGGTTCAACTGCTCCAACTTTTATGCCTGGAGTTTCAGCTGATCTGCCATGAAATTCGTTTCCTCAATGAATTCTTCCACAAATTCCTGTATGTTGGAATTATCTATCACCATACATTGTCGGCTTCGATCTACCAAAAAGCATTCATATATCGAGTCAACCTCGTCATCAGCTTCCTCGACCGCCCTCTCACACCGTTATAATTGATACACCACCTTTCCTTCTTCAGTAATGACCTTCTTACATTGCCTGCTGGTAGCGGTGACTGCCTTTCTCTTCTTCTCTCTAGAAGCCTTAGCCACTCTTTTTCCTAAGAACCGGCTTAGCAAGCTTTGTCATTGGACCTCATGCTCCATTTGATCCACTCTGGGCCTCATCCTGTCTTTGAGCTGCTTCGATAAGCTTTAGGTTCGAGGGACTACCTAGTGAGCTTCTTCGGTCATCATTCTCGTGATGCTTATAACCTCTTTAGCCTGCTCGTTCATGGGTCCCATCCTCTCTCTGATCGAGAGGACCCATGCTCCTTCCATTCTTCTTGTGAGGACCCGAACATCCTCCTCCAACTATGTGTAAAATGCTGCATTCACCAAGTGAGCTTCCTCGACAGTGAAGGGCCTCTTTGTATCACTAATGGTCACCCATGTCCCCTTGATGTTCACTTTAGCGCATTCGTGGTACGTGGAAGGAACTAGCCCTTGGTTGTTCATCCACACCTTTCCTATTAGCAGATGATAGGAAGTTACACTCTCTATTACATGGAACTTGATATGAGAACTCAAATTTCCCATCACAATCCCCACGTTAACATACCCAATGGATTTGGAAGATTGGTTATCATACCCTGAAATCACCAAGGCCGTGGGGACCAACCTTTCTTCTGGAATATTAGCTGTGTGAAAGGAGTTAATTGGCATAATATTGATGGAATATCCACCATCCATAAGAGTCCTTACGAAACTAACTCCGTTGACGCTGGCGGTCACATACAATGGCCTGTTATGAGGGAATCTCACAGCCCTATCGACATCGCTGAAGGTTACCTCTGACAGAAATCTCCTCACCAACCTAAACATAGGTCCATTCTATCTAAGCGAAGGGACTGTGTTCTTCCTCGCGATCTCAAGTATCTCCTGGGTTATCTATAACCCACTTTCTTTTGGTATCCCCACTTGGTCAAAGAACCAAGTGAACTTTGAGGATTTCGAAACTGCGTAGTACTCTAGGACTGGGTCTTCTTCCTCGACTTCAACTCTATATATGTCATTTACGTCTTTGGCGCTTGCTTCATCGTAAACCAAAACCACGTTGTCCATTCCCTCAGTACAGGTCTCCAAAGCCTCTTCATACTCTTCTCTTTATCCTCTCTTTGCCTCTTCATCATAGCCCACCACTAGATTTGCCCCATGTGCTAGTAGTGGGTTATTATTGACGTTCTGTGGAGGGATTTGCAACGTCCCTTCCTTCACATACTTGTCAATGATTCTTCTTAGTGTGAAGCAACTCTTTGTTGGATGCTGGATCCTCTGATGAACCTGGAAGTACTTTGGATCCGCCTTCGTTGCCTCATCGGGTTACCTAATGGGAATGTCCTTTGGCTCATAGGATGTTCCCCCTTGGGCCATCGTGTTGTAACAGCTGACATCCTCCTCTACTGTATAAGGCAATGGTGGTGGGTCCTTCCTATTTCTTCTGAACTTCCTCCTATTATCCTTCTTCGGTGCCTTGCCCCCATCTCTTCCCTCAGTGTACCCTACCCGTGGGGGCTGAGACCTCCCCCCTGCGGGTTGTATCGGCTGCCTAAACATCATGGGTACTGCCACCGGATTGGTCCGCACCACCAAGGAGATATTCCTTACCACTTTTAAGAACGCCGAAAAAGTCACTTCGCGCATCTCATTGATAAGATGGCAGATGTACTCAGGAAGCATCCCCTCAGCGCAAATCTGTAACAACTTGGCATCTTTGGATTCCTCCCTCACGTTGAGATATCTTTCCCTGAACCTTCAAACATATGCCACCACTTCTTCCCCAGGTCGTTGCTTCTCCCTACCTAGTTGGGTCAAAGTAAACTCATCTTCTGCCATAAAGAACTTCTGGACAAACAATACGTGCATCTCCTCCCACGTAGAAACACTTTTGGGCGCTAAATGGAAATACCAGGTATATTCTTTATCGATTAAGGATTTAGAAAATTCCCTCAACCTGAGATTCTTATTATTGCAATGTGCCCCCAAGTTTTTAATGAAGCGCTTAATGTGCTCCTTTGGATTCCAAACTTTTCCTCTGTATTTTTCAAAAATAGGAGGAATATAGTCCTTTGGATAGGGCTCATCATTGTATTCCTGAGGATACAGTGTTCGAAAGTTATCATAAACCGAAGTTACCTTGCCAGCAGATTGCAAGGAAGCCTGCATGAACTTCAGCATCTTCTTTTGCATCTCCTTCCTCATTTCCTCCATGGGTGATGCTACTGGGGCAACAACCAATGGGACCATGGGCTAAGTACCCGTTGTAGCTGGAGACGTCATCATAGTTGGGGCCGTTAATACTCTCGATGTTCCCACTTCTGGATTCACAATCGAGGGTATGCTCGTTGGGACAGTTCCCATCACGCCTGCGCCTGGTGGGACCGTTGGGGCTGCCCCTAGTGTTACGAAGGAATTGGCTTCAAATCCTCCCAACGCCGTTGAAGCTATCGGAGTTTGCAAAAACTCATAAAACTTACTCATGAGGAATGCCACCTGAGTAGGTCCCAACCCTGCACCCGTGGAAGCCTGTGTTACTCCTAGAACGCCTGTCATCATCTGAATCGGAGGTACCTCTATTCGAGGAGCCCCATCCCTTAGAGCCTCCAATTCTCTCGCAGATTGTTCTTCATTGTGTTGGATATCATCAAAGTTGAGACTTCGATTAACATTATCCTGCGCCATACTCCTTACTTAAAAGAATGCCTCCCCAGCGGAGTCGCCAAATGTAAGAGGGTAGTTTAGATAAGATGGAGGCGTAACCCCTTTTGGAGTACGGTAATAGTAAGTTAATTAGCTAAAACCTTGGATTAGAGGTAGAACATACAAAAACAAACTCAATAAAGATGAAACTTTAGTTTAAACTCCCAAATCTCTCGTGTATAACTCAGAAGATAGTAAAGAACTTTAAAAATAACTTAGCTAGAGGGAGAGAGAAGTAAGCACCCTAGATACACCTTGGTAGGCAGAAAAACACACCGAAAACCCTCAAGAATCTCTCTCACGTATTAAAATCTTCGTAATAAATGAAAATGGTCAGTGAATAAGACCTCTAGTTTGTAATAAATCGCTCTCTAGTAATAACTTCTCAAACTCTCAAAAGATCATCCTCTCCTCAGAGGTGGTTGGGGTCCTTAAATAGCCCCCCACGCCACCCCCGAGGCAACTCAGTCATTAAAAACTATGAAAGACATCCCCCATACTTTACGTCACAACATTAAATTCCTGATGCACTAGTTGTCTATAGGTCACAAACATTAAATACCAAGACATGCCTTTTACCTAACCACTGTGTATCAGGGGGCTGTTGTCGCAGAGGTGGCTCACCAACTGCTTGACAGTCCCAAATACCACGGTGGCTTACTCAAGTGCCAGTCTGATATTATTTAGCTGGTTAGTGACATCACATAAAGTAGATGTGATATTAAGTGGAGGGTTATTTGGCTCTCAACTCGACGCCCGATGGAACTCTAAGTTGCTTCGCCCGAGGTTCAATGGTAAGCATCCTTCGGTGTTTTACCAGGTATATCTAAGATGGTCAGGACAAGACCCAACGGTGCCTCACTTCTCAATCCACCAAACCAAGTCCCTCTAAAGTTTCCAGGGCAAGGTCATTCGATAGAGAATGAAATCTCTCCCTGGCCCTACCAAGCCCGGTCTCTCGCGAGTACTGTTTGACCTCACACTAAAACTCATTATTATTCTCGTTACAACATTACAACGATTATAGCTTATAGTCAATATAAACAAAGATACAATATGACTTACACAAGCAGCTAAAGTATGAGTTACCACGCTAAGATGCCTCGCTAAGATGCCACAATTGGGTTGCCTCCGTTGCTTAATCTCAAACACTATTGCTAATTAGGGAATTATCCCTAATCTCAGGGTTACCTTTAAGCCCCCTCTACACTAATAATATTTATGTGAGAATAATTTGAAGTTATTTGGGGAGACGATATTTATTTAGCATATTCATTAGTGCTGATTTTAGATTATCGTAGGTATTAATTTGGTGGTTTAAATGGATTTGAGGACTTAAGCATTGTGATGACTTTCGAGAGATAGAATTAAGTGATGATTCATGAGAGAGCATGGTACATTGTTATATATATAAGAGAGAGAGTGATCTATATTGATCGATGATTACAAATGAAAGGTAGGCACCTTTTTATAGCCTCCGGATTCCAAACCCTTATACATTATAATACATTAACTGATAGACAGGAATAAATAATTGAAACAAACAAAACGTGCGTAGGAAAAAGGAAAAGATTCCATTTTACTTTTTGTTTTTTCAAAAGTGAATAGTAATTGCATAGTAACTTCTTTGTCTTTTTTGTAAAGAAGTCACTAGTAGCACAGTGTCTGAGAATGATGTTTTGTCTTCAATAGGCATGCGTCACTTTGTGCGTTATTTGTGTAAAAATTTCCACATCGTGTGCTGGATAATTTCGCAGTCGTCTAGGTGGAAAGATCTATACAATCCAATATCTATTCTCCCATTGCATTGGCAAGGTTAGCGAATGCAACCTCATCAAAAGCATAATCATTATCTGAATCTCCAAGGTGTAGGTTTAAACTGTTTTCCTCATACATTTCAGCACTAGTTAATAATTCGTAAGGAATATCCAGATTATTCTTCCTCCTTAGATTATTCAGAAAATTTTCTGCTTCATCTTTCTAGTCATCAGTTAGCTAATAATTAATAGGCAGAGAAGTAGCGAACAGTCGTTTACCATCCGTTACCATGAACTTGAAATCTTTTTCCGCATACAAACTCTGGGCCTTATTTGTAACAGAAAGGAATGACTTAATCCAATATGACTCAATATCCATATAGGGAATATAAACCATATTATATTGATCTTGCTTTTGCATTTCATCCCAATTCCATGGTTCAGTATTTCGAAGGTAATAAATTTGGTAAGGAGAGTAAAATCTTTATCGTAGTCTCCATCCTACCCCTCCAGTGATTTTCAGAGTGAAAGTGCGGTTCCAACGCATCACTAAGTCCATTACATGAGTGATCATTGTTTTGATCATCATGGGCAAAGTTGTGAATTTAGATCCCAAATGAACTTGATAAATTATTTTGTTGCACAATCCCCAATTGAGACTTTCTGGTTCCCAATCGTCATCAATATGCATCTGAAGTTTGGGTATTTCATCAAGAACATTTAAAAATTCACCATGTTTGATCAATAGGCTTTTTACCTTCTGATCATAATTTTCAATTTTTGGTATAATTTCCTCCTTGAAAATGGTATCTGGTAGAATTTGTTTTGCTTTTTCAAAGAGACAAATTCTCCTAATCTTGTTAAAAAATTTATTAGAAAAATCATTTTGCAGGAGTTCTACAGTAGATAAAAAGATGTTGATTTTTTCTAAACAAAAATCCTCATCTTCAAAATTAATGTTTTTCAATATTTGAAGGGCTAAAGACTTTAATTGGTCTAGCTCTGCTGTTTGTTCAGCAATGCTAGTAGCAAGAATGCTTAGGTTTTTTCGAAAGTCTTTTTTCTTGCCTTCTAAATGGGATTTTCGGGAATCATTTAATGGTTTGTAAATATGAAAAGGTATTCATGGGTTTATAAAATCAGTTAGTTTAGAGACAACTGTTGTTTCTTTGCTCTGTGGTTTTGAAAATTGATAAATCAAATTGGGTGGGTTAAATTTTTTCAAGAATTCTTCCTAGTCTGATATTTCTTCCACTTCATTATTATATTTTTTGTAACATGCTCCGGGGAAGCCATTTATTTATTCTTGGCACTGGTACCAAGAATAGTAAAAGCCTGGTTTTCGACCACGAAATACAGCATACACATGGCCCTTTTTAGGCTGTGTATTGGATGTTGAAGCAACAGCTGGTTTAACCGAAGCTTCTGGGATTCTTCTTGAACTACTAGCCTTTTTAGCTATTGTAATCCAAGATCCTTGCTCCTCTCTAGGGATGTTTTGTCACAAATCCTCTTTTGGGCAAAACGGAGCTTTACAACCTAAACAGGCGTATGGGTTTTATGGAAATAATGCCAGAATTTAAACATTAATTTTGTCAAAATTTTAATAGTATAACCCCATGGATAGAAAAACAAGAATCAATGTTTAATCATAATATGCATATAGATAAGAAATATGAAAGCCATATTGCTTATATAAGTGTTACTTTAAATACTATAACAGATATGATATTTGGATGGTCTAAAACAGTTGAAGATCGTCAAAAATCGAATGAAGAAAAACTTATGAAAATTCAAGTAGACTTAAACAAAGTCGAAAGAAAACTAGAAGAACATGATAATATGATAAAATTTGATTTAAAATAATAAACCAAGGAAAAAATAAGTGCTTTAATAAACAAATTAGACACTATAGCCATTCCTGATAATATGGGAATGAATGCTCCAGGTACTAGCGAAAATCCTCGCTTATACTATGGATCTGAAGATATTAAAGTTCTTCATATAGATACAAAACAATCTTAAAATTATGAAGATTATGTTAATATCAAAGAAGTTATTGAATATTGGAGACAGTTATATAAAGACCCAAATCTTAATATAACTGAAAGAAACCAGTTAATCCAACAAATTCAGTCAACATATACTAAATATGAAGGACTTTTAACTCATTTCAATTTTGAGTTGAACTACGACTCAGATACTGAAGAACAACCTCCTTACACTATAATCAGTAGTGAAGGAAAAGAAAATCTCAAGAACCCCTTGAGGAATATTTTAATTGGGAAGAATACTCCCAAACACACCCTGAAGAAGCAGAAGAGTATTTGAAAAAAGAATCACATCATGATTATATAAATACATCTACAAGTCAAGCTTCTACCAGTGGTGTTAAAGAAAAAGAGCCAAATGTGCACTTCTCTAAAAGACATGATTTAAATAAATGCAATGTCGCTACTGGCGGTATTTATTTAAATCTCCAAAATGTTCCATTTAAAGATCAGGAACAAACCATCAATGATTGGGCACAATCAATGTCCATCTTGATAACCAATTATAAAAATACTTGGTCTAAAGAAAAATTCTTAGACTATCTTGTTGCAACACTATAAGGTAACTGCCTTATGTGGTTACAACAATGGGAAAAATCTACAGCTGCAAAAGCAGAAAAAGATGCACTTCTAGCTATCGACAATTCTTTTGACAACATATTAAAAGATTTTGCCAATATAATAAAAGAATATCTAATAGGTTTTACAGGTGATCCACGCCTACAAGAAGATGCTAGATACATACTTGCTAAACTAGAATTGTGTGATATCTGTCGTTTTGAAGAATTTGCAAACCTTTATAAAAAATATTATTTTCTGGTAAACCCTACAGAAAATAAATTCTGGTTAGAGCAATTCTTTCACAAACTCCCACCACCATGGGATGAAGAATCTATAAAAACCTATGATGACTATTTACATAGTATAAATAAAATAGATAATATTGGTCACAGGATAAATTGGGTAATGCGTTGCATAACTAAAAAATATCTTGACATTAAGGCCAAAAAACAAATCAAAAATGATATATCTACTAACCGTGCAGGATATCTTTGTTGTAATAAAATATTAAAAAAAGAATGGAAAATTGGATGTAACCGACTTCCAAAAACCCATAAATCTTCAAAGAAACACAAGAAGAAATTTAAATGGAAACCTTGGCGTAAAAAGAAATTTAATACTTCTAAACATAAAAAAATATGTGAAGAAGAAGAAGAAGAAGAAATCTCCTAAAAGGGAGATGTCGCAGCTAAAAAAATGCAAATGTTATATTTGCAATGAAGAAGGTCACTATGCGCCTGAATGTCCCAACAAAGGGAAAAGCGCAAGGAAAATGATCAAGTTTCTTGAAGAACAAGAACTTGAGATATCATTTGGAGACGAACTATCAAACGTCTCAGATGATGAAATATTGTATGAGATAGAATCTGAATCAGAGTCAGATGATTCTGATACTGAAATAATTTTCATGGTTAATACAATGGAAATCAAATCAAGTGATCCGACTGAAACATAGTCCATCACTTTAAAAGATATAATTGGAGAAGAAATCACTTTTACCAACGAACAATTAATGGAAATAGAAAACCAAAAATAATTGGTTAAAAAATAAGATGTCTATAAATTGTCCAAATTTAATTTCTTGTCTACAAGAATATTTGAACAATTTGCAGGCAACACTACAGCACGATCAACTGATAATGATACTGCTAAAATTAAAATTTTTGATTTAAACAAAATCAAAAGATAGAAAAAGAAACATCCACATATTAAATATGTTCATGTAGGTTTAATCCAAATCTGCATGAAAGATACTTCACATAATTTGGCTATTCATTGGAAAACAATCCATGAACTAACCAATCTACCTAAACCAAATATTCACAATCTTGATAAAAACATTATTGAGATTTTTGAACCAAGACCTTATGAGACGGCAATCCACCCTAGACTCATAAATTTGAGAGATTTGGAGATTCCAAAACAATGGATAATTCCCTAAATCACAGAAAATCCACAAAGGAAACAACCTAAAGTGGAAATGTAAGTATCTGGAAGTAATGTTTATTTTAAACATAAAGATACAAATTGGCAAACTAATTTCCCTGAAAATGGCTGGGAAAAATTCAAATGCACTAAATCCTCACATGAAGGAAGTAGTAGAAATGAAAGCAAGGCTAACAAGGCTATTGCTATGAAAAATATTCAAGTACCCATTCTGCCAGGTACTTCATACTTGAAAAATAATGATGTATCATCTATAAATCGGTAATGAAGATATCATCTTTTTCCCTAACCATGGGAAAAAGAGATATACATATGTATTAGGATACTTTAATTTTGTAGGCTATAAACAATATAGTCTTTGCACTTTAATAGATACTGGAGCCACAGTCTATTCTTGTAGACCTAATGCTTTGCCTCCAGAAAAATGGATTGCAATGAAAAACCCCATTGCAGTTACAGGAATTAGTGGCACACAAAGCCTAATTCAATTAAAAGCTAAAAAAGTTGCAATTTGGTTTAATGATAAAAAATTCATTATATCTAAAATCTTATGTTTCTTTGAGATGCATGGTGATTTTATTCTAGGTAA